>JAGPOW010000261.1:183060652-183086460 GCA_030014935.1 Caiman crocodilus
TAGCAGACACCCACCATTAAGTCCCTTTCCCCTTGTCCTCCTTGCAGCCTGACCCAAATCGCTTCCACCTGGTCCTCAGTTGCCCCCAAGTTGACACTCGATGCAGAGAAACGCTCTTTGACATAGAGTGCAACCCCTCCGCCTCTTTTTCCCCGTCCTTCCTGAAAAGGGCATAGCCATCGATGCCTACGGCCCAGTCATGGGTCAGGTCCCACCAGGTTTCTGTGAGGCCAACCAAATCTGGGTCTTCCACAGTCACGAGGAGAGCCAGTTCCTCCTGCTTACCTCCCATGCTGCGAGCATTTGTATTGAGGCATTTGAGGCAACCCACTGCCACCTCCCCCACTCCACGTGTTTCCCCCAAGCTACAACCACCTACACTCGCCCGACTTACCTGGCTCAGCGGCAGAGCGTCCTCTCCTCTCCCGGCAGGCCCATCCCCCGGTGAAGCTAGTTTAAAGCCTGCCACACGAGATCAGCCAACCTAGAAGAAAGGAAACACTTACCTATGGGCAATAGATGAAGTCTATCCTCCGCCAGCATGCTCCGCATAGAAAAATGCAGGCTGTGATCAAAGAATCCGAAGCCCACATCATAACGCCAACCCCGAAGGTGCTGGTTTTTGGCTGCAATACATGTCTCATGTCGCCTTCCCCGTTGACTCACCGGTAGAATGGAAGAAAACACCACCTGTGCTCCAGTCGCCTTGAGCTGACTTCCAAGAGCCTTGAAGTCTTCAATGATGTCCTCCGGCCGGCCTCTCAAAGCATCGTTGGTCCCCACGTGGACTACCACTAATGGATGGTAATCTGTGGGCCTCACAGTCTTCCGGATGCACTCCGTGATGTCCCAAACTCATGCTCCAGGGAGGTAGCAGACCTGTCTGCCCAAGGGATCAGGACGGCAGGTGGGACCCTCCATGCCCCTCAGGATGGAGTCCCCGATGACCAGGACTCAACGCTTGTTCCTCCTTTGGGACCGCTTCTTCTTCTCCACTCGTGATGATGGTGCACGATCGGCACCTCGAGGGGGGTGCTCCTCAGCAGTCTCCTCCAGGGTATCCAGGGCTGCATACCAGTTCCCAAGTGGCACCTCAGGTACAGGTTCTGCAGCAGGACGGGCTGCCCTGGGTCCAAGGGGATCTTGCTGCCACCGATGAGTCGCTCTTCTGGGTCTGGGGGGCTCCTCAATAGGTTTCTGGCCCTGCAGAGAACAAAAGTACATGTCAATTTCATGCTCTGCCGCCTGGATCCCCCGTAGCCTGCTCTGCCTGGAGCAGCTACGCCACCTCTGCCTGGAGCTCCCGCAGCCGCCCCTCCAGGGCCTGAAGACGGCCACAAGAGGGACAGCCAGGGGACACCCCAGACATCTCCCCCACTCCCGGGGGCCCCGCCCAGCCACCACCCCCAACCAAGGTGGGGAAGGCAGACAGCGGACCCCCCAGGATTTGGGTCTGGGTGGTGGCCTCAGAGGTGCGCTGGGGGGGCAGCACCTGGGAAGAGGGAGGGGGAGGGGCCAGGCCCCTTGCAGTGGCACTACACGTACTCACCATGTTCCTAGAAAAGGTGGTCTTCCCACTGTCAAGTCCCTCTTCCCTTCCTCCTCGCTGTCCTCCTGCGCGAACGCCGGCGCAAATGCTGGCGTGCCCTTACAGAGCATGCTTGTTTGTCCACGGCTCGGGAGCGCGGCTCCCTGCTGGCTCAGCTATAAGCAATCCGGGAGGCTCCCCTCCGGATCAGCTTCAGCTGCCGGCACAACCCCACTCACCGCTTTTCCGCCGCCGCTGCTGCTGCTCCGCTTCTGCTGCTCCTCCTGTGCTGCGAGGGCTCACGTGTGGCTGAGACCACACCTGAACCCTGTCTGGTCTTTCTTAAGCGGCCTCGCAGGCTGAGCCAGCCGGGAGAGGAGAGAGCTGCAAGGCCTCCTGCCGGGAGGCAACTAGCTATTAGCAACTAACTATTCAACAGGGTATCAACTGTTGAATAGATAAATACCACTTCCCAATGGGGCTCTTGGCACAAAACTGTTCCTTGATAGTAAGTCTTAGGCTTGTTATACATAAGCTCATGCTATAACTGTTACCAATCTTTTTCCACCTGGTTGCATTCCATTGTTTTCACCTATCACTGTTTTACTGCCAAGGTCAGAAAATATACAATATTTCCTGGCAATAAATAAGGTCTGTAATGGTTCCAAAATATCTGCATGTGCTCTCTTTAAAGAAAAAGAAAATATTGTAAGGACTGCAGAGTTTGGTCCAGAGAGAATAACTGTTCAGGTTGTCTTCCAATTTAGTTTAATTATTCAAATGATGCATGGATTAGTACATTTATTTACAGCACAGACTGTAATATCAATGCTCTATCACTGTTATTTGAGCATAGGACAAACTGGACTGATTTAGTCATCTTCCTAGCTGAGTATCATATCTCTGGCAGTGTTCTGCAACAGACACTGCAGAAAACATGCAACAAATCTGAAGACAAAGGTTTAAGAAATAACTTGCCCACAGTACAAAGAGGCTAGGAAAGAAATTAGTGAATGGTTTCCTAAGATAATGAAGTATGATTATTTGCATCCTTTCTGAGGGGAAAAATGTAACTAATGGACAAGAATATTTTATACTGATGGTCTCATTATGCATAGTATTCCCAATGAGGGAATACTGGTGATTCCTGTAATCACTTTATAGTATCTTTCATATTTTGTCTCTATCTCTTCCTTCTGCATTTTCACATCTTTGCTGTTTTGGGCACCACTGCATGTGCACAATGAGCAATATCTTCTTCCTAAGTGGTTACAATTAGTTGACCCCCTGACTCTCCAACAGAGGGGAATTAAAGGTTCCTTGCAATGCACTTTGTTTTACATTTGTTAGCACTGACTTTCATTTCTCATCACATTGGCCTGTGCTCACGTTTAATTTTAATTTTATTTTATATCTCTCTCCAGAATTCCTCAAAGTGTTTTGTAGTTGTGGCTAATCTAAATGTTGCCACCTTTCATTGTCTTTCCTTATCCACGTAACTGATAGATATAAGCTGATTTTTATATCGGATATTTTATAACAGGATATCTTACTATTTGAACTTTTGCTCTATTACAAAAGCTCAAAAGCTTTAGTCCTAGTGGGTTTTTTGTTTTGTTTTAAAATATATTTAAAAAAAGGCATTTTCACTTGAAAAACATGACTACAAACAAGAGGTTTCAAATGATTCATACAGGATCCACAGTAGGATTTTTTTCAAATGATTTTTATTTAAAAATATTTCTACTAGCATTCATCATAGTAATAATATAAAAATGCTGCTCTATATAGCACAATAGTGGATTCTTTTAAAAAGGCAATGCATATATCCTTGTATATACATATATAGTAAAACATAATGTATGATGCAGGTCTTGGTGAATGTAGTCCTCTTGAATATGCATCATGTCAGTTTTATTAATGCCAAAGAATGTATTTATTGTCAATGAAATACTCAAGGGCAAGGTATGCTTCTTAATTATGCCCTTAAGAATCTGGTCTAGCAAGTAAAATGACTAGATTAGGCCTGGCACCTCAAATATGGTAACAGATGATCTTTATTCTCAGATATGCTCAGAAGATTTCTAAAATATTTGGTGATGGCTAAAGCATCCCCTTATCTTCCAAGCAGACCCTTGCATGGTGCTGATGGGGGGTGGGGGTGGAGGGAAAGCATAATGTAGCACTGTAGAGACAGCTGTTGCTGTTAGTTGGCACTGATTTATTATAGTTTGAAATGAAGCTTACATTTCCAAAGTTTCCTGATAGGTTTTTCTTCATAGACATTCACCCTTTATTTCATTACATTCATAAAATCTAAAGGCAGAAGTCAAAGCTTTAAGGCACTTGCTTATTTTTAAATGTGCATCTGCTCAGCTTAAGTGAAAGACCTCTTAATGGTCTAATGTTTCTCAGTTTTTTGCTTTCTTGTACCTGTGGGAGCTGGCCTGCCGTAAGTGTGGTAGTGGGTCTGAGGTATCTTACAGAGCATCTTGATCACCAGTAGATTGTGTGTGGAACGAACCAGAAGACTCGGTGTGGTAAGTAATGTGAAATCCACAACGTTTACAAAGCTTTCCAGGTAAGGCGCAGCGCTTAAAAAGCAGGTGAATGTATTTCTTGAATTTTTCTCCCATAAAGAAATATATAACTGGATTGACACAGCAATGGAAAAAACTTAAGGTTTCAGTCACTTGCATTGCATAATCCAGATTTGTGCTGATCTGACATCCTGTAATAACACCTATGTCTACTAGTGACTGTAAGAGAAGCACAATGTTGAAAGGAGTCCAAAAGATAAAAAACACAACCATAACAGTAAAGATCATCTTCACAGCCTTATTCTTTTTCTCGTTTCTACAACGCTGTAAAGTCCCAATTATCAATGAATAACAAAAGCCCATAACTATTAAGGGGACCAAGAGCCCTAGCAGGTTGATTTCCAAAGATGAGAAAAGTTTCCAGGTTACAGAGTTGGCAAGGTACTTTGGTCTGCAGGTAGTATAGTTATGTTCATTTACAGAGTCATTAAATATCAGTTCTGGAATTGAGGCTAATATGGCTACTACCCATACAATAGCACTGGTAAGAATGCCGTAGGTAACAGTCCTTGCTCTCAAGGCAAAAATAGCATGAACTATGGCCAGGTATCTGTCTATGCTCATGAGCATAATAAAAAAGACGCCACTGTAAAAGCCAACCAGATAGATCCAAGAAATAATTTTACACCAACTGCCCCCAAAAATCCATTGGTCCATTTCATAATAGGACCAGAAGGGAAGGGAGAACACAAAGAGCAAGTCTGAGATTGCAAGGTTGAGCAGGTAAACATCACTCATACTCTTCAGTCTCTTGTATTTGAACAGGACCACAATAACCAGAGAGTTCCCCACCAAGCCAGACAGGAACACCAAAGTATACAGAATGGGCAGGAACACTGAGCCAAAGTGCCGAACACCTTCTTTACCGCAAGGCTTTGGAGCATCATTGTAATTGTCACTGTAATTGTAGTCGTATCCGGGAGTGCTGAATGTGTTGAGTATGTTGTGATAGTCATAACTCATTTTCTAGCTCCTGAGGATGAGAGGATACCAATGTTAATGAAAGTCAACTTTGAAACAAGAATTCTTTGAAAAGAACTCAAAAAGTAATGAATTATTGTGAGGTCTGACGTACTGCATCAGAGTTTGGAACAGCCTCTGTTCCAGAAAAATAATAAGGCTTTACCAAATATTTTGGCACAGAAATGTGAGTCTAAGAAATATTTTCTGAAATGTTAGTTGTCACTGCACGCCCCTTACCATATCATATAAGATTAGGACATATGATAAGATTATCATTCCTTCCTGAAATAAAGGCAATGAGGAAGCCAGAGTTTTTTATGTAGTAAGAATGTAAGAAATGATTGTTCAGACCACAAGCAATTGCATCATAGAAGATGCAGTTCTACATCCAAATGAAAAATAGCCAAACTCTTATTATTTCTGTCAGGTTGTTATTCAGCAAACTTCCATAGAATAAAAGCTGAGTAAAATATAAACAACGATCTCAGAAATGGAGTTGTTCATTTGAGTTAATTTGTGCCCTTACT
Organism: Caiman crocodilus; assembly: GCA_030014935.1. Lineage (NCBI taxonomy): Eukaryota > Metazoa > Chordata > Crocodylia > Alligatoridae > Caiman > Caiman crocodilus. The sequence goes on from JAGPOW010000261.1 coordinate 183,066,271, forward strand.
AAATTACACCCTCAGGTCACAACATCTCGCAGCGCATTTCTTCATTAAGTAGTTTTTAATAGGGTGAACTGAATAGGGATTTCTTTCATATGCAAATATTTTAAAATATATCTATTTGTAAAATTTCACAGCACAGTTAATGGACATAGCCTAAAAATGCTGCATATGAATGTACACAGTAGCATTTTACTTTAGAGCAGATATTATTTTTCAAAGGTTTTTGCAAACGTAAATGGAGTCTTTCTACATTTCCCCATTTATTTTAAAAGGAGAAGCAGAACAGTGATGTACACAGTGTAGCATTATGCTTTACAGCACAAAGGATTTTTCAAAGCTTTTTGCAAACATGAATTACATTAAATTTCCCCCCCACTCATTTAAAAAGAGAAGCAAAAGAAGAATGAGGTTAAATCTGGTATATAAATGAGGTTTATGAGGTTGCACAGTAAACTAATGATGAACTAAATATTTAATGCCTGATGCATGGTGCATGTGTTCAGGTGCACAACAACTTTCCAACCTGCAGTTCAGTTGTAATTCAGTTAGGCTCAAGTAGAAATCTATGACGCTCAAGTAGAAATAACATAAAGCTTCAAGGAAGAAAACTTTTAAGTTAGTAGTCTAGGAATTTCTTGCAGAGCTATAGTAAATAAATGCTAAACAATACTTAGCTGGGAGCACATTGCTTGGATTCATACACATTTTAGTTACATTCAGAATGTTTAGTCTAGTTTTATTTAATTTTTTTATAAAAGAGTAAGCGCAAGAATGTTATTACACAGATGTTTGAAAATTCATCAGTTTCAAAGGGATGCAACCACAGAAAGCAAATGCATTAATGTACCTGTGTAATTGCATAATGCACTTATAAATAAATAGCATTCTAAATATACAAAATCACTTTTCCTCTAATTGCATTTTGCAAATTTTACCTTTTTTCCCCCTACCCAATTGATTTGGAGAAGCGTCTTTGCCTGAAGGTGTAGGCGTCTCTGCCTTCTCACTGGGTGACTTGATCTGTGAAGCACTGCATTTACAATGATATAATCTGTGAGGAAGTACAAGGTTTTCACTGTCTAATGATGTGTTTCTCTGTCAGTTTACAGAGAATGAATGGCAGGGGAGAGCAATATGAGAAGTGATCTTATTTTTTTATAGATCATTCTCTTCTCTTTTAATGTGGATTGTTTCATGGCTTGAATCACATGGCATTGCATTAACATGTACCATCTCCTTCTCTTTTTCATGATGGTGTAGACTGCTTTTGCATATGATCACATATGGTTTCATTGGTGATTAAGAATATAACTTCTGTGGAAAAATAATATAAAATTACTGTTCATTTGTAGGCTGTAGTGTGATGTACCTGATTGTCTGGAAGTTGTTAATCATGCCTCCACCTGAGTAGTTCTTCTCTGCTTCTTTTCTTATGCTGAAAATGAGGAGAAAACAAATGCCACATGACCAGCCAACTCTGAATGGACAGTGATCAAATGCTGTGTCAAATGCACTTTGATGATCTCTGTTGTTAAATAAGCTGTGTCCCAAATAGACTGATGGCAGTGAGAGAGATGGGCAGAAAAAGGTAGTTAGACATATTAGTCTGAAGTCAGGCAGAAGGCAGAGTAGATTTGCATCTTACAGTCTAACTAAGCCGGAGATATGAATAACATAAGTTTGCATGAGACCAAGCTCATGAAAGCTTAAGGTACGTATATCTCTGATTTACTGGGTAGTTAGTCTACAACAGAGGCGGGCAATTGTTTGGGCCTGTGGAGCCCATAGGCAGTTCTGGGGAGCTGCCATGGGCTGGTGAGCATCACTTCCCACCCCAGCAACATACTGGAGCCTGTGTGCCCTGCGGCACCTCCCTGCCACTGCCAACAGCGCGCAGCCCACCTGATGCCGGCTCTGGACTGGCCCTTCCTGGAACAGACTGGCCGGAACTTATGTGCACAGCCTGGCCTGCCCTGTGCTTGCTCTGGACCACTCCCTCGCTGAGCTATGACAGTGCCCGGGCAGAAGCTGCTGCTTGCCAGGGGGGAAGAAGCTGCTTGGACTTTCTTGCTACAGCCACTTGGAGCGTGCACCTAAGCTGTCCTGCGGCTCCTTTCTGCAGCTGTCACTGCTGCCTCTACATAGCCTCTACTGGGCTACGCAGTAGGGCAGCAGTGGCAGTATAGAGGAGCTGCCAGGCAGCCTGGGCTGCAGCAAGAATGGCCCAGCAGCAATAAAGGGGGAGGGGACGCGTTCCCCCCATGCTGAGCAGCAGCTTCTACCTGGTCACCACTACTTCTGCCACTGCTCTTTGCAGGTGAATGAGTCTGGAGCACCTGGAGTGGGCTGGGTCGGGTCAGGGCTGTGTGCACGGGTCCCAGCTGGTCTGGAGTTGGTCTGCTCTGCTGGGTTGGGCAGGGGCTGTGCACATGAGTCCCCACCAGTCTGTGGGGCTGGAGCCAGTGGCAGTGGCAGCTGGAAGGAGCCACTGCTGTCTGGGCTGCCTAGAAATGCAGTCCAGCTGTGGAGCTGCCCCAGCTGTGCTGTGTGCCCAAGGGGGGTGGTGGGGCGTGCCATGGGCCATACGACCTGGGCCAGGTGAGACCGAGGGACTTGCCACAGACTGAATAAAGTCCCATCCACAGTACAGATCTGGCCCGCAGGCTGTACTTTGCTCTCTCCTAGTCTATAAAGTGCAAGTCTACCCTGCCTTCAATGTGAGATGCCATTTCAGTAAATGAAGGGGATCTGTGAAGAGCAGGTCATCAGCACTTCCTATACCTGAATACAGGTTCACTGTTTTTCACCAGTTTTTTCACCAAAAAGTTTTGTTCTTAATCCCAAGTAGGTCACACATGGTTACTAAAGGTACCTCTTCTCTGCAGAGTTAACTTGAGCCGAAAAACTTCTTGTTTTTCTTAATCTTTTAAAATGTATATTGGGCTCTTTTGGGCATTATTTTCCTAATCCTAGATTTGTGTGCATGTGCAAGAGGATGAGCAGGCTGTTACAAGTGTAGTTGCTAAGAATTTTAGGCTTCTTTCAAAGTTTCAAATGGACATGCTAGTATTTTGCCCCATAAATCTGCTGTGAATCTGAGGTCTGATCTCTTGTGGGTCCATGTGCTATATGAACTGCTTACTTGTGTGCACAGTGCCTTACATATTATATGAAGCACATGAACATGATGAACCACCAGGAACGGGGTGGTTCTTCAGAGTGCTGTTGGAAAAACTGAAATGCAAGCACCACCCACCCATGGTTAGTCAGGGAAGAAGTGGGCAGACCTGGAGCAAATTTGGTTTTGTGGTTTAACTGTTTTCATTTTGCTCCTTTGTATTTTTTTATTTGAGTTTGATATTTTGCAATCATCTCTAGGCAAATTCAAGACATCTTAACTAGAAACACATTGAAGAGTGCAAGATTTTTATTTTTTCCCCTCACAGAAAAACTTGTCTGTCCTTTCTGGGCACGTGGAGAAAATGTGGGAAGGCATTAGCTCAAGTAATAACTCAAGTTAGCTTGGGTTATAACTTTAATATTGTCCTCAATGACTGTGTCTACATCAGACACTTACTGCGCAATAGCACATTATTACTATTCAGTAGTTTGTTACTACTGTGCAGTAGTATTGCGGGGCATAAACTGTGACATAATGCTACTGTGCAGTAGTAATGAGCTACTGTACAGTAAGTGTGACTAGACGGCCATGTCAGGATGCTACTGCCCAGTAACACCGGTTACTACCCAGTCATTTAGTACTTGGTTATACAAGTACTAAATGACTGTGCAATAACAACTGCACAGTCAGCATCTTGTGTAGATGCAGCAAATATGTGCTAAAATCTTAGTGTACATATGAAATTTTAACATAAGTTGGCAGGTCAAGATAAAGGCTAGGTGGCAACTTATGATTACTTTCACCTGTAACCTCATTCTAAAACTTTAAATTACCTTATCTACAGTAGCATTTTACCCTCTCTTAGGCTTGTCTCTGCTAGGATTTTACCTCATGTTATGTGCTAGCTAATGTGATTTAAGAGGATGCCTTTGCTCCAATGCAGGGATTTCGTTTAAAGAAAGACCAGATTGAATTGATGTTTCATTATTAATTTAGTCATTTATTTCTAACTGTTGATTTCAAGTCTTGTCAAGATCTTCCAGCCCCATGGGTGTCACAGAGCAGTGCTGAGATGAGAAGATGAAATTACTGGCCACCTTTTCTATCCTGCTTGGGACTAAATTGGAAGGTTCCCAGGTGATGTAGCCTCGGTACAAAGTTTTGTTCCAGGAGCATCACTGGAGGATGTGGGAGAGGGGGAGTCACACAACAGAGTTGATAGCCGCTCTGACTTCAAGGAAGCAGTATGATAGTGACCTGTGACTGGTAAAGAAAGAGTATCAATAGAGTGAAATGGCAAACCACTCACCTGGTGAGGAAAGGAGGAGCCAGGGACTGGCGGTGGGAGTTACATATAAGGTGACCATTGATCCTGGTTTATACTGGACCATCCTGTTTTTACCCCTGTCCATTCCTGAATGAAGCCTGTGCTGCAAAAAGTCCTGGTTTTCAGTTCATTGGTAGAAATGCATGCCAATCACTTGTCCTTGTGATTCTATTGCTTGTGTCTAGAGAGAGGGTGGTGCACAGCCAGGGGGAACAGGGTTTGGAGCCAGCCAGGGAGGGAGAGAGGTGGATGATCCCAGGTGCTGTTTGCTCTGCACAGCCTGAGGAGCCCTGGGTGCAGTTCATGTGTAGGAACAGCAAAAGCCAGAGCACTGTTGATATCCTGAGCTCCCTGACCCTGGACTGGGTATGCGTGGGTGGGCCTGAGCCTGGGGGCTGCTGAGCTGCAAGAGCTTGGCAGTTGGTCTATGCTCCCGCCCTCCATGCTGCCTCTGCAGAAGGTAATGGCTTTGAGAGCAGGTAGGTGGAGCCCTGCATTTGTATTTGCCAGCATGTGGGTGGGACTGGGAGGAGGCTCTTGTCACTGTCTTCACACCCAGGGAGCTGGCTGGTGAGTCCCTGGGGTGTCCTGCTGCCTGGGGGGCTTTGGGCAGAGGAGCATTAGGGCTTCTGGGCAGCTGAGCCAGCTCATTAAGCCATTATTTCTCCTCTGGGACAAGAAAACTTGTCTGTCCTGTGGGGAAGGAAGGGAAGCCCCCACTTAGTCCAGCGCTGACCAGAAAGTGGCCAGGGCAGATACCCAGGTGCCCAGTGTCTGTGCTGAAAGCTGATGGCGAAGAGGTAAGGTCTCCATGTAGTGTGTGCCCCTGGTTCCCAAGTATGGAGCTGGGCTGGAGTGAGGCCACATCTCAGTGGGAAGAGAGGTGCTCAAGCCTCACACCTGCTATGCCACATTTTCTTAAGGCTGGATTGTCTGGAGAGAATGGCAGAGCTGTGGGATATGTGAAACCATGATGCAGAGAGAGTGAGGTGAGGCTCCCTGCTGGCTGAATTGCAGAGGCTTGTAAATTTGCTGCTGTCCTAGCACTTGCTTTCCTTTGCTTCTCAGTGTTGCACACATTCATCAGCATGGAGTTCATGGACTAAATAGCAGTCTTTTTGTGGTGGCCCCACCCCTTGCTGCTGATTGGTCGAGGGGCCTGGTGGCCCCACCTCTCGTTTCTCATTTGCTGAGGAGGTGGCAACCCTGCCTCTCACCGCTGATCGACTGAGGGGGCTTGTGGTCCTGCCGTTCACCAGGGGAATGTCTTGTATTCTGGGGAGGCATCAGTGGCCATCCTTGTTTCATTACAGCAGATACTGGGGAAGGAAAGAGCCACAGATTTATAGACTGTTAAACCAGAAGACGTCATTACATCAACTAGTCTGAACTCTTATTTAACAGGAGGCAGAATTTCATTCTGTTATTGAGCAAAGAATTTCTGTTTGGCTAAAGCATATCTTGCAGAAGATGTCTACACTTGCCTTGAAGATATCAAGATATAGACACTACTGCCTAAGCCTGTGCGAAGTGGCTAGTATTTGCTTTGGATTCAGATTTGGCTGATTTGGGGGACAGTGATTCGATTTGGTGATTTGAATCAAAGTCCTTAATCAATTCAGCTGCTGCCGAATCTCCGAATCACCCAGACCCATCCTGCCCACTCTTTCAGTCCTGGCAATGGCTGCCTCGCCTGGCCCAGGCACTTTGGAAAAAAAAACCTCTGACTCACTGGGTGCTGCCAGGTGGGAGACAATCCCTGCTGCCCCTGCTGCCCACCACTGCCCCACGCTGCATGTGGGGGCTCTGCATGAGCCCCCCAACCCCCTCCACTATCCCAGCTCCAGCCCTTTAAGTAATGCCCCCCCCAAAAAAAACCACAGACACACCAGTTCTTGCCCAGAGGGGGCTGATCCCTGCTGCCCCTGCTGCCCTCAACACATGGGGGGCTCTTCCATGAGCCCTGCAAAGCTCCGAGGCTGCTGCAGGAACTGGTGAATTCAGTGGGTTTTTTTTTTCTTAAAGGGCTGGAGCTGAAGCAGGTGGAGGAAGGGGGAGGGAACCATGGGAGGACCCCTGCCATGCCTCATTCCCGGCCTGATCCCCCAGCCCTCACCAACCCCAGCCCACTTTCCCAGCCCCCCCATGGCTGCCCCACCCATCCCAGCTCCCAGTGCTTTAAAAAACCCCCCGACTCACCTGGTGCTGCCAAGCAGAGGGTCAATCTCTACTGCCCCATGGTGTGTTGGGGGCTTTGCCATGAGACCCCCCCAACCCCCACCTGCTCTTCCAGGCCCCTCATGGCTGTGCCACCTGTCCCAGCTCTGGCCCTTTAAGAAGAAAAAAACCCAGCTCAGGCTCTAAGGCTGAAGGAGGGAAGCAGTAGTGGATCCTGATCTTGTTCCATTCTATTCACCCTCTTATCCTTTTCTTTAAAAATCCTTTTTTCTCCTTAGTTGCAACCGGGCTGTATTTGGTCTTCTGTGTGGTGGTTGTGGTCTGTTGTTTTGGGGTTTTTTTTTGTCTTTTGGTGCCTTGGTGGTTAGGTCTGCCTCGATGGGGAGCTGACCGACATCATACCACCTGGGTGATCATGAGGGTCAGCAAGTAGCCATTGACGATGGGGAAGATAGACAAGATGAGCTTATTCAATAGGCCCATAGCCTATCAAAGAAATGAAATTAATAACCAGTCCTGAGAAGGGCATGGAGATCAAAAGTCATCTAAACCAGAGGGATGGCTGCATTAACATCAAGTAGCCCACCAGAGGTTGTTGTGAGGAAGAGGTGTAGGGAAGGTGGAGCCCCACGAATATCCGCCGGGTGGAGTAACTGACCCTGAGGGACTTACAGAGGAAGACCCGTCCACTGAAAATACATTCAAAGTTGTGGCAGGACAGTTTAGGGGCTTTCTCCAGGGTGATTGAGGGTCTCTTTCGGTGGCCACATGAACCCTCACCACGCCCACCACCAGGTGCATGCGCCAGGGCAGCGTCTGAATGGGTATTCGAAGTGAGGCGGGCACAGCCACGATGTCATTTTATAGCTCTTCTCTGCATCCTTTGCAATTTTTCAACGTCCTTTTAAGATATGGGCACCAGAAGTGTACCCAGGATTACAGTAAGAATCTCACTAAGACCACACACAGGATAAAACTTGTTTTTGAGATTGGAGAGTGTAATTTACTGTGACAGTCCTTGGCTAAAGGTTTTGTTTCTTTTATCCAGCCTATGCCTTCTGGTGCCTTGTGAGCTGACAACTTGCCCAGGTGTGTGGATTCTTAAAGATACCAGGAGTTTCTCTCCTGCCATGTCTTTGACGTGAAATAGAGTAAGGGAGGAAGCTCTTATCTATGCTTTCTCTGCCATCTTAATTGTTATCAGACCTGGGGCTCCACCTCCCCTAACCTCACCTAGTGCCAACTTGATGATGCATGGTCACTTCCGGTAAGTTTGGTCCCAGCCAGTTCAGTTCAATTATCCTCACAGTATCAGCCATCAGGGCTGAAATTGTCTGAATTCTACTTACAATGTCTAGATATGGCCCCTTTGCTCTTTGTAGTCCTTAATTCCATACAAAATTCACTTGTACGTGTACATCGGGGTTTGGGCTCACTGGTAAGTGTGCTACCCAGCCTGCCTACTCATGATTTTACCACTTTCTTTTTTAATTTTTGTCTTCCAGGTTTGTCGTCACTCCAGTCCGGGTCCTCAGCTTCTGACATCCTCAGCCACTGCTCCAGTGAGTATGCTGGGTCCTCTGAGCCAGCTCTAGTGGACAGTCATCCCAAATCAGGTTTCCATCAGTCTCCCCTGCCTGGGCAACCAATCCTCTGGCACAGTGTTTACTGGCGTGGGGAGTTCACTTCCAGTTCTCCCATTGTTCTACTCCATATTGGCTTTAAGCCAGCATTCTGGTTGCAGCAAGCGAATCAGCATTGGTAAGCACTTACAAAATGCTCCCATGCTGGCACTGGATATTCTCCAACCCATGCTGTCCCCATAGCCAGCTGTTGGCATCATTGTTCTGGAGTCTTGGGTAAACCTCTTTCCGTGGCAGCTTCTGATTCCCTGCCACAGAGAGTTATCTACTTTTTAACCCATTTAACATGCTTTCTTGTATAATACTATTTTTTAGATCAGAATGTTGTGTGATGCAAAGTCTATATACATTTGCTTTATTGCTCCTTAAATTTAGGAGTACACTGATTTTTGGTATCCACATTAAGGGTTGCTTTCAGCCAGTCCAGGGCACACAAGCTGCCTCTTCCCATCTATATTTTACTTCTGGTCTATACCAAAGGCCATCCACCTTCTGCTATTTGTACTGTGGGTGAAGCCCTTGTAGTTGGCTCTATTTACAGACAGTAGAGACAGAGCATGATGGGTCATGCATCAGGAACAGGAAATTGTGGGACTGTTGTGGGAGGACATCCTGTTCTTGCAGCCCCAGCACCTGAACAAATCTAAACATGAAGCAGTACATGGTCAGGCAAGGTGAACAGGGATGCGATCAACCCTAAACACTTAATTTCAGCAAAGTTTCCAGAACCTGGGTAAACTGCACCAGGAGGTTGACCACAGGAATTTTCTGCTTAAATGGCTGGACAGCATGGGTTTGAGGGCAGCCCTAGATGCATCCTAACGGAAGAGTTTGAGAAGGAAAGCACATACAATGGATGTAGAAAGGAGGATGCTAAGACACAAAAAGGGAGGAGAGAACAAGAGCTTGAAATTATTAAAGGATATATATATTTTTTCCAAATAGACTCCAAGAATCAATGAATGGTACATGCATTGCCTGCTCCAGCTGGCCGTAGACATGCATCATGTGCAGTGCCCACAGTCCTACAACTCCTGCTTCCCCACATATCAGAACTAGCCAGGCAGCACTCAGATTGGGGTAGATGCCATGTGAAATATGGGTCATGGTCTGGCTAGAGTGGGTGCTGTGCTTCGTGTTCATCTCAAACTGCACATGCATGGGTGCTCTATGCTGTGTGGTCCCAGACTAGCCCGAGCAAACTGCATGCATTAGATCTGCCATGCAGGGGAGCAGTGGGCACAGGTCTGTTGGCCCAGTCTGGTCCATGGAGCTGATCCTGCGCCACTCATTCAGCCTGTGGGCCCAAATGTGTTTGACACCCCTAATTTAGGGAGAGAAAACAAGTCAAGTGTAGCAAGTCAGGTAGCACATGGAAGTGGAGAATGTGGTCACCATGCACCGTGTGGGAGAGCAAGGTACTTGTGAAGCAGTGTGATTGTTCAGGTCTTGTTGGAGTTTAGAGATAGAGGGCACTTGTACACATGACAAAAATTGCCTATTTTTGTGGTTTAATTGTGTCACCTTGTACATGGGCAGGGCTTTTTAATGATTGAAATGAGCTTGTTACATCACATGTACATGTGGTTTAGTTTGCAACATAACTGTTTGTAACATTGCAGCCTTTTGACAGCTGCCCCCCATTCCGCCATGGAAGAGGCAGGCTGAAGGCAGAAGCAGCAAGTGCCCTGATCCATTTTTTTCCCCGCACAGTGTGCCCAAGTCTCCTCCAGCCGGAGGGTGCGGGGAGGAGCAGGGAGTTTTCTTATGTTAATTCAGTGTTTTTCTATTTACTACATTTGCAAAGCTGCTATATTAGGAACTTCTCATAAGAAGAACTGAAACTTTGTGTCCTAGACAAGATAAAAACATTAATTGTTTCTGCTAAATTTAACTTAAAATAAAAATTCACTGATGCAAAAACACAGATGGAATTATTTTAAAACATGAATTGACCATATAAAGAATTTTATTTATTTGTGCTTGCTCAGTGAGGTAACAAATGCAAATGCATATTCAAAAAACTTCCCTAGCCCAGCTATCTACACAATGAATATCCATAATGTCTCTGTATATGCTTTGTTGTTATGGTTACAGTGGCAACCTGAGCCACGTGTTCTTTTTTTAAAGTAACTAATGTAAATATTTGTACCGGATCAAAACTCATGGAATAGGGAATCTATTGGTTATACCACTTGCTGAAACACTTCCTCTGTGTGAAACACACATGCGCGCGCGTGCGCGCACACACACACACAGAGTCATGTAAACTTTAATTATTGTACCATTGCATAATACACTTCATTTTAATTTATGCCCTATGACTGGCAAATGAATAGATAGTAATTTCAACAGTTGTCTCACTTCTGGATAAAAAGTAGTGTAAAGCATGATATTACTTAAATATGCATTCTGGTTCACACGTGTATGGACTTTGTTGAATTGTAATGAATTTTATTCATGTTTTCTTGGTGATTGTTAATAGAAATGTTGTTTGTCTCTAAGAAACACTGGGGGACTTTCTTGTAGTGAATTTAAGCCCCATATTTGAATTCATTTTTCTATTTATTTAAACTTTCATTAGTGAGATCTCTAAATTTAATTCTTCATATTTTTTGAGGATTATATTTAAGAAAAAACTGTATCTGTATAACAGTTATTCAGTTCCTGACAAATCAAATCCTATTTTTTCGTAATAAGAAATGACTTACAGTACTCTAAGTTGGGTAAAAATAATCAGGACAGTCTGTGTTTTGTGGTGCCACGTATTGGAAAACAAGGAAGACAGCAGCTCTAGAAGTAAATGGCATGAACCATTAAGTAGAGAATAGTAGGCAACTGTTGATCCTTCTGGAACTTGGTGTATACATGAAGGGTCCCCAGCAGTGCATACAGCTAGGCAGGAGCATGGAGGAGTTGTAGAGGCTGCCCAGACCTTCCATCTCCTCTTTAGACCAGCGCTTCCCAACCTGTGATATGCGTACTACCAGTGGTACGTAGACAACCTGTCTATGGCACGCGTTAATGTTTATTATAATTACTTTATATGACAAAGATTTGCTGGTGGTACTTAAGGTTGTGTCATTTTAAAATGGTGGTGCACAATCATCAGAGTTTGGGAACTGCTGCTTTAGACCATTGAGACAAAATCCAAGGGCCAGACGGAGTCTGGATGTTCAGTGCCTCAATGGCTGCAGTTATATGAGCATCCAGGAATCAAACTCAAGTCTCCCATGTGCAGAGACGAATTCTACCACTGAACTACAACAGCAGGTGACCCATCAAATAAAAAGTAAGGTCAATTTACACCTTGTAGGCCACATCCACATGACCCTGGATGTTTGACTGCCTTGGGCTGTGGCTAGTTGTCCTTGGGGAACATCTGTGCCATGTGCCCTCTGCCACCTGGCAAGTTACCCCTGGTGGGGTAGGGAAGGCTGGGCCAGCACTGAGCTGGCCCCAGCAGCCTCACCTGTGGTTCTGCAAGGTTCCTGGGGCTGCAGCAGTGGCAATCCTGCTAGCACTTTTGAGCGGTGAGCGCTACCCCTGTGTGTGCTGCTCTGCTTTCTTTTTATTTGTTTATTTTTTGGCACGGGTATTTTTGACCCCTGGATATCAGTAGTCATACACTACTCCCTTGCAGTTCAGAGAACAACTGAATATGCAGTATGTGGTGCTGCAGATGTGTGTTTTGCACCACATACCTCATGGCTGCGCTTGTCTGGATGTGGCCGTAGACTAACAAAAGTGCATGTGTACACATACTGTATTTATGTCAATCCAAGCTGACTTTGAATTTGAAAAGACCTCCCAATAATTAGATGTTTTACATGGAAACGTTTTATAAATTTATAATAATTTTCCATGTATACAATCTAATTATTGGAGGGGCACCTTAAGTTCACATGCCCTCCCCCTCTATTGCTATAGCGGGGTTTTTTGACCCCTGGATATCCAGGAGTCATGCACAGATCCCTTGAAGTGCAGAGAACAACTGAATGTGCAGACGCGTCTTTGGCACAAGGTACTGCACAGCTGCACTCATCTGGATGTGGCCATAGACTAACAAAAGTGTGTGTGTGTGTGTGTGTGTGTGTTTGTTTGTTTGTATGTGTATATGTTTGTGTGTGTGTATGTTTGTGTGTACACGCATACTGTATCTATGTCAATCCAAGCTGCCTTCAAATTTGAGAAGACCCCCACAATTATTAGATGTTTTACATGGAAAATTTTATACATTTGTAATAATTTTACAATGTATACAATCTAATTATTGGAGGAACATCTTAAGTTTACATGCCCTTCCCTCCTACAGCAACAGTAGCAACAATGGGGCAGGCAGTACAGGAGCAAGTGGTGGGGGGAAGTAGCAGTGGGGGAAGCTCCTGCCCTGACTCTTTATCCCTTGCTGCCTGATACCTGCCCCCACCAACCCCACCCCCCATTCCTGCATGCCCCAGAACCTGCCCTCCTCACAGTGCTTGCACCCCCTGATGCTTGTCTCCCTGGTGTATACCTCTCCCATTGTGTCTGCATCCCTTGCCCCCTGCCCTCCACTGTGGCTCAGGGTGCCAAAGCTGCTACCTCTGCTGCTGTTGCTGTATGGCCAGGCAGTGGCTGAAGTTACTAGATGCTCTGTGCCCCAGGTTGGAATGGGTCTGGAGCCACAGCTGATGACAAGTGGCAGGAGGTGGGGGGTAGAGGTTGTGTGGGGCAGGCAGAGGGGCAAGTGCTAGGTGCAGGCAGACTCTAAGCTGGGATGCTAGCAGCTGCAGCTCTGACCCTGAGCACAGGTCAAGGTTAGAATTGGAGCTGCAGCAGCCGCCTGCCCCACTGCGCCCCCGACTCTGCTCCATCATCTCGTCCCATCTTCCCCGTGTTGAATGGGAAATAAAATCTCATCTTGGATTTGAGTAAATACAGTATGTGTGTATGTATACAGGCAGACAGGTACAGATGAAGTGATGAATCTAATGCATCTGATGAAGTAAGCTTCCTTTATCTGTACTTGTCTGCCTGTGTACATACACACATACTGTATTTACTCAAATCCAAGATGAGATTTTATTTCCCATTCAACATGGGGAAAAGCCCCCATCTCATATTTGAATAGAAGATGGGACGGGATGATGGAGCAGAGTCGGGGGCGCAGTGGGGCAGGAGGCTGCTGCAGCTCCAATTCTAACCTTGACCTGTGCTCAGGGTCAGAGCTGCAGCTGCTAGCATCCCGGCTTAGAGTCTGCCTGCACCTAGCACCTGCCCCTCTGCCTGCCCCACGCAACCTCTACCCCCCACCTCCTGCCACTTATCATCAGCTGTGGCTCCAGACCCATTCCAACCTGGGGCACAGAGCATCTAGTAACTGTGCTATAATATAGAGACGGACTGTCAGACTTGGGTTAGTTTTATAAGATCCAAATCTACCCTGCCTTCTATTTGACTGCAGACTAACATGGCTAGTTACACCTCTATGAACTATTAACACAACAAAAATGAACTGAGCAAACTGCATTATGCAGGATGGTAGAATGAGTTCCAAGAATGAAGTGAAAATAAAGCTGGATGAAAAGCTGGTTTGACTCTTGGAATATGCTCAGTAGCAATGCTCCCAAACTACTGTTTGGGAATAACACAGCAGCAGAAGGGACCTACTGATGATGCACCCTAGTTCCAGGGTGCCTACTTTGTTGCTCTTTGAGTCTGCCACTGCCCATTGCTTCAATTTCTTCAAGTCAGCTGGTGTCAATATCCCTTTTTCTTTTGATGACTCTTCCATGGTCCGGCACCAACTTTGCCTTGCTCCTCATAGGCTACATTTCTCTCGAGTTAACTTTCTCCTGCTGCATTATGCGTGCACATGTAAACCATGGCCAGCTTTCCCCTTATTGCATCTGCTTCTTCTCAGGGCTCTTGTACTATGCAATGCTACCAAGCTTTTCTCAGTGATTGGATCCAATCAACCCTATTCATTTCCTCCAGGTTGAATGTCCTGCTTGAACTTGCCTTCCTCCTGGTGGTTGTAGCTGGGAACTTTTGCTATATATCTTTGCTCTTTTTCTGCCTCTAGGCTGCTCTTAAAAAGATCCCTTTTGTAGTCTGGGTCCTTGTTTTTCCCTCCCTTGTTTTTTCTCTTTCTTGTCCACCATGTCATTATGCACTTGCACCTCCATTTCATCTGGGATTCAAAGAGACCATTGGGTGAAACCACATCATTATTAGATTTAGGAATGACAGGGTTAATAGAATAAATAACAATCAGATGACCTTTTTAAGATGGGTGGAGAAATCTTTTGTACTGTAAAGGAGAGGTAAAACATTCTTAGATGTGTTGCATTGGTAATAGTGGTATTTGCTCTTTGTAGTAGTTTATTAATAGTGGTATTTGCTCTTTGTAGTAGTTTATTAATCCATGACAGTAGCTTCATGTGTCTGCCTCTCTCTTTATAAACTCCATTCTGTTTTGGAATGCTGTTTTGATAATAACCTGGATTTTTTTCTTCACATTCATAACATGGTCTCCATCTTGCGTTGGAACATACATGAAGTTTTAAAAGACATACATATACCCAACAGAGGGTCTAAGAGTAGGGAAAGCCATTCATGTAGTCACTTGACTGAGAAAGCCAGAATACTATGTAGGGGCTGGGTTTTCTGGAACCTAGGGACCCTATTACTTTATCTACTGAACAGGAAGAAAAGGCTGAGCAAGGATAATGGACTGCCAGATGGTCCTGGCGACTCAGTGAGAGTGGGTTTTGGGGTCTGGCATCTGTTTTTACTAGATCTGAAACTTGTGTGTAGGTGCGTGTGTGTATGTGTTAGTTTACAAACTGGTTGGCAAAATCTATTTAACCTGTCACAAGATGCCCAAAGGCTATGTAAGCTATTGTAATCTTGGGAGAGGAATAGTCAGCATTTGTATTGATGTGTCTCACATCTCAAGCAGTGGGTATAGGACTGAAGTTCTTTACTTTGCAAGTAAGCTAGCGGGGCCTTGTTGCACATTAATTTTAGGCAGCTCCTGAAGCTCTTAACCCCTGGATTGTCTGCACATTAACACCTTAAGTTAAGTTCTACCACTCCAGGGAAGGTTTATCTCTGATCCATGTTGCATAGCTTGTGTTCCATTAATGTGCGGCTACTGCCCATAGATAAGCTGCCCAAGTTGAAGTCTTCCAGTATCCCAGGATGCAGTGTTCCATACCCACCCTACTGTTATGTTTGGACAAACTTTCCACCCCCTGAACTTTAGTGCCCTGGGAGAGGGGTTGGCATCAAGCCAACACCCGCTTCTGCCCCTGGGGGTGTCACCTTCCAACCCCCAAGTGTGCAACCCCATGCAAACAGCCTGCAGAGCACATGCCAGCTAGCCAGGATGCATGGCATGGATGGATCTGGGAGTGGGGTCTAGGAGGATTTGGGTGACAAACAAGGCAGGGGGCCATATTGAGTCCTCATGAGCTGGAGTTTCCTTCCCAGGCCAGGGGCAGTAGTTGCCCCAAAACTTGAGACCCTCTTGAATTTACTTCCTATTTGTTTCCTTTAAATTTATTTTCTTTTTACTTCTTCTTTTTATTTTATCCAGCACTGGCTGATTTCATTTCCCCACCCTTCCCCCATCTCCATTTACTTTCCACCTCCCATATCATTACGTATGTCCCATTAACTCTCTACCTCCCAGCTTCATGTTCTTACCACTCCCTTTCCCCCTCACAACCCATCCTTCATGCCCCCTGTAACAGGGGGCCTGCTCAGGGCTGATTTTTCCTGTGGTCCGCCTTCTTACCCGCCATGCCTTGTTGTTAATTAGTTAAATGACTTAATTAAATGGGATGCTGCCCATTTCCTGCCCCGATGCTATGGGGCTCCTGTGCCACTGAGAGCTGCAACAGGCCACCGACTCCCAGCAGAGTGCAGTTTTAGGTCATGCCCAGGACCAGGACCCTCCTGACCATCCCCTACAGCTCCTCCCTTAACTCCAGGTGATACCAGCAGCCTTCTGGCCAGGCAATGTTGTTGCCTGGCCTCCCGCAGCAGAAATGCCCTGTTTATATGGGCAGCCCCTGATTCAAAATGGCTGCCTTCATGAGGCACCTTGTGGCTGTCAGCTGCAGGCCCTTAAAGTGGCAGGCACAAACAGTGCCCTGCCACACCCCCTCAGCTAGAGCAGGGGTAGAAGCCTGTCCCGGTTCACCAGACCTCTAGTAGCAACTCACAGCCATTGCTTCTATTCTCCCCTCCCCCACTTCACTCATTAGCCCTCTAGTGGCAAGTCATGGTTGTGCAGGTTGGGGGCAGTCCGAGAAGGTTTTTAGCCTTAAGGTGTGACTGCTTCAAACTCAAGCTAGCACTAACACTGATCAACATGTAACAAGGCCCTTAGGGAGATTGTCTGCATGCTGCTTGGACCCAATGCAGTTGGGTCCTCTGCTGCAGCCTACTGCCTGTCCATGAGGGGGGAGCTTATTGAAGCTTGGAATAGCCATTATTACCCAAAAGCAGAACTGCATTTGTTAAGGAAAACTTTATTTAATATTATTGGAATTCTGACTTTTCTTGGGACTGGGCAAGTGTCCAGCTCTAGTAAAGTTATATATCTAAGATTTTTGATCACCTCTAATATCATCATTGTGCAAAGCAGACTGAAAACTGACTCTTTTCAGCTCATTCATGCTAGTACTTTAGAAAAGATTCAGTGCATCTGATGCAAGGAGATTTTGTTGGTGAAAATGCATTGCACAACATGGGAGTCCAGTGTACTATCTCCTGGGTCTTGGTCTGTCTAAAGGTTTGTCTGCACTGAAGTGTGTAGCTGTGCCCAAGCCCAGATGCATTTAGGCATATGTTAGATATCTGCTCTGCTGATGCCCATGAATGACACATGCCCCCAGAAGCTGGGGGGGCATGGTGGCGCTGGCAGTGTTGGCAGCAGTCAGCAGCAGTTGCTGACTTCCCGTAGATGCTGCCAACAGTGTCAGCAGCTGGGGGGAGGAAGGTGGCAAGTAGCAGCTGCCTGCAGGTGCTGCTGACAATGTCAATGACACCTTTTCATGGGGGGGTGCACATAAACCTGCTGATGTCTCATCTACATCTGCACTTCAGTTGCACTCAGGGTGCTGAGGATACACCACTGGGTTCTTAGGATGCACCTATCAATAGGAGCTGCTCTCAGATGCTGTTCAATGAAAAACTTACCTGGCCTTCAAAGCCTCATATACTCTACAAGACGGGGTTGACAGCTCAGCAGCAGCAGCTTCTAAACTGGAGAAAGCAGAACTGAAAGCAGGTTATGCTAATAGTAGACTGGATACACCTCACGAATGCAGTTGTGGCTTCAGGTACCCTCCTAGAAGACTGGCATTTCTGGGTGCAAATGAGCTAGCATGGACAGGTGGGATTATGTGCTGGAAAGACCTAAGATGACCCATCAGTGGCTCTGGAACATGTGCATAAGGAAGCCAACTTCAAGGGTCTGTATGAGGAGCTTGCCCTCTCCTTCTATTTCCAAGACACACAGCTGAGGAAGACTATATTAGCTGAGAAGCAGGTTGCTACTGCCATCTGGAAGCCAGTTACCTGATGCTGCTACTGGTCCTGGATAATTGCATCAGACTTGGCAAGTCAGCCATCAGTGTAGTGGTAGAAAAGTTTTATGAAGCAAGTTGTGGCAGAAAGCCACCTTTGTTTCTCCCCCCAAAACTCCGCTCTGTGACAATTTGAGGCCTAGCAGAGAGACACATCCTTACCCTATCGCTTTAGGTAACCTGAGCTGGATACATTCCTGAGGGAGGGGTGAAACCTGCTCTCTCTGCTTACTTGACTAGTGTTACATACCTGAGTGAGGGGCTTCCTTCCTGGTGGGCTAGAGTCTGCCTGGCAACTAGTGATGTATTTCAAATTGGTTGGCTGACAGCCAACAGGTGCTGACCTCCATTGGACCAGCTAAATGAGGTCACAAGGACTATATAAGTTAAGGACTGCCAGGAGGAGGGGGCAGCAGCCATGAGGGAAACTCAGGAACAAAGAAGAGCTGGACCATCTAAAACTTGCTCTCTCTCTCTCAAAACTCATGATCAAGGAACTGCTCGTCTCCAGAGAGATTCTCCAACTGCCTCTGGATGACACTTGTGAGTAAGCTAACTGAGATCCAAGTAGATATATAGCTTGCAGTAACTCAGATGTGAGATCAAAGGCTACCCCAGCCACAGGAGTTTGCTCTATGAGATTTCTCTGATATTGCTCTCCCCTGTATCCTATTGTAACCCTACCCTCTGTAACCAATAAAGTTCTCCTTTGTACCTAGTATAGGAGACTTATTGAGGGGTGGGTTTATGCCCAGGAGGCCCCTTGGGTCTGTGGACTAAGAGAGACTATCCTTTTTGGCCCCTGACTTGGGGAAGTGCCCCAAGTTCTTGTATTGGGTCAAGTACCTGTAGGACTAGTAGACCTGTGTTTCCCCGAGGACAAAGGACCCAAACAGTCCCTTCTTGGGGTGCTGGCAGCACACATTACCCCCAGACTCTGTGGTGGGGCTCGAAAGGGGGTCTGCTAGGGCTTAGGTGCCCCTGGAGGGACACGTGGAGTCTGGAACATGGACGGGCGTAGTGAGGTGGGAGGCTCAATGCAGGAGCTCCCCCTACTGGCCTGCCACACACATAATATGATGGCTAGCCATGGATGTTGGTCATAATTATTGTGTATGAAATAGCTGGTTTTGAGGGAGAGGATTTCCCAGGAAGAGATAGCAATAGAACTCATGGGCCAAGTTTGTTTGCCAACAGACAAAGCATATATCAGCTGCAGAGGGTACTACTCCATTGTATAGATGGTGCTTATCCACAGAATGAGGTTCATGGACACCAATGCAAAATGCATGGTGAAGGACCACCCGTAGGGATGCCAGTTCACTAATTGATCCACAGGGTCGTTAATCCTCTATGACCCCCAGGTAGTTGGGTTCAGGGGCATTAAAGTAAGTTAATTTCCTTGAGTATTGATCTACTGCCTGACCACACTCAGAGTTAGAAGAAGTAACTATGAACTACAGCACAGGTAGGTTGAGCAGTATAAGTTGTATTAAACAACAAAACCCATGCAACAACTACCTGATGCAACACAATAAAATACACCCGATGAGACAGTAACTGGACGCAAATCCCAAACCCAATGTCCGTGGTTACACAACCAATCAACTACACATTACAGTGAGCTTCAGTCACTACACAGTGTTACCAGATTTGCCCATTACTTTGGGGTGTGCTTATTTATTAGGGATATGTTTCTAGGATCTTGGTAATTCTGTCAATGTGCTGCTTGTGTTACTATACGGAGCTGTATCTCTCCCTTCTGCAAGTCCTCACCCCCAATGGAGCTATCTTGCAGGACTCAGTTTCAATGGGGCTGAGTTTTCTCCAGTCACCAAATCAGTCATACACACACAAATTAACGTGACATGCCTGACCTGGCCGGGCTGATCAGCATGGACAGGCTGATGCCCTCATATGCCAAGAATCAGTTCATCAGAGCAACAATAAACTGCAGTCAGGCACAAACACACAGGTGAGCAGAATCCCTCTGAATCTAGCTGGGTGTCCAGCTGACACCTTCATGGGCCAGCATTCAGTTCATAAGGGCACGTCTGAGTCAAACTTGGACAATCAGCCTGTACAAGCTGATCCCCTTACGTGTTTCAAACTCAGCACGTCCCAATCTTTGGCTTCTGGATGAGCAGACCCCACAGTATTTTTGGGCTTCGCAGGGATCTTTAGCTTAGGTAAAAGAAGCGTTGCTGCAGAGCAGGGTAGGAAAGAGAAGCAGAGAAGGACAAATATACCCAGTTACTACCAGTTTGACTATAAAAGTTATTTATTGCTAAGTATATGAAATATATAATGGTACTAATAGTAATAGACATGCAAAAGAAA
>JAGPOW010000261.1:183086560-183108891 GCA_030014935.1 Caiman crocodilus
ATATACCCAGTTACTACCAGTTTGACTATAAAAGTTATTTATTGCTAAGTATATGAAATATATAATGGTACTAATAGTAATAGACATGCAAAAGAAAAAAAACCAAACACAAACAATTACTATACTACCCTGGTTTCACTAAGTATTTGGGGAAACTTAGCTCAAGCTTAACTGATACAGTTCAAGTTCAGAAATTTATGCCTAGAGAGAAAAGTGAGAGAGCACTGGGATCTCACCAGTCCAAGGTACTCAAGTATGGCAACACCTGTGATTTAGGGCTCCAACAGGCTGGACGCTGTGATGAACCCCTTTACCATTGTTCAAATGTTGCACTTACCCCCTCTGATTTGGTCTCTTGCCTCAGCATTCCCTAACCCAGCAACTGAGTTTTAGTCAATCAAGTTTAAATAAGCCTCCCATTGTGGGACCAGGGCATATACAGCCTGCGATGCCCATTAAACTTAGAGGTGTGTTTGTGTCTGGGGGGGAAAAGTCCTTAGTAAATCCAGATTAGAACTGGTCTGATAAACGCTGATCTGGGTGTGTGTGAACATGGGTTGATTAAGATTTGGAGCACAGATTCCCCATCATGCAGTGCTCCCCCACTTCTCTGGTCCCAGAATTCACTGCAGTCTCTGCTTCAGGCTTTCTGTTCTCCGTCTCTCATGTAAATGAACGGGCATCGGGTTCCATCTCGGATGCAAATAAGACCTAGGGCAGTTTTTTCACTCTTGTCACCCTTATCTGGAGGGTCTTAGGTGTGTCTCTCACTGCATCTTAATTAGTTTCATTTATGTAGAGAAGGGGAGGGAAGGGGGTGAGTCAGACAGACAGCATCCTGTGCCACGGTTCCCAACAACACACAGCTGAGACATAACAACAGTTAACTACGATGTAGCTTCATAGGGAACACAGAAACCACAGATGACAGCAAGAACATCCTGGGCCTGGTCAGCAGAAGAAACCCTCTGACAGTCCCTGAGGATTTCTAGCTTTTCCCTGCTTAGGTACTCAGCACCTCAAATGGGGAGAGGCTGATACTTTAACCAACTGCAGCATCCACAGCCAAAGCCTAAAGGAAAGATCATGAGACAGGGCACCCTCTGAACTCAATCCCAATGACCAGGTCACAGCAAGGCAAGGAACCTGCGCTTGACGAACTCCTGCACCCCAGGAGCCCGGAGTCAGGACTGTCCAGCCTGAGTGAGAGGGAGCCCAGCCCGAGTCTGATCCCCCGCTGGCTGTTCCTGACCGGGTTTGTGGCCTTCTAATCACGCAACCTGTCACTTGCACAATGGTCTAATCATTGCCCTTTTCACAATGCCCAATCAAATTCAAATGTGAGCAATACTTAAAAGGACCAATCAATTCTAACTATTGCAACTCAATAGAGGCAACATTATCATTATATGCTGCTTATGCCCAGGCCTTGAAAGTAGGCCATGGCTTCATCAACATTGAAAGTTCAAACTCTCCGGAAACTTCTCACCTTTAGTCATATGGCGCATGCATGGATTTCCACTGTTCTACAATGGAGAAGGTATATAAGATAAATCCAGAGTTTACCTGTTAGGACAAGCAAAGACCTTATTTCCTTCTGAGATCTTTGTGCCATTTCCAGCAGCTTATCAGGAAGTCCTGGTGCAGTCTGGATAAGCAGTTAAAGCCAGAAATGGGTTTCAAGTGCAATCTCTGAGCTAATACAAAGCTTCCATAGGTTTTGGTTCGCACAGTTTTAATACTGTAGGAAACAAAGGCCTCTAAAAAATGCAGTTCCCTCGACTTAATTGCTTTAAATCTGAAAAAACTAAAAAGTTCTGGGATGATTCTGAGTAGTTCTTCTGCATCTGAAAACTGTTTCAACCAGTCAGAGGGCTCAAATCATGCGCATGAGTTTTAAAATGTACCTTTACCTGAAACAAATATATGAACTTGAATGAATGCAGTCTGATTAGTGTTAATGTGCTGCCCTCCAGTGGTCTTTTGATATTTGTTTTAGTGTTTAATTAGGGCCTGCTTTGTGTCCTAAATTGGGGCAAAGTATAAGCATCTTCACTGAAGTAAGCAGATATACAGCACTGGACAAGTATTATGTGTAAGGAAAATATAGTACTGAACTTTGCATTTGCATTGTTAGTTATACTGATTTTAGGGCAAGTATCTTTGGGCACCTATACATGTACCAGATGTCAACTCCAACATGTTTTAATCAGCATGCATAGTAGCAGATTTGACTAATTGATTCTGCTGGAGCATACTAAAATAGTGTCCTCCAGCAACACGTCTATTCAGTGTCCCTGTGCTTCAAAATGGCAGCAGGGGTGCTTTCACTAAAACTTGTTGAGTGAGCTTTAAAGTGTCTTTGCTGCCATTTGAAGTGTGGGATGCTGAATACACGTGATGCAGCAGCCTCTCAGAGTGGCTCTCATTAAAGCACTGTACCCCCTACCCTGGAGCATGTGTAAAGATGTCCATTAAGCTTATATTGATCAAATTCACATATTTAGGCAGACACTGCCTGCTTTTGCTCTTTGATCACTTCTGAACATATCTGCTGTTTTAAACTCTAAAATATTAGTGTGGTGTTGTGTGAGGGATAGCAACAAGTATACAGACATCGTCGGAGGGTTTACTGCTCCAGCTCTTACTTAGAAACAAGGGAACCTGAGGGGGAGCTGGGTCAGACAGTGGTGTTAATGTCTGAAGTATTTGGTGTGTTATGTCCAAAAGTTGGTAATCCTGGCTTTCAGATTACATGGAAGGAGCAACAAAAAATAATCCTAGTGTAACACACACAAAATATTCAAGCAATTTTGTACTGCAGTGTGTCAGTTTAAATATCATCATGGTGAGGAGGGGCATTGGGTCTGATTTCTAAAGCAAGTATTATAATCATGTTTCTTGTATTTCAGTACCTTGTCTCATCTCCCCTGTTCGAGTAATCTGAGGAGAAACATGTTGTCTGCATGTAGGCAAAAAAGCCCCCTTCAGTGTCTCTATACCTGTGGCAAAGAGGTCTTGTATTTAGGCCCTTTTTAAACACACCCTGCTGTGTACTGTAACCAAGAGAGCAATGGGTTCAGTCAGGTAAGCAGGGGGATCAGACTGCTAGCCTAAATGGCTAGTCTGGGCAACGTTCTTTTAAGTTAATTGGCTAAGAGAGAAGCTGGAAGCATGACAATCCCTGATTGGAAAACTTGGGGTGATGTTATAGCAAGGTATATAGGAGTCTCCCAAATGCAGCTTGAGGAGGCTGCAGGGAGGAGAGGGAGCTAAGCTGTAGAGCTGGAGAGACTGTTCCCCAGTGTGTGGTCTCCCTCCCACCTCCCCCTTCACTGGAGAAGCAAGTTGAAGCTACATGAAAGGGAAACCCGAGTCCTTGTTGCAGCTCTTCTGCCTCAGCTGGAACTGTGGGATTGAGACCAGAAATTTTTGGGGTGCATTACGCTGGCTGAAGCCACAGTAACACCCTCAATGTCCTTACATGGAAGTGGAGATCAGTGCCCTCGAGCTTTGCAGAAGGACCTATGCTCATGAGCTGCTCCCTGAAGTGCTGTGACCCCAAGGAGCAGCTAAAAAGACTGTGGTGTGGGTCCCCCTATTCAGCCTGATGCTGATTGACAGGTGTAGGTGTACAGGCCTCTGGTGTTAACCCATTGGGTGAGTTGCCATGTCTCAGACTGCCTGGGCAAGGGGAAATTATCCCAAAAAAGGTGCAACCCGTAGACTCTAACCTGGAGTTGATAGTGTTTACATAACATTTGGTGTTTCCTTTTTCCTTTGTCCTTTGTTTACTGTAAAAAATCTCTCATTTTGTGTTTACACTGCTTGCAAGAAGGAGATTTTATTTATGCAGGGCATGCCAGCCAAATTCAGTTATCTTAGATTTCTGGGTGGGGCTCAAGCCATATTGAAGTTATTGGGTACCCTGAAACATGAACCTGGCCTTTATTGCTGCCAACCGGTGCCCAGGAGAAGGGCTACACTTATGTGTAGAGTGAAATAGTTGGAGACCACAGAGGCTACGTGCCAAACCAGACAGTCATGCAGTGACATCTAAGATAGATAAAGCTTCTTTGGCATAGGCAAAGGGTGCCTATATAAGAAAACCCTGGGAGAAAACTAATAGACAATGAGAGAAGCTACCATGAATGTGGCTCAGACAGAGCTCCCTGTAGGCCTGTGCAAAGTGGCTAGTATTTGCTTTTGATTTGGATTTGGCAGATTCAGGGGACAGTGATTCGGTTTGGTGGTTCAAATCACTGTCCCGAATCGATTCGACCAAATCTAACTTGGAGATTCAGCTGCGGCCGAATCTCCGCATCACACAGGCCTGATCCTACACCTGCTCTCCCAGCCCCACTCGGTCCCCGCTCTTGGCTCTTTGAAAAAAAAAGCCCCCACTCACCAGCTGCTGCCAGGTGGAGGGGTGATTCCTGCTGCCCCCCACTGTCCCACGCTGCATGGGGGGCTCTGCCATGAGCTCCCTGACCCCTGCCCACTCTCCCAGCCCTGCCCCCCCAATGGCTGCCCTGCTTGCCCCAGCTCCTGGCCCTTTAAAAAAAAAAAAAAGCCCAAATCAGCGCCTGAAGCTTTACATAGGCCTGGCTCTCTGGGGTACAAGATTCAACAGAATGGCAGGCTTAACATTAGAAGTCAGGGCGACAAACAGGCAGACCAGCTCCCAGCTATCCATGATTATCTGAGTGGGCCTAATTACCTCCAGCCCCAGTTAACTGTGTGGACAGCATCCCTCTCAGTGTTTGGATGGCACTCAAACACTGAGAAGCAGACCCTTTCCTGTGTAGTTCCAATCTGGATTGCAGCTTCCTGACTTGCCAAGTCCTGTTCCCTTAGCTCATGATTCCAGTTTGGACCTCTGGTTTCTGACCTTGATTTGCCTCCTGGATCCTGATCTTGGTCCTCAGATCTCAAGCAGCAAATGCCCATGTCCCAGTCTCTTATGCTTGGAAGCCAAGAGCTAGGAAAGAACACACTGCTGTTTGTTTCTATTGTGTTTAGAGAAACTGAGCTTTGTGCATGCTTTATAAACAAACAGGATTACACTAGGGAAATACCTGGTTTGGGCTTATCATTTCTCCTCCTTATGGAAGCTGGTCTATGAAGTCCCAAGTGATGGGCAAAGGACTAACAGGGATTTGGGACACCTAGATGCTGTAGTCAGGCTAGTCAGTGGTGCTCAACCTTCTTGCCCTGCAGGCCAGGCGAGTGGCATTGTGCCAGTCTGTAGGCTGGATCTCAAGTGCAAAGTCAGATTGCAGGCCTTATTCAGCATGGAGTTAGTGTAGGGCAGGGGTCAACAATAGCTTTGGGGCAGTGCCAACAACTTTCCAATGCCTATCTATAAGATGTTGCTATGCCAGGCAAACAAAATGATGGTGACTAGGGGGCAGGGGAGGTAGTTGGCTGGCCACACTATATATTATTTTGGTTAATAATTATGAATGTTGTTTTTTACAATCAATAGCAAACTTTAAAAAATACCAAAACTAACCATGTAGTTAGATAAATAAAATTTGCATACTACAAACACAAAGAGAAGCACAGATGTAGTTTCCTGAACTTAACCTGCTAATCAACTCACATGGTCTGCACTCACAGCCATAAAATCACAAGAATAAGAACTATTAATATCCGTAGCTTTGAATGGTGACTGAGCTTTTAGTGTCTACACTCCAAAACTCTGAAACTCTCTTCCTTACGATATCAGACATGATGCCTCCCTTACAATTTTTACAGCTAAATTAAAAATATTTCTTTTTAATGGATTTTTATGATGTATTTCTGTATTATATCTTACTTTTTATCACTGAAGTGTTTTAGCTGAAACATTGCTTTTATTGTTCTCTCAAATATGTTTTTCTTTGTTCTTCTTTTTCCTTTGCTAAGCACGTCAGTTTGTGTGAATTGCACTCTATAAATAAAAGCGATGTAAGAATACTGAAATGAAAACTGTATATAGTACTTAAATAAACAAGTAAAAATATTCTTAAATAAATAAAAAAAATCCTTACCTTTTTTTTATAGATTCATATATTCTGGGGTTGGAAGGGACCTCAGTGGACCATCTAGTCTGATCTCCGTTCCTGGCAGGCAAGAAAAGGGTCACCAAATCTGGGGTCATGTGAACCCAGCCAGACACCTGTCCAGTCTCCTCTTGAAGACCCGCAAGGATGAGGCGAGCACCACCTCCCTTGGAAGCCCCTTCCAGATGCTAGCAATCCTGACTGTGAAGAACTTTTTTCTAATGCCCAGTCTAAACCTTCTCTTTAGTAACTTATGGCCATTGTTCCTTGTTGTTCCAGGGGGTACCCTGGTAAACAGATCGTTGCCTACTTCATGTTGCTCTCCCCTTATGAATTTGTACACCACCACAAGGTCCCCTCTTAGCCTTCTCCTGGAGAGGATGAAAAGGTTAAGTTCCCTTAGTCTTTCCTCATAGGGCCTTCCCTGCAGGCCTCTAATCAGATGAGTGGCTCTTTTTTGGACTCTCTTCAGGTTGTCTGCATCCCCCTTGAACTGTGGCATCCAGAACTGGACATAGTACTCCAGCTGTGGTCTGACCAGTGCCTCATAGAGAGGAAGAATCACTTCCCTGGACCTGTTTGTGAAGCACCTATGGATGCACAACAAGGTGTGATTGGTTCTGCCGACTACTTCATCACATTGATGATTCATGCTCATCCTGGAGTCAGCCGTGATTCCAAGATCTAGTTCTGTCTCAGTGGTGCTGAGAAGGTCACCCCCCAGCCTATAGGTATGATGGCAGTTCTTTCTCCCCAGATGGAGCATCTTGCACTTGTCCTTATTGAATTGTATCCTGTTGCTCTCTGCCCACTTTCCCAACCTGTCTAGGTCAGCCTGGATCTGGTTCCTTCTCTCCAGGGTGTTAGCTTCACCCCATATTTTTGGATCCTCCATGAATTTGGACAGGGTGCTTCCCACCCCATCATCTAGATCACTGATGAAGATGTTGAATAGCATTGGCCCCAGAACTGAGCACTGGGGGACTCCACTGCACACATCTTTCCAAGCTGACACCGACACATCCACCACCACTCTCTGAATGTGACCCTGGAGCCAGTTTGCTACCCATTCTACCACATAATCATCCATGGCAAATCTCCTCATTTTATTAATAAGGATGATATGGGATACCGTGTCAAAGGTCTTCTTGAAGTCCAGATAGATAACATCCACCTTGACTTCTGCATCTGAACATTTGATGGCCACGTCATAAAAATAAACTGGATTAGTTAGGCAGGACGTGCCTGCTATAAACCCATGTTGGTTACCCCTCTGCATCACATTCATATTCTTCAATACAATACTATTAATCTGCATCACATTAGCCAGTGGACTCCCACAGATGTGTTCCTTGATAATTTTTTCTAGGATTTTTCCAGGAATAGAGGTAAGCCTGGCTGGTCTATAGTTCCCTGGTTCCTCCTTTCTCCCCTTCTTAAAGATTGGAGTGACATTGGCCCTCTTCCAATCCTCCGGGATCTGACCCAAGCACCATGAGTGTTCATATATCCTTGCCAGTGGATCAGCTATGATACTTGCTAATTCTTTCATTACCCATGGGTGGAGTCCCTCTAGTCCTGGTGATTTGAACACATGCAGTCCCTCCAAGTGTCTTTTTACTGTATCAGACAAGGTTCCTTGGGTGAATCTGATGTCTTTTATTAGAACAACCCAAATAGTTGGAAAATAATTATTAAGCAAGATTTCGGGTTCAAAAATCTTTCATCAGGCTAAGGAAGCAGCTGGTGTGTGCTCTTCCTGGATGGAATGAAAAATAAAGAAGCCAGTGGCTGGGCTGGTATGCATACAAGATAGGCAGTTAGTGAAAATGTAGATTGAGGAGTCAATGGGTGAGAGACAGGCTGGGGAGGGGGGTGGAGAAGAGAGAGAAGGGGGATGAAAGTGGAGAGATACTGGGGAGTCACTTTCTCTCCAATTTCATCCCCCTTCTCTCTCTTCCTCCCCCTTCAATGAATGAGATACCCACAAGATCAGCCTAAGTAAGTATCAAAGAACATACTAGACAGCAGTATAAGGGTGTTCCAGGGGCAGCCACCAGGGGAATTAAGTGTACATTGCTATATTTATGAGTGCTATGCATAGCACAACACAGGCCACTGATATAACTTAATGCTATTAGAAACTTTTTCACACAACAGCAAATTGACCTGCACCAAGTGTTTTCTGTTACTGCACGCCTGCTATAGCAGGCAAAACAGCTGAATCTATAAAACTTCTGTAAACTGAGATTGGACAAACAATTACAGCAAGATGGGTAATATCATTTATAGCTGTGCTTTTAGTCAGTGCAAGGTTTATTGCATCACGTTTGGAGGGCTTGAGTCATTTGTTTCCTAATATCAATTGCCATTTCATCTATTCACCTTTGAACAGTCTTGGCTTACAATGGCAGTTCTTCAAAACAAGCAATGATGTCTTATTCACAACATCATGAAACAGGTCCTTGGTACAGTTTAAGAAAGCTTCCTTTAATTATTCTCCATCTTCTGAGCTATAGCTAGAGCTGCAATGTAACTTTCCCTTGTGGAAAGAGCATTTTTAGTTACAAACTTAGAAGAGCTGACAGTCTGATTTTTCAAATGAATCAAGAGGTTTTTTCCAATGCACTTCTGTTGTCTGCTTCATGGGCTCCAGAAAATTTGGCTTTGTGTTTGGTTGTGAAATGGCTGTGGATGCTGGAAGTATGAGATACCAAGCTTTCGCTGCACAGGCTACAAATAACATGGTCCTCTTTCTGCAAAAAAAACATACAATTCTCTCTGTGCTGACAGAAACTTTTGACTATTTAACTCGGTGGTTTTTTTTACTATGCATAGTTAAGTACATGTAGGTCTCCTAACTGTAAAATTTCCTGAAGTTCATGTGCAAATATTGCAAGATGATTTGATTCTATTGTATGCAACAGACATTCAGACTTGTTTTATGTGTGAAAACCAGTTTGAGTAGTGCAGGGGTTCTCAAATTTTTTTTTGCTGGGACCTCATTTCAAAATGTTTCAGGCTGTGGGGACACCCCCTGCCCTCCCCCCACACATTTGTCAATAAAATATAATACACATTAAATGGAGTGCCATGACTTTTACACAATGTTGTTCAAGGTGGGGAAATGATGCAGTTCCTTGAATTCCTCCAAATATTAACTTCCTTCTCTCATAAAACTCTCCCACGTTTTTTAATCATTGTACAACTGTTTTTGTCTTTTCTGAAAGATGGCATTTTCAGCAGTGCAGTGCTTCTTTTAAGACCTTGCCTGTTTGCTTTCTTTGAGGAAACAGCCCCAGTTAATGATGATGAAGCACCCACGTGATTGTTTGCAGTGTGTGGGTACTTTGTATTCCAGTGTGAAAGATTTCAAAAATGGAAATGACAGAATAACAAAATGTACCTTTAAGATTGTTTCCAGCATAAAGGTTGACCTTGAGAATTAGATATGGGTCAGACCTGGAATTCTGAAATGACTGCCAAGACACCATGACCTTTGGAAAAATAACTGTAGGTTCCTCCTTGAAACTATCTGGCAATGCCCTTCTATGGTTCCCTGGCCTGCCCAAAAGCTGAAAAAACACCAAAAGGCAAATAAAAAGAACCCAAATTTATTACTTTTTAAAATCTTCTGATTTTGTAAGCCAATGTCATATTTTTGGGCCTGGCACCTGATTTTGGGGTTGGCAGTACTGAAAGATACCCCTCCCACCCTGTCTTTGCATAAAGTAGCTCTGCTAATTTGATCTCATTTATACTCACCCTTTTTTAACTAGAACGAGGAAGTACAATTTTGAATACATCTGGTTACTAAAACTGTAGTGCAGATAGTCTATTTGGAGAAAAATCTTTGTTACCACAACTTTTGCAATAAATTTAATTTGAAACAGGAACATCTGGTGAAATTGAAAATAAAAAAAAAGTTATTTACTTGCAATGATGCATCCTTTAAAAAAATAATGCTTGTTCTCCCACTTCCCTTGCTTCACTCCAAGTTACAAAGCAAATAAAAATACTACTAGGGTTGTAGTGAGAAAAGGAAGTTTGTATGTGCATTATTATATGCCAGAGCTGAGTGGCAAATTTGGAGGTTTTCATGTAAAACTTTGAGTTTTCAGTGAAAGCTGAGTCATTTCAGCTCTGAAATGCTGCTGCTGTGCTTCATGTGAGTTGAAGTTTAGGTGTCATGTTCTTATCCTCAAAGCTGGGATCCTTGGTCAGGCTATGTCTCCTTTAATGCACGAGGTTTTCCCCTATTGTTGAGGGGACGTGGTGCATCACAGTTAGATGTGGTCTAACCAGACATCCAACCACATCAAGGAGAATGGAAGTAAAAGACATTCACACTACAGCTCCCATGATGACATGTCAGCATCCAAGTACTTTGGGTTTAGGATGAAATAGTTGCAGAAGCACTTTTATGGTTAAGGTGTGCATAACCATTTTGCAAACAAAAGCAAAAATTACATTTTAGGGTTTTTACCACTGACTACTGCTGTTGAGATAACGCTTTTGTGAGATTTCAGGAACTGTTGCTTAGTACAAAAACAAACAAACAGACAACAGCAGCAACAACTTTCCCCCACCCTCCCAAGAAAAAAAAATGCTTTCAGAAAAACAAAAGAGCACTTTCAATCCAGAAGAGCCAAATGGATTTTATAAATATTTACTAAGAGTGTGATTGCTTGTAGCATCTTTCATTTGAGGATCTCCTAGTGTTCTATGGAAAGTTAGAATCTCTGTTAGTGTCTTTTGCAGAAATATTTGAGGCATGAAGTATCTATTCAAGCCCCATGCCTGCTAATATTTACTCATATATTTGACTTTTTTACTATGAAGTATGCATGTGTTTGTATGCCCATATGAATCAGAAAGAACAGCCAGGAGTCCTGATTTCGAACAGTTTGGCTTAATCACTGGGTCAGCCTCCTGCCTGGGTATTGGAATACTAATGGTCTAGGGTTGAGTTTCCCAAACAATGCAAATAAGCACCGTCTTTTAGTTTTTGTTGCTGAGCCCACCGATATTTATTTCTTCCTCTTTCTCCTTTTCTCACATCTGGTCAGATTTTTTATGATTTTTACTCTCAAAACAAGAGAAGAGCTAGAGCTATTGAAAGGAAAATGAGATTGTATGAAACAGCATGTCATGAAGTTTTCTTGTTGATTTTAAAAGATAGTGCAGCAGGTTCAGTATGTCTGTTGCAAAAAAATAAATAAAAAGGAAATGATTGTGTTAGCCCAGTGTTCCTTCTTACTCTTGTCCAGCTGCCATAGATGCACGTTCACAAAACTTTCTATTATCAGTTATTTTTAGTCTCCTTTATATTGGTCTCATTGTTTTTGCAATGAAGTGACTTCCTGCTTTGCCAGTGCATACTTCTTTTTTTTTTCTCCTGCATAGTTTGGCACTTCTTAAAGCAATATTGCCTTTAAAGAAGAAATAACTTTCCTTGGGAAAATGGACAGAGATAACTTATCTGTTTTTTGAACATTTAGGTTAAAATTTTCAAAATGATCTGGAGTATGCGGACACCCAATTCCCATTAAAATTAATGTAGGCTGGGTGTCCACAATGCAAATGTTTCTTTAAAAATTGCTTAGATGTAATATCTTTGACTAAATATAATGCAATGGATTATGACATTTCTATTTCAGTATTAAGCTTGGATGATTGCTCAGCGGTGCAAGTAGGATATAACATATGACTTAAATTAATACAGAGTAAGAAAGTATTCCATGTAGTTCTGTGACTTTAAAGTACCCTGCCTATAGGTGGACACAAATAAAAACTTCCCTGTAATTGAGGGGGATTCAGATGAAGAATTTGGGGACAAAATCTTTCAATTCACTCAGTATAGGCTGGTCTCTAGGCAGGGCTATCCTTAGTGGAGGGAGTAAACCGGGGCAATTGCCCTAGGCTCCATGCTTAGCAGGCCCTACAGAGCTGGGTGGAGTGGCCACAGCATCTTAGCACCGCTGTTGGCTCTGTGTCCAGCTGCTCAGCACCCCATCCCTGCCACTGAATTCGACACCAGCTTTTTCGCGGGGCCCCGATCCCTGCTCAGGTCATCTCTGTCTCTAGGCCATCTTGCAGCTCCATGTACACCTGATTGAATATTTCCTGTGAAAAAGTCCTTTTTTTCTATTGAAAATATTCAGAATTCTTGGTGAGCTCTCTCAATATTTTCATAGGTGCAGGGATCACCATGGATGCATTTACAAGACAAGAGGCAATCTCAGCTGGGGATGGAACTCTAAGGAGGTTCAGCTTCTAATTTTATTACGTCTTGGGTGCGTCTACATGAGACTTGTTAATGCACATTAGCCTTAATTAATGTGCATTAAGGGTATGCATCTACATACGTGTGCCCTTAATTTACATTAAAAATGTGTTACCAGATTTGCCCATCACTTTGGGGCGTGCTCATTTATTAGGAATGTGTTTTTAGGGTCTTTGTAATTCTATCAATGTGCTGCTTGTGCTACCTGTGTTTCTATACAGAGCTGTATCTCTCCCTTCTACAAGTTCTTAACCCCAATGGAGCTATCTTCCAGGACACAGTTTCAGTGGGGCTGGATTCCTCCAGCCACTAAATCAGTCAAATACCCACCCACACATTAACGTGACACTCCTGACCCAGCTGGATTGATCAGCATGGACAGGCTGACACCCTTGTATGCCAGGAATCAGATCATTAAGGTAACAATGAAACACAGTCACAGACAAGCACATTGGTGAACAGAATCCCTCTGAATCTGGCTGGGTGTCTAGTTAACACCCTCATGGGCCAGCATTCAGTTCATTAGGGCATGTCTGAGCCAAACTGGGTCAATCAGACTGTGCAAGCTGATCCCCTTATGTCTCAAACTCAGCACGTCCCAATCTTTTGCCCTAAGAGTCCTAGTAGTGGTAGTCTACTGATGAGCAGATCCCACAGTATTTCCGGGTTTCACAGTGATCTTTGGCTTAGGTAAAATAAGCATTGCTGCACAGTGAGTAGGGAAGGGGAAGTAGAGAAGGAAAAATATACACAGTTACCAACAGTTTGACTATAAAAGTTATTTATTGCTAAGTATATGAAATGTATAATGGTACTAATAGTAATAGACATGCAGAGGAAAACAAACAAAAACAATTACAATATTACCCTGGTTTCATTGAGTATTTGGGGAAACCTAGCTCAAGCTTAACTAATACAATTCAGGTTCAGAAAGCTATGTCTAGAGAGAAAAACAAAAGAGAGTGAGAGAGCTGGGATCTCACCATTCCAAGGCACTCAGGTGATTTGTTGACAAGCAAAGTTCTCAGCACGATCCTTGAAGGGAGAGGATCTGTTTCTTCCAGCTTCTTGAAAACAATAGTGAATGGTGTCAGAGAGATTTCTCCCTCTTGAAAGCATGCTGTTTGCTACTTTTATGCTTTCTTATATCCTTACCTTAGCCTCTTCAAAGCATTCTTTTAATTGTGTAAATCAAGAAGGTCACAAGTCATAATTGACAGGGAAAATCCTGTTATATAAACAGTTTGCATTTAAATGAATTACCTTTTTCAGTGGCAAGGGGTTATCTGGTTTGGAACATCTCAAAAAACACTGATTAACAACCAGGAAAAACATAAAGTTTTAAGAAGTAACCAGACACCTAGGAACCAGTTTGAAATTATTATGAATATACTGGAAGGGATCTTCTTAGATGGTCTAGCTATGCTTGCACTGTGAAGTCAGCACCAGCATTTTGTATTTTACCTGTTGTGAATAAGCCTCAGTTTAGCATGACTCTCAGATTTTCCTGTAATCTTTTAACAAACTTAAGGGGATTACTTGAAGTGTTCATAAACTTTGTGGGGAGGACTTCCACCAGTCGTCCCAGGAAAAGTATGACAGCATTTGTCGTCAGATATTCAACGGGCTGGATGCTGTGATGAACAGTTAACTATTGTTCAAATGTTGCCCATATCCTCTCTGACTTGGGTTTTTTGCTTCAGCATTCCCTAATCTGGCAACTGAGTTTTAGTCAATCAAGTTTAAATAGGCCTCCCACAGTGGGGCCAGGGAATGTATGGCCCAAGATGCCTAGTAAATTTTCTTTTGCTTAGTTCTGGTTAGATGAGGTGTGTGTGTGTGTGTGTGTGTGTAGTGGTGGTGGTGGTGGGAGGAATAGAAAAAGTCTGTTGTAAGTCCAGCAAACTGGGTGCCAGGGCTCCCTTAGGAAGACAGAGCTGACAGGTAACAAATGGCAAGTTTAGGCTAATCATACCTAAATTTGATACCTGCAGACGCAGGTATCAAATTTAGGTGCAATTATTTAAAGCACATTAACACATGTATAGACACAACCTGGCACTAATTTTAGTGCTGGGTCTGCCCAGCCACTAGGGGGCCACCCTGAGCCCAGCCCCAGGGCTCCTGGCTAGCTGTCTCTCCTCCCCAAGAGCTGGGCTGCTCCCTAGCTGCAAGCTAAAAAAGCCAACAGAATTTTGTTCCTTGGGGCACACAAACCAGGAGCCTGGACAAGACTGCTGATCTGTGTGGGAGCCTAGTAGGCCCTGTGTGCCCCCCTGGACAGGCCACCTGGACAGGCCACAAGCTGTCTCTGCCTGGTCTATGCCTCTCCAAAGCTCCTGCTTGCTGTACCCTTTGCCCAGCCCTGAGATCCACCCAGGGATGCTACCTGGCTGTCTCCGTGAGCATAGCCAGCTTTTTTCCCATTTTGCTACTCACCCCAAGCTGTCTCCTGTGTGTGCAGGTCCTGTGGTGAAGTGCCTCTGCAGTGCAGGTCCCAGTCCCTGGCCATGTCCCTGCTCTGTGTGCTGCTAACACCCCTCAAAGGCCAGCCACATAGGGACAGCCACAGGGGGGCCCAGAGAGCTGGCACAGGATGAGAATGTCATTTTCCTTCTCCCCATCAAGCCCCAGCCCTACTCACTTGTGCACACCCTTGCCATCTGGTACAACCCTCAGCTGGTAGGGGGTGCATGAGTTCATGGCAGTCTTGGGCTGATGTGCAGAGGCAGTTCGTGTGGGGTGGGCACTTGATTGGGCCCAGGCCTGCCCAGCCAACTTATCATGGTCCTTGGGCACCTGTGCATGGCTGGTCTCCAATCTGAGGCTGGGCAGTATACTGTCCCTGGTACAAAGCATCCTATCTCTGAAATGTTGCAACCTCTCACAAAAGGTTCTGTCTCCAAAGGGCCAACATCTGGATGTGGGAGAGCAGCCACCAGCTCCAGTGGGGATGTGGACTCTGGGGCACTGCCACCCACTGTAGAGGTGGTCTGGATACACTGGCTGTGCCAGTGGAACACCAAGGACTGGATCCTTCTGCTCCAGTGGCAGGTGGTGGAGGAGCAGGAAGTGCAGGAGCAGGTGCAGGAGGCATGGGAACAGAAATGGGAGGTGTGGGATCAAGCCTGGCAGGTGAAGGATGTTGTCCAGTTCTGAAGGCACAGAACTGGAGACAGTGGGACCACATGGAGGCCCTGGGGAAGGAGTGCTTGGAGCAGCTCTAGCAGCAGGGGGACACCAACCACCAGGCCATGGAGATCCTCCTGGGCCTGGTAGCCATATACATGTCTCTCACTGTCTGGCTCCCTCCCAGACCTGTGCAGGGCCCCTGGGTACCACTCACTGCCCCACAGTAGACCCACACCTGGCCCTGGGAGGAGGTCCTTGGACATGTCCTGCCCACCAGACCCCCTGGACCTGTTGCCACCTACCTGGGCTTGGACCCACCACTCTTTCCTGTGCCATGCAGCCAAAGACTTGACCCTGCATGGATAGACCCAAAGGGGAACATCCAGGGTGTGGTTTTCTGGGCACCTGTCTCAGGGCTCTGCTTCCTAGGCCCCTCTTCATAGCCCCCCACTTGGGGCTTGAAAACCCAAAATATCGTAAATAGTTTTCAATAGGTACATAGTTTGCCTATTGTAAGTGGGTTTTGTATTGTTGGAGGGTTGGGAGAGTGGTGGAGGGGCAGTGTTTGTTGAGGAGGGATGGATGAATGGGGTGGGAGGTGTGAGGGCAATAATGATTTTTTGCTTCACCCATGTGCATATCTTGAGAGTGGTGCTGGGGGTGGGCATGTATTTAGGGGCACGTGGGCAGCAGGGAAGGCAGGCTGGAGATGGGAGTGCAGGAGGAGAGGGTTAGGCAGGGCCCCCTGCAGCCAGTGCCCTGGCCCTCACTGGCAGGTGTGCAGCTTTCCTGGGGCCTGGGAGGGGGAGGGTGTGCCTGTTGGGGCCAGCAGAGCTACCACCATGGCCAGCAGGAGTGTGAGTCACTGGTTGTTGCTGGCAGGGGCAGGTGCAGGTGCAGGGGCTGGAGCTGGAGCAGCTCTGGTGTGGGGAGACAGGGTGGGCAAAGAGAGAGATTCTGTGTACTGCCCCTCTACTGGGCACATGGCTCCTGGGCAGGAAAGGGGCTAGCCAGGGATCAGAGTTTCCCAAATGGCTGCCAGGTGCTGAAAGCTGACTCTGGCTTCAATATGACTGCCAAATGCTGGCAGCCATGTGGCTGGAGGTTGGAGCTCCCCTGGGTGGCCACAGGGGCACATGGCAAGATTGGAGGGACTTGGAACTAGCTTCAGTGCCACGTCCCTGCATGTGTAGACACCTGTCAAAAATTACTTAATGTGCATTAGCTTGATGCGCATTAAATATAGTTGCACTTATTTGCACCCCTTGTTACATATAGCATGTACTGACATGCTATTTTTACTTCAACTGATACATTTTGCACACTTGAGTTTAGCAGACATCCAGATAAATTGGTATGTTTCAGAACCATATGTTTAAATGCACATTGTTTATTTTGTCTAGCCGTGAATATTTGGTACGAACTCAGAAAGTGAGCTTATAACTGAATTGACAATGATGTATTGAACAAAACAAAACAATCCTATTTATTCTTACTTCTAGGTTTTCAAATGTTTCCTGTCATTTGTGTGTTAACCTGTTAGGCCTAAGTTCAGGAAAGGGATAAAGCATGTGTCTCAAGGTTCTATGTGCCTGATCTACAGCATAATGAAATCAGTAGTAGGAAGATTATTTGGTTTTAGTGGGCTTTGAACAGACTTAATGGGCGTAGAGCCCATCATGGGCTCTAATGACCTCTAAGCCCATCATCCTCATTTTTGCATGTTGGCCAATGCTAAACAGATTGTTGGCACTAACCAAATAATAGAAAGGACAATTTTTTTTCAAATAGGCTTTTTATTAGGTAAGTGTTAACAAATAAAACACTTGTATCAATCAGCAAGAGGTAATCCAAAAATGCAAAATCACTTCCATTTGATTATTACATAACACTTAAACGAAGTTTGACCCCTCATGTAAGAACAGGCTATTATTTCATAGAATATACAGATGAGATATAAACAGACGCTTGTAAAAATGAACATGCTACTGTCTCCAAAACTGAAACAGTAAAGTGTTTCAGTGTTCATGCTGTAGTCCAAAAGAAAACCAATGTGCCGTATATCAAATATTTTTCACTACTATCCATCCATTGAACAGTTCACTTCCCCTGCAAGAGGTTTGTGTATACAGGCATACTTATATACATGCACCTGAATGCATGTCCACACAATCTTTTCATGTATGAATTTCTATTCTTTTATCTATTGCTATTTTTTTCTTTCTATTCCTAGCACAAGTTGCTGTTTTTCTCTCCTTTTTCCCCTCAGAATTCAGATCCCATCCTTTATTTTATTGTGTCATTAAAATGTTGATGCTTATTGTTTTAAAGTAATGAATGCTTAGGAAAAGAAATGCTCATAAGTCAGTGGCAACTTCAAGTACTTTCACATGCTAAACCCAAGTGCCTGAATGATAACCTCTATCAAAGACATATTTGTCTTCTTAACAAAGTCCTTCACAGAACGAGCAAGCCTCCTGGATCGCTGGTAATCTGGGTCTGGTTACTGCTTAGAATACTGTCTGGAGGGATACGTGAAGGGCCAGGTTGGTACCAGCTGCGGGGCCCACAGAAGCAAATGAATGAACAGCATTTTAGGCATAATGAGCAAAGATATTTCCTGAATTTTTCACCAGCAAAAGCATAGATAATTGGATTAAGACAGCAGTGACTGAAGGCTAGGGTTTCAGTTGCATGCATGGCATAGTCTAAAAGTATTGAATGGTCACATTTTGAAAATAAGTTGAAATAGCTCTTTAAAGTGTCTAGAAAAATCAGTACATTGTATGGGGTCCAGAAGAGGAAAAACACAATCACTACCACTAAAATCAATCTGATAGCTCTAGTTTTTTTATGATTTTTGCAGGAAAGCAGTGTCCTGATGATCCCAAAGTAGCAGTAGCTCATGATACAGATTGGGATGAGAAACCCTATGACATTAATTTCTATGTTGCGAAAAATTGGCCAAATAATTTGGAGCTCTTCTGGGTAATTTGCACTGCACTGTTTGTTTACCTTTTCAGTGAACACAAATTGTGGCACTGAGAATAATGCCGCTGCTATCCACACAAAAAGAGTAATAATACAGCCACGGCCGATTGTTCTGGATTTCAGAGAAAAAGTTACCTGAACTATAGCCAGATATCTATCTATACTTACAACTGTGATAAAAAACATGCCACCAAAGAAACCCATGTAATAGAGTGAGGAAACAAGTTTGCAGAAAACAGTTCCAAGTGTCCATCCTTTCCTCACATAGAAAGCCCAAAACGGAAGAGAGATCACAAAAAAAAGGTCTGAGATGGCTAAGTTCAAGAGATAAATGTCAGCGGTACTCTTTCTATTGCCAGCCTTTAGGAAGGCAAAAACCACAAGGAGATTACCTACCAAGCCAAGGAGAAATACAATAGTGTAAAATACCGGCAAGAATACTTTTCCAAACGTTTGGATGTCCATTTTATTACAAACAAGAGAGTCTTCATCATAGAGAAATTCAGTTGTTGCATCAGTCATGATGAGTAATTTTCTTATGAAAACCTCCTACAAATGGGGAAAAATAGCCATCAGAGAGGGTAAATCCAGTAGTTTAAAAATTGCAGTAATAGGTGAGCTGCAAACTGTTTTCCTGGAGACCATGTAGCAGGAATTGCATATAATTGTTGATGAGTGTGGCATGGAGGAACTATTGTGAATTTGACATCCAGAGATGTATAAGCAGTCCTGTTCATGGAAAATCAATTAAAAAATATGGAGAGAAGGGGAGAGTTGATGTGTGGCTATGGCCTGCACAAAATGTGCATTATCTTAATAGGTTGGATCCTTCCTTTTTTTTTCTTTTTCTTTTTTTCAGTTATTTGCAACTTCTGTAGCAAACATGGAGTAAAAATATGTAATGAAATATAATATTCTGCTAAACAGAAGTCCAAAACTGCCTAACAAAGAGTGCCCTCTTGAAGCATATGATGAAGGGAAATTTTTTGCTAGTCAAAGGGCTTGTATAGATGAACCTTTACACTTACTTGAGTTAAATTGGGATCTAAAGTGGCTAGACATACAGGTATCCTGGGATACATATACTCAGTAGACATGGACTCTAGTACCTAGCCATTAACAGTTTATTTATGCCATTTGGAAGTTTCTGACTCTTGTTTTGTAGTTACATTGGATCTTTTTTCTGTTCTGGCTAGAAACTTTTGTCTTCTGTTTCAAGTTTAGAATTCTTCTTCCCCTAAAAATGTTACTTGAAATGCACACATAAATTTAAACCTGTTTTCTGTGGTTTTGACACAGGAAACAGGGCATGAGAAGAAGAGCAAGCAAAGGTCTCTCTTATATGAGAGCTGTAGATGAAGAGTGAAGGAAGCAATATAGTATTAAGCAATAGATGCCCAAAGCCTGTTAATGCAGCTCTAAAGCAGGAGTCCTTCTCACATAAATAAGTGTGAATTTAGCTTGCAAGCCATTTGTATCCAGCTGTTACATCACAGGGCATTGCAATACTGAAGTCTCTATGAATTAACTATAACAACTTGCACAGGGAGACGACCTTCCATAGAACCATAGAGAAGCAGGGCTGGATGGGGCCTATTAATCTGTTGATGCATCTACTGTCTTTTTGAAACATTCCCCTTTCCCCTTTCCAGCAGCTCCAGATGTATGTGTGTCCACACCCATTGTGGGCTATGTATTGCCTAAGACCCACCAAGAGTCCATAGATTCTAAAAAGTGCCCAAGAGGTGAACAAGGTGGGATGGGGTAAGAATGGGCTAGTTATGGCATAATGTAGTTAACCAGTTCTGGTATTATAATAATGGTGGTAATACCTAGAGCTA
This sequence comes from Caiman crocodilus, assembly GCA_030014935.1. Classification (NCBI taxonomy): domain Eukaryota; kingdom Metazoa; phylum Chordata; order Crocodylia; family Alligatoridae; genus Caiman; species Caiman crocodilus. The sequence continues at coordinate 183,106,858 of JAGPOW010000261.1, forward strand.
ATATAGCAAAGATTTCAGAGTACTTTAACAAATGAGCTATTTTATTATCTTTATTAATCAGATGGGGACATAGGGACACAAAAAGCTCAAGTGTCTTGCCCAAGAAAGACATGGAAACAAAATACAGGTTTCAAAGTAACTCCTGAGCCCCATCCACTCTGCGACACAGCTTTGCCACTATCCAGTTCCATTCAGATCTTAGAAACTAAGATTACTCTTATTGTCTTTGGAAGGAGGGGGTTGTGGGATTTGTGTTTCCTCCAGCTTATTGCTGGCTCCCTCATTATCCATAATGTTTAGAAAAATAATTGCCAGATGTTTAATATGCTTAGCTAATTCCCCTGATCCCTTTAAAATGTGTGTAACCCTCTTCCTCTTCCCACCCTGCCTGCCTCTTCAGATTTCCTCTTACCTGGTCTTTGTCAGGTGTTCTTTTTAAAAGGCCTTCTTCCTTACTAAGGATTCAGGTTTGCTTTCTATTATCTGTGACAGAAAAATTTTAAAAGAGAATTCAATATTTCAGGGATCTGAAATCACTGTTCATTCCATCTCCTTCCACTCATTCATTTTCCTGTTTCTTCTAGTCCTTCTTTGCCCCTTACTACTGATGTGATTTCACATGCATTCAGTGGTTGATATTGGAGAACTGAGACATTTCTAATCAACCTCTCTTGTCTTCTACCAATGTAGCACACTTACAATCTACAGGACTTTCTCCAATGCTATCAAGCCTAGTTTTAGATAATGGGTTTTGGGGGTTTTCCTTGTGTGCCATACTCCTGAGTTCTTAACATTCAATCTTAACATTTCTTTTATACTATTTTCCTAGTTATATCTGCCATGAAAAATCAAAATAATTATGTCACTGCTGTTTTAATTGCACACTTCTCATACTGATGGATACTTATCATATCTCTCTCTAGTTTTTGTTTTACAGGTTCATTGCTGTGTCACACCGCCACCACATATGGTTTGTCTCTGCAGAATGTATTTGGCAGCAGCCAGTTGTTTTTCTGGTTTGTTTTTTTTTATTGAATGTATCTCTCTCGTACATGTTCTTCAACCACAAGATAAAGTGTGGGAATGGACAGGGGTCTCTCACACCCCTGCCAGCTAAGCCATTCCTATGATGATAGGTTTTATAGATGAGAATATTCTATATTGTAAATCCATTAGCATTTCAATCTAGCTTTAAAAATTTCTGGTGGTGGTGATTTAATTATCTTCCACATTGATCTCACAATACATTTTCACCCCTCTGTCTTACAATGACTGATCTCATGTTCCCTTTTCTGGTTTTACAGTTCTCACTCATTTTGCCATCATCCTTATACACTTTTAAGTATCATGCACATACCAGAGGTTGGAACATAATAAGTTCCTTAGACAGACAAGACCATTTCTTTTTGTGATGACACCTGTCAAATTCTGTGTAAAGCATAGTTTTCTCTTACCTTAGGATTCAGTTGCACTTAAAATCAGCGTCTTTTTCAAGCTGAGCGCAATGATTCTTAAAAAATATTCTTAATTTCTTGCCTTCATATGGGATTATTTTAACTTGTACCCAGCCAATAAGTTCAAATTTAGCAGGAAATGAATAGTTTCCTGGGCTGAACTACACAGTGTTACTCAATAATATATATAGAATACAAAATATATATCTTCTCTCTTAAACTGTCACAAATATTAGGGTGACATTCATGGAGTTATCTTGCATAGATAATGAAGGCAGCAATAATGCAGCTAGTCAGGTAACAGAGACCATTTAGATGCTCTGAGTAACTAGACAAAGCAAAAGAAAGCTAACTTAATGGTCATAATATAGAAACCCCCCATCCCATTAGTTTCACTTTGGGTTTTTTTAGATTGTTTTCAAGTTTGTTTTGATTTCATATAATTGTTTGGTACTCAAGGAGAAAATTGGAGATTTTGGCGTGCAGGTGAAGTGAAAATTGAGGGTCTTTATCAGAAATTGGGACTTTTGTTATAGCCCTCCCATACAAGGCGATCTTGTTAATATTAGCTGGATGAGTT
>JAGPOW010000261.1:183113616-183135886 GCA_030014935.1 Caiman crocodilus
CCAGTGGGGGCGCAGTATCCTCATAGGGGCCACAGGGTGTGGGGCCCTAGCTCCAGTGAGGGCGCAGTAGCATGGGGTGCATAGGCCCAGGAAGGGGGAAATTTTGAGAAGCCCAAGAGTGGGCATGGTGAGCCCTAGAAGGGGGCAACATGTAAGAAGCCCAGAGAGGGGCATTAGAAGGGCCCAGGCATGGGCATGGTGAGCCTCAGACAGGGGGCAGTGTTTTGAGAAGCCCAAGAGGGGCAATATTTTGAGAAGCCCAGGAGAGGCACTAGTATGGAGAAGCACGGAGAAGGCCCGAGAGCGGGCTGGATTACAGAGGAGGCCCGAGAGAGCAGGCGCGTATTTGGACTGAACAACATCTTCCCCATCTGCGAGGCTTGGGGCATGATATTACGGGTTGGTCAGAGCCACGCGTAGCCCATACAGCTAGGGTGCCTGGGGAGCACCCAGTATACAGGAAGATCGCATAGAGTCCGGAAGATCACGGGGACAGGGGTCCTGATACGCCAAGGCAGCCTCCCAACATATCAAAGTTGTGGAGGGCGAGAATAAGAGGGTGCCCTTGGGCTGGCCTAGACACGGTGAGAGGGACCTCAGGGAGATCACGGCCCTCCCTGGAGGACGTGCCGTGACAAAGACCAATCATACCTTGTTGTGCATTAGCAGGTGCATGGCTAAGAGATCAAAGGAGGTGATGCTCCCCCTCTATGTGACACTGGTCAGGCTGCAGTTGGAGTATTGTGTCCAGTTTTGGGCACCACACTTCAAGAGGAACATGGGGAATCACAAGAGGGTCCAGAGGAGGGCCACTTGCATGATTAGTGGCCTTCATGATATACCCTACAGTGGGAGGTTGAGAGAGCTGAATCGCTTTAGCCTGCACAAGAAACGGCTGAGGGGAGATCTTGTGGCTGCCTATAAATTTATTAGGGGAGGTCAATGGGGAATAGGGGACACACTGTTTACTAAGGTGCCCCAGGGAGTGACTAGGAATAATGGGTGTAAACTAGTTGAGAGTGGGTTTAGGTTAGATACTAGGAAGACATTTTTCACAGTATGGGTGGCCAGGATCTGGAATGGGCTCCCAAGAGAGGTGGTGCTATCACCTAGCTTGGAGGTCTTCAAGAGGAGGCTAGATAGTCACCTGGTTGGGGTCATCTGACCTCAGTTCTCTTTCCTGCCAGGGGCAGGGGGCCAGACCCAATGATCCAGTGTGGTCCATTCCAACTCTACAGTCTATGAATCAATGAATCTATGAATTGCACCCTAATATTCATGACTGATTAAGAGAAAAGATATATATATATATATTCTATAATTGCATAATGCTATGCAGTTCACCCCAGGAAATTATTCATTGCTAAATTTACAGTAATTGTCTGGGTACAAGACTTAAATAATCCCATATGAGGGAAAGAAAAGAAGAATTAAATTCTTTGGCCACATCCAGACAAGCAAGCATGTGCCTGTTGTGGCTAAAAATAACCTTGTGCTGCTGACACAGCGCAGTGCAGACTGTTACTGTTTCATCATTTAGTACTTCCAGTTCCAAATAAATTATGTCACAGTAACAATAGCGCTGTAGGGGCATGTATAGATGCACCCAAGGAGGGTTTTTAATTAAGTTCTGTGGAGATGGTGACGAAAACCCTCCAGCAACAGAGCGTACAGTTCAGAAGAGAAAGGAACTTTCTCTTCAGCAAGGCTTTTGACAAGGTCCCGCATGATAGTCTCACAAATAAATTGGAGAAATGTGGGCTAGATAAAACTACTACAAGGTGGATAGATAACCAGCTCAATAGCCACAAGCAAAAGATAAGTATTAACAGATCCATGGCAGAATGGCAGGAAGTTTCAAGTGGATTCCCACAGGGTTATGTCTTGGGCCCGGTGGCATTGAGGGTTTCTTGAGCAAGTTTGAGGACAACACAAAACAGGGAAGGATTCTGAATGCTACACTTTGGGAGGAATAATCAAAAACACAAATATAAAATGGGTAACCCCTGGCTGTCTGGCAGCACTTTGGGAGTCTTGGTGGACCATAGACTCTGTCTGCAGTACAATGCAGCCTCACAAAAAGTGAATGCAGCTTTGGGATACATCAGTAAAAGACGCATTAGATGCAAGACACGGGATTTGATAGTACCTTTATACTAGGCGCTGGTTAAGCCTCATCTGGAGCACTGAGTTCTGAGTTGTAAAAACATGCTGAGCTGTTATCATCTTTCATATCCTTTGCTCTATTATTTTTCAGCCAAAAATCAAGTGAAATCTAGGAGCTAGCATTTTCTCAGGGGTGCATCAAGTCTAAAGGCTGAGAATCCCTGATCCAAACTGTCATTTGCCACAGGAATATCCTGACCCCCAGGCTACAGAACAGTTTGGTTGTAGGCACTTGTAATGGGGTTGCTAAGGATAAAGGTAGCAAGAGGCAGACTGAGCAAAGATGTCAGCTGGCTTGAGGCCAACAAGAAAAAAAAACAGAGCACAGGGGCTGAGTTGCCGCCAGGGGGCAGGCAGAAGTCAGCCAGACTGTAAGGCACCAGGCTAGAGTGGCAAGTCCAATGTACAGTGAAGGTAGAAGTAAAGCTAAATTGTGGAAGCTGAGCAACAGTAAGCAGAGATCCAGAAAGATGGGACTGCATAGCAGTAACTCAGCAAGTGAGATCCATGTTGGGGAACAACAGGCATAGAAGTTACCACAGTTTAGCACTAATTACCTGAGCCAAGTAACTGCAAATAACTGCAAAGCCTAGGCCTTGTGTTAAGGTATTGTGGAGTTGGGTAATTTGGGTCCCCAGTCTTGTCCCATGTTCTTGAGTGGGACAGGAGAAGACAGTTATTCTGTTCTGTGTGGGTTGACTCCTGAAAGGGAACTGCTGAAAATAAAAAAATGGTTGCAATGCTGTGGGCATAGAGCCCCACAAATAAGACTGGAAGATAGTCCACTGGTAGACATAGTAGACTGTTATTTGGGAGTAGAGTCACAGAAGACCTGCCCTGTGAACCCTGCAGCATAGGATGACTAGTTGTGGGGTCAGGCAGAAATAGACAGGAAGAGGTGAGGAGGGAAATGCACAAAGTGAATGTGCACAAGACTTGACCTGCATGACTGGTACGAGAGCAGGAGGTTAGCCTCTGTAGTTAAAAGCGGTTGGGTGTTACCAGTGTTGTCAAAAGATGGTCATTAGTGCTGTTGTCCAGTGCGGACTCCATCAGCATTGTTAGGGAGTTTGGGGCTACTGGTCACATCAGGCTCTTTCAGTTCGGGTGAGGATGCTGTTGGGATGCTGTCTGTGGTGCTGTCGTCACAGCAGTATGCACTATACGCCCCTAATGACCTCAGTGTTACGCAGTGACCACAGCTCAGTAGGCATTAACATCCAACTAGCAGCACTGAACCTAGACTTCTGGAAGTCCTGGGGCTGTAGCAAAACCCCCAGTTTTTCTTTTTTTTTCTTCTAAAATGCATTCCATCCCCTTCCCCAACCATTTCTGACTTTTTCTTTCCCTCTCTATTCCCTATAGATCAGTATAAGTGAGCTAAGACATAGAATAATCTTCAGCATTTTATTTTGGTAGCAAGTTGTATTTGTTTAATTTTTTCTCCTTTTTTATATTGTATAATTACTATGTTTATATTGATTTTTACTGTTCTATATCACTGTTTTACTGGTACTATATGATTTAGGCCTACATATGTAAGTTAGCATAAGTTATGTCAAGTTTCCATTTTGTTTGTCAAGTCTCCATCCTGTCCCCATGCCTGGTTGTGTAACCCATGACTCACACCTACCCCTCCTATGTAACTTGGTTCCTTAATGAATGGGGATGAATGAGGGTGCTTGAGAGACAATGGCAGTAGGTCTAAAAATAGCTCCCTCTGAATGACCGAGCCATCAACACCAATACCTGAACCAATGACCCAGCTCTTGAAACCACCTGGAGCCCTCTGGGACAGGACTGACATTGCCTGGACCAGGCCCTCCCCATAGGAGATCAGGGGTAGTCTGTCCCATAAAAAGGGATAGTGAAGACTGACTCATTGGGAACCTCTCTTCATCTGGACTAGCACCATGCCACACCACTTATCCACCCAGAGGCCCTGCCGGTGACCCTCCTCTGGACAACACCTGCTGTACAAGGACCCATTTCCAGTCTGGATAGGTAGCTATCACTCCCCACCCTGTCTTCAACCAAGGACTTGGACTCTGCTTCTCTTCCCCACCTGGACTCCAACCCTTCCACTGAGTCACAGTCTTTCTCCTGCTGCCATTGTGAGTGCTTGTGTGTGTGTGTGCGTGTGTGCGAACCAATAACTTCATGAGGCCATGTGTTGTGTCTGTTTAATAAACCTGTTATTTTGAAACCCTGAATTGGGTTTTTGTCCATTTCCTAAATGTTTCCTCCTTGCCACCACTTATCTGCCACTCTAGTCTCTAAGCTGTCAGCCTGTTTCCATCCCCAAGCTCCCAGGTTTCTGCCTCTCTCTCTTTCTTTCCTGGCTATCTTCTCCTTGTCACCACTTATCTGCCCCCCACCCCCAATATGTCAGCTGTCTGCCTCAGTTTCCAGCCCCAGTCTACCTTAAATAACCTCAAGTGTCAGTTCCTCAGCCAGCTTCTCTGTAGTCCACCAGTTCTAATCTCAGTTCTGGCAACTTTCACTCCCTACACTTTAACTCTCTCTCTCTCACCTTAACCTTCCCCAAAGTATCCCAGGTACCCCAAGTACATACATATATACCATGCCATCCAAGTTTGGAACTTATCTATGTGTAGGTGGGTTTTATGTGTATGAACTGATGAGTGTGTGTGTGTGTATATGTCATTATGTGTATCATATATAAAGTAGTGACCTGTGTAGGTGTACTGAGTGTATGAGTATGGACAGTTGATGTTTGCCTAACTTTTGGGGTGTATAGTGTATATGCTTCAGTTGGTGATAAGTACGCATGTGCCTAGGCTAGTCTGGATGTGTATGTACCTGAGTTGGTAGTGTGCGTGTGTATGCATCCAGTTGATTCATGTGTTTGTATATGAGCAATTGTGTCACACCCTCCTATCTAACAGTGCAATACTGAGATCCTGAGAATTGTCCTGACCCCACAGGGCAACAGGCTGAACTTTTAGTATCAGGCCCCCCTTCACCAAAGATAATTATAATAATAATTTTAAAATTACCATTTTAAGGCCTCCTTTCTGTCTAGGCCCTGTGCAGGTGCCCAGTTTACCCAGTTTGCCTGTGTCTGGCCCTGCCAACTAGTACATGGTACTTGCTGGGTTATTTTTTGCAGGCATGGTACAGCCATAAAATGCAATGCCCCTAAGATCAATACATAACATTAAGAGTCCCAGGCTCCCTTGTATTCACCAATCAAAACAACTTCATGTTTACACCATGCACATCCTAGTTCTCACTAATTACTACTGTACTAAAACAACTTTAAAGACATGATCCACATCCCAGTTCTTGCCAGACTGTGTGACCCACTCACTAAATAAGGAAACATATGTACCAGGTCACTCTGATTTCTCTCTTGGTGTCCTGTACTGGTCTTATCAGTCACTTTTTATCTGTTGGCCTTGCAAGGCACTTTTAAGGCCTACTAATATAATTTTCCCAGCTCTTCCACATAAGTGACATATGGTAACCTAGTTCTGTTCTTTAAGAGGTCTACTATGGTCAGTGCTGTTAACAGGGTCTCTATGTGATTTGTATATGCACTGATTAATGGTATTACTAATCCATACTCCAGAAAGGCCTACAGACTCATGATATAATTGCACTTCTGACTGGAGACCTCTCCAGAAAGACAAAAAATCAAAGTGTAGTAGGGATTGTTGGCAGGGTCACTTGATTCCTCTTATTATAGCACCTGTCAACACTCCTGTTGAAGCCAAGAATGCATGAATGACAGGGACAGAAGGAGAATAAGTCAGAGGAAACCTGACTGTATAACCTAATGATGAAGGCTCTCTCCCATAGGCTGCAGATGTTAGTAACTGAAAAACCATGATAACAGGTGCAGATAATGGACACAGAGGGCACATCTACAGGACAGTCGGTCAAGCGGTCGGTCAGACCTGGCTGACTGCTCTTCCCAGCAGATATCTGGGTAGTTTAGGTTCCCCATGACAATGACATCCCTAGACCCAGCTGCCTCCCAAAGCTGTACTGAGAGATCCTGGTCCAACTCAACCCCTTTGCAGGGTGGTCTGTAGTAGACACCTACCGTAAGATCCCTTTTGCCTTTCCCCCCTTAAAGTTTGACCCATAGTGGCTCTGCCTGACCTTCCTCCACCCAAAGGCTAATTCTTGATGATGTGAGTTGCTCTTTGACATGGAGGGTGATCCCCTGCCTTTCTTCCTGGTCTGTCCCTTCTATATAGTGTGTATTCCTGAATGCCCACCACCCGGTCGTGGGTAGGATCCCATCAGGTTTTGTGATCCCCACTAAGTCTGGATTTTCCCCTGCTATCAGAAAGCAAAGGTCCTCCTGCTTGTCCCCCATACTATGTGCATTAGTGTACAGACACATGGGGCCTCCTGAGAGTGCATGTACCTCCCCCTTGCTCCCAGGACTGCTGTGCCCATTGTTGCTTACCTGGGTTTCTGTTTCTTTTGCCGCCTTGCTAGTTGAAGTATCCCTTCCTCCTCAGGCGGCCCCTTCCCCCGATGAAGCTAGTTTAAAGCCCACCGAATGAAATCAGCCAACCCAGAGGAGAAAATGCATTTACCTTTGGGTGAGAGATGTAGTCCTTCCCACCCCAGCATACCCTCAGCCCAGAAATATGGGTCATTGTCCAGAAATCCAAAGCCTGCCTCGTAGCACCAGCTCCAAAGATGCCAGTTAACTACACCAATACAAGCCTCATGGTATTACCAGGAGGATGGAGGAAAATACCATCTGGGCTTCCATCTCCTTGAGTAGATGACCCATAGCCTTGTACTCTTCCATGATGGAGTCAGTCTTACCCTTAGATGCATTATTATTAGTCCCCACACGGACCACAACTAGAGGGTAATAGTCTAAGGGCTTAATGATCTTTGGGATGGTCTCTGTGACCTCCTGAATCCTCACACTGGGCATGCAGCAGACCGCCCATGACCAGGGACCGGAGCGACAGATTGGGCCATCAGTTTCCCTAAGGAGGCACTATTGTTGCTGGGCTCTAACCATGTAGCAGCAATACTGCCAAGTAGAAATGAGTTACTGCACAGTAGTTCATTACTACCGCACAATAGTGTTAGCAAAAACCATGCGGTGATGGTACCATGTAGTAACGTGAGTTACTGAACAGTCATTAGTTCTTGCTTATGCAAGTACTAAATGATTGTGCAGTATCAACTGCATAGTGGGTGACTCATGTAGATATGCCCAGTTTGTTATGGATAATATGGGCTTAAGCTTGCACGGGTCGAAGTGTTCAACATGCAGTCCATAAATAATAGCCTGGGAATGTGGAATAACATCTGTTACTCAAGGCCACCAGTATTGACTAGGGCAGGTAAGGGTAAGTGCTTTTTGGAAAACATTACTAACAGTTAAAGGTAACAGTTTTAGTAACTTGTTTTAGTATTTAATAAGCAGAACTGAATTATGGGTAATCAGCCAAAAGCTTATTTAAATAATACTGTACTCTTGTTACCAAATATGCTAAGACAAATGTGTAAGTAACTTGTGCCAGTCGTGGCCATTTTCGGGGGAGCCTGGGTTAAGTTACACAGGTGTGATTGAAGTGAAGGACCCTGGGATTTGTTTTTGAGTTCACAGTGAACCTTTGAGGACACTCAAAGGATTTGCAAAAGTCAACTTAAACATAATAAAAAAAACCTAAAGGGAACTATTATATAAAAGGTCTGGCAACAGAGTAGCCAAATGCAGCACAGTACACTATAGTTTTAGCTTAAAATTGTTAGTAGTAGTAGTGAGTGACGTAACCAAATATATTTGATGCAGCATTGCTACAATGTGTTAAGGTACTCGGAGTGAGAGCAACCTGGATTCTTGTTTCTGCTTCTAAGGTTATATTGTCTAATGTTTGTCTGTAGAGTATTGGTGCTCTCGTAGTGGTAGAGATGTTGGTACCACGAGGTGTGTGCATGCATAATGGTGTCCTTTCCATAATTCTCTGAAAGAAGTGACCTAGATGTGGGCATGCACAGTGGTGCCAGAAACATTGGTGGGAAGAATCTGGGGTAAATGCAAACCGTCATCTTGATTGACTGTAAAATTGTAACTGATTGGTATCAGTAACAAGTGGCAACCTGATTTGATTGGATGACAATGTGCGGCATGATATGAAATGCTTGGAGCTATGAAGGGAGCATGTGTCAGAGTCAGCATGGTGAATGTGGCAAGTGAGTGGTTTGCATGTGGAGGCAGGCGAAGGTATTTGGTACTTTGAGAGAGTGGTGATCTCTACTGGTGCGACCTTCTGTGGCCCTCATCCACACCTGGACATCTGGGGGATCTCCTTGTAAGTGTAAGGTCTGAGACTTTGTGGATAGAAAGAGTCTGTTGCTTAATCCTATGAGAGTAGTCCAGCTGATCTAGGATTGTAATAAGGAGAAAAGAGCTCCAGAGCTCCTCAGAAGAACCCTTCTATTGTGAGTGGAAGTACAGAGCTCTTAACTTGTGTGCCTCTGTGGTGAACTGGAGAAGGGCTTTGTCTTGTTGTATTGACTATGAAGTTGATGAACCCATAAGGGGCTCCATAGTGCTAGAGAGCATACATGTGAGCGTGAGCTTGACGGTTGGTTGCAACTCTGTGGTGTCTCTTGTAAAGAAAATGTATATATACAAATAGTTTTGTATTATTATTGTTGTTGTTATCAATACATATTATATATTTAGTGTATTTTATTTTGTGGATTAATAAACTAATATTCTTCAGAAACAAGCTGGTCTCTAAGCCAGAAGTGCTATCCAGCACTATTGGTTAGCTTGGGCTGACCTCAATAACAGTGGTCACCTCACCCCTTTCTAACCCCAGTGGAAGTGGGGTTCAGGCTTCCCCCAAAATCCTAGGTGCAACACTCTCAATTCCTCTTGAATTAAAACCACTTCTTTAAACAATAGTTCTGTTTCCATAATGAAAGGACTTTACCCTTACTAGAAGCTCCTCTACTCTTACTTCCACTGGAACAGAGGAACTGTGCTCTGAAGACAGGGGTAGCAGCATATGTGATCCATGCTGGCTCCTGATAAGTGGTTTGAGAATGAAGGCTGAGGCTACTTTGGTGACCTAATGTGGTAAGTAGAGGACAAGTCTGATAGTTTTGTGATGGCCTGTGTTACCAATTAAGTGAACTTCTGCATTTTGTATACAACGTATAAGAGAAAATGTCTTGGCAAATTGAATTGCTATAGATGGGTTAATGAGAAAAGGGGCATGCATTATTGAAATCAGGCCACAGCCACAAAGATGGGACACCGTCCCATGCCCAGTTAGAGATACAGAGTCAGAGCAGACATGACTTACGCAGCAGCTTAGCAAGGAGCCCAGCAGTAGGACTCTTACCCTGCTGTCTGTGGCTATGTCTACCTTGCATCTCTCTTGGGACTGCTGCCAAACAATAAGTCTTGTCTACATGCTTCTGTTCCACATGCTCCAAACTCAGAAATGCAGTACTCTAGGGATACCTCCTGTTGCTCCTCTCACATGTCCCAGAGAGAGATCCAGGAGTGGCAGTGGGAGCTATCCGTGAAGTGTCCTCACTACTGCATTTCTGAATTCAGAGCATATTGAGCAGAAGTGGGTGAATGGAGACTGATTTTTCAGTGGCAGATCCAGGAGCAGTGCGGGTGCACCCTGGCTTGACTTGCTGTGATGATGTGGCTTTGATGTGAATTTCTGTGCCAGCAAATATGACTTTGGGCATGGTAAGATTTCATTTAATCCTTTTCTCTTTATCCTTCAGAAGAACTCAGCCAAACAGCTGCTGGCTGATAATGGTGGTGTTGTTTATTACGAAAGAGAAAGGTAGCAAGCTGTGTGTTAGTTGTGGATATGTCTATTTGCTTGGAGCAGCAATTCTCAACCAGGGTACGATAGTCCTTCCAGGGTGCCACAGGATGCTACACAAAGTTAGCATTGTTGGTGTGCAAACATGATTTACATTTTACAAGATAAACCCAGAGGTGTCAAATAGGAGTCCATAGTATTAAAAACATTCTGAACTATTGGGCTCTTTCTCAATTCTTTGCAATAGAATGGTTCTATTATTGCGCTGTAGTAAAAAAAAAAAAAAAAGACTGAAAACTAAGAGCTGACAGTTTCCAAGGGGTGCTTTGAGTCTATTGATGGGTGCCTTGAGTCTCAAAGAATTGAAAACCACGAGATTTGTTGGCCTGGGTTGCACAGGAGGTCAGACTAGATGACCATTCTTCCTGGTCTTCAAAATCTGTGAGTTTCTGCATTGGCAGTGGAGGCCAAATAGGACCAGAAAGGGAAGAAGAGAGAGGAAGGGAAGGGTTTAATAGATTACATAGACATTATGGCTGGAAGGGACCTTGCAAGATCTTTGTGTCCAGCCCCCTGCCCAAAGGGCAAGATGTCAGCTGGCATCAGATGACCCCCAGAAAGATAATCATCTGAACAGTTCTTGAACATGTCAAGAGTAGATGCTTGCACCACTATAGCAAGGGACTCCCTAAAAGAGATGATCCACTGGAGCTGGCTGCCAGGGTGTAGGCATGGAACCAGTGTGACTGGAAAGGTGCAGTGTTTCATTCAAATGGCTCCAGGCTACTGTGGATTTCTTAACATTTATCTCATCCTGGGGGGACTTTTGGGGCTGAAGTCTCAAATTATTTTTCTGGGAGAGAGGGGTAGGACAAATTCTCTAAAGCTATTTGGTGAGTTTTCTTCCTCTTGACCCTCAACCACACACTTTACTGCAGAAAGAGTTGATTTAGATTGTGGTTTCATGTGCACTAAAATAGACTTCTGCTTCAACGATTCCACCTTCTAATATGTCAGTATTTCACTTATGTGTACTTGTTCAAAGCTAGCTCTTACATGCTAAGATCTTTATTTTACTTTTAAAGTTTGTTGTTTCAGAAAAACTGTGAAATATTATGTGATGCTGTACTCTGAATACCAGGGAAATCAGGGCAAATTTTCTGCTGTGTCCAACTCAGTTAGAGCAGGGTTACTCTAATTGTAATAGCTGCCTAAGGACTTGTCTACAGTATAGCAGCAATGTGTCTTGGCTGCAAGTCCCCTGGCTAGATCACACTCATCCCAACACAGGCCTTCCCCAAGCCCTGGAATATGCCAGCGAAGCTGCTCAGACACCCCTCTGCTGCCACTTTCCATAGGCTGGTACTGAGATCTGATTGCTGCTGTGACTGCAGCTCACGTGGACATGCCCAATGTAGCTTTAAACCAGCTAGCTTGATTTAAAGCTACACACAATGACAGTGTGACACACGAACATGGAGCTCAGCAGAAGCTGCACAGTCTTGGGTAAAAACCAGTGGTTACCCTTCTCTGAACTCTTTGTTGTCAAGGTTAACCTGATCTAGCTAGGTCAGAGATTTGATAACAGTGTATCTCAGGTATGTCTATGCAGATTGCAGTGGAGATTTATATATGCTCTGCTACCCACTTTTTCTCTTTCTAAATTTCTTCCCCTACACTCATACATCCTTTCAGTTGATGATGAATTCAGCTGCAAGTTCAATTATTAATTTCATTTCAGTATTTTAAATTAAACAGTAGAGGGTGTCCTAATTCCTCTCCTTTAACAACTTATTTTGATTTCCTTTAACATTGAAGTTGAAGCATTTTAAACTCAGAGTGCAGACACACAATATGCTTGCTTTGGAGTATTATGAACCTATACTAGAGAAAAACTTTCAGTTCTGGAGCAAGTGTCGGTCTTAACATTAAGTTACCCTGAGGAAGAACCAAGTAAATTTACAAGAGATAAAGTTACATTTGTGTAGGTGTCATATCTCTAATACCATTCTCTGGAGTAGTGGAATAATCAGGTGGCAAAAATCCCCAAAAATTCGATTTGAGACTAGCATCTCCGATTGCTCTGTGCGGGGCATCGGTTAAGCACAGGATCCTTTTTTTGTAAGCGGGGTCGAAGGAATAACAGTGTTGTACCACTGCACAAGGTGATACAGGCACCATTTAGAAGACTGCATACAGTTTAGACTAGTTAAAAAAATAAATTGAAATGGGAACAGATACAAAGAAGAGCTACTAAGACGGTTAAAAGAATGGAGACCTTATCTTATGACAAGATTTTCAAGGATCCTGGCTTGTTGAGCTTAGCAAAATGGAGGCTGAAAGAGAATGTGTAAAACTTCCCATTTCATGGGAATATATGGGAGGGAGAAGAGATTTTTCTAAATCTAGTTATGAGCAAATTTAGATGGGGAATTAGAATAAAAGAAGTGAAATTTGGGAATATAGGGCCTTAAGTATTGGCATTCCCCATGTTGGATTATAAAAGTAACTCTTTTATAGTGGGGTTAATGCTTGGTAGTTGTGTACTTCAGGGCTCTTGTCACCTGCAACAGCCAGGAAGTCATTTCTGCTGTTATGAAAGTTTATTGGCTTCTGTGGGTTTTTTCACCTTTCTCTGAAGAACTGGACATATGCAGCAGTGGAAGTTGAAGGTGGCTGCTGGTACGTAGGAACCTCATAGAGTCCTGGCTAGAAATCTTTCCCTTCTACTCATGATCATACTTTCTGGACTTCAGCAAGGCCTTTGACACTGTCGACCACTCCACCCCCTTATGGTTGGCTGCTGTGTTTGCTGCAGATAGTCTGTGTGACCAAGTAGCCTTGTTCCATCACCTGTACCATCAATACTCAAATGCCAAGGGAAGCCTTTATAAAATCCATTGCAAAACCAACCAATATGTCCACCATGCAGCAACCATCTGTTGCAACAGGCCTTGTCACACCCAGACTGCTTTCTCTGTTTCACGACAATGCCTGGAAATCTATTTTGTTCCCCCCATCTCCTGGTGTCATGCATGGGGAGGCCTGTGCCTTGCTGTGCAAAAGGTGGAATGTTAAAGTGGTGCAGCATTTCATGTTCCTCTTGGCCCGGTACAGACATTACACTTTTACTGGTATACGTGATTGAAAACTGCTCTGTACCCATAGCAGAACAGAAGTTTGGCCCACGCAGACTGGTAGAAAACAGGAAAAAAGAACTGAAGGCAAACTTAAGTGGTTCCTCTTAGCCCAATTCAAGGCATGAAAAGGGGATAGAAGCTCTAACAATAACTGTAATCAAGAAGTTGGTTGGAAATGTGTTACATGCTCAGGTAAGATGCAAGTGAATGATGGTAGTAACCCAGACCCTTTAAAACGTCAAAACCAGGTTGGTTTAAGCCATCCCATGTGGCAATCACTACATTATAGGCATGAGTAACAAAACAGGAACACAACTTGATGGCCAAGACCAAAGTAGACAGTATGTTCTGGGAAATATAAACTGGAAATATACAGGAAAGTGCCTTCCAGTTATCTGTACTGTTTAGCATATCCATGGCTGGTAACTGGATGATGAAAATGCTTAATGGGTCAGAAATTCCATTTAGAGTTTGGCCAACCTTTCACCCTAAATTAACCCTGACTGAGCCTGTAAGTATAAAGAAAGAGCAAATGCAAAAACTAAGCATGGTTATTAAAAAAGGTTGTACTGACCATAGAATCTGTTAATGTGTATGGTCACCAAGAAAAAGGTATGTGTCAACAGTGTTAGGAGAAGGTGGAATTGCACTAGGACTGTTAAATAGCATGGATGTGGAAATATTGGTAAATAAATTGGCTGCCATATCTAGCCAACTGCAGGGACAGGCTGTTCCATTAAATTCTTCCTTAACCCAGTTAGGAATGAGGTAGTGGTTCACTGCTAGTCTACTGCCTCAGTGGGAAAAACTAATGAGCTGGACTACCAGTTAATTGTACAGGCACTAGGGCTAGGGACAGACATTCACAAAGCTTGAGCCTGAATTGATTCATCCTTTGCAGGTTAGTCTAAGCTGTGCACCTTAAACTGATTAATAACTGGACAGACAAGCTATGTTAAACCTGGAAATGCAGGCACATGCCTGCAGTGGCTCAAGTCAGAAGGCAGGGAGTGCTAAAATATGCCTGTCAGCAGCTGCCAAAGGGGAGGGAAGAGGGACTCCCTTCAAGGCTCTCACCCCTCCCTGCTGTAGTGGAGGGGGCATTGCCAGGCATCAGCCCAGGCTAGCAGACAGAGGATGGGGAGCAAGTCTTTTCTCTGAAGCAAGCATGTATTAAACGCAGCAGTTTGCAAAGTGTACAACAGGGAACTACCAAAAATCTTTGCCTAAGCTAAGGTACAGCCCAGCAAAACACAGCATACAGAGTTTAGTCTAACTTAAAATGTAAACCAGAAAGACAAGAATTAGTTTTACTAATTCTGAGAGCAGAATGTCTCCTAACAGTCAATCAGGACTCATAGTAGAGATCATATCTTTTATTAGACCAACAAGATTTTTGCAAAAAAAAAAAAAATTCTTTAATTGCCATCTTTTGGGCACAAACACCCTTCATCAGGCATTGGAGAAAAGATTGTAAAAGTTCTCCTGGGTAATAATGAAAGTTCATATTTCATATGAATTCAGAGAGAAGTCAAGAGATGGAAAACTCCTCTGGGCAACCAGTTCATAGAAGCTCCATACCAGGTATGAACCAACTGTCCGGAGTTTTCCATCTATTGACTCCTCTGTGAAATCCTATGAAATATGAACTTTCATGTCTACCCAGGAGAGCTTTTACAATCTTTTCTCCAATGCCTGATGAAGGGTGTTTGTGCCCAAAAGATGGCAATTAAAGAATTTTTTTTGCAAAAATCTTGTTGGTCTAATAAAAGATATGATCTCTACTATGAGTCCTGATTGCCTTTTCCTCTAGACCAATATCACTACAACCTGGACTCCTTATAATCAGGCATTCAGAAAGGCTTTATAATGTAAATATAGCTCTCTGCATTCTTTGGTGAAGCTGCCTGCAACTTCTCTTAACTCTTAATCAGCATGTGTGATGATTGTCAGGTCTTTGCCAACACTTGCCACCTTCACACTAGCTTGCTGCTCTCCCCCTGGCAGAGGGGGACACCTGGCAGAGACTGCAGCCAAGGCCAAAGCCCTGGGGGCTCTGTGGGGAGAGGGGACAGAGTGAGCAAGCCTGTTTGTTTGGCTGAGGTGTGCATGAGGTGTGGCTGGGGCTGGCAAACTACAGCTGTGGTCTCCAGGGTTTATCAGTGGAAGAGAGGGGGGGAGAGGGGACTGAGGGAGAAGTTTGCCCGGGGGGCATGGCAGGCAAGCATTTGGCCGCACCCTGCCTCTGCTCTGGCTAGAGAGCAGAGGGGAGGGGCCAGCCCTGCTGTGGAGCACAGAGCCCCACCCAGCCAAAGAGCGTGCTGGGGGTGTCTGGTTTATCTTAAACCAGCAAGGGATCTGGGACAGATATTGCATAAATCGGTTTGAGCCAAATACTGCCTGATACTACCTTTAGCCAGGTTTATCTCAAACTGGTTTCAGCCATTTTCAAACTGGTTTATGTATCTTGAACATCTGTTCTGTTACAGGTTCAAACCAGTTTTAAACAGGTTTATATGTTATGTCTGTCCCTAGCCTAGGGATGCAGCAAGTGAACGCCTCTTTAGCATTGGTGTGCATTCAAAGCCAACCATGGATGCAAACAATAGTAGATGCATCATCCAAGAAGGAGATAGTGGGGTTTTGCTCACTTAATCTGTGGGGTGCAGCATCCCCTTGATAACATCAGTTAATGGTACAGTGAAAACTAGTCTAATTTACCCTTAATGAAAAACAATACACCATTGTGGCTTATGTTTTAAACATTGGCCAAAGTAAAAGTTTAAAAAGCTTACCTACTTGTGTCTTCAGGAGCCTGTGTTAATGGTCCATCTTATTTCCTGCACTATCTAGGAAGTTTGGATGCGCATTCTGGAACATGTGATTTTGCACTTGTGAATCTAATTCACCACAGTTCTTCCATGGTAGTCTATTCAGACCAAGGATGTGTTTGTGTATATATATTATGTAATTTTGTAGTTAATAATGAAAAGTTTAATTACTCTATATCTTTTGCCAATAGTAGCTTTTGTGCATGTAATGTATGGATGCAATTTTAATTTTACTGTTCCAGTATTCACCGTCCATTTTCACTGCATAATTTCTCATTGAATCATAATATTGCCTCTACAGGAATGAGTTTGCATTTGCTACAGCAGCTGCTAAGATATGACTTGCAAAAGGTGTTAACCAAAAATACTGCAGGTGCACGAAAGGCAGTGGTTTGGTACAGTCAGAAGGCACAAACATTATTTCTGTCCTTTGAAAAGTAAAGGCAGCAGAGGAGCACCGTTAGTGGGAGGCACTCCTTTGCCTGGTCTCCAACAGCAACAGGATCTTTAAATCTCATGATAAACCCCATTGTGGGCATTTCATTAATCCAGATTTCAGATGTAATCAGATGATGCTCTTGTGTTTAACGATCTGGAAGTGGAGAAAGTGGAGATGTAAGGAACGCCCTAGAAACTCAAATATGATAAGGAGAAGAGAATGCTATGTGAGGAATGTCCATCTGTGATGATAAGAAGGAGACATCGGTACTAGGTGAGGGGGGCTCGAAGGAAAACAAGAAAGAAACAGGGAACTGGGTTAAAGGGCTCATTATAATGCTAAAAATCACACCCCTAGGCGGAGAAAAAGTATGCTAATGAAACATACATGTATGTAAATGAGGTACATGGCTAAAACACAGGTATAGAGACATGCTCAGTACAGAGCTTCTTGCGTCATTTGCTTGTAACCAATCACCGAACAGCACACTTGCGAAACCTTGCAAACTTCTGTATAAAAGATACCTAGAGGTAGTGATCGGTGTGCTTGTTACTTGAATTATTCCGCTTGCACCATTTATGGCTAGCAATAAACTTCTCTTGTGCTTACACCCCTGGTGTGTCTATTGGTGTCTGCACACCAGGTATAATCCCAGACTTGAGCTGGGGCTCAACAGAGGAATCAAATAAGGGCTATAGAAGAGCAAATATTTTTCAGGCTGGCACAGCCCCTTCTTTAATGTGAGCCATGTGACAGCACCACCAGCAATACCTCTCCCAAGGGAAAAGCAATCCTTGTGCACTGAGGAGGCCAGGGTCTATGATGCATGGTACCATTATGTGATGGTGTAAAGCATTAGTTTTGACAACTGGTTGTAGCTTCTATGTTCACCTAAAAGGCTTTGATGGACAGGCAAGAAACCCTCCCATGCAAAGGATAGTGGCCAGGGCAAAACTGGATTGAGGTGACAAAGAAAATTAGTATCTGCTAATGGCTGCAGCCCATTGGGTGCAGAGAATATGGAGCTTGCAGCACCCAATACCAGACTCATTTCATGAGATAAGAGAGGCTGGGGCAAAAGCGAATGAGGATAGTGAAAGTCCTATCAAGAAAAACTAACAACCACCCACTGCAACCCACCAGATGTTGAGCTGAGTAGGGCTCAACCCTCTACCATACCTGAGCCTGAAAATAAATGGTGGCTCCCCTAGGAGGGCCCTCAAGGAGGGGGTATGTTGGCAAAGTCTTAGCACGTTCATCACGTGTGAGCTCTTTAACTGATTTTGAAGCTACTAACATGCCTGTAGGAGAGGAAGGGTGCCAGGCTGCTTAAACTGGCTGTTGTGACATGAGAAAACAGGGAGCTATATTTACATTTCAAAGTGAGCAGCAGACCTTTAGTTAACATCTGTGAAGCTGGGAACACTATGAGAAAGGACCATCAGTAGTAAGTAACTGACAGCCAAATGTGTGGAGTGTTACTGTCCACGACAGCTGTAATGTTGCCGGGTGGTTGCGTTCGGGCTGTTAACTGAATGCCTGGGTTGTCAGTTCGGCAGGAAGGTATTAGATGGAGTAGAATTGATTAGGCACCGACACGTATTGGTTGCAGGAAGTTTTATTACTTATGTTGCCTGGGTAGTGATGTGCGACACAGGCAGAAGCTTTGCTTTGGTTACGGTTGCTCCGGTTACAGCTGAGCGTACGTGCTCAGGTAACAATCGAACAAGCAAGATGAACGAGGCCCGTGAACAAGATAGCAAGCCTGCAGGGCTTTACTATATCAGGATAATGGTGACGGGGAGTCTTTGGTGGGTGATCAATCCGCCAAGTTACTCTGCTGGTGTGTGTAGCGCTCTTCCCAGATTTCTCCTCGGAGCTCTCCGCAGAGTTCTCTGATTTGGGCGGAAGTTGTAAAAACTATTTACGGACAAGTGTCACCAGTGCTGAGCTGCTAAGCGGAGTATTAACTATCAGCAAGGCAGCAGCTCTTTGTGCTCTCAGGTTTAACGACAGTGGGTCAAGTTTCTTACCAGTGACATGTGAGGGGCCCAAGCCTGCCCCTTGACCAATCACCTATAACTTTCACTAGGGTTTTATTTCAGGGATTTATGGCAGGGATTTCCTTTTTATTCTTGGCTAATTTTTGCTGTGTGCGAAATGAGGAAGTATCTAGTTTCACTCCTTGTTACAGACGGGGACACAGCTTTAAATTTTGCTTCTTGTCAGTGACATGGGCAGAGTTTTATTGTTGTGACAGTTACTTTGCTATAATAAATGAATTTTGTTAAAATGCTTGGATGAGATGTAAGAACGAAGTAGCCATAGATAATGTGTGGGGAAGGCAGAGCAGGGCCCGTGCCTGCTCTGAGATTGGCTGCTGCTGAAGCTGCTGCTGGCTCCTGCAGGTGGTCGCCCCCACCCGCACCCACCGCCCCCGCTCGCTCCTGACGTGGCCTGCGGTGGCTGCAGGCAGTCCCTCATCACTGCTTGCCACTCCCCCACCGCTGACACCGCCTGCGGTAGCCGTGGGCAGTCCCCGCTTGCCACCACGGCGCCTGCCCAGTCACGGGAGGCACCAGTAGTTCATGAAAGTAGCCTTATCAGATGATAAACTAAAGTACTGAGGTGAAAAATTTCACGTGTAAATGAAACAAAAAACGAAATATCGAAGTCTCTCTTTTGGTCCTTTTTCCTTTCTCAAGGCTATGAACTTTAACTAATTCACACTTTTCTGGCCCATAAGAAATCTGATTTAATCCAGTTCTGAAAGTTCAGTAAAAATAAATAGATAAATAAATCAATCAATCCAATCAGATATCAGTTATTGAAATATTAATTAAAATAAGACTATGTTTACCGACTGCCTATAAATTGTAGGTATAGGCTGGGATGAAATTTGGGAACGTCTGCATTTTGAGGATCCCGTGCTGTGGAGATTATGAGCCTCGCCATCTTGGCTTTGTGGCAGTTAATATCCATCCCATAAGATTATGCTTTTCCTCCGCGATAATTGACAAAACAAGATTAAATCAATAAACCTCTCACTTTGGTTGGAATGACCCAAGGGTGTGTTTGAGTTTGGTCCATCCGCCCAGTATAAAAAAAAACCATGATGCAAAATATAAAGCCTTCCTCTCCAAATCCCAGCACATCTAGAGCTGGGAATGATAATGGCTTCATGATTCCCTTTGGGAACTGGGAACAACCCCTTCCAGTGATCTTAATGTGGACACACCACCCTACCCCAGCATTGCTCGTTCTGTTGGCTGTACTGTGTCCCTCTCCTGATGTCTCCCTGCAGTCTGTGAATGGTACAGAAAGTAGCTGCAGCCCTGTCATCAAAGAACTCGTCTCTGTTAACTAATTAATGACTAGACCTGCTGTGTTCTTCAGACCGGGCTCCATCACACAAATCACATTCTCCTAGAAGATATACTTGCTGATTGCCCCACCATTGAGATAGATAGATTTATATTTAATAACAATTAAAAGATGAAAATGAAATGCTATATGAATATGTTCTGTTACAGATTTAAGCTAGTTTCTGATCACTTAAACTGATTTATGTGTAACTTCTGTCCCTAGCTTTGGTGCCAGGGAGGTGAAGGTTTAAACCTGTAACTGTACACATAACACAGTTTCAAAATGGCCAAAACTGGTTTAAGATTGTCACAGGCCAGCTGGGCACTGCGAGTGTATCAATTTTATCATAGGTCATCTGGGCTGTTTAATTCAGTTTCGGATCAAGGAGGCAAAGTTAGGAGTGAAGTAAAGGCAAATTTATTATAGCTTACACACACACACATACAACAGATAACAGAAAGATAAATGTGATAAGCAGATAAAGAGCTAATAGTAAATAATAATAAAGAGATAATAACAACAGATAGATGGATCAATTCTGTCACAGACCAACTGGGCACTGCAAGGGTATTAGCCACTGTGCTGTTCAAAACAACAGATAGACAGACATGGGTTGGCAACTTATCAATAATCCCTCAATGCCAGGTACGCGTCAAGTGTTTCCAGTGAAGTCGGGCATCCCCAGTTGATGCCGTCAGAGGGGGTCCTGGCGAAGATCCCTTGATCAGGATCCGATCCTCACTCACACCAGGAGTCCGGGATCCGGGCATGGAACAGCAGCGACCATTCTGTTCCCTCCTTCCTGCTGATCACCTGACGCACGTGCTTTTTATACCTAGTCTTATGCTAATCTGTTGGTTTTAGAACCACTCACAATGTTATCATATATCTGTTACCCTATGGGATTGAAAGGTGTTAAAAATTATCATAAAAGGTTACTACCCAAACTTGGGTTTATCCAATAAGCAAATTATGATGCAGCACCTTTAGGTTTGTTTTTTTGGTTAAACTTATGACAGACAAGTTACATTTGCAGTTTACAAACTTACAAGCTTAATATTAACTAATATTACCTGTTTAGGCAGAATACCAAATGCCTCCAAGAAGCACACATTTATTGCTTATTAATCCCTCTGGTTCTGGCTGTTACAAAGATAAACATGGCTGAGGAGGCTGTGGAACGGAGCGGGCCACCTGGGTCATGGCTTGACCAATGTTTAACAGGGCCAAGCACGTGGCTGCAGGGGGCTGTCACTCTTCCCTCCTGGCGGGGCTGCTGGCTATGGAGTGAGGCTGCTGTGCATGAGGGAGGCAGGCAGGCAGGCAGGGAGTTGGCCTGTGTTTGTATTGCTGTGCTACATGTTGGTTGGGTCATGGCCCAGGTGGCCCACCCTGTTCTGTGGCTTCTGCCTGGTTGAATGTAGTATCACACTTAACTGATTTGGGTCAAACTGGTTTATGGAGCTTCTGTCTCAGACCCCTTCCTGGTTTAAGTTAAACCAGAGTCCTCCAGCATCTCAGCATGCTTTTCAACCCTGAGCTGGGCTATGCTGTCTGCTCCAGACAGCAGGGCTGGCTCTACCCCTCTGCTCTCTAGTTGCAGCAGGAATGGGTATGTAGCTGGACACCAGCCTGACATGGCGCCCTAGGACTATGTGAGCAGGGAGGGGATTTATTCCTCATTTCTTCCCCTCTTCCTGGGGAATGCAACTGGTGTCTGCAGAGCAGCCCTTGTTAGGGTAACAACCCCCTGGCCACTACAGCACCTGGGGTGTGGCCAGAGCTGGCCAGCTGGCATGGCCCTGCCATCCTCTTGCCTTGCTCCCAGGTGAGGCTGGGGCTGGGAGGCTGAGCTGGGTCTGGCCATGGACACTGCTGAGGGTGAGTGCAGAGGGGCCAGCCTGGGCTGGCCCAAAGGGCAGGTTGGGCTGGGGCCACAGGAGCTGTGTGCCCAGATTGTTCCTGGCTCCCCAGGCCCAGGCCTGGCTGGGCTGTCATGGAGCCACAGCCAGCTGGGAAGGGCCCAGCTGGGTCAGCCTGGGCTGGGTGACAGGAGCAGGGCCCTTCTCCCAGATGTTGCTCCATGACAACTGGGCCTAGCAGCATAGGCAGTGACTGACTGGGGTGCAGCATGAAGGCAATACCACTGCAGTTGCCGGCAGGCATCTTGGCCACTGGACTGGCTGTATGGGATGTGTAATGATGCCCATGTCTGCCCAGGCCAGCTCAGATGTGCCAGTGGGCCTGCCACTTTGTGCAGGGGCTTATGTGCCTGCAGCTGCAGCTGGTGGGGGCGGGGGGCGCCCCCCCCCCGCGGGCCCGGGGGGGGGGCGCGGGGGGGGGGGCGGCGCCAAGTCGGGGGGGCTGGGGGGGGGGGCGGGGGGGGGGGTGGGGGGGGCGGCGGGCCGGGCGGGGCGGCGTGGGGGGGGGGGGGGGGGGGGGGGGGGGGGGGGGGGGGGGGGGGGGGGGGGGGGGGGGGGGGGGGGGGGGGGGGGGGGGGGGGCGGGGGGGGGGGCGGGG
>JAGPOW010000261.1:183148074-183178694 GCA_030014935.1 Caiman crocodilus
CCCTGTTGATGTAGTCTTTTTAGACTTCAGGAAGGCGTTTGACATGGCCTCCCATCCCATCCTCATTAAAAAGATGGGGAGCTGTGGCATTGACCTCTACATGGTTGACTGGTTCAGAAACCGGCTGACGGGGCACTCCCAGAGAGTGGTGGTGGATGGGTCATGCTTGACCTGGAGAGATGTCAGCAGTGGGGTCCCCCAGGGCTCGGTCCTAGGGCCTGCGCTGTTCAACATCTTCGTTGCTGACTTGGATGAGGGGGTGGAAAGCAAGCTCTCCAAGTTTGCTGATGACACCAAACTGCGGGCTGAGGTGGGGACACCAGAGGAGAGGGAGAGGCTGCAGCAGGATCTGGGCCGACTGCATGAGTGGGCGGAAAAGAACAGGATGGGATTCAACGTGGACAAGTGCAGGGTGATGCATCTGCGGAGAAGCAACCCCCAGCACATATAGTGGCTGGAAAGCTCCCCTCTTGCCAGCACAGAGGTGGAACAGGATCTTGTTGACGCCAAGATGAACATGAGCCACCAATGTCAGACGGTGGTTGGGAAGGCCAACCAAACTCTATCGTGTATCCAACAATGCATTTCAAGCCGGTCCAAGGTGGTGATTCTCCCCTTTTATGCAGCGTTGGTCAGGCCACAGATGGAGTACTGTGTCCAGTTCTGGGCGCTGCACTTCAAGAGGGACGTAGACGGCCTTGAGAGGGCCCAGAGGAGGGCCACTAGATTGATATGCAGGCAGCAGGATAGGCCTCATGAAGTTGTTCTTGCTCCTACCTTGGGCATCTTCAAGAGTAGATTAGATAGGTACTTGGCTGGGGTCCTGTGACCCTGGCACTCATTTCTGCCATTGGCGGGGGGTCAGACTAGATGGCCTGCTTTAGGCCCCTTCTGACCCTAGATACTATGATACTATGATTGACTTAATTGTTTCTTGGGGCTTAACAACTCTTTTATTTCTCCAAAAACAAAAAACGTGGCAGGTGAGTCCCTGAGGGCAGAAATGTGTTGATCACTCCCTGCCCTGGTCACACTTTCATTTGTTCTTTTTGTTTCTTTCCTTATTTCTTTTTATTCAGGGTGGCATTTCCCAAACAGTGGCATTCTTCCCTATGGAACAGGGTGTGAAATTTTCAGAAGGGGAGCCATATGCAAATCATAGCGGCAATTGGCAGCACCCCACTACTCCAGCCATTTTTGCTCCCTGCTACTTTAGCTGCTTCTTCTTCCCCTACCACCTGCTTCTCATAATCAACAATGGGAGGAAGTGGCAGCGGCAGTGGCAGCTGAAGCAGGGGGCAGTGAGAGTACCTGACAGGAGGATGTAACCTAACAAACTTGATTCAAGGTCATTTTTTCCAAATTTCGTGCGTCTAAAAATAAACGTCCAAAACCAGACATGCCAAACTAGGGGCTACTTGAAAAAAAGTTACTTAAAACCCTTTTGGATGGATTAAGCTTTGTGGCATTTGTAAATGTTACTCAGCTAGAGTCACTGAATTTGCTGACACAACAGGGTTGAATTTGGTAGTAAGTTTAAATCCCACCTCTACCTTTATAGGCTTTTGTTCAGTTTGTTATGAAGTGAAGGACCATTTGTAAAGTCTGGATTGGGATTTGCCTCAGTTGAGGCGTATTTGTATCTCTTGGGTTCAGTCCAAGTTCTAGTTTTTAATAATCAGTCATTATTTAATCAGCATCAGCAAATTACTGTATTAGATTGTCAAATTCATCCCTGACTTAGTGCCACTCCATAATAGGCATCTTTGTGTCTTGTGAGACAGTAGAATTGTGCCAAGTGAGGCATCAACCTGCTGAACACCAGCAGATGTGGCTAGAGTCCACTTCTTCCACACTTGCCACAAGTTGGTATTGAACAATCCTGAATATGGTCCTCCTGAGGTTTCTTCTTTCCTCTGCTTGTTGGGCTCCTCTTCCCTCTGAAACCTTCATTCCATGTTAATAGACTGTTTTGAAGTGCTTTAGTCCTCAGCAATCTTATCCCAGTCATTTGACTTCATATCTCTCTTGCAAGTATCTTTGAATCAGAGATAAGGATCCTCGTGTGGTCTCTTTCAAAGCAGTTCTCCATACAAGGGACTATGTGGCCATCATCCATTCTCCACAACTAATCAAGCAATCCAAGTTGATGCTGACTAAGAAGAGAACGGATGCTTGGAATATTGGCATGTTTCAAGACCACAGCATATGCAACTTTTTCCCTCCAAGAAATTTCTAGAATACAGCAAAGGCAATGTAAGAGGAAGCTGTTGAGGTGTTTTTCTTGAGTAGAGTCCAAGATTCCCCGCTCTACAAGATGGTGTTGATGACATCCGCACCTTGGTCTTAACAGTCAGCTTGTTGTTCCACGCTCATTTGCTCAGCATGCTCATGATACCTGATGCTTTCCCAATGTGTACATTCAGTTCAGTGATAGGCTGTTGCTAAGGATGGTGCTAAAGCATGTAAATTTACTTTACCTTCTATTAGACCAACTGGAAAACAGCAAGAAAACCGTCCTTTTTCATTTTGGAACCAAGAGTTCTAGTTTTTTGTATGTCTTTTTGTCTCAGACCAACATGGCTACCAACTACATCCCTAAATTTACTTACAACATCTAATATGTTTTCACTTATTGTGATTGTTGATAACTGTGCTTGCTGGGGGTGAATCCATGTTCTGGTTCATGACACTGATATTCTTAATGCTGATTATCAAAAAGACCAAAGTTTTGGCAGGCATGAGAATAGTGACTGATGAAGTATTGAAGGTTGTTCTCTGTGTGGGCTATTAGAGCAGCATCATCAGCAAACAGCAGCACATGAATAAAACCTTTTTGCGCTTTAGTCTTTGCTTTAAAGCATGTGAAGTTAAATAATTTTCCACCTGAGACTGTATGTAGATTATTTTTGTGGTGGTCCCAGAAACATATGTCAGAAAAGAAAAGAAAACCCCAAACAGGATCAGGGCAAGGACATAACCCTGTTTGATTCCACCTTGAATCTCAAAAGCCTCAAATGTATATCCAGCATAGCTCACTCTTCCCTGCATTCCATCATGGAAAGGGTGGATTATATTGCGGTGTTTTGGTGGACAGTTAATTTTTACCAATAATTTGAAGAGTTCTTTTCTGCTGACAGCGTCAAAGACCTTACATCAATGAAAATTACATAGTGGCGTCTCCTTTGTTCTCTACATTTTTCTTGGGTTTGACAGAGTGAAATACAATGGCATCCATACAATGGCATTATAGCAGGGATCAAATTTGTCTGGCTACATCTAAATTAAATATAGAAGTTAGATAACAGCATAATATAAAGCAAATGCCCCCTACATACCTATGCCTGTAAAATTAATCTGTGTAGGTGACAGATGGAACACATCATGCACAAAGATTATTTCCACTGATACTATCTGTATAAAACTTCCTCCACGTCAGAACCAAAGACAGAAGGCCAGATTCTTCTACCATCAACCCAGTGTAAATCAAGGGTAATTCCAGGCAGGTTTCAATGGAATTTTGCCAGATCTATACCAGTTAAACAAGAGGCAAATATGGTCCGTAACATTTTTAGAAGGTTAACCTTAAAGGGTTTGCGTCAGTGTTTCCACATCAAAGCAAAGCTGAATGTTGTTAATTCTTCTCTGCTTTTATGTCTGTTTCACCCAGAGAAGCCACCTAATTTTCTTGTTTTCTTATTTAATAATAAAGAGACATTTTTGAGTCTGCATGTGGATTAAAGGACAAGGTTACGGTACAATTCCTTGAACAACAGAAAAAAATAGAACGTAACGTTCTCCTAATAAAACAGCAGAATGGTATGGCAAAAAGCCTCAAAGGTTTAAAAATAATACGAAAATAACAAAAATAACAAAGTTCTACAAAAGAATATCTGCAAATAACTTACATTAAAACAGAAAGGCCTGCCTCCTTCATTTGTTTTTTTAATCTGTTGACCTCAAATTTGTCCCCTAATTAAAGTATACTGCAGATGTTGCAGCCTCATTCTTTTTAAAACCTTGCTACTTAGTTGTCTAATCAGCTCCTCAGTAAAGTGTCACTGTCTACATGTGTGGCACTATTAAGCCAGAGTAAATTAATTAACTCCACTGTAGGATAGAACTGCCTGACACAAGGACTACCCTGTGGTGGAGTTATTTGCTTCACTGCAACATACATGTTGATGGCAACTAGGGCTGGCGGAGCATGAGGGTGCTACAGTGCAAGGGCTACTTGCCTCCTGGCCCCAAACTGTAGCACCCTTTTGCCCTAGTCAGCCCCTCTGCAGCACATTGAGCTGGGTCAGAGCAGCCCCAGGCTAGCGGGTTGACCCCCCCGACCTTCTTCCAGCTGAGGCTGCACTGCCCCAGTTCAACATGCTGTGGTCTCAGGTGCACACGTAAATGCTGTGGCCAGGAGCAATAAACTATGGCACAAACTGTGCCAGTGTTTATTCAAGTGCATGAATTGCAACAGCCAAACACCCTTTTGTACTTGTATGAAAAGGTCCAAGCCAGTTTAAAAGTGACTTCAGGCTTTCCCTTCTGTTATCTGATGGTATAAGCAGAAAAGAGGAAGAATTAAGAAGGCTGAGTTCTGCTTTCAGTTCACATGGAACATGTTTATCTCTTGAGGTGAATTACTCAATTTTTCTGTACCTCAATTTCTCCTTCTGTGAAATGAGCAGAATAAAACCTATCAACCTTAAATGGGTAAATTAACATGGATAAACTTATTGGAGAGCCTTAAGAAAAAGGCACTCTCTTTTTCACGCTTGGCTGCAATTTATACATACATTGACCTGTATCTGGTTAGTATAGTAGTTATTACTCAAGAAGTCTGGCAAGGAGATGAAAGATCATTGCAGGGGTTTTCAACCTTTTTTAACAAGTGTACCCTTTCTGTCTCAAAGTTTCAGGTCATGTATCCCTTTAATTTTTTCCTTATTTTTAATGTTATTAATTATGTTCCTGGCCACTGCTGCCCACCTCGAGTACAGCCCTGTCTCAAACCCCACTGGGAAGAACCTAGTGCCATCCTGGCCCCAGCCTGAAGCAGCAGACCACCTTCACCCTACATACAGATCCAAGGGCACCCCCCATGCTCTCCTGGGGTGCATGCAGTGGCAGGACCCACCACCCACCTTGTGGCATGCAGTGGCAGGACCCACCACCTCACCCACCTGGATGAGGTGCTCACGGCTCCATTCCATGCTCTGCCCTGGCTGTGCAGCGCCTGCCCTGGCCCCAGCCCCAGCCCCAGCCCCAGCCCCAGCCCCAGCCCCAGCCCTTCACCATGGGGGGCGTCAATTTGAACCCCCCATGTCCCTTCCATCACATCAGACTTACCAGTTAGACCCAACTGCTCTCCATGCTGCTGGACTGTGCTCCTGGCTGTGCACATGGCAATTATCGGCCACATTATCGGCCACATCAGCCAAAAAAAGCTGATTGCCGATACTTGTGCATTCATTTTGCATACCCCCTATGACCTTTTTAAGTATCCCTGGTTGATAGGCCTGTGGGAAGTGGCTGGTATTCACTTTGGATTCAGATTCGGCTGATCCAGGAGACAGTGATTTGATTTGGTGATTTGAATCACTGCCCTGATTCAATTCGGTCAACTCTGATTTGGAGATTCAGCTGCTGCTGAATCTCAGAGCCAGCCAGGCCAGGCCCATCTCCTGCCCCTCTCCCAGCCCAGCAATGGTTGCCCCACCTGCCGCAGGTCCCAGTTCTTTGGGGAAAAAAAGCCCTGACTCAGTGGGTGCTGCCGGATGGGGGGTGATCCCTGCCCCATGATGCATGGGGGCTCTTCGTGAGCCCCCTGACCTGCTCTCATTCCTCCAGCTCTGGCCCTTTAAGAAAAGAAACAAACCAAAACCCTGCCCAGGCTCACAGCTCCTGCTGGCAGGGGGTGATTCCTGATGCCCCACACTGCCCCACACCATGTGGGGGTCTCTGCATGAGCCTCCGGAGCCCAGTGGCCGCTGCAGGAGCAGTGCGTCTCAGGGCTTTTCTTGCTTTTTTTTTTTTCTTAAAGGGCCGGAGCTGGTCTGGGCAAGGCACCAGTGAGGGGGTTGGGGGGCTCATCCAAAGCTTCCCAAGCAGCATGGGGCACTGCAGGGCAGCAGGGATTGCCCCCTCCACCCAGCAGCACCCAATAAGCACCTGGGCTTTTCTTTAAAGTACCAAACTGGGGCGGGCAGGAGCAACAATGGGGGGGCTAGGGGAACAGCTAGGGATCGGGGGGCCTAGGGGAGCAGGCAGGGGTCGGGGGAGCTGATAAGGGTTCCCCCCATGGTTCCCTCTCCCCTCCCCCACCCCTACTACTTACCAGCTCGGGGTGGCTGCAGCTCCCTGCTGCAATCACCGGGGACTGCCCTGAATCATCAAAACTCTCCGAATCTTTGGAAAAGATTCGGAGAGCTTTGAATCAATTCTGACCTTTAAATTGGTCCCCTGATTCGATTCAGATTTGGAGACTTGGCCACTGAATTGGGCTGAATCTCCTCTGAATTGAATCAGCATCTGAAGCTTTGCACAGACCTACTGATTGAAAACCACTGGATCGTTGCATTGATAAAACATGCTATACCATAGTTCTTGGGTTCTTGAAGCCTTCAGTATAATTAATTTAGCTCTATGATGATTGGCCAGAATTATGTGTGCATGAACAATGAAAGTATGACACATAATAGTTATTAGCGATACCTGAAAGGAGGGATATTATATGGTCATTAGGCAGAATTATGCACTTGACTTAAATCAGTCTAAACCTAACTGGAGTTGCACCAATGTAAATGACAACTGACTTTGACCTGTTATGAAGAGTTTTCGTAACAACCAGGAAGTACAACCAGGACTTTATGGTGACCCCCATTTTAGCACATGTAACCCTTCTGCTGAGCACCCATCAGCAGAACAAAGGCTGGGTTCAATTTCAGGGATACTAAATATATTTTACCTTGGCTTGAGCCTCCACCCAGTCTACCTGGGAAACACAAATGGATTAGTAGGGTGTCCAATAAAACCAACAACCCTTTTGTTGTTGCTGCTACACCAAAGCAGTGTAAACACAAAAGCCATATTAATTACAAAGCATAAAGAAAAAACAAAAGCAATCACTAACAATAATTTAAAAAAAACTATAAACTACAAAACAAAGTCTACAGGTGGCGTGCTCTGTGTGGGGGGGCCTTTATCCATGCCCAGGCAGTGTGGGCCTTGGGACTCCCCAGAGGGTAGTTCCAGGGGCCTGCACCCACCTACCTGCCCTTCAGCTATGGGCTGGAAAAGGGGGACCCATGCTGGAGAGTCCAATGAGCTGCTCGAAGGGTCCAGTGTGCCACAAGGAACTGCTAGACAGCGTAGGTCCTTCTGTGTTGCAAATGGCCCCTCGTTGGTTCCTGTGAAACTGTAGCACTGATACTCATATCCACGTGGTGGATTTGAGGGTTGAATGGCAGTTTTCATCAGTATATCACACACCAAAGTTTTTAGTCTTAATCCCAGCTCTGCTGCAGCAGGAAACTGCAAGAGGACTCAGAGGAAAGCAAGCCAAACAGCACAAGTCCTGACCAGCAACCAGCACTAACCTCACTTCATTGATCAGGACATAGAGCCACAAAAGCAACATATGCCAGGCCTCAACATACAACAAACAAACATACAGTGGGGCTCAGCAATACAGCTGTGCTGAGATACAACTGCTGTAAAACAATAAAAAGGGGGCTCAGGCCTGTTTTGCACCCAGGCCTGAACGTACAACAAAAGAGCACCAGGCCTACTTAGCTGTGGCCTGGACAAGTAATCTAGCTACGCTGCTATGCTAAGATCAAACAGCTATGAAACAACAAAAGGGAAACCAGGCCTACTTTGGTTTGGGCCTGAATTTGAACTAGCACCCAACCACAGCGCTTGGCTGGGGCATAAACTGCAAAAGGGACAAAAGAAGGCCTAGGTCTATTTCACTGGACTGGGCAGCAAAAAGCCAACTAGCCTATACACCACTAAATAAGCAACAAGAAGTGCCAGGGCTTTACCCTGGCCCAAGTCTGCCAGCCAACATATGGTTAGGGTTCAGCCCCACACTGGTGAGCTGAAATGCAGCAACTGTAAAACAGCAAAAAGGACACAGGCTTATGACTGCAGACTGGACATGTAGCCTCAGCTATAGCACTATGCGGAGACACTACAATCCCCAACACAGTGACTACCAGGACCCTGTCTCCTGATCAGTCTCCATTCAGGAATGATACTCTCATGACATCCTCCCACTCAAGGCCTGCAAGAAAGGTAGCTGCCAAGACCCCATTCCTGGGCAGCCTGCACTAGGGAAGGATACACTCATGCAATCCTCCCACTCAAGGCCTGCATAGCCAAAAGAGCTAGGAAGACATGTAGCTGGGGTTCAGCAACATAGCTATGATAGACCCAAAAGAAGTTGCAACAGCAACTAAAACATGCCAGGCTCTCAGCCTGGGCCAGAACATGCCAGCAAAACTTCCAGGCTCTCACCTTGGCCTATTTACTGCAGGGATTGATACTAGAGGTGTGCATAATTTTGCTGAGTGTTTTGTTTCAAAGCTGTTTCAATATGTTTTGAGCTCGAAACAGTGAGATTGAAATGAAACAAAAGGCTTTGAAACAAAACAAGGGCATGTAACATTTCAAAAGTTTCAAAACATTTTGAATTTACTTGGCTTCAGTGCCGGCAGCGGCAGCCTCCTCTCACCTGGTGAGCAGATCTGGAGGCCTGCACCCCCGGGAGGGCTGTGGGGCTGTGCCAGACTCCCCCTGGGGGTGCAAGCTCCTGGATCTGTGTGCTGGATGAGAGGAGGCTCGGGCTGTCACTTCTGCCTGGGACAGGCGGCAGCAGCAATCTTCTGTGGTGCTGGGAATGGACTGTGCCTAGTGCTGGACCCAGGAGACAGCCTCCTCTCATCCAGTATGCAGATTTGGGGGGCCTGCACCCCTGGGAGGAGTCCAGCACAGTCCCACAGCCCTCTCGGGTGTGTGAGTCCCCAGATCTGCATGTCAGATGCGAGGAGGCTGCTGCTGCTGCTGCCAGTAAGTGTCAAGAGTTTTGTTTTGAAGAGTTTGAGGTGCAGTTTCCCAGATATCTCTGCATATATCTCCTTGAAACTTGGCAGGCTTCATGCCTTCATAAGGGGCTACCATCCCTGCAAATTCCTTGCCAAAAAGAAATACCATCCCTTGCCAAATAAGGCAAGAAATGACAAAGTTTTAAGCATTTTCATGATTCCCCATTATAGCCTATGGACAAAATGTTGAAACTCATCAAAACAATGAAACAGTTTTGACGAAACGAAATGCGACGGTGGTTCGAAATGAAACCAAACGATGAAATGAAACACTGTCCCTTTGAAATGGTGAAACAGACGGTGAAATGAAATGATGGTGTTTTGCATAGCCTTAATTGATACCCCCCACATGGCATCATCCCACTCAAAAACCCAGAAAACAAAAGGGGAAAGGAGAGAACAGGGATCTCAAGCCCTGAGACAGACTTTCTCTTCCGGTACTTGAGGCTTTCCCTTCACATAGTTTCAGTCTGCTTCATCAGTGAAAAGTGGGGGGTCACCCCACATAAGAAACAGGCCTCTCTGGCTCCCAAATCAGTGCTTAGGCATCAGCAGCCCCAAGAGAAAGACGAGAAGGCTAGACCAGATAGTCTGAACCTTAAATTTAACTTTTCTGGCCCCCATCCAGGGCCCCAGCCAGAAAGCAGCCTCATTGGAGGCATTAACAATGTTAATGCAGACCAATAAGTTCAAAATGCGTCGGCACTCCAGGATTTGACCGCTCATTCAACTGGTTCTACAGGTTCTGTTGAGGAATCTTAACATAGTGGTCTGAGATGGGTCTCTCCAGTCCTCAAGGAAACAAAATATACAGCACAAACAAGATATACAGCAAAATAAAACCAGAACACACTTGATCACACACAGCCCCAAGTGTGTGTGGGTGTTACACAGGTATTTGTAATAGGTAGGTACAAAAGGAGGTGAGAGTAAAATCAATTTGAAAATTTCAAGCCCAGAGTTTTAAATGGCATGAGCTGGTTCGAATCCATGAATTTGAATAGCACTTCATTCCTCACCTTCAGGTAGGTTCTAATTCAAATTTCCAGTTGGGGCATCCTCTCCAACCAATCCATATTTAAGCTGGAAGTACGCCTATAGTGCAGTGAAAGTGTGTCTGCAGCTAGTATAGACTGGCTTTAATTTACCTTGCTGGGCACTAGTAATTAGTTGCTGCAGAAGTGCTGAGCAAAGGGTAAGCACAGAACCTGCTCAGGAATTTAGGTAAAAATTAAATGGTTAACCCTGGCAGAGTTTTAGGCTGCTGCAGCTGCATTGCTAGTAGTATCTGAGATAGCTAATTTGTTCAGTCACTACATTGCTCCCAGGTCAACTTTCTAAAAAAAACAATGTGAAGCCTTTGTCTGTCTTTATGTGTTGTGCATCCTGTATGTGGTCAGTACTAGAAACAATTCATCTTAACATGGTGCCCAAGCAACTGAAGTAAAGAAACCAAACTGGCTGGAAATTGTTTTAAAGAGTGATGGCGATTTCTAATGTTCTGATCTTAAGCCTACTTAAGTTACAAATCTTCAGTTAAGGATCATAGAAAAGTAGGGTTGTGAGGGACCACAGGAAGTCATCTAGTTCAATCCCTTGTTCAACACAGGATCACCCCTATCTAAGCCATCCTATGTGAGTACTTGTCTAACCTATTGTTAAAAGTTTATGAATAGCCAGTTAAAGCAGGAAGACTACCATCTTTGTGTTTGTTAACTACATGTTAACAAACTTTGTGTTTGTTAATCTACATGCTACCTTCCTCTTGTTCTAATGAATCTGGAACTCTCTTGGACCCGAGGGTGCTGAGGGAATTGGCAGGAGTCATAGTGGGCCCCTGGCATGGCTCTATGAACACTTGTGGGGCACTGGCCAGGTACCAGAGGATTGGAAAAGGGCCAATGTGGTCCCCATTTACAAGAAGGGGAGAAAGGAGGACCCTGGCAATTATAGGCCAGCCACCTCGGTCCTTGGGAAGACTTTTGAGAAAATTGTAAAGGAACGCATCTGCAAGAGCTCAGCAGGAGAGGTAATGTTCAGGGACAACCAACATAGGTTCATTGAGGGCAGGTCCTGCCTGACTAATTTTGTTTCCTTTTTTTGATCAGGTCACAAAGTCCCTGGACGGGGGTGTCAGGGTGTCATCTTACTGGACTTTAAGAAGGGCTTTGACCTGGTTTCCCACCACATTCTCTTAAAAAAACTTGGTGACTGTGGCATTGATACCAACACAGTCAGATGTGTGGCATGTTGGCTAGATGGTTGCACCCAGAGAGTGGTGGTGGATGGGTCATTTTTCACTTGGAGGGATGTGAGCAGTGGAGTCCTGCAGGGCTCAGTCCTGAGGCCAATTCTGTTCAACATCTTTATCAACGATCTGGATGTGGGTGGGGAATGCACGCTGTCCAAATTTGCTGATGACACCAAGTTGTGGGGTGAGACGGGAACACTGGAAGGGAGGGACAGAATCCAGCTAGATCTAGACAGGTTACAGAGGTGGGCGGATGAGAATAGGATGGAATTCGTGACAGACAAGTGCAAAGTACTGCATCTAGGGAGAAGGAACCAGCAACACACCTATAGGCTGGGGAACACCCTTCTTGTCAACACGGTGGCAGAAAGGGATCTTGGAGTCATTGCTGACTCCAGGATGAACATGAGCCACCAATGTGAGGAAGTAGTCGGTAGGGCATACCGCACCTTGTCGTACATCTACAGATGCATCACAAGCAGGTCCGGGGAGGCGATCCTTCCCCTTTATGTGGCATTGGTCAGGCCACAGTTGGAGTACTGCGTCCAGTTCTGGGCGCTGCACTTCAAGAGGGATGTTGCCATCATTGAGAAAGTCCAGAGGATGGCCACTTGCATGGTTAAGGGGCAGCAGGGCAGACCCTACGAAGAAAGGCTAAAGGGCCTGAACCTATTCAGCCTCCACAAGAGAAGGCTGAGAGGGGATCTGGTGGCCATTCACAAACTCACCAGGGGGAACCAGCGGGAATTGGGGAAGGCTCTGTTCCCTCGGGCACTACCTGGGGTTACTAGGAATAATGGCCACAAATTGTTAGAGAGAAGGTTCAGGCTGGATATCAGGAAACACTATTTTACAGTTAGGGCTGCCAGTCTCTGGAATGGGCTCCCAAGTGAGGTGGTACTCTCTCTTACCTTGGGGGTCTTCAAGAAGAGGCTAGACAGATATTTGGCTGGAGTGACATGACTGCAGCAACCATTCCTGCCTGGGGCAGGAGGTTGGACCTAATGACCTGTTTAGGTCCCTTCTGACCCTATATACTATGATACTATGACCATGGAAATCAGCATTTGGGCCTCCTATATGCAAATTTAGGCTGACACAACTACCCTATGCAGGGTTACAACCCATTTTAATACTGACAACTATGTCACATGTACATAATGTTAGCCAATGCTAGCTATTGTCTCAGAATGCTTTGTGCTTACGTTAAGCACTGTAACTCCTAAGTGTTCCCAGAATGCTTTGCACTCAGGCTAACCTCTACTGTGAACATACACTAGTAGTTGAACTGTTGTGACCATTCTGCTAATTACTGAAGCTACCAAAAAAGACACGCTTTCCATTTAACTTTGTGATGCTTAGATGGTATTGTACAAGAGAAAGTTGTACAGATTTTTCATGACTAAGATCTGAGATTTCACTTGAAAGAAAAATGCATAGAATCTGTGGTGATATGATAGAAAGCTCTATATGTTGTAAATAAGGTAAAAATACAGGTTGAGTTAAAGTGAAAATTGAACTTGCTCTAGTCCATAGCTGCAGTTGGCATATCCCTTCTCTTGGA
Organism: Caiman crocodilus; assembly: GCA_030014935.1. Taxonomy (NCBI): domain Eukaryota; kingdom Metazoa; phylum Chordata; order Crocodylia; family Alligatoridae; genus Caiman; species Caiman crocodilus. The sequence continues at coordinate 183,160,997 of JAGPOW010000261.1, forward strand.
TTGGTAACATGTAACTCTGTGACCTGTTGATTAATTAAAATCTTAAATAATAAAATAGCTAAGCTGGGCTGTTGGTCTCTCAAGTCATATCTTAAAGATTAACTCCTTTTGGAGACAATATTAGCATCTTTCACATAGAAGAACCTCAAATGGTATGAAGCAGATACACAGGAGTTATCTCAACCAGGACTGGAACTGGTTTCCTTGGGACTATAGCATACTATATTTAACAGCATGCAACAATAATAGGCAAATACAGGTTGATAACATTCACCTTTATTTAAGTTCAGGAGCTGTATGGAAGGTAATGATAACCTGAAAGCCACCCTAGCAAATAAATAACAAAGAAATTCCAAAGTGATCTTATTTCTCTTCATCTCTTCCTGATACAGTAACAACATGCAACAATGCACATTCTTTGGTACCCCGGACTGTGATGCAATGAGAGGTCAGAGTCAGGAAGATTGAAGCACAGTGCCAATTTGCATGATGGCATTTTGAAGCTTTAGGAAGTGCCCTGAAATATCTGTAGATCTAGTAGGTTCCCTTGTGATTTGGTGACAGTTTTCTTTTCTCTTTTGCATGAGACTCCTACATGAGTTTCCCTGAATTTTCAGGTTACTGATAAGTGGGAACCAGTTGTTTTCTGCTAACCTTTCACCTATTTATTTGAAGATACTTCTTTGTGTACTTGGTTAGTCAAAAACTACAGAGAGTAGGCCATATTCTGTACAAGTGTAAGCAGACAAAACTCCGTTAAAATTATTTATTTTTTTTGAGAACCATAAAATCATAGCTTGATTGTCATGGGATTTTGATTTATTTGAATCAGAAATCTAACTGAGAGCAGTTCCACCTTCCCAGAAATCATTCTGACTAGTACAATAAATGCCTTGTTGCACAGATCTGCTTTCCAAAAGTATCCTGTTGATTTTATGGTTTTTTGAGTAGTTCTTGATGAAGTATTTAACTGCCGATATTAGAAATGATGTCCTTCTGCCTACTTTTAGAATTTGGTCCAAGTGAGAATCTGTTATACAATCTCTGACGTGTCACCAAAATTGGGAATTCAGCTTTAAGCCCAAATCCCAGACATGTTTATTTCCTTTAGGGTGAACTACAGTATTTGATGAATTACAGCCTGTGCCCAACAAATGAGGCAGAGATCAAAAAAAATAACATCACTTACTGGTGCCCTTTCAAATGTGTTTTTCTTGTGTTGCAAAAATGAATTAAACTAGAAGACACATGCTCTGTGTCTGTTCATACCTTGGACTCTCTAGTTAGCTTAGTGTAACAGGAGGCCTGCTTGGGTCTGACTTCCCAGTGGCCCGCCCACCTGTTCCTGCACTAACCACCCATGTTCTTGCCCATCACGCTTTGTTGGTATAATTAACGGAAGTTAATTAAGTGGGAGGCTGTTCATTTCCAGCCCCGATGCCAGAGGGTGCTATCTGCGGCTCCATTCCTCCCCTACACCGCAGCCCAAGCCTCGTAGATGACATCTAGATGTTCTCATTGTCACTGATCCCCACACTGGGCCCCAGAATCCTCCTATCAGGAGCCCTCCAAGATCCCTCCATTCAGGCAGCCTACCCTGCCTTCATTCAGGCTATCTAGCTCCCTGAAACTATTTTCACATCTCGGGTGTGGTTCCCCTGGGACCTTTGGCTACCAGCCCTGGCCCACCTCCAGGCCAGCTGGAACCCTAGGCCCTCAGCTCTTAGGCATTCCTCGCAGTGGGTCCCCGGCCCTTCGACCCTTCCAGTCCTGGCCCCAGCATGGGCCAGTCAGGGGAAATTCAGACAGGCGTGAGTCTATGGTCCTTATTCCTTCTCTCCGAGAGTTCACCCTCTGGGCCCTCCAAACAAGGGGTAACTCACCCGGTTGTGGGGGCTAGGGGTTAAGGCTCCCCAACTTGCCTTTCACCAGCATGGTAATTGGCCTGGCATTTCCTGGGGGCTACCGTGCCAGTGAGAACCCCACCAGGCCACCCACACCCAGCAGGGTACAGTTTTAGGTCATGCCCAGGACCAGTAGCCTCCTGACTATCCCCTACAGCTCCTTCCTTACCTCCAGATGATATCAGCAACTCTCCAGCCAGGCAATGTTGTTGCTTGTCCTCCAGCAGCAGAACTGCCCTGTTTATATGGGCAGCCCTAGATGCAAAATGCTGGCTGCTGCCTTTTGGCCCTTGAACTTAGCCTACAGACATTATACTTACATTCTATCTACTATTGAAAAATGGGGCTTCTGCAAAGGAGCTGTAAGAGCAAGGGAGAAAACCATGTATAATTTTGGGGGAAGGTTCAAAGATTCAGGATGCTTTGAGCAGCCCACAAAATGCCCCCTTCTAAAGGCAGGTAGACACACAGCATATCATTTTGCAGATATGCCTCAAGAATAACACCTGTATGTTTCTGTAGTTCATCACAGCTTGTGGTCCTACACAATACCACATCCTGCTGGGCTCTAGGAGTGATGTTTCCTCCTCAATGTTCATTTACTAGGCTGTACAGTTCTGTTGACTTTAAATAGAATGGTGGGTCAGTGGGCATTGCTAGCATTTTGAAAAGGGGGGTGAAGATGGTGTGGCACATCATCACATTGTGGCAGTCGAGTGGCAGGCTGAGGCTATGGCCAGTAGCCCAGAATGGCAGGTGGGTACTTTTTGACAGACAGAGAGGAACTAGGCACTGAAGTGTATTGGTTGAACTAAGATTACTTTACACTGCAGATGATTACAATACAGGTAGGCTGAATGCTGACTTGGGTTATAGTTGCAACGAAGAAACGACCAATTACGATAACAGGTAACAGGTGATTTGGCGAACAAATGTGATGAGTTGATAATTCGTAGATGGAACCGAGCTAGCAGGGTACATCAGGAGAGGCGATGAGGGGGAGCCACTGGTGGGTGATCAGTCCGCTAGATTGCTCTGAGAACTGCAATGAGTTTTCCCTCTGAGATATGTGCGGAGTTTTTCTCTCAGAGTTCTCCTCACTTACTCAATCACATGCTCAGAGTTCTCCAACATGGGCGGAAACTGGTTTACTTTTTATATGGCTAGGAAGCCAATCACCAGTCACCAAATATGAATAATTTGGAAAGAGTTTGGGTTATGACACACATATAACACATTTTTTTCCTTTCAATTAAAGGGTAACTAGAAGGTTTATCAATTGCTAAGGGGCGAGCACTATATTATTCAGTTTAAGATCCAACCAAAAACAAAATAGCTGTAGGAATGTGCACTAGTTTACTAGATTATATATCAAGTTTAAAGAAACACAACACACAAGGCCAAAAATAGTCAAAATAGTCCAAAGATATGGTGTCATTAGCCACAAAAGATATTGTGTCATGCCAATAATACAATGTACACAGATGTACATTTTTTGTTCAAAGTCATAAAACAAGATCTAGGGTCCTTAAGCATCTCAACAGTCCCTTGAATATTTCATTGCCAATCATTTCTACACCTGAGTTATTCCTAACACACAAGAGTTAAGGATTTTAAGTAGAGCTAAAAACTGTCTGCAGGAGGATTGGGAAACAGAAGAAAGACATTACCAGAAATGGCTAATGGACAAAATTGCAGGAGAAAAGATAGTTTGAGCAGTGGTGCATTAATAAAGAGAGTGGCTCAGTGACATCTGTGGAGTGGTGAGAGATTAGCAGGAATCAAGGAAATGATGATGAGCGAGGAAGGCGATTGACTCAGTACTGCCTGAATAAAAATGTTGCTGCCCCTCCCAGGCAGATGGTTTTAAAGCTTGGGTGGAGAAGGAATCAGAGAGGTACAGCTGCACCACTGAACACCCTAGGATTTGTTCCTTGGTGGTCTGATTTCACTGTGAGGCATATGTCTGTATTAGTAAAATGCCACTGCCTGTGAGTGTAAGGTTTGTGATGCTTTGTTATGAATGGGTTCTTTTGCATGCTTTGTGCATCCTTATGTGGTGGTCCTTTACGTATTAGTTTAGTGCTATGACATAGTGTTTATTGGTCAGCAGGTGTGGTTCACTGTGTGTCCTTTGTAGACCTATGTGAATATAAGAAGAATGGAGAATGAGCTTCCACAGCCAGGAACACATTGGCTTTTGGGTGAAAATAAATGATCAGCACATTTAGGGGAAGAAAAATTATTGTTCTGAAAGTGCAGATGCTGGAACACTGTACAAACACTGGTTTGTGAGAGTGTGCCTGTGTGTGTTCCTGTGTGTGAGTGAGAGAGAGAGAGACTTCAGTGGGATATTTTAGGAATATTTTAAGTTGTAAAGAAGCCAAAGAGAAAAATATTGTTACATCCAGTTAAGGGGAATGACAATAATTATGAATTATCTAGTAGGGGAGATGGTCAGGGGAGGCACTGATAGGGAAGTAAAACAATGGAAAATTAAATGAATTATCCCATAGGTGTTACTCCAGAGATTACAGTAGATGTAAGCAGAGTACAAAGCAGTGTGGAATAGCAGTTGAAGGACCACCACATTAGACTGCAGTATAGCCACTGGCCTACAAATGCTATGGCAATGCCATAGTACGGCAAGCAGTATACCATGATGGTTCAGGAAATATGCAAGATCAAGATGTTTTGGTGGGATGTCTTTTACTGGACCAACCACAGAGCTGGGATTGATATCAGACAAGCTCTGTGGCAGTCTCCAGATCTGAAGGAGGGCACTTTATATTGGAAATCTTGGTTAACATTTCTCCCATCTATACAGTTGCTGCAATTAAAAATATCACCAAAAATACCATGGTGATGCTAATACTTACAATAATTCCCTGCCTTAAGAAATACCTGTATTCTGCCAATACTCACTTTATAGGGACATTTTAACTCCTTATTCACCATTCATCTAATCGTGTTCATTAGCTCCAAGCCAGACCTATTCATGCACTGCTCTTTATTCACAGCACTTTGTTCCTGGGAATTCTCCACTTGCATTAAGGCATTGCTATTTCTTATAGAGCCCAACTATAATGGTAAGTCACAGCAGCAACATCGGTGCATTTCACTGAGAACATAAGCAGACAACGATTTTCAAGGGGACACTGGCCGAACTAAAAACTACATGACCAGACCATTATTTCAAAATAAAAATTATGCTCAGAGAACACAGATACCTGCTGAAGAGATATAATGCTGTATTTTTCTTTTTCATATTTTCTTTTCCATATTATCATGTAGTATATGGTAAAGTTTTGTTAGATTCTCCTCTTTCTTCAGTGTTCACTGGTATTTCGCTGGCTTTTTGCATGGTGAATCAGACCAGACATATCAAATTTTGCCTTCAGCTAGTGTCAAAGCAACTTTGCTGCTGGGCCTAGCTGACAATCTATACGATGATTATCAGAGTTTGCAGAAATTGATGTTACGTCAACACTGCCTTCTGAGTAGAAGTTGGGGTTTTTTTTAATGCGTTAAGCTGTGAATGTCCTGTGGCATTTTAATAAGCGAGAATAGAAATATATATTCTAGAGCGTACAGTCATCCACAGCATGCAACCAGAACAAAAGTATTGTGTTGCAGGTATGATGCAGTGTCAGCAAAAGTTTTCTGCATGACCAGAGCAATAGCAATTCGGTCAGTGGATCTGTCATTGTGGATGACACCAACCTGCAGGGGTGGGTAGCAGATACACTAGTGGGTAGGATTCAAGAAGACCTATACAAATCGGATGATTGGACCAAAAGAAATTCTCTGAGGTTCAATAAGAACAAGTACAAAGACCTGGTCTTACAACAGAAAAATCTCATGCACTGGTACATAGCGATGACTGACTGGCAGCAGCTCTGTAGAAAAGGACCTGGGGGTTACAGTGGACAATAAGCTGAATATGAGTCAACAGCTTGCCCTCGTTGCAAAGAAGGCAAATGACATATTGGGCTGCATTGGTAGGAATGTTGACAGCAGAGTGAGGGAAGTGATTAACAGGGATCTGGGTTTTCTGTTTGATATGGACAAACATAGATTTTCTCCTTTAAAGGAGAAAACCATGGATTTTCTCTTTTAAAGGAGAAAACCACAAATTTTTCCTCTTTAAAACAGAAAAATGCGGGAAACTGTGGGTTTGCCCTTTCAGGCTGACAGAGCTCCAGCCTGCAAGGGGCTGCTGGGAACATTCAGGTAGGGGGCTCTACATGCATGTGCATGTGCACCTGGCACATGGCAGCCAGCCAGCAGCAGGGAGCCACTCCCAAATCTCCCTCCAGGTAAGTCTAGGGAGGTGGGGTGAGGGTGGGGAAGGGGTACAGGCCACCTGGGGAGGGAGAGGGGGCACAGTCCATGCACTGAGCATACAGGGAGGGGACAGGGGCCAAACAGCAGGGGTCACAGTTGGGGGGTGGGGGAACCACATGCCCCCCAAGATTTCTGCAACCACAGCAGGGTGTGAGGCTGAAGTGGGAGCAGACCAGCTCTGGAGGAGCCACCTCTGTGGCCCAGTGTGGTGACCCAGCATGGAAGGGAGTACTGTGCTGCCATGGCCACCAAGCTGAGGCACCCCTGCCCACTTGGCAGCAGCAGGGGCACAACTCCATGCTGATGCTGCCACTGTTGCATCTCTACCACAGCAGTACAACTCTCCCTCCAGCACTGGGTCCCACCTGCCAGGCCATAAAAGCAGCTCCTGCCTGGAGCTGGTTTGGCCTGGCTATAGCCCTGAACCCCACTGTGGGCACAGAAATCTTGGGGGGTACATGCCCCCCCACTGTGTCACCATGGCCCCCCTGCCCCCCTCTACTGCATTGCCTGTGCCCCCCACCATGCCTTCCCCACACACCTACTTCCTTCCTCAGACACTGGAGGCCTGGGGAGGGGAGCAGTGGGTCAGGAGTGAAGGGCACCGGCAAGGTTACGGGGCCTGTGTGTTGGAAGTGAGTGGCACTAGCAATGCTGGGGGGCTGTGGCTTTGGAGTGAAGGGCCACAGCATGGGCAGGGGCAGGGCACTGGCATATCAGGGCTGCTCAACACCGCATAGCAGCAGGGGAACAGGCACAGCTGAACCTGCATCCTGCCCTGACTTTCCATGATAAAACACCCAAAATCAAATGCCAACATTTATAGTTACTTAGAATTAATTTTATTACAGTGATTGAGGCAATGGTAGGCTTCTAAATTGTTTTAACAGTGTGAATATGTTAGAAAAGCATTGTGTTCAACTGATACTCATACACACACACACGTATATAGTGGCATTTTATTTTAATCATAGAAAAACATGGATTTGGGGGGTTTTAATCACAGAATTTGTTGTATTTTTATCAGAGAATTTACTCATTTTAAACAGAGAAACCCAGGATCCTTGGAGATCAGTCCCCTCTATTTCATACTGCTGAAGCCACATCTGGAGTATCGTGTCCAGTTTTGGACCTCCCAGTACAGAAAAGAGGTGGACAAAGGGGAGAGAGTCCAGTGGAGGGCAATTAAAATAGTTAGTGGGCTGGGGCACAGGATTTATGAGGAGAGGCTGAGGGAACTGGGTTTATCTGGAGAAGAGAAGACTGAGGGGAGATTTAAGAACAGCTTTCAAGTACCTGAAAGGGAGTTACAAAGAGGATGGAGCTGGACTGTTCTCAGTGGTGGCAGACACAGAACAAGGAGCAATGGTCTCGAGTTGCAGCAAGGGGAGTTCAAGTCGATATTAGGAAACGAGGAGGGTAGTGAAGCACTGGAAAAGGCTATGCAGAGGAGATGTGGAATCTCCATCCTTGGAGGTTTTTCAGACCTGGGTAGAAGTAGCCTTGCCTGGGATGATACTGGTGGGGACAGTTCTGGTCTGAGTAGGATTTGGACTAGATGAGCTTTTGAGTCCCTTCCAACCCTAATTTTCTATGATTCTATATCTGTACATGGGAACAAGACTTGGCCCTGGCTTGCCTGGCTGTGGAGTGGGTGAAAACGCCAGGGTGGGTGCTTTCCTCTCCACACTGGGCTCGGGGTGCCGGACGGGTGGGTGCATTCCCCTTCCATGCCCCCCTCCATACCCCCTTCTCCACTTCCTGCTGCTGACAGAGCTGGGCTGCCACTGGCCTGGGTTCAACAGCCTTAGGCAGGGTAGCCGTGACATGTGGTGCACATGAGCGCTTCTGCCAGTGGTGGTCACCAGAACATGACGTCAGTTCAGTTTATCATTTCAATCTATGCATCTTAGAAAGACCTGTAAAAAATAGAATTGATTCTGCCTTTTTCTTTTTGAACCTCTGTACTTAGCCAAACGGATGAACTAATCAGATGGTGGTTAGACCTGTTCTTTAGCTGTGATAAAAAACATAAAGATAGAAGCAGCGTGTCAAACCAGTAACTGTGGAAGTAAAGAGCTCCCCTGTGAAGTGTAACAAATCCTGCAAGGTAAGATAAATATTTGGGGTGTGAATGTGTAAAAGTTATTACTGGCTTTTTAAAGCCTGGCATATAGAGGAATTTATTCTGCTCCTGATGCATGGGCAGGGCTGTACCTATAAATGAGATGCTGAGTGGCATAGAAATCATAAATGAATAAATAAAAGGCAAATAAGTATATTGACATTATCATGAATAGCTTAATGTACCTGAGGTCTCAAAATACTTAGGATAGATATTCCTAAATTAAAATTATGTATGTAAAATTAGACTCACTGTGTTTAGGAAAATGCTCACAAATACTTTTTTATTGCACAAATAGTTTTTTCTTACTTGTATCTGTCATGTTTATATATAAAATCATCAGACCTATGCTCACTTTGTTCTGGTGATATAATTGTGATATAATATATACATATGCAGTAGACATGAATGCAGTGTGGGTTTGGTTAAGTTTAATAAGAGTTGTTCTTTAGTTATAGCTAATGTTACTAATTGAAACAAGGCATAACTAACCTTGTGTGCTGTTGTCTAGACATTTTTCATTGGTGCCTGTGCAGATTATTTTTCAGTCTTTTTTTAACACTTCTATTTTCTGGATGTCTGGGAATTACATGTGTACATCCCAAAGCACAGAGATGAAATAAATCTACTGTAGCCAATTTAACAATTAGCTTTTGATTTACTATGCAATAATGGGACTCCGTTTAATATTTTTAAAATATTTGTTTCTAGTAGTTGTCTCAATGTCGAGGCACACAAGCTAAGCAGGTCCCTGCAGCTTCAGTTTCAAATTGGCTGACTCTACTACTGATCAGAGTAGGCTGAAGTTGAGGGTCTGCACCTCTGAAAATCCAGCCCATGAGTTAAACAATTCCACAAAAGCAAGGTTCAAATTATGCAGGAACTCAGGGGGGCTGAGCCGCCATAAAAGACAAGAGCTCCCCCGTAAGACATAAGAACCTCCCGGGGGCTGGTCAGTCCCCAGCCTACCCCACACCTTACTGAAGCCCAGGCAATGGTGGCTTCTTTTGGCTGCCCCAGCCTCAGACCACCCCACAAGAGTCAAAGTGTAATTCAAACTCTGCCCAAAAGTGTGACCCAAAGGATGGACAGTGGTAAGAAGTCAAGAGAACTATAAAAAAGAAAATAGGGCTGACACAGACATTGATAAGTCTGGGTAGAGGCCATTCTTGACACCTCGGCCTGGATTCCCTGGACCATCAGATCTGTGCAAAATGATTTAAAAATGCCCAAAAAGGCTTATCACCTCTGCTTATTCTTCAGCAAGGCAAAAAGCTGTCACTTGGGTTTGCTGCTCTCTGTCTTTATCCTCAGTGTAATGAAAGAGGTGTTCTGGAGACCTCAGGGGCTTATTTTATGAGCAACAGAGCTTCCCTATGCCTGATGCATCAAATCCAGTGAGAAAAGTTAGCATAAGCCCTTGCTCTTCTAAGTTTGGCTGGAGTTGAGTCACTGAGAACCAAGGAGCTTCAGGAGTTGCTTGCAGCTGCTCTTCTCCACTGTGAACATAGCTGCGGCAGACTAGAACATCAAAGCCTTTACTTATGTTTTATTTACTACGATGATTTTTTGCTGCCTTGGAGTGAAATGGAGTTAAGGGCACAAACCTACTCTGAGAAACTTTGGAACTTTAAATCCAGACATTTGATACTGAGCCTACTTGATAATTGTATCATTATTCATTAAGAATAATGAACATGATAATAATAAGGTATTATAAATGTTGTAGATCCAAGAGTCTAAGTCAGGGACTGCATTGTGCTACAAGATACTCAGGTCAAACTTTTCATACTCAGTTCTCCAGAAATTAGCTACTTAGGTCTATGTCCAGATACTTAAATAACAATCGCCTGGTTTGCTGAGGTGTTGAGTGCTTGCAGCTCTTAGTGATGCTCACCTCTTGTAAAGAACAAACTGTTTATATTTAGTTACGTACGTACACAGAGAGAAACTTAACTATGGGCACCCAAGATTGAAAACTTTACTCATGCATGTTTTTTAAAAATTCTCTGACAAGTATTGCTCATTGAAGAATTTCTGCTTATGTTTTTGAGCAAGAGAAAGACAGCAATTTAGCACCTCAGCTAATTCATATGAAGATTTAGGAAATCCTCTCTCAGAGCAATAGATGCAAATGATAGTTACACAGGATGCTGACCGTTGCATGGTGCAGCAATCATGTACACAACCTATTATTTTCAGAACCGAATTGTAAACTTAACTGCTGTTGTCCAGTGAAGTAGAAAGCTGCATATTATTGTGTGGCAATAGCAATCCTGAAGTCTTGGGTAAGGGGATTTCCCAATTAAGAAAAGATTTACAGCACTCAGTTAAAAATAGCTCCCTATGAAAACTGGCTAGACATGTGAATTGCAAAGCTTTTGTACCCTTTCTGAAGAATATGTGGTTTAGAAACAATGAAATGTGAAGTATTCGGCACCTTACCACATCTGCTCTGTTACTGCTTTAATTATGCATCAGAGGCTGAATGGCACTCCAATGAACATCAGCATTGAATATGCTGGAATCAGTATTGTTCTGCAAGAGTTGATGGATAGGAAGGCAGCATCTTGGGGTAGAGACCTGAAACCCCCCTGATCGCCACAGAGCTCTGCTTTCTGGGTTCCATTTCCAGGCATTGCTATGGTACAGGAAGGCTTGAAGAGCATATTGGGAAAGGAATAGGAAAGTGTTGTTGAGTATGTGAGTATGTGTTGAGTATGTAATCATCCAAGTTCCGTGACTCTTCTGGAAGGGACCACACCTGCTAGCTGCCATGATACATGTGCTACTGTTGCTCAGTTGCCAGAAGCATCACCAGTATATTAACTCAAACCTATCTACTTGACCAAGGGACTATTCCTTTATACATGCTGTGCACTGTCCAACTTGCCCTCCTCTATGAGCATCAGGGGGAAAGTTCTTCTATTTGAATAGAATAGCCCCCTTCTTAAGGCTGTATTCGATTTGATCATACACCATGAGACCCTGAATACCTCATTCTTCTTTCATGAAATTGTTGGCAGAAGAATTGTGCCTAGAATACTATTTTAGCCATAAATAGAAATACTGAGTTTTAAATAATTTGCTCTTTAACAGGTGACCTCATGATGAATTCTTCAACTTCAAGACCTTCTTTGAATATTTCTGATTATTATGGTGACTACTATTATTATCCTCACGATGCCTCCACCTGCAGCATGGAGAAAATTAAGATCTTTACATCTGTAGTTTTCGCAGTCCTTTACAGCTTATTATTCGTGTTTGGCTTGGTGGGAAACGTCTTGGTCATTTGGATCCTAGTAGCTTGCAAGAAACTGACTAGCATGACTGATGTGTATCTGCTGAACCTCGCCATCTCCGACCTACTGTTTGTTTTCTCCCTCCCTTTCCTGGCTCACTATTCTTTAGGGCAATGGATTTTTGGAAATCTAATGTGTAAAATAATATGTGGTAATTACTACATTGGTTTCTATAGCAGTATATTCTTAATAACCGTGATGAGCATAGACAGGTACTTGGGTATTGTTCATACTATACACGCTCTCAAAATTCGAACAATTTCACATGGCATAATTATAAGCATGGCATTGTGGGTATGTGCAGTATCAGTTTCCATTCCAAACCTTATATATATCAAGGAGGTCATTGATGATAATGCTACAAAATGTGTGCCTTATTATGCTGATAATAACCAAACCTGGAAGCTTTTGACTAATTTTGAAGTCAATGTAATAGGCCTCTTGATCCCTCTTGGCGTTCTCATTTTCTGCTATTCCCACATCTTGAAAAACTTGAAGAAGTGCCAGACCCGCAACAGGTATAAAGCAATAAAACTGGTTTTTGTTGTCGTCATTGTTTTTTTCCTGTTCTGGGTGCCCTACAACATTGTGCTTTTCCTGGACAGTCTGCGAAACCTGCATATCATAGATGACTGTGAGACAAGCAAAAAGCTAGATGTGGCTCTAGAAGTGACTGAAGTTTTGTCCTTTATCCACTGCTCCCTGAATCCAGTGATCTATGCTTTAGTGGGCGAAAGGTTCAAGAAGTATCTTCATGAAATATTCAGAAAATATACAAGATTCTTTCTGACTTGCAAAAACCACAGCATCTTTCAGAGTTATCGTAGTTTCAAGAGTTCCACTGTCCATCCATCATCCACACATACTTCCTCCATTGATCATGTGCTATAAATGGGCCATGTGCATCCCATGCGGATTTTAGGGAAGAATTTGAGGTGATGCATGGAAGTATCAGTGACTAACAAAACTACCACAGGCATTTAATGTAAATATGTACTTTGTGGTAAGTTGAGGAGCATTATTTAGTTTTTGACATAGGTGTTTAGGTACATTAGTGATGCATATGGTATAAAAGCTTGCATATTATTTGTCAGCTCTTATTAAATGTATTTGTTTCATGTTAAGTGATGAATTTCCTAACAGGGAGAATTAGGCTATTATCAGTACTATTCATTAGTTAACCCTAGAACTTGTCCTTGGGGGACCTATGGATTGGTGCTAGACATGCCTGAATTAATTTATTTCTAAATTTATTCTGAATTTATTTTTGTTTTATAATATAGGGCAAAAGTTTTCCCAATTATATTATAGCATCGTGTTGAAAAAATAAAATGTTTCCTGAAGTATCTTGCTCTTTTCTGTTTGAGTCAACTAGCTTATATATGCATAAACATGTCTAAAATAGTATATATTTGTATATTATATACACTAAGATACAATAGTTATTCTTATGTATACGAGTCATTTTTGATGAATAATTCCAATGTCATTATTCAAAATATGCCTCCAAATTAAGGTTTCCAGGAACTTGCTCTATATGAAAATTCAAAATGAAAGAGAAATTTTAGATTCCCATCAATGGTAGTGGTACATACAGATAGTGGCGTACTGGATTTTGATCATTGTTTGATTTAATCAGTGGTATTAAACAATTAAAAAATGAAGGGTTTCATAAAAATATGAATGCAACACATCCATAATACGTTAGTTATTAAGTTATTAGAAAATTAAGAGCCACCCCATCAGTGGGCTTACACGAAGCTTAATTCCTCTTAATTGTTCAAGATTAGATGGAATATTATTTGCTTATAATATGCTTGTATTTCTATCGCTGTAAGATAGATTCAACCAATTATTCTATCATGCGCAACAGAATAATAATGCACATAGTAGAGGAAAGGATGTTGAAAGGAAACAAAATAAATATATGTTTAAAATAAAATGAATACAAATGAAAATGTTTGAAAAGCAAATGTCTATATATTACTGTAGGGTCATTTTTATTTAAAAAAGCTAAAAAGCATTCCTTTTGATGAGAATGTATCATTATTTAATAAGACATCACTGTCATTTCCATATTACCTTATCACAATTTCTGAATACCAAGAAAAAATGAAGATATTGGCATGTCGACCAAACAAGATCTGGGCTAGGCAATGACGTAGTGAAACTAGGTGCTCTAAAAGTGCAATCAATAAAGACAGGAAGATTAACAAAAATAACTAAAGGAGCATGCAAATAAATGTGTTCCTTCATTACAGTAAATTGTACACACTATAAAAATAATCATCCCCTTGGTTTCAGCATATTCTTGTTGAGAAGAAGCTTGCTTCGGGGTTCCTTCATTAAACTCAATGGAAGGATTTTGGAATCAGAGAAGGGTTAGTTTTTATATTGCTTCAGTTCTGCAATAACATATATTTATATGTATATATAAATATACATATATTATATATTGTATATAAAGATGCGCCCTGTGCATCTGTCTAAACTAAGCCTGTATAAAGTGAGCACAGAACTCAGCCAAGTCAACAAGACCTCTTTTCATTGGGAAGAATGAAATAGCTGTGGGTAATGCTACTGAGCACCAGTGAGCCCTGGCCAGACATACTACCATTTTGTACGTACCCATGGCTCCCAGAGTCAAATACTGTAAACCCAGCTCACTCAAGAGCTCTGCTCTGAGTCACCATTTGGATTGAATCAACTTGTTTTAAGTAGATTTAAAATATTTGCATTACTTGTATCTATAGTTCATGAAAAGTTAATTTCACTTGCTTCAGTTCTTCAATAACATATAGTTATATCAACTTGATTACTTCAGATGTCCTTAATGAATGAGATCTGCTGATGTAGACTAGCATAGCTTGGAGCATCTGGCTCAATATATTCAACAATTAAGGATAACTAATAACGGATATTTAAAATGTCAATTGTTTAATTCTGCTTGTTATTGCTTATATATTTAAAGAAGGCAGGTATATTATTATTTGGCTTGCTTTGCTGGTGTATTTTTTCTTGGATTTGGAAATATCAGGAATGTCAAGTTTAAACTTCCCTGTTTGTGTTGTAGGCATAAAGGGATACTGGGAGCTTTCACAAAGTGTAATTGAAAGCACGTGGTATCGAATCTTTAACGGAGCTGTGTTTTCTATCAAATGATTATAAGCTGCTGAAGAAAAAATGAACATTAAAACAATAAACACTTTAAAAGAAGCTGATTAAAAATCCTTTCCCCTCCAGTTCCTCAGGTGTTATAGTTACTGGTAACATCAGACAATTACACTGTTTACTAGTTTTCTATGGGGAACGACAGCACATCTCTATCACATTAATATCACCCTAGTGCTACATAAAAGGCAAGTTCATAAACCGCGTACTGATCTCCAAGACCATTTCAGAATCTTCCAGAGAAAACACTGACTAATGTCTAATGTGAAAAGGGGAAAATCTCTGTTTCAAAATGCCCAAATATCCACTGTTCAGCTCATGTGAGCACATGAAAGGGGTGCAAAAATAGCAGACACCCAATTAGTTTTTCTGCACAAATCACCTTGTAGGCATACCCTTTATACAGTTTTGTTACATGCTTTTGTAAATAAAACCCCAAGGTGCCACTTCATGCCATGCTGTGAGAAGATGTCATTCTTTGCTTTAGTCACCATTGATCCAGTTTTTGTCACAGAGAAACATAATTTATAGACAGACAAAGGAGAACAAGTTTTCAATCTTGGTTCCTTCTATTTCTTAAATAAATGTTAACTGTCAAATGCAGCTTATGAACTTTTAAAATATTGCCTGGTTTCTTAAAAGGTAATGGGGAAAGCTTCTCCACAGCTTTGAAAAAGTCATCTGAATTGTGGCTCCATGACTCTAGCAGAGAGATCACCAACCGTGAACTTGACATCACAGAGGGTATTCAGGGAAGAGGCAAGGAACTAACAGAATCCAGCTCTATCCATCCAATCAGGTTGGACTGGTGATTTTAAATAACTTTGATTTCCATCATTTTTAATCTGGATTTACATCAACAAGCTGGAAATCAAAATTAAATTAATCAATCCTGATTTTAATTTTGATTTGCATTTGTGCATTTTATTTTCCACAAGACAGGTTGATTGTTAGTATTGGTATAATGTAGCACAGTGACTCCCAACCTGGGGGCATGACCCAAATTAGGCTTGCAGGGAATCTGCCTCTCACTCTACCCCTCCCGCCTGAGAGACTCTCCCGGCGCATAGTCCACACAGCTTAAAGATTTTAGAAAATGTAGATTTCAGCCTTTCACACTGCATTTATATTCACTAATTGGAAAGCTCTCCTGCTTTTTCAGCTCCCAGTTGGCTTCTCAACCTGGAATGAATTAGCTATTAAACTAGAAATAATTAATAAATTTAAGAGCGTATTTGCGCTGCACCCACAAGGGAGCCTACTGTAAGTTACAGTCTAAAAACAGTTTACCATTTTAACAAACTCCAGTTTCAGGTGCTGAACTCCTGACCACCGAGAATTTAGAGGTTTGACTTTAAAACTTCAGCAAATGTATTGCTTTGAATTATTTAAATTTATTCTATTGTCTCACATATAGTATTCACTTCCCACCCCCTTCCCTCCCACTGCCAATTGCCTCTCACCCCAATTGAGGTGCACTTTCTAGCCAGAGAAGTTGATTTTCTCCCTGGGATTGAAGCATTATGGTATTAGTATTCAGGCAGCTGAGGGTGTCAGTTGACTTAATAGCTCCATGTTTTTCACTCCACAGGTATTAACAATTGTCTCTCTTTTTTAATGGCCGCGACGTTCTACCGTTTAAGATAACTTTTCTTTGGGCAGTTTTGCTGTCTGCAAGCAGCTCCTGGTCTTTCTCCTCCTATTCCACAGCCTTGGAGACTGCTTAGTTCTTTTCAAAATCACAGATTCACCCATCGAGACAAGACTTTAGCAGTAGCTAAGGTTTTATATTTAGTTAAGTATGAAAGGGAGGATGAGTCAGCTGAAGATTATACTCTGTCCATGCTCTATGCAGCCATAACTCTGGAAGAATGTTTTTTTTTCTTTATTCTGCCTTTCAAAACCAAGGTGCATATTATACGCTGGGGTGTGTTGTATGCAAGAAAAAAAGGAATTTAAAATCTCTTTTCTTTTTAGTAGATTATAGAAAAGTTGGGCCTTAACATCAGTTGTTATAATTTTAAATTTAACTTTAGATCATTTTGCAATGGAAAATGTGTTAAAATTAAAATATATATATTCATTTTAATTTTTAAACAATATTTATCAACTTTGCATTCAATATACAGATCAGTCGAGGTGATGGGTGAAAGGGCTATATCTATATGAAGCAAGCCAATTGCTGCAATAATTGATTGTAGTTGATACAATAATCTACCAATTGTATAGAATTTTTCCTTGACATCAGCTACTTTGCAGCTGATATAACATATCTGTGCTCCATACCCAGATAATAATGGTATGGAGCACACAAATCAAAAAAGCACAGAAAGTTGCTCACCCCATCTTCTGTACCTGACATGCACTCTGTCATGCTACTGAAGACAGGAAGAACTGAGAATCTCTTTGGTGACTTTGAAAGTGCAGGTAGGTGGGTAAGAAGAGATGCACATATTTGCACAGGTCTTTTTTTTCTGTTTCCTGTATTTTGTGGGTGACAGTTGGGTGTTGTTTCCTTCAATGATCTTGATGTGCGAATTCAGTGGTGTTTCAACTCTACTAATAGAAAATTGTTTTCCTCTGATCTTTAGTAAGTGATGCATCTGCAAGTACAGAAGATGTTCTATATAGATTTCCCTAGGAATAAAGGCATCTGTACCCAGGGCCGTAGCAAGAGGGGGGCAAGCAGTGTGACCACCCTGGGCACCAAAGCAAAGGGGGAGCCAAAAGTCACTGGCCAGCCAGGTCGGGACACAGGCTGGAGCTGCAAGCAGCTCATTTGTGGGGCACAGAGACAGGGGAAGCTGCATGCACTCCCAGCAAGCATGGCGGGGGGCATGTGCCCCCTC
>JAGPOW010000261.1:183182562-183194370 GCA_030014935.1 Caiman crocodilus
TCACGTCGGAGCGAGGCATTTAGGTGTCCCGTGGTGTGATTTCACACAGCTTGTCTACGGTCTATTTACGTTGTAATTAAAATATTTCTTTTCTATATCGGCTCGGAGTCTTTCATGTGGGACGGGAAAGAATAAGAAACAGGGGACCACGTTCCTGAACCCTTTCATCCCCGGCCTGTCCAGTTGGAGGTTAAGCCTCCTCCCAATTCCTCCTCACAATAGGCTGTTGCGTGGCCATGGAAAACCATGATTACTCAAAGCTATACACAGTGGTAGCCAAAATGGTACATAGAATATTAAACGTGGATGCTCAAAACTGTGGTTGGCAAGGGAAACCTGTACTTCAACGTGCAGATAGGAGATGAATAGGATTTTTAGAAGCACCTATATATCTAGTTCCCCAATGTAGCTCTACTGGTATGATGCATACATCTGCACACACCTGTGGCTTTTTTGGTTTAGTTAACATGCACTGCTAAACACCACACACTAAACTTAAAAGCACATTCATACCACACTAAGTGTTCACATGGAGCGTAATAGTGTTATATGAGTTGAATTTCATACCTTAACTATACCAGTATAACTTCATGTAGGAAAGATAGAGAAAAGAAACACAATTATTATATGTGGATACATGCACATGAATAATAAACTTCTATGCTGATGAAGTAACTTTGTGTTAACAAGACATTTTAAGCTCAAAGCACAGTTGACCAACTCCTTACAAAGGTGGCCAGTGGTTTGACATTGGTTTCAAGATATGTGACATGGGTGTGAACAGAGTAACTCCATGCCAAATACACAAGAATTGCGCAGACTGTTTTCAGGATGAAGTTTAAAATAAATGTAACTTCTTCAGCGCTTGGCTTCAGACTTGGGAAAGAAAACTATAAAAATCAGGGGAAGGCAAGCAATGGTGGGAAAATGATAGGATGGAATGTGTAAAAATGCATTATAAGATTCACTTGGGGTACCTACAATTCCCATGGATTCCAGGACTTCCCACAATGCACTGCTGAATGCCCCATACTACTATACTACACTAGATCAGTGGTATAGGAACCACTGGATGGCATTTTGTCTTTAACTAAATATAACTGCATGTGCTATGGCAGCACTCTTTGCTATTGACTCTTGTAAGCCAACTCCAACTTTAACCTATAAAACTTCTTAGTGTTGACATAACCTGCAACATGGGCTTGATGAGAAGACCTCATAGAGATCTCTCTGAGCTATTTCCCAGTCACTGCCATTCATTGTCTAGGGGTAAAAATACAGTATTGTAGATGTGGTGCAAACTCTTGAGGCAGGACACACAGAACCTAACTAGATCTAAGCTCTCTTACTCTGCTGAGTGGAATATACAATATAGTAATCACTAGCTGTTGGTAGCCTCATGGAATCTATCATGTTGTCAGATACCTGGGAAGCATTGCCCATTTGTTCAACATCTTCATCTTCTTTTTCTGTTTTTACAAGAAAAAAATATGTTCAAGCATATGATAGTGTCACAGTCTACTATGGTGCAAAAGGTTTCACAAAGGAATAATATATCAACAATATAATAATCACAAAGATAATTTTGTTTCTTCTATGCAGAAAACTACAAGGATTATCATGACACTACCATCCTGGCAACCTGACAGATTCCCAGCTATATGCATACTGTAAGTACACAAACGCTAAGGTAAGCGTGCAGGCTTTGAGGCGAGGAGAAAGAAAAAAGAGACAGCAATTACAAAATGCTGAGAAGAATATTCAAAATTTAAAAAATGTTGATAAAAGATATCACAACCATGTTTTGCTTCTTTGATTTTATCTGGCAGAAACCTAAAGATGGAAATGAGCCAGAAGTTTACAGCTATTTTAATGAATATTTTTTTACTTTTCAACCTGTTTTAGCAGGTACTTCCAAAGTTATGCAAATAGCATCTACCTCACCAAAACCCATGCTACTGATTTTCATTAAAACTTGAAATTATCATTTCATAGATTTCATAGACATTAGGCCTGGAAGATTATCGAGTCTAGCTCCCTACCCCAGAGGCAGAAAGTCAGCTGTAGTCAAAGGATCCTAGAAAGATAAATGTCCAAATGTCTCTTAGAGGAGTCCAAAGTAGGTGCTTGCACCACCTCTGGAGGCAGTCTGTTCCAGACCTCGGGGGCTTGGACAGTAAAAAAGTTTTTTCTTATGTCCAGACTAAAATGGTCTTGGAGGAGTTTGTGACCGTTTGACCTTGTCATCCCTTGGGGTGCTCTGGTGAATAGGTATTCCCCCAGATCCAGATGTACACCCCTTATATACTTACAGGTTGCCACCAGGTGCCCCCCCGCCCGTGCCTTTGCTTTTCCAGGCTGAACAGCCCCATGGCTCTCAGCCTCTCATCATAAGGCCTGTTCTTCTGTCCTCTGATCATGCACATGGCTTTCCTCTGGACTCTCTCAAGCTTGTCCACATCCTTTTTAAATTGCAGAGCCAAGAATTGGATGCAGTGCTCCAGCTGTGGCCTCACCGAGGCTGAGTACAGTGGGAGAATGACATCCTGGGATTTACTTGAGAAGCATCTATGGATGCAAGCCAGAGTTTTGCTCATTTTACCAGCTGTGACATCACATTGGTGGCTCCTATTCATCTTGTAGTCAGTCATGACCCCTAAGTCCCTTACAACCATGGTGCTAGCAAGGGTAGCACTGCCAAGCCTATAAGCGTGCTGCGGGGCTTTTTCCCAAGGTAAGTATTTTGCATTTTTTGGTGTTGAATGCCATCAGGTTTTTGTCTGCCCATTTTCTGAGCTTGTCTAGGTTGGCTTGGATCACCATCCTGTCCTCAGGTATGGACGCTTTACCCCAAAGTTTGGTGTCATCAGCAAACTTGGCGAGTCCACTTCTGATACCAATGTCCATTAATAAAGATATTAAAGAGTATAGGCCCAAAGACAGAGCCTTAGGGTACCCCACTTGTTATGGCACACCACAATGACTTACTTTCGTCAAATACCACTCTCTGGGTCTGATGTCAATGCAGCCGAGGCCGCAATTGGACAACTTTTCCATGAGATGATCATGGGACACCAGATTGAAGGCTTTTTTAAAATCAAGATATATGATGTCAATCTCTTCTTCCTTGTCCAGGTGATATGTCACCTGGTCATAGAAGAAGATGAGATTGGTCTGGCGAGACATACCTGCAATGTGCTGGCTACCCCTCAGGATATTGCCATCAGCCAATTTGTCAAGAATGGTCTCTGTGATAATTTTTTCCAAGATCTTCCCCAGGATAGAAGTCAGGCTGATAGTCCTGTAGTTCCCCAGATCTATGTTCCTCCCTTTCTTGAAGCTAGGCACCACATTGGCCTTCTTCCAGTCTTCAGGCACTTCACCTGAGCATCACGAGTTCTTGAAGATCTGTGCCAGTGGCTGAGCTATGATGCTTGCCAGCTCCTTAAGTACCCTGGGGTGTAAACTGTCTGGGCCAGCTGACTTGAAGGTGTCCAGCCTCTCAAGGTATTCTTTCACATGGTCTACATTGATGAAGGGTAACAATTCTCCCTCACCCTGGCCATTCCATACTGTATTGAGCAGGGTTGTCCCTTGGGGCTGGTGAAAAACTGATGCAAAATACCCATTAAGCAGGCTGGCTTTTTCCTGGGCATCAGTTGTCAGTTGTCCCATATTGTTTAGCATATTTAGGGGTCCAATGTTACCCTTGCTTTCCCTCCGGCTCCCCACATATCTAAAAAAGGACTTATTGTCTTTGATACGTGTAGCCAGTTGGAGTTCAGTTGCAGCCTTGGCTTTCCTGGTTTACTCCCTACAGGTCCGGACCAGTGCCGAATACTCCTTCTTTGAGGTGAATCCAGTCTTCCATCCTTTATGGGTCTTTCTTTTTAGACACAGGAGGTCCACAAGATCCCTGCAGAGCCAAGGGGGTTGCCGTGCCCTTTTGTTGCCTTTCCTCTGAGATGCAATAGACATTGCTTGTGCTTTCAGGATTGCTCCCTTGAGAAGCAGTGACTTGTCCTGAACTCCCCTCCCTTTTGGGTCATGGTCCCTAATACCCACTGGAGACACTGTGCAAAGACCCAAAATTTTACCATCACTGTGAGAGGACAAACACTAGTACTACTCATAAAATGATATGACTCATAAAAGACATACCTCCTCTGCATGCCTGAATGATAAAGATTTGGGGCTTTTTTTGAAGTTGTGGACAGTTTGCATTGTTGAACAGTGGAACTATATCTTTGAGATTCACTTTGACTTTCTTTTTCCCATCAACGTAGCCATTTTTTCCCATGGCTCATAAGAGTGATGAGGGAGCAATTAACTACATCTTCCAACTGATTTCATCACAGAATTTTTGCAACTCTGCCAATATAACCTGTTGCAAATAACAATGACAGATGTATTGATTAAAACCATTTTCATAAAATAATGTTTTGTTGAGAATATAAAACAAAACAAACAGTTGAAAAGGAGGACAATAAGCAGGCAAACAGCATTATTTGAAGCCACTACTGCACCTCGTATCAAGGCCAGGATCAAACAGGAACGGTCTTACAGCAACTCTTCAATAAGAGCCTAGTGCTATACATTTCTTTCTTGCATTTGCTCCTGATTCTCATTGTTTTATACTGGTGTTTGCTACTAGGAGTTACTCCACTGAAGGCATAGGACCCTACAGTCTTTCCTGTCTCTAAATATCGTTGGCTTGAAAATGGCATTTAAATGTTTGGTTTTTTGGGAATTGATTTATATGCATAGGTATACGTATTAGAATGGGTCAAGTTAGGTGGCAGCAGGGGTTAATTGATTTCTAAAGAGCCTGAGTCTTACACGCACAAAGCTTCTCATAGCCCTGGAAGCAGACAGGCTGTCTAACACAACAAGGCCAACGGATGGATACATAGCCTAAGAATTGGAGGGGGCATGCGATAACACAAGATCACAGTCTTCAAGGCAGATAGGCTGGCTAACACAACAAAGATGCAGAGGCTAGGAACTGAGGAAGAGCGTACCATATTGCCCATAAAACGAGATAAGTGACACCAGCTACCAGGCCTCAGAGCACGGTAGGGGTGCGGGGAGGAGGGGCTGAGTCCCACTCTGGAAGGAACAGACCAAATTAGGAGAAGGCCCAGAAAGATATGTGGACAAGTGACCACACAGAGACAACAGACCAGAAATAGCCATCAGGATTCATCAAGTGAAAGAGATACAAAAGCAGAGATTTGAGAATAACAAAGGGTCACTCCCTATCCCTCCTTCTCTTCCTTTCAGTTCCCCACCTGGGTTCCTCCTTCTTCTCCTCCCTGAGAAGGGTCCCCAAGACCAGCATGGACCAAGGGCACACCAGCAGTCGTCTCATGCACCCCACTGTCAGCCTCGGCATCTCACCTATTTGCCTATTATTGAATGGAAAGGTTGTGATCAGTCTGAGGGTGGATCCCCCTACTTGGAACAAGTTATCTGCGTGCTAAATCTAGAGCCAGCAAATATGTTGTATTATTAGCAAGTGTCAATAAACTCTAGTGCACATTGTGCTGGAGTTTATTGCACCCAGAGGTGACGTTTGTACATGTGCCTAGGACCTCAGCACATTGAGGCGGGTCAGAACAGCTCCATTGGTCAGGGTACCCCGAGGGTCAGCCTGCCAGCATGGGGCTCTTCTGCCCTGGCACAATGCTACAGAGAGACTGGCCGGGGCATGTGGGTGCTACATTGTAGGGCTAACCGCCAGGCAGCCCCCACACTAAAGCACCCTCATGGCCTAGCCAGCTGCATCAGCATCTATATGTGCCATGTTACAAAGTAAAAAAAAACTCCACAGCAGGAGTTTCCTTTTCTTTTGGTTCAGTAACTACTATTTGCTGTAAAGAGAACAGAAGTGTATGTTGGAAATGATAACTCCAGAAGTTAAGCAAGTGAAAATTTTAATGGGATGATTCACACCCTAAAACATGGATGTTCAATGCTGTCCTTGCTATCAGTTTAAAATTGTGCCTGGCATTATTAAATTCCAACTCATTTGCTATTTTCTTATATCTATAGAACTTAATCATGATATGCCTCAAAGGGTTCCAGGAATGTAATACAATTAAATTTTAGAAAATATTCACAATATTTCAGACAAACAGAGACTTCCTCTTCCTTGTTGCTATTATGAAAAATATTCATTGCATCCTATGGATATGGCACTATTCAGTCTCCTTGCACTCTTTATCTTCTTCACTAGCTTGTGGAACTTATTCCAAATAAAATAGTCTGTTTGGCAATTAGATTGGTGCCCTTTGGAAATGGCAGCAGTCAAATGAGCTCTGAAATGTACTCCCTGGGTGCATCTAGACATACAGTTACTGGGTATTTCTACATGCGCTATTAGCATGTGGCAATAAACTCTCATGCACATTGCGCTGGAGTTTATTGCTCCTAGAGGTGTTGTTTGAACATCTGTCCGGGTCTTCAGTGTGTTGAGACGGGTTAGAGCAGCTTCAATTGGGAGTGGGTCCTGGATTGCTAGCATGGGGCTCTTTTGACCTGGCTCAACACGCTACAGAGACTGGCTGGGGCATGAGGGTGCTCCATTGTGTTTAAAAAGCATTGTGGGGCTAGATTGCAGGCAGCCCCCACACTGAAGCACCCTTGTGCCCTAGTCAGCCGTGCCAGCATCTACGCATGTAATGCTGTGGAGTACAAAAACTACACAGCAGGACAGTACTTGTATTTACAAGTACTACCCTGCTGCAGAGTTTGTTAGTTTACTCTAGCCTAATAGGGCCATCTATGTAGAGACAAGACATGTACTATGGAGCTAATTAATCTATTCCACAATAAACATCTCATATAGATGTGCCCAATGTGAAGCAATGAACTCTGGAGCAGTTTGAGCAGGAATAAACTACACACAGGTGCAGCATTTACATGTGCACCTGAGACAGCACCAGCATGAGCTAGGGTGAAGAGTTTAATCTAGGGCTGCTCCTGCCGTTCTCTTCCTTGGGCTCCAGAGCTTTACTATGCAGCTATTTAATCTACTCCACAGTGAACTGTATGTGTAGTAGACACGAACCTGTTCTGAATGGGTATGCTTCTTCTCTAATATTTTCAGCATGCCTTTTTTGTGCTGCCCCTCACCCCTAAGTCTGTTACTCTTCTCAGCCTGCAGTAATCAGGATCCTCAGTGTATTTCCAGGGACTTGTTCAAACAAATACTCCTAATGCAGTAAAGGAAACATCATTTTAATGAGCTAGGAAATCATTTTCAAGTTGGTCACTGAAAGTTACCAGGACCCCTTAGCTGACAATTCATTATGAAACGACTGTGGTGTGAAGACCTAGCCCTACTCCAAAAAGGCAATTAATAGTGAGGGGGAAGCCTCAGAGTCTAAGAGAGCACATAACATTGATACAGGAAAAAAAAGTGAATAACACTTCTAAGTTTTCTTCTAAAGGATTAAAATATTTTCTCTCACCCAGACTCAAGTCAAGCCCAAGATCATTCTTTTTTTAGAGTTGCAATCCTGTGGGGAAGGTACCCAGCTTACAACAAAGGAGACTGACTAGCCCAAGCCTTTGGGTTTTAGGTGCTGGAGGGAAGGAAAGGAGTTAATTTGAGGAAACTCAATTTCCATCCCTGAAGTTGAAGCATTTTAAAGTATTTTTGTGTTATGATGTCCCCTTTCATGAGAAGATTCCCTTGCCCAAGATTCAGCAAACACAGCATTAGTGACTTCAGCCACCTTCAGCCCTGTTTTTGCTTGGTCCCAGTAAGGTGGTGGTCAAGCATGTCTAAACATCATTTCTAAGCAGCTTCAAACAGCTTTGAGTGAGAACTCTTTATACGTGTAGGAAGACCTCAATTTGAAACTTTCTCCTTTTTGTCGTATCAACTTAGATTTACCTGCTCATCAGGATCTATGTGTTTTCAAGGAGTAAAGTTGTAGTCTTGAAACAACTTTGTCATTAATTCAGTATACTTCTCCACACCAGGTCTGTCTGTTGTCACACACATCAAGAAAGCCATGCGCTTACTGCTATGTCATAATGAGAGCCCTATCCTGCAACAACATAGAGAAATCTAAGTGGCATTGGGCACAGAAAGTATCTGTAGGATCAGGCTCTGTCTACCCTTGTCAGCACTAGCAGAGGTAAAAACAGTTCTATTGCATCAGTAGTTGTGTCATAGATGCCATAGATTTCATAGACATTAGGGCTGGAAGGGACCTCATAAAATCGTCAGGTCCAGGCCCCTGCTCCAGGGACAGGAAGTCAGCTAGGGTCAAAGGATCCTAGAAGATAAGCATCCAAATGTTTTTGGAAAGTGTCCAGAGTAGGTGCTTGGACCACCTCTGGGGGGGAGTCTGATCCAGGCCTTGGAGCCTTGGACAGTACAGAAGTTTGTATGTCCAGCCTAAAACGGACTTGCAGGAGTTTGTGACTGTTGGACCTTGTCATCCCCTGGGGTGCTGTGGTGAACAGATGTTTCCCCAGATCCTGATGCACACCCCTTATGTACTTATCGGTTGCCACCAAGTCACCCCTGAAACTGCACATCTCCAAGCTGAAGAGTCCCATAGCTCACAGCCTCTCTTCATAAGGCCTGTTCTCTTGCCCTCTGTCATGTGTGGGGCTCTCCTCTGGACCCTTTCAAGCTTCTCCACATCCTTCCTAAATTGTGGAGCCCAGGACTGTATGCAGTCCTTCAGCTGCGGCCTCACCAAGGCCGAGTACAATGGATGGATGACACCCAGCGTCTTGCTTGACATACATCAGTAGATGCAAACCAGAGTTTTGTTCACTTTGCCAGCTGTGGTATCGTATTGGTGGCTCATGTTCATCTTCTGGTCAATCATGACCCCCAAGTTTCTCTTGGTCATGGTGCTGGTGAGTGTAGCATTGCTGAAGCTATAAGTGTGATGCAGGTTTTTTTTCCCCCAAGGTGGAGCACCTTGCATTTCTCTGTAATGAATGCCATCAGTTTTTCAGCTGCCCACCTTGCAAGCCTATCGAGGTTAGCTTGGATCACCAGCCTATCTTCAAGTGTGCACACTCTTCCCCAAAGTTTGGTGTCATCAGCAAACTTAGCCAGTCCAC
This sequence comes from Caiman crocodilus, assembly GCA_030014935.1. NCBI lineage: Eukaryota > Metazoa > Chordata > Crocodylia > Alligatoridae > Caiman > Caiman crocodilus. The sequence goes on from JAGPOW010000261.1 coordinate 183,191,659, forward strand.
TTCTGACACCAGTGTCCAGATTATTTATGAAGACATTAAAGAGTACAGGTTCAAGAACAGAGCCTTGGGTGATACCACTAGTGATGGAGTGCCATGTTGATTCAGTTCCATCAGCTACCTGTCTCTGTGGGGTTGTGGCTCAGGAGTGAGGAGCACTAGCAGGGCTGATGGGCTGTGGCTTGGGAGTGAAGGACAACGACATGAGCAGTGGCAGCGTACAAGCCTATCAGGGCTGCTCAGCTGCACAAAGCAGCAGAGGGCAACATCTGCTGCTGGACCTGCATCCTGGTGGGCAAAGGTGGCTGTGGGAGCTCTGATCTTTTTTCTGTGGAAAAAACACAGCCAAAAATCAAAGGCAAAAATGTATAGTATTTAGAATGTATTGTGTTATAATGATAGAGGCATTGGTAGGCTTCCAAATAGCTTTAAAATTTTAAATAGATCAATAAAACATTGTGTTTAACTAACACATTAGTGGTGTTTCATTTTAATCATGGAAAAACACATATTTGGGGGGTGTTAATCAGGGGATTTGCAACTTTTAAACAGAGAAATCCAGGCCTCCTGCTCATGAGCTCCATTCTTAGTCACAATTTGGATTGAATAAAATTTTTAAGTAGATTTAAATTATTGTGCGACTTACATTATTTTTATCATTCATGAAAAAATTAATTTCACTTCATTTAGCTCAGCAATATTATATAGTTGTATCAACTTTATTACTTCAGATGTCCTTAACGCATGAGAGCTTCAGCTAATATAGACTAGCATAGCTTGGAGCATCAGACTCAATATAATCAACAATTAAGGATGATCAATAAAGGAAATTTAAAAAACCAATTGTTTAATTCTGTCATTATTACTGATATATATAAAGAAGGCAGACATATCATTACTTGGCTTGCTTTGTTGGTGCATTTTTTTCTTGGATTTGGACATATCAGGAATGTAAGGTTTAGTCTTCCCTGTTTGTGTTGCAGGCATAGTGGGAGCTCTCACAAAGTGTAATTGGTTTTGAATCTTTAACTGAGCTGGGGTTTCGATCAAATGATTATCAGCTGCTGAAGAAAAAAAATGAATATTTAAACAAACAGATACTCTTTAAATAAGCTGATTTAAGATCCTTCCCTTCTCCAATTCCTCAGGTGTTATAGTTACTAGTAACATCAGACAATTACACTGTTTACTAGTTATGTCTGGGGTTAAGAACAACAGACCATCTCTATCACTTAAAAAGCACCCTAGTCCTATATGAAAAGCAAGTCTTGAAAAACTTATAGACTTGAAAAGACTTATATAGGAAAAGTCCTATATGAAAAGCCTTGTCCTGGTCTCCAGAGTCTTCCAGAGAAAACACTGTCTCAAAGTCTAATGTGAAAAAGAAATAAGTCTTTTTTTCCACATGCCCAAATATCCACTGCTCATGTGCACACATGAAAATGGTGCAAAAATGGCAGACACCCAATTAGTTTACCAACACACGCCACCTTGTGGACATACTCTTTATACACTTTTGTTATTTACTTTTGTAAATAAATCCCCAGTGTGAATAAATCCCCATGCCAGGCTGTGAAAAGATGCCATTCATTGCTTCAGTCGCCACCAATCCAGTTTTAGTGTGATGCAAAGAAACATCACTTAAAGAGGGAGAAAAAGAAGAACAAGTTTACAGTTTTGTTTCCTTCTATTTCTTAAATAAATATTAACTGTCAAATACAGCTAATGAACTTTAAAAATTATTCCCTGGCTTCTTAAATGGCAAAAAGGAAAGCTTCCTCACAGCCATCTGCTGGGAAGAGCAGTCATCCAGGTCTGACAGCTCACACAGAGTCCTAGCTGAGTTACAGGACGTCCATCTAAGCAAGGAGGTGCACAGCCCCACCAGGGAAAATGCCTTGTTGGACCTAGTCTTGGCCACAGGTGACGACCTGGTGAGGGGACTGCGGGTGCTAGACCACTTGGGAGATAGCAATCACCAGTAATTTACCATCCAGTGCAGGGTGTCAAAGGCCTGCAGCAAGGCAGCAGCTTCAGTAGGGTGGATTTCAATGAGGTCCCAGAGGGGAGAGAAGTTGGGAGTCCAAGAAAAGTGGTTGTTCCTTAACCATACCAGGACCTCAGATCAGCAGGTCCTGACGATCTCCACCCCAGAGTGCTTAGAGAATTGGCAGAGGTCATCACAGGACCCCTGGCACAGCTTTATGAGCGCTTGTGGTGCTCTGGTGAGGTGCCAGAGGAGTGGAAAAGGGCCAATGTGGTCCCCATTTTCAAAAAAGGGAAGAAAGAGGACCCAGGAAACTATAGACCCATTAGTCTTACCTAAGTCTTGGGGAAGCTCCTTTAGAAAATTATCCAGGAGCACATCTGCAAGGGGCCAGCAGGGGAGATTATGCTTAGGGGCAATCAACATGGGTTCATTTGAGGCAGGTCCTGTCAGACCAACCTGGTTGCCTTCTATGACCAGGTCACAAAAGCCTTGGATACAGGTGTTGTGGTGGACGTAGTCTTTCTGGATTTTAGGAAGGCCTTTGACACTGTCTCTCACCCCATCCTCATTAAAAATTAGGCGACTGTGGTGTTTCATAGTGCCTAGGGTCAGAAGGGGCCTAGAGGAGGCCATCTAGTCTGACCCCCTGCCAATGGCAGGAATGAGTGCTGGGGTCACAGGACCCCAGCCAAGTACCTATCCAATCTACTCTTGAAGATGCCCAA
>JAGPOW010000261.1:183215615-183240766 GCA_030014935.1 Caiman crocodilus
CGGGGTCATCTGACCCCGGTGCTCTTTCCTGCCAAGGCAGGGGGTCGGACTAGATGATCTGCCCAGGTCCCTTCCGACTCTAGATACTATGAAACTATAAGATAGGGATAGACCTGAGTTAACATTGGCGAGGTGTGGACTGCAGTGTAGGGGAGGAAACGCAGCTGTGGATAGCACTCCCTAGCAGTGGGGCAGTAGAAGGGCAGCCTCCTGCTAATTAATACTAATTAATTAATTAATTAAGAACAAGGCATGGCAGGAGAGTAGGAGGGCAGTTGCCCCAGAGACAAATGTGTGGGCCACATTGAGGGCGGCCCAGATCGTATACCTGTCACACCCTTTAACGCTATTACTTTGAAGGATATGAAGAAACTCTAGCTAGATGAATATACAAATGGGCACTGAGTGTCATGACAGCAGATATTGAAATTGGACAAATAACTTGTTTAAACAGATGGTCTGATCCAGTAGGTCAAATCCAGTTACAGAAAGAAGCCTTCCTCCACTCGACTGTTTTCTCCTCTCCCCTCCCCTCCCCATTCAGGCCAGGGCAAAGCTCTTGAACAGAGCACACCTCCTGGAGAGCAGGTATTACATGCCTAAAGCCTATATTTTCCCCTTTCACACATGCATAACAGCCATCATTACATTCTTGAGTGACTGACTGAACACTACTTTGTGAACTTTTCAATTCACTAGCTACACCAAAATTTCCCTTAAATTTGGTAGGCTAAAGGAAGCATACAAAAATATGCCTGCCTGACACGTGGATATTTCCATGTTGCAGGTCATCAGTTGTAGCCATACATTTCCCATATCTGTTCCCTCCCTCAAAACTGGGGGAAGTGGCTCTGTGCTAATTTGAAGGATTGGGACTTTGAGCTCTTGCAGTTTGGTGCTGCAATTGGTAGGGAGGGATTATCCACCTTTCAAAGCACATTCACAGAGCTGTTAATGATAACTAGTGGAGATCTGGGCGGTCTACCAGCATTAAGTACCAGAGATCGCCTGCATATATGTCTGAAAAGAAAGGGAGTACCATATAGGAGAGGAAGACAGCTTGACTTCTGCAAGAGACACATTTCCAGGATGATGACAGGACACTATCAACTACATAGACATTTATTTCCTGAAATGATTAAGGAGGTTTGAATTTCCCGTAGCCCCTCTCTCCTGAAGGAATATTGAATTAGAAACCCTGTGCAATGCAGTTTTCTCAATCATCTTTGGTTGATGTTACCACAGGAGATAATACAACTCCTGTGAACTGGCACCTGCCTTGTTCACTTGAAAGCCTGTTGAAATGTGAATAAATCTCCACAGGCTTGAGCTATGACTCAATCCAAGACCTACCTCATAGCTACCTTTCACTATGCGAAACCCCCCATGCTGGTCAAACCAGGGCCACTGCACTCATGCAGCTCACCCTTCCCTTTGCAGCTGGCCCTGATGGGATGGGGACAGGGATAGGGGCATGCCCTCCCTTTGTTCCCCCACTCTGCCCCCTTCCTGCCCCCCAAGGTGGATGACAGACTTTTTTGGGGATGGATATGACAGTAATGGAGCACAGTGCTGGCTCCTTCCCCGCAGTGGTCCCTGAAGCATGCACAGCAATGAGCTGGCCCAGGATTCTGGACCCCAGTACAACTGTTTTTAAACTGGCACCTGCCTGTTGCATCCACCTGGGCTCTGGGTAGCTGCTGCAAGTCACAGAGTCTGGTCTGCTCCCAGCAAGGCCTGCAGCCTCCCTGCCACCTGCTGTGGTGTCAAGATTGACTACAAGATGAACATGATCCTTCAGTGTGATGCTGTAGCTAGTAAAGTGAGCAAAACACTGGCTTGTATCCATAGATGCTTCTTAAGCAAATCCCAGGATGTCATTCTCCCATTGTACTCGGCCTTGGTGAGACTGCATCTGGAGTGTTGCATCCAATTCTGGACTCCACAATTTAAAAACGATGTAGAGAAGCTTGAGAGAGTCCAGAGGAGAGCTATGCGCTTGATCAGAGGTCAGGAAAACAGACCTTATGATGAGAGGCTGAGAGCCATGGGACTCTTCAGCCTGAAAAAGTGCAGGCTCAGGGGGATCTGGTGGCCACCTATAAGTTTATCAGGGGTGCTCACCAGGATCTGGGGGAATGTCTGTTCACCAGAGCACCCCAAGGGTTGACAAGGTTGAATGGTCACAAACTCCTTTGTGACCGTTTCAGGCTGGACATAAGGAAGCACTTCTTTACTGTCCGAACCCCCAAGATTTGGAATAGACTGCCACCAGAGGTAGTTCAGGCACTTACCTTAAACACCTTCAAGAGGCATCTGGATGTTTATCCTGCTGGGATTCTATGACCCCTGCTGACTTCCTGCTCTTTGAGCAGGGGGCTGGACTTGATGATCTTCCAAGATCCCTTCCAGCCCTAATGTCTATGAAATCTATGTGAGCAGTCTGGGCTCTGTGGCCAGCAGTAGCTGCCCAGAACCTGACTGGATGTGGCATGCCAAGTAAAATGGCCTTGCATGTCATGTTCTGCCATGCATGCCAGGGGTTGCTGTCTCCTGTGTTAGAGTACAATGCTACGTCTCGCTATGATAGCCAGGATCCTGATTCGACTGTAAAATTTACTCTGCCCTATAGCACTTCATGTATTGCCATAAATGCCATCAGCATGTCAGCTGGCAAAGTAGGCACTGCAATACCAAGAGACATCCTAAACCAGAAGACAGTTTTAGCTTTTCCTGAAGCTTTAGACATTGCGCATTATTGGGGAGTAAAAATATATCTTTGAGACTGCGGGGGAAAGTTGCTTACAGAGGTCATATGTCTTCTTTTCCTTGCCACAACCCATAAAAGAGTGATGTGGTATCAAGTAAGTTAATCCCTAGCTGTATTAGTTTTCATCTGGGATTCTTCCAGATAAAAAAACTAGCAAGGTGTCTGATCACAGTGATTATGTTGGATACACGAATAGTTAATTCCCATAAAAGGGATGGGTTGTGACCACCTGAAATAGTAAATCCGAAGAAGTAAATTAGCTAGACTTTATAAAGAGTGTTGTGTGAAATCACTGTTGCTACTTTCAGCATGAGCAATCGTATGCAGTGAAGTGGAGAAACTGCTATGGCATCTCAACAGACATCACCATCTATGATTTATAGTCCTTCTCTTCCTGATTTTGCACCTGATTCTGATCCCTTTGCTCCTTTGGAAAATAAGAGTACTTTATTTCATGGCAAAGAATCTGAATCTTCTCATTTATAACACTATAGACCCATCAATCTACATTTCCAGAATGTACGACTGTATGCAAGACTACATGGTTTGGAACGTACCAGTCAGACATGCTCTCCACGCTGCTATCTCAACCTTCCTTCCCAGTCTGAGCTTGTGAACACCCTAAAACACTGATTCTCAACTGGGTTCCACGTGGTGTTCTGAGTTCTTCACCAGAAAAGAATTGCCCTGTTACTTTTCCACAAAAAAGGTGAAAGCTTAAGATCTGCCATTTTCCAAGAGAGGTCTTGATTCTAAGAAGGTTGAAAACCACAAATCTAGTGTAAAGCTGTTTCAGAAGAAAGGGCAAGAACCCTTAAACTGGTAAGGTAGGGAATAAGTTGGTCAAAGGATAAATGCTTCTTTCTAAATCCAAAGTATAGCAGGATCTTTGAAGGCTCTAGGGTTACCTGTACCATCCTAAAGATCTGCTTCAGCCTGCCTGCTCACCTGACCACACAAATGCCTAGTTTAAAGGCTTGCTATGCCTTTAATGTTGCTAATTTTGGGTGTTGGCCTTCAGTCTAGTTAGAGGGTACCATCTTTAGGTGCCTCTTTTCTTTGCATCTCTCCAGAAGACCTCAAAGGGTCATGTTTTTGTGGACAAGTGCTCCATCTATACAGCTTAGCAGACCCCAAAGCATTTCACAGGAATATAGGACTCAAATAATCACAGTTTATCAGCCCCAGTCCAGTTCAGAAATGTATCAGCCAAATCAGGTACAAGTATCATAAACCACCAAAAGAGCCCCCAGGGTAGACAGTCACAAAACAGCCCTCAGCCTGCACCCCATCCACAAAGTACCGCAACTGCAGCCTCTCCTCCCTTCATAGTCATCCCATGACTCCTAACTCAGGCACCTGACCATATTCCTTTTTAGTCTACTCATTTCTTCCTGGGTTGCGTACCTTTTCATTGAGGGCTCTCTAACATATGACTGGGCTACCCACAGCTGGACCATGCTACACCTACACCCCTGCCTACTAACCACAATCACAGACTCTGAAATCCAGCTTCACCCGCTTTCTCCTACAGCTTTCTCCCTTCCCCTTCTCCCTTCACCAGCTTTCTCCTACAGCTTTCTCCCTTCCACCACTAATACCCTTCTGTCCAGCACTTCCAGGGGTTTTGAGTTAGATAGCCCAACAAGTTCTCGTTGGGCTGTCAGTCTTAAAGGAAAAGTGTCTTCTCATTTCTCTCTGTAATGGGATGAGGGGTCCTCAATGACTCAAAGGGTGAGTAGTTGATTTCTGTTATGAGTTGTGAAGTTCATGTGATTGTAGTCTATATTTTGCACTGATACGCCTAATATAATTCTGTTGCTGGTAAACTGTAAACACTGACAAAACTATACAAAGGACAGTAATCCCTAGTATTCCTGAATAAGGTTCTTCATTTTGATTTATTATATATGTGTGATTGAAGACATCTGTTGTAGCTCCTGTAACATTTCTGTTTCCTCTTGTTCGTTTTCCACCGCACTTGGGGTTCACAGAAACCTTTAAGTAACCAAGGTTGCTACCATACAAGCCATCCTCCTGTGCTCTGAGGAATTCCCAGGACAGAGGAAAATAAATGAGGCTAGATCAGTGATTTTCAACCAGGGTGCCATAGCACCATGAGACCCTTTTAAGGGTGTCGCAAAGTGCTGCATATTATGAATGGTGTTGGGTGTTTAAATACTTACACATGTCACAAGATAAACCCAGAGATTTGCAATGGGAATCCACAGTGTCAAAATCATTGTAAAAAGTGTGGCAGATAAGGCCCAAAAGTACCCAAAAGTTTGCAAAGAACAAGTTTTCCAACTATTTAGTTGGTGTAGTATAAGGTATCACATTTATCCAAAGAACCTTGCCTGGCAGCTAAGAGCTGGCATTTCCCAAGGGCTGCCTTAAGACTAAGGAGGTGGAAACCCCCTATGTTATATCCTGTGATCCAACACCCCCATGGGAGAGACCCTGGAGCCAGACAGTGCCTTCCTCAGCAGGTTTTTAGAATTTATTTATTAAAATGTTTTGTCTTCCAGGTCAATCGTATTGATTGAGCAGGCAGAACTCAATCATATTGTATGTATCCATGTGTGGCACTACAACCTGTGAGTGTTCTCCATCCCAGGCTTTTGCCCTGGGATTTCAGATACTCTTAGACGGGGGGTGTGCAGTTATTTTGGGAGGAGGGCTGCTTACTGAGTTTTGGCAAGCTATCGAGGGCCACATGCCAGGCAGCTGGGGCAGATTAATATTTATTTTCTAAATTTTCGGGGGGTCCCACAGGCTGGATACAATGGCCTGGCGGGCTGCATGAGGCCGGAGGGCTGCATTTTGCCTGGCCCTGTCCTAGACCCATTGGCAGGCATCCTAGCGCAGGCCCAAGGCAGGAGGCGTTGGGATTTGGATGCCCCTGCTTGATCTCTGCCCGCAAGAGGAGGAGGAACTTAACTCGATCTGGGCCGACAGGCCTGCCTTCCCCAGCAGGTGGCGAAGGAGCAGCTTGGCAAGTGCCTGGCTGGAGACTTGCTGCGCTGGAAAAGCTCCCGGAGGCGGCCCCAGCCTGCAGGCGCGGGGGAGGCTGAGGCAGTGCTAGCCCGGCAGGGGGAGCAGGGGGCGGTGCTGGGCCCAGCAGGCCTGGAAACATGCTGGGCGGACAGGGCCTGCCGGCGCTCCGGTATCGCAGGGCGGATGCCGTCAGCGAGCCCGCGGGCGCGTGCGACTGTGCAGCCGGGACCAGCAGGAGCCCCGCCGAGGCGAGCGGAACAAGCGGCTGTCACTCCCGCCTTCGTCTTAGCCAGCCCCGGCCCGGCTTTGCGGTTCCTTTTGGCTTTGGGAAGAAGTGGCCCCGCCGCGACGTGCACAGCCGTCAGGGCTGGCTCTCGGGAGGGAGGCTCGCTTCTCCCGCTCCAGCCAGACGAGGCGCAAGTGGGGCTGGGCAACCGGGCAGCTGAGCCCGGCCCTGCTCCTGAGCTCTTCAGCCGGCCTCCTTGCTTGATCCCGCGTCTGAAATGCTCCAGAAATCCCTCCCGCCTCTGCTCCAGGCTCCAGACGTGGGGCCAGCAGGTGGGAGCACTGACGGTAAGAGCGTGGAGGGGCGCGGGAGGGAGGCAGGAAGGACAGGGATTCCCGGGGAGTCTTTGTCCATGTATCCGGATCTCGATCGATGGGTGTGTCTGTCTGTCTGTCACACCCCGAGGGGGGACCAGAAAGCACAGCCCTGTCAGGGGGGGCTCTGAAGGAAACAGCCCACACTTGTCTATAGCCAGCTATCTAGATCTAAACCAAGAGAGATAGCGAGAAGAGAAATAGCAGCACGGCGAGTAAAGGGTTAATCCGTGACTTCGGGCTGGGGGGGGGTCCTCCCTTCCCTCCTCCCGATTGGCTGGCGCAGGAGGCGTGTCCCTGACGTCACTTACGCTCCGGCTCTCTCTGGGGCAGCAGTGGAATGGCCGAGCCGCTGCCGGAAGTGGCGCTGGAGGCCCGGATTGGTGCCGCGGAGCAGCTGCCGGCCGCGCGGGGAGGGGCCGCCGGGGTCCGCGCCGAGCGCTCGCAGCCTCTTTCCGTAAGCTGGGGGCTGGATGGGTGAGCGCGCCGCCGGCCTGCGCTGCTCCGGGCGAGGTCCCGTGAGGCCCGGGGTAAAAGCAGCCCTGCCAGCCGCGTTGGTTGGGCTAGCGCGGGCTGGAGGAGTGCGTCAGCGCCTTCAGCAGGGTCACAGTGCGGGCTGAGCAGGGCCTGGCTGCAGTCTTTCAGAGCGCCCTGGTCTTGCCAGCGTGGGTGGATGCTGGGGCCTCCCTTCCCCAGGGGTTCCGAGTCTCCCTGAGTCTGCTCCTTTGTCATGTCCAGCGGGCGGGTGGGTTTCATCAGGGTTTGTTAGAGCTTGAAAACATGCACGAGGCATTTTTCGAGAGTCGTGGCAAAGCCATGGAGCTCACTGTGGCGAGGTCCCTGCTGCTCAGAGAGAAGGTGGAAGCATTTTGCTTCAAGCTGCAACAGAAATGCTGCACAAAACCTTCGTTTCCATGTTTGTAAATTAGCCAGACATCTAAGCAGAGTGTCTATTAATATTCAGGGTAGAAATACAAGAACTATCCAGCAGACCGCTCCAAACAGTTACTATTGCATGTACAATAGTGACACCAACAGACCTCAGTAAAGGATCGGGGCTCCCTGATGCTCTACACACAAGGTGGCTTCAATTACCATGAAACTAAAGATGGTAACATCAACAGCTTAAACTGGCTAAAACAGGAAGAAAAGAATGTCATGGGGTTTTAAGTGGGAAGCTGTTTGTAACAGCTTTTTATACAGTAATGTGTATGTAGCTTGCAAGACATTCTTGGGTTTTCAGGTTTGAGAAGTATGGCAAGATTTTAAGAAGCCTTTGTGCCTTCTGCATTACTTGATAATACCTCTCTTGTTGTTCTTGGAACAAAACACTGGCTAGTTTGTTTTTTTTTTAAAAAGAAAGTGAGAATTGGCGTGAGTGGGAGTGCATATGTGGGGAACTCAGTTGTCTAAGGCAGTGGTTCTCAATCTTTTTTGTACCAGACCCATTCGTAAGCATCAGTGGCCAGTCCTGACCCAGTGCCCCTCACTTCTGACCTGCTTGCCCCAGCCCCCAGAGTGTAGGGGAGAGGGTGGGTGTATAGGTGATGGAGGGCCCTAAGCAGTGCCAGCCTGCAAGGGGAAAACTACTGTTTCACACATTTTCTCCTTTAAAGGAAACTCTATTTTTGTTCGTGACCATTTCATATATTCTTGCATCCCTCTATTGGGTCATGACCTATGGGTTGAGAAATGCTGGTCTAAGGGAGCTCAAATGCCATGTCCTTTTTACCACTTTTCCCATTCTCATGAAAGAGCTTGTTGTTATCTTGGGTGCACAGATGTCTAGTGGGAGTCAGCTGCCAAGGGAAGAAGGGCATGTTGATGTTTAATATTCTAAGAATGGTGATTCTCAAGAAATCTGAGGAGTCATCTGCAACCTATTAGAGAGAGAAAGATGATCCCAATTAAATATTAGAAGCTACTTGGATATAATTTATCTAAGAAGACTTGCTGTTAAAAAACACTTTGAGAAAAGCTGAAAACCTGCTTGTCACAAGGTTCCTGGGGTGGGTCCCATTGCCAAAGTTACGTTAGCAGGACGTGTTATTTGATGCGACTGTTTGGAGGGCATAGAAACTCTTTGTTCATATAAATCATGTGAGGTGGCTTTATTGAAAATAAGTCTCTTTGTGAACAACTTAAACTTTTTAATGGTTTTTTTGGGGCTCTTAAAGTGATGTGATGGGAAAAACAAGACTGCTTTTTCACAGTCAAGTTTTCTTGCTGAGGAGACAAGTTAGCCTTGCAGGTTTTACAGTAAGATAGCTTATGCATGTCACTTATCTTATGGTAAAAGACTCACTGTAGGTCAGGTGCACTGTCACAGGCTCCCCAATCACTGTCTTGTAGCCTGTTTAGAGTAGGTTGTTCTTCTGTATCAGGCACTGAAGAGTCATGAAGTTGAAGGAACTGCAAGAAAAATACTGGGCCCAGAGTTCAGATCCCAGATAGCTGGCAAGATCCCACAATGCCTGAGTGTATGTTCTCTCGCTATATGCTTTCTTGCTATAAATACATCAGGGAGAGAAAAAAACAGGACATCATTGACACCAGATTTGGTCATAAATGGTTCTAAATAAATATAGTCTGGAAACAAGAAACAGGCTTGTAACTGAAAGGAGCCTGTTCCAGAATCTTGCTTGAAATAGGACTAGTGGGGCCAAAAACCTTACTGCTTCCTGGATGGAGTTAGGTCAGTTTCTGAAACTGGTTTCTGAAAGTGGTTGCCTGGGACAGAATGGAACTGGTGCAGTTATGCAGGAGATCCCTCCATGCTATGTTTCTGTGCTGTGTAGCATATCACTTGGCTTTTTAACTCTTGCACTGTTCTTAACAAAGCTGCCACCTTTTATGATGGGTTTTTGAAAAGTCTGAATTTCTTTTTCAGATGCATCCGGTGCTGAAGGCTTTTGTATGTGGTTCCATCAGTGGGACCTGCTCCACGCTTCTATTCCAGCCCCTAGACCTGATCAAAACCCGGCTGCAGACCTTGCAGCCATCCATCAATGGGTAAGTGCTTGCCTCTTCCATCATGACTGTCTCATTTTCTTGTTGGCTAAGCTGTAGAGCTGATGGGTATCAGTCAGATGTTGCTGCTGCTGAGCAGGTAGATGAGAGGGGCTTTTGCAGAACAGTGGCTGTATGAGGAACAGTATGGTGTGTTGCTTTAATATTTTTGAAAGATGGCAATGAAATCCTATTCCCAAGAGTTCTGTCCTATCTTTTCCATGCCATAGGTAATCCAGTTTTTTATCTGGATGTCTGTTTGTGGCGAAGCACAAGTGGAGTGCTAACCACTTAAGGGCTGTTGCTGGCTCTGAGTGAGCCAGCTTTGCAAGCATCAGGGAAAAGCCTTCCCACCAGAAACCAATTTTAAGGGGGAAGGTGGGTGGCAGAGCACCATTGGTGCCTGCCACTGGCAGGAGGAGAACAAGCACTGGACAGGTGCAGGACAGCTCTGATGAAGTGGCCATTTTAAGATCCTGCCTCTCTGGGCTGGGAAACAGTTTGCTGCCAGCAGCTGAAGGAGCAACACCACTTGGCTGCCCTGCTGTTCATAGAACATCTGGGAGGTATGGTCAGGAGCTATGGGGATGGCAGGAGACTCCTGGTCCTGGGCATGATCTGAAACTGCACCCTGCCAGGGAAGGGGGCCTGGTGGGACTCCCTGTGGTGAGGGAGTCCTCAAGAAATGCCAGGCCAGTTACCTCCCCAGTGAAAGGCTGTTAGGGGTGCATTAACCCCAGCCCTCACCATCCTAGTGGGTTATAACATCAGAGGGGAGTGGGGCCAGGTGTGCCAATGGGAAGCACCTGATCCCAGAGTGGGTAGTGGGGCCAGGCACATCCAAGGGTGGCACCGGAGCCCATAGGGGTGTAAGATCCCAGAGAGGAGTAGTGGGGCGAGCCACGCCATGCAAGGGCCACCTGACCCACTGGGCTGTAAGTCTCTGGAGCCCCAGAAAGGTGTGAAAGAGTGAGGTTGAGGTCCTGGGAGAAAGGGGCAGGGAGATCCAGGTAAGCCTTAGGGTGCTTGGGGCCGCAAGTGGGCCTGAGGCTGAATGAGGTGGCAGAGAGAGAGAGAGCCATGAGTGAAAGGGCTGAGTCAGTAGCCCCAAACTGAGAACCGGTAGGCTGTGTTACTTGGTGAGGGCCAGGGATTGAGTTGACCCAGTACTTGGCTAATTCCCCAGCCACTGTTCAGATGAGGGTTGCGGGAGAGGCCCAAAGGTCTGTGCCAGGGCTGGCTGAGGAGTGCAGAGTCGAGCCTGATGACCCTTCAGGATTGCTCAAGGGACTAAGGCAGGGTGAATGAGGCACAAAAGGGGGCATGAGTGGAAGAGGCCTGGTGACAACAGGTGGAATGCTAGAGGCCCTGTAAACGGCAGTGTATTAAACACTGTATAGGGCAGTACGAGAGAAGCCTAACACTGAGCTGAGTTGGGCCTGGCCTTAAGCTGGACAACTCATGGGAACATCAGCGAGGCATGGGATACAATAAGGGAAGGTAGGAGTCATGTGTTTACCACCTTTGGACATCAGGGCGCTCAAAAGGCAGCCTCCTGCCTAATTAACATCTTTAATTTACAACAAGGTGTAGCAGACAAGTAAGGTGGGCAGCTTGCCCAAAGACAGGTGGGTGGGCCAGACTGGGCCTGGGAGATTGTCCCCTTCCACACTATTTTATTATGGAGAATCCTGTACAACTGCTATACTCTTTTCTGGATATAAGGTGTGAGGAGAGTATCAAATTTAGGCAGCTGTGTCCATTTGCCTAATACAATGCCTGCTATTAATCCACTCCAATGATGATGAATGACAGTGTCACCAATAACTTAGTTGCTCCTATGGGGTTATCATGCAGAAATGTCATAATCAGTAGATAAGCAGTAGGAATGACTATGGCCCTGTGAATCTTGGAAGAAGACAGCATTGATTGGACATAGAGGAATGGCTGAGTAGAGGTGGAGGCTCTGAAGTGCTGTAGTTAATGCACATAGATGTATATTTGGGAAGTCCTGGGTAGATGAAGTAGGGCTAGGATTGGGCTGTAGAGTGGGTTCCAGGGAGAACCTCTTAATTCTTTTTTAATTCTTTTTTTTTAATTCCAGGTCACATCGTGTGGGGATGGTTGCTTTGTTCTTTCGAGTTGTTCGCACTGAAAGCCTCCTGGGGCTCTGGAAAGGGACCTCTCCAGTAAGTGACTATTACTCTGTGTGTCTGTGTGTGAGAGAGTGAGTGACACTCTCTCTTTTTTTTTTTTTTACCCACCATCAAGTGGTAATTATGGTTCAGCTTTTGTTAGAGTTCTGGAAGTGCTGCTTTGCTCACTGCTACAAATGTATAAGTGACTTGGGGGCCAATTGACTGAGCTACTTAAGTGCCTAGAATGGGACTTAGCCATATGAGTCACTTAGGTCTGACAGTGCTCAGTGAATCGGCACCTAAATCTTGCTGTAAAAACCTGGAGTAAATATTTGTAGTGGTGGTGCACCAGCCCAAACTCATGTCAGTTGTTGAGTGTGCATGTTGTTGTTGGGGATTGCAGTGATTTCTGTTCATCTCACTTTTCTGCAGTATACCAGTTTTTTCCTTTGCCTCATAGCAAATTTTAACACAATGTTACATAGAACATGAGAAGGGGAAATCACTATCTCCAATTTTCACTCTTCTGCAGTCCTTTGCGAGATGCATCCCTGGAGTTGGGATTTACTTCAGCACCTTGTATATGATGAAGCAGAAGTTTTTTATGGACTGCTCCCCCACAGCGCTAGAGTCAGTCTTTCTGGGAGTAAGTGCTCGTACAGTAGCAGGAGTTTGCATGCTGCCCATAACTGTAGTAAAGACACGGTATGAGGTAAGTGTAAGTCTTTGTTTTCCTCTTACAGCCTTCTGGTAGCTTTTGTGTTGATTCCATGCCCCTTCCTATAACAAAATGGAACTTCTGCTTGGGAGATGTGTGAGTGAGAGAAAGAATTGGAGATCCTCTGTGCAGCATTTGAGCACCTAAACACAGAAGAAGCAGAGTTAAAATGCTATCTAGACTGAAAAATTGTATTTACTGCTTTTAGGATGCAAGCACTCTCTCATGAGTGGGTAAAATATTTTGAATACCATCATGGCAAGGGAGGGCAAGTAGACTATCTCAGGCATTAAGCCTTGTTAGTAATAAATAGATATAGTGTTATTACTGGATATTCGGGGTTAGTTTCATTGCACAAGTTTGCTTCATAGTACTGGTTGTGCAGGAAATAAGGGTCAAATTCCACTTTTAATAGTTTGTTTCCTTCTGGAAACTGTTGTAGAAGCAACATGATTAATTCTCTGAGAGGATTGGGTTTAATCTTTTCATCAGATGAAAATGGATGAAGCAGAAGATATTAATTTTCAGCAAAAAGTAACAGTAATGTAACTATTATATAACCCAACAGGTTAATAGTAGCATAACTATGGAAAACCATATTGGAAGTTCTTCTGTTAACACTAGTGAGGCTGCAGCTCTGTTGGGCATGGGGTGTCTCTGGACTAGTTCCTGTTCCATCCCAACTGACATTTATATATGCTTCAGATTGTGTCTGGAAAATGTGCTAATTACAGTGTATGAAGTAGACCTTAATGAAATCTGGTTGGTTTCTGACGGTTCTGCTGCTTTGGTTATCTGGTATAACTGCCTACCTGTTGTGGTGTCACCCAGGGATGTAAACGATTGCTCCATTGATTATAGATATATGCTTTTACATTAAAGCTTTCCCCTTGAGGAGGCACTATATCTGAAAGGTTAATAATTGGTTTTATGTGCCATCTGCAGAGTGGAAAGTATGGCTATGGGAGTGTGTATGGAGCCCTGAGGAATATCTATCGAACAGAAGGAGCTCGTGGCTTGTACAGTGGGCTGACAGCAACACTCCTGCGGGATGCACCTTTCTCAGGCATCTACTTGATGTTCTACACACAGACCAAAAAAATCACTCCTCGGGGTAAGGCTGAACATGCACATGATAACACAAATCCTCCTCCTTACCCCCTGCTCTTTCAAGATGCAGTTAATTTTGCTTTAATTATTCTGTCCTTGTCTCTAGAGGTGAAATTTATCTCTGAAAGGACTTAGCCAGTGGTTTTCTCTGTCACTTCCAGAGAACTGTAAGTTTGTCTTGAATGAGGTCACATAAAAGGATGAACTAGCCTTATGTTGGTGTTCAAGGGATTTTAGTCTAGGTTACATATGGATCGGATCATGCTTTGGTGTGATCAGTTGCAACACCAGAGTTTCAGTTTTGGAACTTTTACAAGAGGCAGAAAATCCAGCAGCAATAACTTGCTCAGTGACATGGTCAGTTGCTCAGTTTCTTATACACTGTATAGTTCTCTCCATTTCTGCAATCTCTACTAAATTATGACTTGCTCGATTTTTGTTTTGTTTTTTTTCCCTCGGCAGCCTCTGCCATTGAAAACACTTGGTCCTTATTTCTAGGTCTCTATCTCAAATCTAGTTTCAGTGGAAGTGATTTTTCCCCCCCCCCCCCTTTTTAACGTACACCAATACTAATTTGAGTCATCTGTTAGTTTTCCAGTTTCTTTTTAAAAGTTTTTAATTCTGTCATTATTTAATAATTCAACAACTTTTCAGTGTGGTGTAGAGATGGTAGGATAGGTCATGTATTGCAATGTAAGATTGAGCGGTATGTAGAAGAAGTTTTTCTCTTTGTTCCATTTCAGATCAGTTGGATCCAGCCCTCATCCCCTTAGTGAACTTTAGCTGTGGGATCTTCGCAGGAATCCTGGCTTCTTTGGCTACTCAACCTGCTGATGTTATCAAAACTCACATGCAGTTGTCACCTGAAAAATACCGCCGGACAGGCCAAGTTATTGCCTTAATATACAAGGTGAGGCTGCGTTTGTTTTAAAAACATGGCAAAACCTGGATTTTCTCATTTTAAGGAGAAAAACCTGGGAAATGGGTTTCCCTTGGCACGTTGGCAGAGTACCAGGGCCCAGGCAGGGAGCAAGATGGAGCTGTAGATTGCTCTTCTAGGGGGTGGTGTGGTGGGAGCTGTCTCCTTCACTGTGTGCATTCCTGGGGTGGGGCTTGGGGAACAAATGCCCCCCAGATTGGTGTGGGGGCAGGCTGCCATGGTGAAGTGCCCCCTGCCTACCCGGCAGTAATGGGGGTGGCAGTACAGAGGGTACCAGAGGCCACGGTGGTGTGGGCCTCGCAGTCGTAGCACCTGGCCCCAGTCTACCTTGCCCTGCCATGCTGGGTCCTGCCTATTGGGCTGTGGAGACATGGGGGGTGGCGTGTCATTTGCCTCCCATGCCCCACCCAGAGATTGAACACAGGTAGGGAGCCAGCCCTGCTGCCCTGGCTAATCCTGCAGCGGGCAGCCCATATCTGCCCCCTACCAACCCTCATGGGCTCCATTCTGGCCGTGCTACCCTGGGGGTAGCTGGGGCTTGGGTGCTGCTGTGTGTGCATGGGAGCTGTGGAGCCGGGTCCCTGGCAGCTGGGGGCCGCCTCTGGAAGGGCTAGAGGGGGCAGGTGGTGTGGGTGGGGAGTGACAGGCAATGGCATGGGTCAGGCACTGGCATATTGGGGCTTTTCAGGACCACAAAGCAGTGGGGGAGGAACAGCTGTAGCTGGACCCCTGTCCTGGTGATCAGAGTGTGCAGAGGGAGCTCTGATTGTTTTGGGTTTTTTTTTTCCCCATAATAAACCCAAAATGAAATGTCAAAATTTGTAGCTATTTAGAATTTATTTTATTATAGTGATTGAAACACTTGTAGGCTTCCAAATTACTTTAAAACATTGTGTTCAATTGATACCTATATAATTATAGTGGCATTTCATCTTAATCATGGAAAAACATGGGCTTGGGGGGAACGGGAGCTTGCAAATACTCTGATTAAACACTTTTAAATACAGGAGACCATTATCTCTGATTATCAGGTATATAATCTAACCTTGCTATGATACTGCTATAGCTTCTAAAGTGATTATTCTGCTTTACACTATGGGACATTGAATCTTCAGCTTTCTGTCACTAATTTACATTCAGACAAGTGTGATGCCTGCTCCAAAAGGGTAGACAGCTTTAATCCAGTTCATGTTAGATAGTGTCATCAGGAGCAGACAGGATCTTACTGGTACTGTCTTGGACACTTTCACCCTTGGACTCTCAATAACAGACTATACGTACTTAGATGATTTACCTTAACTCTGTGAACAAATAACCTTGTATGAACTGATTGTCCTCTGCTTGGGTTGCTGCCATCTCTGGTTTATCAGCGTAGACATTTCAGTGGTTGCCACACTATGAAGTAGAGGGATTTTTGTGACCCAGTGCCTCAATAAATAAGCTATAAAACAATTCTCTGTCCTTTGAATGCTAAAGATTAATGAATGTACAGATCTGTTATCCAGGGAACTGGGAGTGTGGCAGTGGGGAAAAAAAAATTACCATATTCTTGTCCCTGGAAAGTCCAGTGGAGCTGCATGTCCATTAGATGCGACTCTCAGTTTCTGCAGTGCAATTCCACAGGCACATGAGATCAAAGTGGGTACAAGGAGGTGATGAGGTGCCTTGGCAAAATTGTTTCTTGTGTTGCAAGCGGAACAAATGATCAGAATGAAAAAATTCAGCTCTGGTCCATATCAAATCCTGTCTCTGAACTGTGAGTCTAATTTTGAATCTGGCTTTTTTGTCCCACAATATATTTGTGCCTGTTAAAAATTTCTCTTGTCTACTTCAAGAATATTAATAAGGAGTTTGGAAATGCATAGCGTAGAATTCCATACATACTAACAGCTGTTAAAGTGTGGCTAGCTGCCTTATAACATGACCTGAAATGGTTTATGTCTCTTGTCTGTGCCCCTTGTTTTGTTTTGCAGACTTAGGGCTTTCCCTATAGGCTCTCTTGCCCTTATAGTTCTCCTCCTTTTTCCACTACCATCTCACTAGTCTCACCACCCAACTACTGTGGTTCCTTTATCAGCAAGACTTACTGAAATTGCTCATCCTAGTGATCTTTTTTCTTCCTCCTGCCATCTGAGTGCTGCATGAGCTTAGAGTTTTGGGGTACTATGGAATGATATAGAACATTTCAGTGCAGTCCTGGCATGCTCTGTCCAGTAAATACGAATTAAACAGCACAAGATGAGATGATTATTTTTTTTCTCTTTTTCTGTCTCCTCAAGGATTATGGATTGGTTGGCTTCTTCCATGGTGGTTTCCCCCGTGCTCTGCGGCGTACTTTGATGGCAGCAATGGCATGGACTGTATATGAACTGATGATGGAAAAATTGGGTCTGAAATCTTAAATGACTCATTGTGCAAGAGTTCAGCCTACCCCCTTCTCTGGCTTACTACGATCAGCTAGTAAGATTGGTGATTTCACAGCTCCACAGGGGACAAGATTTGCTCAGTCGTGGGGTGGGGGAGGATGTAATTTCTGATACAGGGGTGTAGATTAAAAATCTTTCCTGTCTGACACAGGTGCAAGTAGAGGAAAGATGGATTTGATCTTTGTATCTTCTGAGTAAATCGTTCCAGGAAGAAAGTACTATTACACTTCCTTGGCAGATGGACAGTTTTGGTGTTCTAGAAGCTAAATGATTATACACAGGTTGTTCAAAGAAACTCCTTCAGAATGGTCATGTGTGCATTGGGAAGACTACACAGAAGAGAACTGAAGTTGACAACCTGTACTGCAGAACCCATTGCCTTTCTTGCCAAGGGGTGTGCCCAAGACACTATGACGTGCTTTGTCTCGTCTAATCCTAAATCTCTCTTGATGTTCTGTTTCCATGTGTAAAGAGAAGGCATAGTAGAGGATGTTAGGAGGGCACAGTCTTTTCAGAGTTTGCTTAATGTGATTGTTGGTGTTTTGTCTTTGAGTCAGAGAGAGAGAGAAGGGGAAAGGACTGTGACTGGAAAGAAGACTGAGAAATGCCATCTTATCAGCTTGCATGCTAGCAGTGAAAGTGGGTCATGTAGTCATTGATATCTTTCCTGCTTTTATTTAAAGAGGTCTTAATGACAGGCTTTAGACATTAAGTCCTTTCAAAAAACTTATTTTGCATTTGCAGTAATATTTGCACAGGCCTTAAGAAGAAAAGAAGCACTTTAGGATGGTACTAGAGAGAGGGAGTTTGTTGCTGCAAAAAGCTGCACTAATTCATGTGAAATGTTCTCTGTCTGGTTAAATGACTGTAAAGTGGGGCTGATGCTCACTGCCTGCAGCAAATCTGTAGATGTTGAAAGAAAATGCTGTTTCATTTATAATCTTTCTTTAAAGACTTGGGGCTTTTGGGCCCATGTAGGGAACTCCCTGTGTCCCTTTTTACTCTGAAGAGATCCCAGAAAACTTCATATCAGCTTGGTAAATCATAGATGTTTTTCCTGGCAAGCATTTCATTTTAGGGCAGTTAAAGCAGCAAATGGAATACCCAAATATGTTGACATAATAGGTCCACCAGCCTTAAATAAATGTCTGTGTATTAGCCATCATTTTTAAAATTAAAATACAGATTCCAATAGCCAATGTACACCATCATGCACTCCAGGAGCGCACAGATTCCAAAGAAATTCTTCATTAGATGATCATAAAGCTAGCACAATTAAAATTTTGTGCCCAACAGTGTCCTTGGTTTTTGTTTCAACTTTTAAACCAAGGTGAAGAATAGATGTGTAGGGTCCTCAGTATCCCACTGATTACTGTGGGAGTTCAGCATACTCAGTACTTCAGGACTGGGATTTTGGTGAGCTAATGTAAGATTTGAATGTACAAGTAAGAACTGAATAGGGTATAGCCATTAACCAAAATGAGTTAAAGTAAGGATTTTTGTGTGGGGTGAAATGTGTTTTGCAAGTGATGGGTTATAAGAACATAAGATATCAACTGTGCAAGTTAGTTTAATCCCACCTGTCCTGATCCTTTCCTGATGGAGGAAAGATGCTGACTGGCCATGGATTAAGAACTATTCTTACCCAGTTCTCTCTCAGGCTTTGCTGTTGCAGAGCAAAAGCTTGATCTCAAGCTTGGGCGCTTGAGATCATGTTAAATAATGGGAGTTGAGTAGCATGCTTGTGCAGTGCTGTCAGCAGATAGTCTGAAAAGCCCATCTCAATTACCCACCCGTTGGTGAAGAGGAACAACCGGTAGGCAGTATGCACACCTAATGTCAGGAGAACATGTTGGGGATGAGGCTTGTGTATGTGGTGTGTTTACATGACTGCAAAGCTTTCAGTTCCTAGGTCATTAAGGAACTAGCTTTTCAGGCTGCAACATTAAGATGTTCTTGAGTATTACAGAATAAAACCTTTAAAAATGATTAACTCATTTACTTATCTTCCTTATTTTAAATTTAGAATTCCACGATGCTATCATCACACGGACCTAAAATGTTGGAATATTAAATATTTAAAGCTCTATTGTTTTTAAAAAAAAAAAAAAAAAGGAAGAGCTAACTCATAATTTGTTTGACATAAATGTCTTTAAGTTCACCAGTTTGTACATAGATTCTGTTACTAGCTTTGCATCCTAAGCAGAGCAGTTAATCTTTTCATTTAAGAATGCTTTCCTCTTTCTGTGGTCACTGAGGATCAGCTGCCTTATGGAGTCAAGATACTACTAAATATTTGACTTTTTTTTTTTTAAGGAATGTTGTTGAAATGTGAGCAATAGTGTGAAAATGTGTGCCTTGGACTACATTAATACACATCTTGTAAGAGCTTAATTACAGATTCTAAGCTGCTCTGCATATCGTCAAAGCCTTGGTGCCCTCATTTCCCATAAAGAACCGTGCAAGGGCTTTTAATCTTTTATTTTCTTTCTCAAGCCTGTTACATGTAGGAAAAGACCAAAGTTTTGGCTTGGGAGGGGATCTTTTTCTGTCCTAGAACAAATTAGATAAGATTATTCCTGAGCCATCATTTTTACAAAAATAACTTGCTCCTCTTCAGTTTTATTTATTCTGTCTCTGAAGAAATTTCTGTAGTAAACACCTTCATGAGAACTGTGTGAACATATTTATTTTAAAGATTTCAGCTCCATAATTGGAAGAGGTGAGGTTTTGGCAGGGAAACCTTGGCAAAGTACTGCAGGCTTGAAACCTGTAGGCAGCTCTTATAGCTGTACACTCTCATCAGCAGCTGCTAGTAAAATATGCAACCCTGGAAACAAGCCATGGGAAAGCCAAAAGACAAAATTCATTGCTTACATCTATGTGAGAATTTCCATGAAACCAAATAATCTAAGTACATCTATACTATTGAACTAGGGAAGGTGATCTGTTAACAGAATGTCTACAGCTGTTAGAGTTTAGACCCAAGACCTTCATGCTTCCTCCTTTCTGTTTCCAGTTACAATTCCCAGTGAGAGAGAGTACTTCCATGAATTTTCTGACTACTTTACTATGCCCCCATAACTGTGATAGCAGGGCAGAGTGGCTGTTTCAAAATATGATCTCACGAAGAGAGGTAATGGGTTGGAAAGCTGAGCCCTTGGAGAAACTCCATTTTCAACCTTCTTTACCAGAAGTTTTTTTTGTGCACTATTTAAACTGAACTGGACCTCGGGCCCATCATCTGGATTTCAAGTGCAGTGGATGTTAATGTGCCTGCATACAAATTATACTATGTAAGAAGTGTGTATTATGCACTGTCATTTACAGTTGTAATTGCCAACATGGATTGTGTCATTTCTTCTTTCCTTTTTGCATAAAGGAAGGAGGTGAATATTTTGACCTGTCATTTTGACGTTTTCTGTCTTTCTTGACACCAAATTAACAGGTGGGAGATGAACTTCCTAAAAGGTAGTGCCAGTAAAGTCAAGATGGAACTACTGTTGTGTGCGTTCTTGGTTACTAACAGAAAGCAACAGGCAAAGGCTATTTTATATTCAGAGCAGATATTTCTATAGAATACTTCAAATGTGTATTGGGTTGGTACTGCATGGAGCTCTCAGCTTGGTAAACAAAATGCAGAGCAGTAAACTAGAGGCCTCCATAGATTTCATAGATAATAGGGCTGGAAGGGACCTCGGAAGATCAAGTCCAGCCCCCTGCCTGAAGGGCAAGAAGTCAGCTGGTGTCATAGGATTCCAGCAAGATAAGTATCCAATTTACTCTTGAAGGTGTTCAACGTAGGTGCTTGAACCACCTCCAATGGCAGGCTATTCCAGACCTTGGGGGCTCGGACAGTAAAGAAGTTCTTCCTTATGTCCAGCCTGAAATGGTCTTGCAGTAGTTTATAATCGTTCGACCTCGTCATCCCTTGGGGTGCTGTGGTGAACAAATGTTCCCCCAGATACTGATGGTCACCCCTGATAAACTTATATGTGGCCATCAGATCACCCCTGAGCCTGCGCTTTTCCAGGCTAAAGAACTTCATAGATCTTAGCCTGTTGTCATAAAGTCTGTTTTCCTGACCTCTGATCATGCGCGTGGCTCCTCTCTGGACTCTCTCACAGTTCTCCTCATCCTTTTTGAACTGTGAGGCCCAAAACTGGACATAGTACTCCAGCTGTGGCCTCATCAAGGCCGAGTACAAGGGGAGAATGACGTCCCAGGATTTGCTTGAGAAGCGTCTATGGATGCAAGCCAGTGTTATGGTTGTTTTACTAGCTGCAGCGTCGCATTGCAGGCTCATGTTCATCTTGTGGTCAGTGACCGCCAAATCTCTTTCTTCTGTAGCCAGCATAGCATTGCTGAGCCTGTAAGGATGCTGCAGATTTTTCCTTCCAAGGTGGAGAACCTTGTATTTTTCAGTGTTAAACACCATCAGGTTCTCATCTGCCCATTTGCTGAGCCTGTCCAGGTTAGCCTGGATCACCCTCCTGTTTTCAGGTATGGATGCTTTGCCCCAAAGTTTGGTGTTATCAGCGAACTTGGCCAGTCCACTTCTGACTCCAATGTCCACATCGTTAATGAAGATGTTGAACAATATGGATCCAAGGACAGAGCTTTGGGGGACCCCACTGGTCACAGGGCACCATGATGATTGACTTCTGTCAATTAACACGCTCTGGGTCCGACCATGGAGCCAATTTCTCAGCCAGTGGATCATAGTGGACCCAAGGCCACAATTGGCCAGTTTTGCCAAGAGGTGATCATGGGATACCAGATCGAAGGCGTTTTTTGAAGTCAAGATATATGACATCAATCTCTTCTCCCTAGTCCAAGTGATAGGTCACCTGGTCATAAAAGGAAATAAGATTGGTCGAGCAAGACCTACCTGCAACAAACCCATGTTGGCTATCCCTCAGGATGTAGGTGTTGGCCAGTCCATTAAGGATGGCCTCTTTAAACTTTTCTAAGATCTTCCCCAGGATAGAGGTCAGGCTGATGGGTCTATAGTTTGCTGGATCCGCTTTCCTCCTTTTCTTGAAGATAGGCACCACATTGGCCTTCTTCCAGTCTTTGGTCACTACACCAGTTCTCAAAGATCCGTGCTAGAGGCTGGGCTATGATGCTCGCCAGCTTGTTGAGTACCCTGGGGTGTAGATTGTCAGGGCCTGCTGACTTGAAGGTGATCAGCCTCCCAAGGTGTTTCTTCACGAGGTCAGCATAGTTGGAGTGCAGGGGATCTCCCTGACCCAGACCTCCCTGTCCCATAGTGGACATGGGTGTCCCATGGGACTGATGAAAGACCAACTCAAAGTACACATTTAATAGGTTGGCTTTTTCCTGGGCATCAGTTGTCCCATCTGTTTCAGCAGGGGTCCAATGTTACTCTTTGCTTTTCCTCTGACTCCCCACATATCTGAAAAAGGACTTTTTATTGTCCTTGATGCTCGAAGCTAGTTGGAGTTCAGTTGCAGCCTTGGCTTTCCTGGTTTGCACCCTTGCAGGACCAGACCAGTGCAAAGTATTCCTCCTTGGAGGTGAATCCCATCCTTCATCTTTTGTAGGCCTTTCTTTTTAGACTCAGGATGTTTGCTAGATCCCTGGAGAGCCAGGGGGGCTGCTGTGCCCTTTTGCTGCCTTTCCTCCGAGATGGAATAGAATTAGCTTGTGTATTGAGGATCGCTCCCTTGAGGAGCAACCACTATTCCTGGACTCCCCTCCTCCTGGGGTTGTGGTCCCTTAGGGCCTCACAGACAAGCCTCCTGAGCTTGTCAACGTCGGCTTTCCTGAAGTCAAGGACTTCAGTGTTGCTGACTGACTTGCCAGCTTTACGGCAGATGGTGAAGGTGATCAGCTCATGGTCGCTGTCACCCAGCTTCTCATCCCCAGTACCAGGTTGAGCAGTGCTCGAAGAGGCCTCTCAAGTTAGTAACTTAAGATGCGTACCACTTTAGTCCAAACTATCCATAGCAATGCTATAATTCAGTTAGATTTCCAAAGTTAACTAGCATTAGGCTTGGTTAGACTTTGGCAAAGAGAAGTCCAAAGATCCCTGGGACCTGCCTGAGCTGGTGGCTGTGTCAACTTGAGTTAATATTGAACAAATTTGTTCTATGTTAGGGACCACAGAGCTAGAGCTAATGAGGTTTTTGGATATACAACACATCTATACTAGAAACTTAACACCCACAGCTACGGGACCCTCAAGCTGGCAGGTTGCTGAATGACTACTCCTTAGTTTGTGCTACCTGTTTGGCTGTGGCTACATGGATACCCTGTATGGGGGAGGCTAATTGGCTCTGTTACCCAGAAGCCTGCCTGGAGCAGCTTGGTATGCTTGACAGCACCACATCCATGAATAATGAATTTACCATAGAAGTAGCTGAAGAAAGCCTTATGCAGGTGGCCAGTTTCCTGTTTTAGCTTAAGCAAGTGGCACATGACTTGCAGAAGCTACACAAGTTTGTAGGGAGTAAGAAATTAGAATGCTTCAAGGGCAAAAAACACTGCACTTTCTTTGGAGAGGGTGGTACATTGGAATTAGAGTGGGACCCACTGAGGGTGAAACTGAAATGGGTGAAGCCATTTTGTTTCCAAGTCAGACCACACTACAGATATTTTGTGGTGGCTTTTTAAGTGGAATCAGCTAGAATTATCTGCTGATTTTTGAAAGTTGTAGAGGAGAAAGTGCAACTATGATTGTAAGCCTGTGAATTTTGAATGTAGTGATTACAAGAGAGAACACAAGGCTAGATGACTGAAGTCTTTTAAGGCTCTTAGATACAGAGAAGCTCTATAGACTCCAGGCTTCTGCCACTATTTTTTCCTGGGGAACTAAGGTCTGCAGCTTTCTATTTTATCTCCATGAGTTCCCACATGTTCCAGGTAAAGCTCCAGGGACCCTACACAAAGGCTTGCTGTGAGCTAGATTCACCCCCTGGTTGCTGGGTGATTTTTGCAACAACATCAATCAGTCAGAAGGATCTGAGGGGGTAGGGATCAAAGACTAGGCTCCTTATCTATCTTTTCCCCAGGTAACCTGCCTCCAGATGACCACTTGCATTCCTTCACACATTTCCCTCCCTTCCCCACACTCTCCTCCTATCTCTACCCATTGTCTTCCTAACTTCCATTCATTTGCATTTTCACAAACATGCTTGTTGTATATTTGCTTCTTTTTGACCTTGGAGAACACATAACAGAAGCAGTGTCTCCTTATGCCTGACGAAGGGTGTTTGTGCTGAAAGCTTGCAAAGAACTTTCTCCCAACATTTTAGTTGGTCTAATAAAAGATATCACATCTACCCAAAGAAACTTGCCCGTCTAGGCTTGTTATCTGACACATACCCACAGCTGCTGCTGCTGCTAGATAAAGCTCAAGTCTTGAGCACCATAGAAAGTGGTAGGTGTTCTGAAGTGCAAAGTCACCTTAGCAGTATTGAAGGATCGTCTTTAATAGGCCACACATATTTAAAACCACCATGAGAAAAGGAAGGTGTTAGAGAAGGAAAAAGTTGAAGGGGCAGAGCATAAGAGGAACCTACCATATTCACTGTGAAGCATAAACCCCAGAAGGCTCATTACAAATAGTACCCTAAAGCATGTTTGACACTATGAGAATCACAGGATAGATTCTTGCCTGGAAAAATGATGGGCAAGGAAAAGGAGATATGAAACTTCCTAAATGCTATCACAAATGTCTCTCCTGTCCTCTGCCAATGTGAAGCTAGGTTCTAAAAATACTTAAACAACATCAGAAACTGCATCATCGTTAACTATAAAAATTATCAAAGGATTTGTAAATTGCAACAAAATAACCTCTGATTAAACACACAAAGATACACTCCTGCCAACACATACTACTGCCACTGGTGGTAGCTGCTGCATAGAGTTGCATGGCCATTTGACTCTATTATGTTTCCCTAGTGGGTGAAATAAAATAACTAACCTGTTAGCTGAGTCCTGTAGAGCAGTGGTTCCCAAACTTTGGTATGCATACCGCTGGGGGTACACAAGACAGCTTTTTGGGTACATGGGAGAAACTGTGCAACAGCAGATTAATTTTCATTATCATAATACATGTAACTGGCATTTAAAGGGTTAAAGTGTAAAAGGTATGCTGGTAGGGGTGCATGGGCAGCTGGTAAATCTGGAAGGTGGTGGGCAATAAGAAAAAGTTTGGGAACATCTGCTGTAAACTGCAATGTGAAAACAGCCTATCATACTAGACACACAACAAGTATATACATAGTAGCATCTCACACACAATACAGCAGCTGCTGTAGCTCAGCTAGCAAAGGGAAGATCTGCTGTAACTGAGGAGTTTTAAGGAGAGCTCTGCTTTCTCATAGTATCATAGTATCATAGTGTCTAGAGTCGGAAGGGACCTGGGCAGATCATCTAGTCCGACCCCCTGCCTTGGCAGGAAAGAGCACCGGGG
>JAGPOW010000261.1:183244106-183258806 GCA_030014935.1 Caiman crocodilus
TCCTCCCTCGTATCCTCTCCTTCCTCCTCCTCCAGGGCTGCCAGGGCCTCGTACCTGTTCTCCAGACGGACAGGAGGAACCGGTGTCGGCACCCTGGTAGTATCCAGATACTATGATACTATCTGGTTACGGTTGCCCAGGAATACCTGTCCTGTCCACCGACCAATGTTCCAAGCGAGAGGGTGTTCAGCATTGCTGGTGATGTAGTGACAACCCACTGCACTTTCTTGGATCCTGGTTTGGTGGAGCAGCTGGTGTTCCTCAAGGTGAACCTAGCGCTGCTGGGGTTCCCCAAGCTCAGAACTGGGATTTGCCAAATCCCAGTTAAAAAAATGTTAATTTTCAGCCTACATATGTGATGTCAAAACCCAGCATCATCTTGTTTTTCCTCTATCCCAGGAGTCTGGAAAATGAGGCTTGGTCTCTAAATGAAGAGTCTATGTTGTTTTATTTGGGTTGTGCCTAGCAGACATCAAAACCAAGTGGACATAAATGCATTGCTGTTCCTGTAAAACACTATACTATGTGGTAGATAATGCAACAATAAATACTACAGAGTGCAGTAATAACATAGAAAAAAGAGACTACTGAAAAAAAAAAAATCACCCTAGTTGCTTCACCTGTTTGAGCTGCACTTTAAATTTTTACCTTTAAATACTGCAGCAAGCCTTGTTGGCCTGCCCCTCAGCACCATTTGCTCCTGGAGTCCGACCTCCTTTGTGCAACCTTTGGCTCCACTTCACACCCAGTCTCCTGCTCACCATGCCTTTGATGTTCCTGGTGGTTTGCTGAAGGGGTGGTCCCTGAAAGCCAGGAGTAGTCTCTCTGGCACTCCTCATTTCTGGCTCTGTCCTTGAGCTACTCAGCTCACATCTAGTCCTGAGGGTCTCTGTGCTGCCCCTTGGAGGCAGCCTTCACTCATGCCTCCAAACACGTGTTTAGGCAGCTGTCCTGGCCTTGGCCTACTTTTCTCTGGCCAAGCCAGAGTCATGGTCCAGTGTCTTGGACTTCAGCTCCACAGCCTTGGTCCTACTAATCCATTTCTCTGGGCTTCTGGCCAAGCCTAGGCCTTCTCAACACTAACCTGGCCCCTTCCCCCTGACCCTTGGCAGGGCTTGACACCAGACTACACCAGCAACTCAGTGCTATGGCCTCCAGTCTACCCCTATACCTAGAGTCTAGTCTTTCAAGCAAACATGAATAAAAAACAGCAACCAAACCAGTCCTAACTTGAATATAAATGTCATTGGGTCTCTTGTCCTTAAGCCCTGATAGGCAGGCTGGTTTCCACCCTGCCAACTACCTCTGCTAAGATGGTCTGACTCCAAGCTGCAGACAGCTTCACTGTGAGCTCCCACTCCTACAGCAGCCAAAACCACACTACCCCACCATGCCCAGAGGCTGGGCTCTTACATCCCAAGCCCAGCCCCTTTCCAGGCATATGCCCCAGTTCACTTCTCCTAGGGTGCAGGTGGTACTCATTGTTGTCAGGTGTACAATTCTAATATTATAAAAGCCTAAGTCTGTCTGTCTGCCTGGACTGCTTTATTTAAGCTCAGACTGGCTGACAAACAGCCAGAGTGTGAAGAAGCGTTCTGAAAGAAGGCAGCCTGCTGCCGTGATGGTGGGGACAAAAGGGAAGGAGTTGGGAGGGCAGGGGGCGAGAACAGCGCAGCTGGCCATGCCCACCCGCTCCCTGGACGCAGCAGCAGCAGAGCCGATGGGAGGGCAGGGGCAAGGCCAGCAGGGCTGCTCCCTGCAGGTAATGCAGAAGGGAGTGGGCCCAGGCCCAACATGGTGTGGGGGTGAGCCCAAGTGCAGGAAAAGCCTAACTTCTGCGATGGTGGGGAAGGGGAACAGCGGCCTAGGCCCGATGCGGCAGCGGCTGGGGAAGGAAAAGAATGGGCTTCCTCCCCTGCTTGAGGCTGGGCCCACTCCCCACCCTCACCCTCATTCTCTGAATCGGCCCCGAGATGCTTTTGCCATCCCAGCGTGGACCTGATGCGGGAGGGGGAGCGGGTGTGCTTTGGCTTCAGCAGTGACAGTAGGACCAGGGGAGAACTGGGCCCAGGCCTGATGTTGGGGAGAAGCAACCCTGAACCGGTGGAAAAGCCGGCCTGCCACAGCAGTGGGGTAGAGACAGCAGGCGAGGGCTGGCCCAGCCCAACGCAACAGCTGTGGAGAGAGGGAAGGAATGGGCCTCCTCCCCCACCTTCGTATCGGCTCTGAGACCACTCCTCCCATCCCCCTGCCTGCTGGGTTGGCCTGGGCCTGCTGCTCCCCCCACTCTCCCATTGCAGCAGCTCAGCTTCTCTCCACCCTTGGGCCCGGTTCTCTCCTGCATTGGTCCCAGACCTGCTCCTCCCTTCCCCCCGCTGCTGTGGAGGAGAATGGGGAAATGGGCCTAGACCGCAAGCAGCACAAGGGATGGGGGAGCAGGCCCAGATGCAGGGGGAGGGGGCTCCATCCCCGCCCACTTCTCCTGCCATTCATTCTTGATGGGTAATTGGCTAGTAATTATCTTATTTGTATAGTAAATTCAACCCTTGTACAATGTACAATCAATAATAGTAAAAATGTTTAAAATGTACAACACTTTTTGTGCAGCTAATGATGGAGTATGTGTAAAACCCAAGTCACTCACAGAGAATTAACATTTTTTTTAATAATGTAATTTGTGTTCTGAATCTTTGAGAACTCCTGGAGCTCTAGTGAAGTGCCCGAAGACTGGAAAAAGGACAATGCGGTGCCTATCTTCAAGAAAGGGAGGAAAGTGGATCCAGCAAACCATAGGCCCATCAGCCTGACCTCTATCCTGGGGAAGGTCTTAGAAAAGTTTATTAAAGATGACATCCTTAATGGACTGGCCAACGCCAACATCCTGAGGGACAGCCAGCACGGGTTTGTAGCAGGTAGGTCTTGCTTGACCAATCCCATTTTCTTTCACAACCAGGTGACCTATCACCTAGACAAGGGGGAAGAGAGTGATGTTGACTTCAAAAAAGCCTTCAATCTGGTATCCCATGATCACCTCTTGGCAAAACTGGCCAATTGTGGACTTGGGTCCACCACAGTCCACTGGCTGGGAAACTGGCTCCGTGGTCGGACCCAGAGGGTGGTAATTGATGGAAGTCAATCATCATGGTGCCGTGACCAGTGGGGTCCCCTAAGGCTCTGTCCTTGGATCCATATTGTTCAACTTCTTCATTAATGACGTGGACATTGGAGTCAGAAGCAGACTGGCCAAGTCTGCTGACGACACCAAACTTTGGGGCAAAGCATCCACACCTGAAGACAGGAGGGCAATCCAGGCTAACCTGGACAGGCTCAGCAAATGGGTGGATGAGAACCTGATGGCGTTTAACACTGGAAAATGCAAGGTTCTCCACCTTGGGAGGAAAAACCTGCAGCATCCTTATAGACTTAGCAGTGCTATGCTGGCCAGCATTATGGAAGAAAGAGACTTGGGGGTCATCATTGACCACAAGATGAACATGAGCCGGCAATACGAGGCTGCAGCTAGTAAAGCAACCAAAATGCTGGATTGCCTTCATAGATGCTTCTCAAGCAAATTCCAGGACGTCATTCTCCCCTTGTACTCGGCCTTGGTGAGGCTGCAGCTGGAGTACTACATCTGGTTTTGGGCCCAATTCAAAAAGGATGTGGAGAAGCTTGAGAAAGTCCAGAGAAGAGCCACGCACATGATCAGAGGTCAGGAAAACAGACCCTATGATGACAGGCTGAGAGCTATGGGGCTCTTTAGCCTGGAAAGCTCAGGCTCAGGGGTGATCTGATGGCCACATATAAGTTTATCAGGGGTGACCACCAGTATCTGGGGGAACGTTTGTTCACCACAGCGCCCCAAGGGATGACGAGGTCGAACTGTTATAAACTCCTGCAAGACCATTTCAGGCTGGACAGAAGGAAGAATTTCTTTACTGTCCAAGTTCCCAAGATCTGGAACAGCCTGGCATCAGAAATGGTTCAAGTACCTACATCGAACACCTTCAAGAAAAAATTGGATGCTTATCTTGCTGGGATCCTATGACCCCAGTTGACTTCCTGCCTTTCGGGCGGGGGGGCTGGACTTGATGATCTTCCGAGGTCCCTTCTAGCCCTAATGTCTATGAAATCTGTGAAATCAAATTAGCTAAATCCATTCCAAATTATATTGATTGAGCAGAACTCAACCATTCCAAAAACCATATTGACTGAGCAGGTGGGACTCAATCGTTCTAAACACCATGTATGGTGCTGCAACTAGTGAGCATCCCCCATGCCAGATGTCTCACTCTGGGACTTCAGATACTCTCTATTCCAGTGGTCATCCTAAGTTCAGCCCCAAGCCTGGGGGTCTTGGGGTTTGGATGCCC
This sequence comes from Caiman crocodilus, assembly GCA_030014935.1. Taxonomy (NCBI): domain Eukaryota; kingdom Metazoa; phylum Chordata; order Crocodylia; family Alligatoridae; genus Caiman; species Caiman crocodilus. The sequence goes on from JAGPOW010000261.1 coordinate 183,248,480, forward strand.
CCGGATAGTACAAGCAAGCATCTCCCATCCCAGGCTCTTTAGTCCAGGACTTCACAAACTCTGCACACTCCATCTTAGCCCACAAGAGATCAAAGAGTCTTAACTGATGTTTTTGTTTGCTTTTTGGGGGGGTTTCTTTACTTTCCGTATTCCAAGCTAAATTAGCCAAAACACATTCCAAATCCATGAGTCAGTCCAGAATAGTAAGTGGCCTGATTGCCAGCAAACTTCCTCCCCCAGCGTCTGGGGCTTCAGATATTTCCAAAACCTTTGGCAGGCATGCTTCTTGCAGGCCCAAGCCTGGAGGCTCGGGGTTCGGATGCCCCCAAGTTTTGCTTGCCCTCAGCCATAATGCTGTAGGTCAAGTTAGGTCCTCTTTCCATAAAGTGGGCATAAAGCCAAGACCTTCCCAGTCCAGCAGCTAAGCAGGATGTTTAACTCGGCAGGTACTATCCCCGTACCAGGAGAGTGGTCTTCCCCTGGTGCCACTAGGAGGACTGCCTCAGTGGTCACGGTGTTTCCCTTGCCAGGCAAGCATAGGACTATGCTCGATCTGAGCCCACCACAGGCCTCATGATGACTACTTGCTTCGAAATGAAGAAACTTCAACTTTTGATGGCCCAGCTTTCACTCACTCGCTGGCACGTTACAGCGAACAACGTAAAGTAAATCACAAGAAGACTTTATCTGCACAGGTTTTCAGTGCACTGTCTCTTTTCAGCACATGCAATCATTTGAGCTTCTAGTCCGGTCATTTCATACTGAGGACCTGGCGGCGCTGGTGCTGCCCGGCAGCCTGGCAGAGCCGCGGCGGCCCCCTGCGCACTTTGGCGGGATGGACTCCTGCCTTCTCGCAACGCTTTGATGCTTCCGAGGCCACCGGGCCCACCTCCCCTCAGGGTCTGGGGTGCAGGCCCTACAGCAGACACCGGCGTCCCCCGCCATTATGCCCCCTGCAGCCCCCCGCCGAGTCCCGACCGCTCCTGAAGGCGACGGAAGCATCAACATCCGCGATGCGCATGCGCTAGCTCACTTCCCTCGACCTCCGAACCCTCGCCCCCCCGCCTGCTTGTGATTGGCCAGCTGGGAGCGCATATAAAGACGTCACGTGGCGCCGCGGCCCTCTTTCGTTCCGAGCCGAGGAAGGCCTCCACACGGCGTTGTTACCGCGTGAGTTTAATAACGTAATAACTAAATAAAAATGGTGACCGCGTGAGTCGGCGCGCGGCCGCAAGGGGTCATGGGGCGCTGTGGGGGCCGCGTTCACGCGTGGGGGGTGGGGGATCCTCGCGAGCCGCCGCCACGTGGCCTGGCAGGAGGTGGGGATAGGCCGGGGTACCCGGAGTGACCCGCCGCTGCCGCAGGTTGTTCCCTGTCGTCGCTTCCAAGGGGAACCTCCCACAATGTCCGGGGGCCTGGACGTGCTGCAGATGAAGGAGGAGGACGTGCTCAAGTTTCTGGCGGCCGGCACGCACCTGGGCGGCACCAACCTCGACTTCCAGATGGAGCAGTACATCTACAAGCGCAAGAGCGATGGCAAGTGTGCAGCTCCCTGTTGCAGGGGAAGGGGGTGGTCTCTGAGCAGCCTCTGGAGGAAGTGGGGTCTGGGCAGCCTGTGGGGGCCCTCAGGGCTGAGTGGGAGCCTCGCAGGCACTGAAAGAGTTTCTATTTGTACGTTGTCAGCGTAATTGAACTAAACAGACGGGACCCCAGTCCTTTGCCTGCGGCCCCCGAGGCAGCTGCATCCCTGCTGCAGCTTGCCTTGTACACCCTGATTGTGTAGGGACAGCTGCTCTGTATTTACCCCGTCACCCCCAGTGGTTCTTGAGTATTGCCAGCCCATGATTAATATAAAAGCCATAACTTTCTTTTACGTGTGCAACCCCCACCCCCATACATACAACTAAGTTTTTTCACGTTCCCAAAACTTGTGCTTTTAAGAAGCACATCAAAATCATGAGAGCTGGCAGTACTTGTTGTTTGCAGGTCGGAAGGGCACCGCACTTTAACAAGGATGTGGACAAGTTTGAGAGCATCCAAAGAGGAGCCACTTGTATGATCAGCATTCTTCCTTGTATGGCTCGCCATGTAAGGCTGAGGGATCTGGGACTCTTCAGCCTGAGGGAAAGAAGGCTGAGGGGAAACCTGGTAGCAGCTTACCACTACACTTGGAGCATATCAAGGGCTCAGCGAGCAACTGTTCACCAGGGCATCTGAGGGGAAAACCAGGCGTAATGGCCACAAACTCCTGGAAGACCGATTCAGGCTCAACATTAGGAAAAACTTCTTCACAGTTGGTGTCCAGATTGTGGAATGAGCTCCCTCCAGAGGTGGTGCAATCACCTACCCTGGAAATCAAGAGGAGACTGGACAGTCACCTTGCTGGGATCACCTGATCCCCCGTTATCTTTCCTTTTTGGTGCAGAGGGCTGGATCCAGTGATGTTCCGAGGTCCCGTGTTGCGGTGTTTTAAGAAGGCAGAATCTTATACTTTATTTTTTTCACAAGTGGGCACCAGCTTGTTGAAATGGTCAGGTTTTTGGTTCCCCCAAAGGTGCCAGCACCAATCAAATGCAGAGGACTGGAGTTGGATGCTTTTAGTGTCTGGTCATTATTGGCCATTGGGCTTGAAGTGCAGGGTGAGGACAGCTGCTGCTCTGCTGAACACTTGGCTGCAGGTGGGAAGTACTACAGGAAAACCGCATGCCAGCATGTTTGTTAGCATTGGGAGAGGCTTCCTCATTCTCCTCTGATTGGAGTGTAATAGTTGCAAACTTACACTTGCGCAGGGTCTGGCTCCATTTAAAACAGTCCTGGTTATTTATCAGTTCTTATGTCAATCATAGGTATCTACATCATCAATCTGAAGAGGACCTGGGAAAAACTCTTGCTGGCAGCTCGGGCCATTGTTGCCATTGAAAACCCAGCTGATGTGAGCGTCATCTCTTCCAGAAATACTGGACAGGTATGGAGCCTACTTGGAGCACCTGGGGTCTCTGCAGTGTTGGGTATGCTGCTCACAGGTTATTTGCAGAGATCACCCCAAATCTGATGCTGCCACAGGATTCTTTTTTTTTTTCTCATTGGTGATGTACGACCACTTATAAATGCCTATTTTGAGTAAGTTTCAGGGAAAGGAGGCCTTTGTTCTGGAGGTTGAAGTTGAATGATACCTGATCTGCCATCCTTTTTGTTCCTTAAGGCCAGCATCACCTTGGATCACTATGGTATGAAATAGGCAGAAATAAAGGCATCTAAGATTACCATACATCATGCTGACATGTGTAGTTTACTGGAGCATACTTTACTGGAATAGGGATGAAAAGAGCAATACAGCTGTGCAAGTGAAGTTGCTGCACTGTATTGAGTTACCCAGCCCAATGCTAGCAAGCTCTTTGCTTTACTGCCACCTCGTGGTATACCTTAACAGCAACATCTACAGTAGCACTCAGCTAGATTGCATCACTATGTAATTTGTATGAATGTTAAAAAAAATGCAAGTAATGCTGGTATAAACCATGTAGTTCCAGACTTTTGAGTAAGTATATGATGTAATAGTGCCCTTGCTGGTGTGTGGCAGGTTCTTTTTTTAAATTTGTTTTTGCATGTGTGGTTTTGTTTCTTGGAATCTGGGTTGGGGAATTGGCTTTTGCTTTGTACATGTCTTTAAGTCCCTAACATAGTGGCTGCTGCTTCCCCCAAGACAGCCCTTTTGGGAGTCTACTGGACATTAACTAAAGTTATGGATGGATGACATGTCCTTTCTCACTTCCTGAATTGCTTTCAACTTTTCATGAAAGTACATGAAACAAGATTACAAAGTACATTTACTGTCACTTGTTTCATGAATGAGTTAAGACAATTGATACATGAGGGATTTTACCATTCATATTAAAGCCAGTTTGTGGTCACTGTTAAATCTTGTGTGTGTCCATATATACTCTTTGATGATTGAAGAGATGCCAAGAAGTGGCTTGAAACTATAGTGATATGACAGATCTTTTATGGTTTAAAAGTGTACAGGGTAGAGAGTAATGCTATGTATCGATTAATTAGGCATTTAACATGCACACTGTTAAAGCTTGGAGCTGAGGTCAGTTTCTGACTAATGAACTCCCAAGTGTCGGAAGTGTGCTACAGTGAAAGTCATGGCAGGATTTTCGCTAACACCAGGAGAGGTTTCCTCTGTGACTGGAGTTTGATAGTGATCACTGCCACAAACCAAACTGCTCAAGCCATGATTGCCTGAGATAAACAAGGTATTAATTTGAAGCATGTTTAACTTCTGACAGTAAGTACACTGTGCTCTTTTTAAAATGTCCGTAAGAAATGTACAGCAGAACTAGGGTAAAAACCTTCATATCTGGGTTAAGGAAAAAAAAAACAAACTCCCTTATTTAATCCTCACACTGTTTCCTCCATAGCGGGCTGTACTGAAGTTTGCTGCTGCTACTGGAGCTACACCTATTGCTGGCCGTTTCACCCCTGGGACCTTCACAAACCAGATCCAGGCTGCTTTCCGTGAGCCACGCCTTTTGGTGGTTACTGATCCTCGGGCTGATCATCAGCCGCTGACTGAGGCATCTTATGTCAATATCCCCACGATTGCTTTGTGCAACACAGACTCCCCACTGCGCTATGTGGATATTGCCATCCCATGCAACAACAAGGTGAGCACTTGGCTTCTGTATTCAGCACCCATTCTGGAAAACAGTCTGTAGAATGGAAAAGTGCTGAAAGGAGTTGAGTATCACCAATTTATCTAATTGTGTGTTATGAGGTTCACTTGCACACTGTTAGAGCTCAGAGCTGAAGCCAGTTTCTGGCTGATGAACTCTTGAGTGTAGGATGTGTGCTATAGCAACTGGACAGGTCTTTTTGCTAACACCACAAGGACCATTTTTGGTCCAATGAGTGGAGTTTGATGGTGATTCTTGTCACAGCACAAAACAAGACACTTGAAGGGTTGTAAGTTGAATCATACCACTAATGAAGAATTTGGGGGGGGAAAGCATCTGCATTCACCTGTCCGGACGCATTGCAAAGATGAGCTTAGTGGCTGAAAAGGAGAAAATGCAAACAGATCATCTTATTCTCTATAACTGGTTTCTACATATGCTACAAAAGATGAAAGGCTTAATTGCATGTTTACCTTGGTTATCTAATGAATCTTTTTACCTTAAATATCAAGGTTTATGGGAAGGGTGTAGGTATAGCGTGACCTGTGCAACCAGCTACTTCATACTGTCTTGCACTCTTGGGGAAGGGTTTCAGAGAAGATACCAGCCAGCTTGAAAAGCCCATATTGTTTGTGGTAGTAAAAGATGCTTAGATCAGGTAGCATATCTTTGGCTCAACCTTGTATAGATATAAGTTGCATGTGCTACTTGGACTGGAAGGGTAGATGTTACTTGGCTTTTATGTTGCAGGGGGCTCATTCTGTGGGTCTGATGTGGTGGATGCTGGCCCGTGAGGTCCTGCGTATGCGTGGCACTATCTCTCGTGAACACCCGTGGGAAGTCATGCCTGATCTGTACTTCTACAGGGATCCTGAGGAGGTAGGAACTCATGAATTGGTTGGCGTGGTGTATGCTTATGTAAACAGGAGTAGTTGTTTCGAGTCACTTCAGATGAGTTGACATTTATATGTATCCACCATTGTATATGGTAGACCAGAAGTTTAAAGCAGATCTGTTTTTGCTATGCAGTATCTTATTTGTATAGCTTCACTTCAGCTTTTAGGTTTAAGTTGCCTTTAGTTGGAGGTCTCTTATTGCAGATAGAAAGAGCGGCTCCTTTTCTCCCAGAGATTCACACTCTTCTCTCTCTCAGATTGAAAAAGAGGAACAGGCTGCAGCAGAGAAGGCAGTTACTAAGGAGGAGTTCCAGACTGAATGGACAGCCCCAGCACCTGAATTCACTGCTCCTCCTCAGCCTGAGGTTGCAGATTGGTCTGAGGGGGTGCAGGTCCCATCTGTGCCAATCCAGCAGTTTCCGACTGGTGAGTTCTGAGAATTATTTAAAAGCTGAGTGAAAGTTCAGCTGTTGGAAAAACAATCATTTGAAGGGGCAGTGTGCTTTATATGTCTTAACTTGAGTAATGGGGCAACTTGAATGCTTGCAGAACATTCCATATTTTATGGCTAAAAGTCAGGAATGATGTCCTTTATTTGGGTACATGGTACAAGGAGTTTTGTATAGCTAATTTTGAGGAAGCACCTAAACTGTTTTAGCTCAGCTTCAAGTTAGAGCCCCAGAAAAATATTGTGTTGGTTTTAAGGCTATTCTTGCCTCTCTAAATATGTATACAAGAGTACAGGGGTACAATTATTGAACTACCTTATGATTATCTCCTTCATTTCAGAAGATTGGAGTGCCCAGCCTGCCACTGAAGACTGGTCTGCAGCTCCTACTGCTCAAGCCACTGAGTGGGTAGGGACTACAACTGAGTGGTCCTAATCAGATGACAAATGCAGTAAAAGAAATTAAATGTCTGTTTCCTAGACACTGTTTCTAGTCCTCCTTTCTGGTAGAGCATGAAATGGGGCATGTCAAAACTGGGTAAGAGTATACCTAACAAGCAAGCAACAGCTTAATGCTCTGTAAAGTTTTTTCTGTTCTTTAAAGTGTAACTAGTTTTAAAAAGCACTGTCCTTAAAAAAAGAAATGCTGGCACACCAACTATCTTGGATCTATCTTCTGTTCAAGCAGCTGCTCCCTTTCATTTATCCTCTGTTGCCTTACTCCAAGGAAAAGAATTTTCTGTGAAAGTTGTGTTAGTTGGTAGGCTGAATGATGGACTCCTTGCAGTACTGGCTTGCCAGCACATCCCCTTTGTGAGTTGTTCAGAAAAAGACGTCTGTAAGAAGTTTAAATCCCATGAAGATGCTGTGGTATTGCAACAGAGAACCACTGCTTTTACATAGTACAAGACCAAACGTAGCCTGTGGCCCATGTATTATAAGTAGCAGGAGGTAGTCTCATTGTATGGGCTATAACATGGAGTATGGGGGAGATAGCACTGTGGCAGATACAGTAGGGGACAGAAAATAAAACAGCAGAAAGGGAAGGGGAAGGGAGAGCATGGTGGTCCTCCAAGAGCATACCAAGCCTATTTGTGGTGCACCAGCTTAAAAGGGTGGCCTTTACAAGTAAGCTAACAGGAACCAGCAACCTCAAATTCAGCTGCAGGTGTGAATTCCCCAGAACTATGAGCATGAAAATGAGTTTGGAGAAACCCCAGCTGGAATTACTGACAGTAGCTGTGAGATCCCCTTGCACAGGAGCAAAAGGACCACAGCAGCCTTGACCCACAACCTTCCTTCAAGCAGTGGGATACAAGTACATATGTGCTCTCTGTGCTCAAAAGCTCTAATAACCTGTGCTTTAAACTTGGATTTAGATTCCTACTAGCTCCAACCACCAACACAGCTTCAAATCTTTCTGATAGCTTATATACAGTGGTACCTCGGTACTCAACTGCCTTGAAAATCGTCGAATTTGGTAGTCGACGCATTTTGACGAGAACATTTTGTCCCGGTACTCATCGTTTGCTTGGTACTCGACGTGCAAGCGAGAACTTGTTGGCGGAGGAGGCGGTGGTGCTTGCTCCCTCCTGAACTTTGCTGCTCACTCTGTTCTGGCAAGGCACCACCGCCGTCGCTGCCCGGCCCCACGCTCCCTCACCGTCCCCTGGGCCCTGGCGCGGCCAAGCCCTCACCTGTGGAGAGAAGGGGGTGCGGGAGGGCTGTTTGTTTGGTACTCATCAGTTTTGGTACTTGTCACGCCTCCCGGAACCAATTAACGATGAGTACCGAGGTACCACTGTACTAGCATAGAAAATAACTTGAGCACTTCAAACTCAGGCTCCAGGAGGATGCCCGTATTAACTTTTGAAGCTGAAGATGGGCTTGCTTCCAGGGAAACAAAGTAAGGAGAGGGGTGGGGGGGAAGGACTACTCCAATATTGATTGTGTAGTTGGGCAGTGACTTCCTTCCCCAAGGTCCCTTCCAGTTCCAGTGCTCTAGGGGAGGGATGGAAAAATAGCAAAAAAAGTGGCGTTGTTTAACTGAGTTTCTTTTCACCTTGGGGTCAGTTACTGAGGAGTTTTCCGGCCGCATCAGACAATAAAGGCTACCGTTCATTTCCTACTTGCTAGCCTAGCAAGTGGGATTCATCAATACCTTTTACTTTCTATACCCTTTTATTTTATTATTTTATTAATTGATTTCTTTCAATTTATTCCTCCCCAAAATCCTCTTTTTGTTTTTGTTAGTCTGTTTTGGTTCTTTTCAAATCTCTGCTGTCTCACAATGTGCATTCTATTAAGCTATAATTCCATTAAGCTGTGCTTCCCTGCACAGTGAATTATATTGCATATTATCCAACTTTTATAGGAACACAAAATATATAAATGTCTGTATGTTCTTTATTACATAAATACATACATTACATAAATACACATGCATACAATTATCTACATATATTACATAAATCAGATAACGTTACAGAAGAAGACAGATTTTTCCAGCGCACCAAGGCAAAGACAAGACTGAGACATGGCCTCTTTGCTACAGTAAGCAGGTATGAGGCTTCCACTAGTTCTACAGACAGCAAGGAGAGGGGAGCAGTGTCACTGCCTGTGCCTTAGTCTATATCCCTCCAAGAGCACCAGTCATAACGCCCCCCCCCCCCCCACTACCACCATGGCAACAAGCAGTAGCACCAACATGACAGTCTCCTCCACCCTGATTCTACTTTCTTTGCTGAGCTTTCCAGTGCTAAAAGGAAAAACTAGAGCTGGGTCTGAGTGCCAGCCATAGCAAGGGAAATTCTGGGGAAGTGGGGAATCCTGTGAGTTTGTGCTCCATACCCCTCAAGTTTCCCCTAGAGCCAGGTCTTGCCCAGAAGGCACTTTGGAGAAGGTTGAGGTAGAGCTTGTAGAGGCAGGTGGCTCAGCTGAGTCTGCTGTTGCTGTGCCTCTGCCTGCTGAGGAGGGGGAAAAAGCAGTATCTGTATGTGCCCATTTTCCAGAAGTGAGTGGGTAGTGTGGTCTGGAATCATTTTGAGCTAGCAGATGATCCCAGATATGTCATCTGCCTGCACTGCCAGGGCAAGGGAACAAAACACGTGATCACTATGGGCATGCTGATGCATCCCTCTTGCACTTGCTCCTCCTCAGCCTGGCACCAGTGGGAGCACGGCCAAAGAGCAGTCCCCCTTGCTCCAAAGCCCCCATCCCCCAAAGTAGAGGCAGGCCACACTGGAACAGTGGGGGAAAAGAGGGTGCATTACAAAGGTGAGTGAGATCACCCAGAGCATTGGGGAGATCCTTGCTGTGGATGGCCAGCCCTTCTTATCTGAGCAGCCAGGGTTCAGGTGGCTCATGGCCCCATCATACCAAGTGCCTGCATGCACCACCACCAGCAGGACAGTGATGCCCTCCTTGTGAAATGCAAGAGTACTTGAGGGAGGACTTGTGCAGGTGGCCTTACACTTCACCTCAGACATCTGGAGCAGCTGGAGCGGAGCTCATGCATACCTTTCCCTTACAGGGCACTGGTGCAATCAGTCAGGCTGTTGGTGGGCTCTCCTTCAAGACAAGGTGATGGATGAGTCCCACATGGCAACAGAGATCACAGGGGGGGGCCTTGAACCACTTGGTGCAGGGGCAGCTCATTGGGCAGGGCAAGCTCACCCATGGGTTCATGGTCACCAATATGATCAGGGTGGTCCATGATGCCAACTTTGTTGGCATCCACTGTGTGGCACACAAGTTCCACTTCATTGTCAGGGACACCTTGGAGGGTGACAGCAACAGCACCACCAGCAAGCTCATTTTGAAATGCAGGTAAGTGGCAGGCTACTTCCACTGGAGCATCAAGGGGAGCAAGATGCTGTGGGACAGACAGGCAGAGCTGGACATCCCACAGCACAAAATCATGCAAGATGTGGAGATTCAGTGGAACTTCACATACCTGATGCTCAAAAGGCTGGTGGAGCAACAAAAGGCCATCCGTGAGATGGCCTTGGTCAGGGAGATTGAGATTGGCGGCCCCCTGAACAGAGCTGTGTGGGATACCATCTCTCAGTTCTTGGTGGTCCTAAAGCTCTCCCTTGAGGCCACCCAGACCCTCAGTGTTGCTAATGGCCTCCTTAGCCAGGTGATCCCCATAGTGTTTCATAGTTTCATAGTAGCTAGAGTCAGGAGGGACTTAAACAGATCATCTAGCCTGACCCCCTACCACAGGCAGGAATGAATGCTGGGTTCACAAGACCCCAGACAGGTGATTGTCCAACCTCCTCTTGAATTTGCCCAAGGTAGGG
>JAGPOW010000261.1:183262319-183322451 GCA_030014935.1 Caiman crocodilus
AATTGGTGAGGTTTTATTCACCAAGGCACCCCTGGGGGTTACAAGAAATAATGGCCACAAGCTAGCAGAGAGCAGATTTAGACTGGATATTAGGAAGAACTTCTTCACAGTTGGAGTGGCCAAGGTCTGGAATGGGCTCCCAGGGGAGGTGGTGCTCTCCCTTACCCTGGGGGTCTTCAAGAGGAGGTTAGATAGGCATCTAGCTGGGGTCACCTGAACCCAGCACTATTTCCTGCCTATGCAGGAGGTCGGACTCGATGATTTATTGAGGTTGCTTCCGACCCTAGCATCTATGAACCTACTGCATCCAATTCTGGGCTCCACACTTTAAAAAGGACATGGAGAAGCTCAAGAGAGTCCAGAGAAGAGCCATGTACATGATCAGTGGTCAAGACAGCAGGCCTTATGAAGAGAAGCTGAGAGGCACGGGCTCAGAGGAGACTTCGTGGCAGCCTATAAGTTTATCGCGTGTACATCAGAATCTGGGAGAACAACTGTTCATCAGGGTTCCCCTAGGGAAGACAAGTTCTGATGGTCACAAACTCCTGGAAGACCATTTTAGACTGGACAAAAGGAAAAACTTCTTTACTATCTGAGTTTCCAGAGTCTGGAATAGATTTCTGCCAGAAGTGGGACATGTTCAAGTTGCATTTGAATGCTTATCTTGCTGGGGTCATCTGACCCTAGACGACTTTGGACAGGGGGCTGGACCTGATGATCTTGCAAGGTCACTTCCAGCCCTAATGTCTATGAAATCCCATCAATCCAGGGCTCAAACACCCACAAAGCTCAGATCCCCAAACTAATCACTTTTAACCTTCAAGCCCTGCAACTGAGCCCAAGGTCCTGCTTGTTAAAAGCCTCCATGGTGTTTTTGCCATGCTAGGAGCACTGCCCTGGGGAAGAGAAGCTTGGTTCACACCTGTGGGAGTGAAAACTGGGTTCAGAGGGGACCCGAGGAACAGCTTTACCAGCAGGAAGCTGTCTATGTTCATAACTGCCTGGGGGGTCTACTGCATACTGGGCAAGGACCTGACTCTGCAACATTTACTCCTCCCTTGGTCCATCCACTGGAATCTATGTGAGTCCTTTCACAGGTTATACTTTCCAGCATATTTTCATGAAATTGAAAATTTTCAATGAGTACATAGATTCACTGCTGAACATATGCTGACCAAAAACTAGGTCAACACAGAACCCATCATCAAGCCTAATGCAAGTATTATGCACCTCTCTGTGTACTAAGCAATGCCTAAGAGCTTGTTTACATTAGAAGTATTTCTGGGTCTACCCCTCTAGTCTCCACACATTAGGGTTTGTAACCATTTTCTTCTCCAACACTACAAACCAAAATGTAAAAGGTACGTTACTGAGTCAGAGGACTGGATTGGCAATGTCCCATCCTGCTCAATGCTGCCTCTTGGTCTGTCCTCAACTAGTTCCTGGCCTCTTGATCTCTTCCCTCTTCCTCCTCCTTTCCTTGCTTGTTTCAACTCCAGTTCCCTTTATCTCCCAGGCATTCTTCACTCTCTTCTTGGTGATGGCACCCTCCTGCCTCCTTTCTCTTTTCAGTTAGTATTCCCTGCATTCTGTTGTTCCCTTTTCTCCTTATTTCCCTTGCTGGCTGCCTTGTTCCCTGATGTTTTAGCCTAGCCTGATCCTTTATGTGTTATACCTGCCCACTCTACTGTTTCCCAATTTCTGCCCCAGGTCTATTGCACCCTACTCCTGCTTGGGTCCCATCCTGCTGCATGAGGCAAGATTGGCAGACAATACACTCTTTCCCTCTTCTTTTTGATTTCCCACTGCTTGCCTCATTACTCTCTCTGACTCTCCTTACATTATCTTGCATCATTTATGGCCACTACTGCTCTAGTCTTAGTCTCTTCTTTTTCCCTCTTCTTCCCTTTTGTCCCTTTGCATGTAGTCTGTGTTTTTACAGGCTGACTTAGCTTAGTCAGAAGGTTTGGTGTCATTAGTCTGGTGGAATAAAGCATGGAGGCTAGAGGAGGAGAGGGTCTTGGAGGGGAGCCATTTGCAGGCCAGGGATGTTGAATAGTGGTTGGCTTGGATGGCTGGACCTAAGGAGGTAGGGCAGTGTAAGTTTGTTGTGACTAACAGGTGTGATAAAGCAAATGCTGGGGAGGTTAGTGCCTTCTGGGTGTTCAAGTAGAGGGTTATGTTGGTAGACGTGGGCAGGGGGGTCACTGTGTGAGCGGGCAGGTGTTCTGAGCTGTAGAGAGGAGGCCTGACTTGGTTCAGCTTAATATTGATGTTTGGATTGTGTAGGGTAGAGCCTGATTTTGTTAGGGGAGGGCCCCTGAGGGTCATGCTTGGTTAGGTGGTACTTGGGGGCTCCAGTTACTGTGCTTCTGCTTGTTTGTGTGGAAGGTTGCTTCTATTGATGACCTGCCTACAGCTTAGGTATTTGAGGAATTGGATTGGAGGGTTGGGTATTACTTCTGTTGGTTGAGACATTGAAGTTGGGGATGGGGTTTGTTTTTACTTACCTATCTTCCATCCCAAGGGCATGGATGTTCTGGCATGGGTTTGGCCATGTTTTCAGGTTGGGATAAAGGGAGGACCTGGGTTGATTTGGGGCCTGGGGTAGGGCTGACTTGGCTAGGGAAGGACCAGGATTGAGTACAGCTAGGGAGCTAAGGGGTTGGGGTCCTGTCTTGGTTTGATCCAGGCTTGGCTTTGGTAGGTTTGATTAGTTTTTGTCCTTGTCCTGTGATAGGTAGATGGGGGAAAAAGCTTTGTTGGGTTCATCCTGTGATGTGGTGGTAGTGTAGAGGATTATTACATTGGTGCAAGCAAGGGTCTTAGCTTTTGGGTGTTTGAGCCCCTGCTTGGTTGTATGGACCTTGGAGTTAGGGAAGAATACTCTACATGGGTTATGTTGTGGTGCGGACTTGTGGAAAGCTTTCCTATGTGGGTTGCTTTTAACTGGATGGGCAGGGGGAGTCTCCCTTGGCTGCCTGGTGTGTCCTGTCTTGGTTGTGTGCAGTTTGGTGGGTCTGGATTGGTTGGGTGCAGTCTGGGGCAAGGTTGGCCAGGTTTGTGTGGGTGAATTGGTGAGGCCTGCTTATATTGAGGCTGGGGTGCTGGCATTATTGCATGCAGTTGCAGGGGTTTCTGGGAAACTGCACCTCAAGCTGCTGACAAGCAAAACTCATGACATGTGACTGTGCTTGTGCGTGTGTGTGTGTGTTAAGGTACACCCTCACTGGCACTGGGGCTTCTACAGGACATGGCAGTGTGTCCCAATGAGGTCTCCTCCTCTCCTACAGCCATCTGGTTGAGATGAGAGAGGCCTGACACAGTTTCATGTTAGGGTGTAGCCATAGAAGGAGATGGGAGCACATGTCTTGCTGTACATGTATAGGTGCCCTAGATACCTGTTCCTTTGTGAGAGAGAATGCCTGGGTTTGTACTGGTCCATCATGGTTGTTTTCTTTTATATTCAGTTGTAGTGGAGATTCTGGGACCATCTGTCACTTGAAGGGAAAAAGAGTCTTAGGTGGGAAGAAGACTGAGGGAGAAATCTGCAGGAGAGCTGGCCAAGGGGAGCAGGAACTATGAGTGCTTGCAATGCTTACATGAACAGTAGGGTTGTGCGAAACAGAAGTGTTTCGTTTCAGCTGGCATTTCAACATTTCGACAGAACAGTGTTTCATTTCAAGTTTTGTTTTGAGTCAAAATGGCTGTTCTGTTTTGTTCCATCTAAACGTTTTCCCGTTTCAATCCTGTTTTGATGTTTCACCCATAGGATATAATGGGGGAGGCCAAAATAGGCTATAACTTTGTCATTTCTAGTCAGATTTAGATGAAACTTGCAGGAATGGTAGCCTCTTCTGAGGGCACAAGGCATGTCAAGTTTCAAGAAGATAGGTGTAGGGGGTTCAGAGAAACTGCACCCCAAAATCTTGAGAGCCAAACTCCTGTCACTTGTATGTGTAAAGCCACTTTGGGGTCAAAACTTCAGGCTTGCTAGCCCTTGCTGAGGCAACAAAGCCTGCCAGGTTTCAATGAGATCAGTGCAGTGGGGCTCGGGGTTCTGGGGCCCTGTACCTCTGGCTGTCGACAGGCAAAACTCGTGACATGGGCGCTTGTGACATTGTGTGTGTGTTCAGGTGCCCCCTTCCTGGCACCTGGGCCTCTGTACAACATGGCAATGTGCCCCAGTGAGTCTACCTTCTCCCCTACAACCTCAGCTCAGTCCACCACTGTAAATGATAGCAGGTGAAAATAATATAGCTGGCTCAACAGCAATAGCACCAGCAGCTTCTAAGGTAGCCAAACGGAACTGTCACGGAGCCTTTCTTGTTATAAAGGAATTGGCAGCAAGAAGTAAAGATGTTGTGTTGGATATATGTTACTCGTGGTTTGTATGATGGCTTATCTTGTGCTATTATGTTTGTACGTTTATTATGAAAAAAATTGAATAGTTAGATAAATATCTTTTAGGAAGCTTTCAGGTTGAAAACTCTTTGTTATGGCTGAGGAAGTACCTGCAGTTGGTGTCCTGGATAAAAGGAATTGTAAAGAAGCCAGACCTCCTGGTCCTGGATAAAAGGAATAGTAAAGAAGCACTTTGTATGATGGGACTGCAAGCACCACGAGCCACCTGAACCCTGGCCACTCAGTGAAGGAGAAGGGCTGGCCACCAACAGCAGGCTCTGGGTGAGCTCATTCAGTCTTGCAAAGTGCTCCACTTTCTGTTTGCCTTTCCCTCACTGTTCCAGGGTGGCCTGCCTCTGCTTTGGATGGACGGGGGCTTTGGAGTGAGTGGGGGACTTCTCTCTGGGCATGCTCCTGCTGGTGTCAGGCTAAGGAGGAGCAAGAGCAAGGGGGTGGTGCCTGCAGAGATGCATAAGCATCCTCATGGTGGTCACATGTTTTGTTCCCTTAACCCAGCTAGTTTTGGGTTGGCAGTGCAGGCAGATAGCATGCATGGGATCATCTGCCAGCTCATAATGATCCCAGACCACACTACCTGCTTGCTTCTGGGGTCCTAGTGCATCAGTGGATGCTGCTGCACTTTCCCCCTCCTCAGCAGGCAGAGGCACAGCAAGAGGAAGAGTGGACTCAGCTGAGCCACTTGCCTCCACCTCTACATAAACCTTCTCTGAAGTGCCTTCTAGGGAAGGGGACCTGGCTTGAAGGGAAACTTGAGGTGTGTTGAGCACAAACTCAACTGATTCCCCAGAATTTCCCTTGCTAGGGCACTAAGATCTAGATCCAGTGCCACCTCTTCTTCTGGCACTGAAAGGCTCAGCATGGGAAGTGACACAGGGGTGGAGTAGGCTGCTGTGCTGGTGCTGCTGGTTGCAGTTGTCGTCATGGTGGGAGTGGGTGGGGTTATGGCTGCTGCATATGGACGAGATGTAGTCTCAGGCACAGGCAGTGACTGTGGCACTGCTACCCTCCCCTTGCTGCTTATAGCAGCCTCATCCCTTTTAGCTGGAGGAAGAAGGCTGTCTCAGTTTGGTGTGGGGGGAACTTACAGCTCTTCCTCTACCCTGTCTTCCATTCCTCCCTGAAGGCTGACCAGTGTGGCCACCTGCCTTTCCACCATGCTTCAATATTTCATGTCTTCCTTTTCAAGAAATACATAAATGTATTTGTGTTCTTATATAAATTGAAAACCGTAGGTGTGGTGCAGTGACAAGATTTATGAACCTGATAGAAATACATCTGTGTGTATAGATAAACTCCAAAGCATTGGTGTGGTAGAAAGAATGAACATATAAAAACAAATATATATAGTAAATTCCTAGATAGAGTAAATTCTATAGTAACCCTATCTAATATAGGTATAAGATTCAAAAGAATAAATCAATTAATATAATAATAAATCAAAAGCACCCACAAGAAGAAGGTATTCTGAAATCCCTCTTGCTAGGGTAGTAAGCAGGGAATTCTCTAGAAAAAAATCAGTGCTCTTAGTTGTAGTGGTCTGACAGTGAGCTGCTAGAACAGACAGCTCGCTAAGTGACCCCAAAGCAGAAAGCAGGGCAGTTCAAAAAATGCTGCCTTTTATGAAGTTTTTCTGTCCCTCCTTCAGAGCACTAGTGTTGGAAGGGACCTTAGAGAAGGATGACAGTCACTGGCCAGCTACATATGTCCATAATGAGAGCACTCCTTCCCCCCTCCGCCACCTTCCTCCTCTTTCCTCTCTCTTCCCTTACCTTACTTTCAATTTCCCTGCAGGGAAGCCATTAAAGGTAAGCCCAGCTTCATAGTCGAAATTCTGAAACATTTCGAACCTTTCAAAACATTTCAACCTGTCCTGTTTCATTTCAGCCCTGTTTCAAGCTTCCCTGTTTCATTTCAATGTTACCATTTCGAGGTTGAAATGGCTCAAAACAGCATCAAAACAACAGGCAGTGAAATTTCACACAGCCCTGATGAACAGTCGAAAGCCTATTGCAGTGCCAGTTGCTCCACAGTAAGACTAAGATAGAGCCCTGCAGAGGAAACAATGCAGTACTGCAGCTGGGCTGCCATGGAGAGCAGTTAATGAGCCTAATTAGAAGGCACCTGCAACCAACCCTGTGGAGTCACCTGACAGGAAAGGGCCAGGGCTAGCAGTTTGGTTTTGGAGGCTGAATAGGGAAGAGCTTTGTGGTAAGCTGCCTGTGGCTGAGCGATGGACCCTAAGCATGCTATGCCAGCAAACTGGAGTGAGGAGCTTTTGACCATGGACTGCAGGAGGGGGGCTCTGCTGATCCCTGGACTCTCCCAGTGATGTAAGTAAGGTGCTGAAGGCATGCTACTGGGGAAATCTAACCCAGGGCAAGGGAGATATGGCTTCTCTGACACTAAGTTACTGTTCACGTTTGAATTTAGCGTGTGGTTAGTTACAGCTAGTGTACACACCAACTTCCTTAGCCTGATGAAGGGTTTTTGAACCTGAAAGCTTGCTTAATAACTTTTCCAACAATTTGGGTTGGTCTAATAAAAGATATCAAATTCACCCAAGGAACCTGGCCTGCCAATGTCCTTAGACCAACACGGCTACAACCTAAACAAATTAATATGGCATATTCATTTGCTACACTTTGATTCAGTGGCTTAGGTTTGGGGCTATTAGGGGTTGGAGGAAGTCTGAGTGGTCTCTGAGGGTGTCCTGGGCACACCAGAGACTAAGAGCCTATGGCATGAAGTGAGTGGTCCAAAAGCAGGTGGTAGCTGAGAGAGAGTGCTAAAGTAGGCTCAGCACCCAGAGCAGGGAGGAGTTGGGGCTAGAGGCCCAGACAGAGCCAAAGTAGATCCAGGGGTCAGAGCAGGGGCCCAAAAATGATTAATACCAGAGCCAGGGAGCTCAGGATCCAGGGAGGAATGTAGGGCCTTCTTATTTTGGTCTCTTAGTTCTATAAAAGCCAACAGGAGCACAACAACTGCACAACAGAAGTGTCCTCCCCAGACTGGCTCATAACTTACTACAAGTCAGAAGTCCCCTGTACCTCTTTCCTTGCAGCTTTCAGGGACAGGGTGTGTGCCAGTCAGTCTCTATGCAGCAGCCATCTTCCTCTCAACCTCCTCTCTCTACTGCCTAGTCTTTGGCACTAGCCTTATGTGCTTTTTGAAACTCTATACCATCCTGTCAGGTAGATCTCCGGCCACCCCCAGGGGTGTGAGTGACTGGTGCTGCCTTAGTTAGGGGGCAGCAGATGCCCCCTCCCCACCCCCAGCGACCAGTCAGTGACCAGGGTGTTCCCCCACCCCCCCTGCAGCCAATCCCACCAACCTAGGGGGGTCCTCCCATGGCCAATCACTGTGGCTGCTTCTGGGAGCACCACAGTGCTCCACTCCCTGGCCAGCGCTTGCAGGGGGACACTGGTGCTCCTGTCTTCCCCCTCTGCCCATCACCTAAGTAGCAAGCATGGCCAGTCAGGGGGTGCACCCCCTATGCATCACCACTGCCCAGGGGTTTCCACTTAGGCATGATGGCAGGCTGTTTTCCTCCATGGGAGCTTCTTGTAGTTGTTACATCTCTGCTGCCTGGAGGTCTGTTCTTGGTCTTTTTATTGCATAGTTCCTCTACAAGTGGTGGCTTCTATCCCAGCTCTTCATGGTCTACTTGCCTCCAAGCAGCTAGCCCTTGATCAGCTGCAGGTCCTACCCAGCAGGCTTAGCATGCTGTTTAAGTAGCAGGAGCCTTTGGCTCTGTTACAGCCTCCTAAAGAGTCATAGTTGGTTACCGTTTTACTTCCTTATCACCTTATTCCCCCAACTGCAATAACGGGGACCTGTGCTGGGTCGATGACAATGCATGCTTTCTCTTTAAATTGTATGATTGACTTTACTGTTGGTTTAAATTCTGCACACTCATCTTCATCACAATGTTTGGATGCTTATCTTGCTGGGATCCTTTGACCCTAGCTGACTTCCTGCCCCTGGAGCAGGGGGCTGGACTTGATGATGTCTTGAGCTCACTTCTAGCCCTGATATCTATGAAAATCGCACATTTCCTAGGAAAAATGTCAAATGATCATTTATTACTTAATTTGGACTACTATTTGTTGTCTCTTACTGTTCAGACCCGAAGTCAGCCTTGGTCTTCACTTGATACAGTGCAGTCTTGGGGGCTATTGTGTGGAGTGGCTGGTTTGGGGTAGGCCATAATTGTTAAGAGTGTAGCCAAATGGGAAAGGGTGAGGAGCTGGCCTGCTTTGGTGCGGTCTTGGATTTGGGCAGGTTTTGGAGGTAACAACATTTTGAGATTGGCTTTGTTGTGGCATGGGGTGGGGGAGCGTCAAACATTGGTCAGTTGCATCCTGCAAGTTTTGGACAGGAGGGATAGAGGGTAGCTTGGTTGGGGCAGCTTTGATTCTAGGCCTGGGGGTGATGAAGTTATGGCTCAGTTGGATGCTCTTTGGGATTCTCAGGAAGTGCGGCAAGCTAGGTTTGGTTGGGTGTTCAGACAGAAAGGGTTGTCCTGGTACAGTTGGTGACTATGGTATGATGAGAGCATGGATTTGGGGAGCACAAATGCAGCCCCTAGTCGGATTGTCTATAGGCTGGGGTTTGAAAGAGATGGTGGGTTTTAGGCTGTTGAAGGCCACCCTTCAGCTTAGTTGCTAATGGAATGTTAATGTAAGCGGCATTTAGTTTGGTTTCTGGATAAAATGTACCCTTAAGTGGGGTGGTTGCATGCACTCCTGTGCCAGTGGTCCAGGGGGAAAGCCTGTATTTTGGGTTGTTGGAAACCCTTGTTTTGTATTGGTTGTCTTCAACGATTGCAGCCTTTTGGGGTCACATAGGTTAGTTTCAGGAGTGGGAGTCTTGGGGACTTAAAATGGGTAAGAGGGCCTGTGCTGTGTGGGGTGAAGCCTGGTGTGTTGTAAAGCTGGTATGGATTCTTGATGGATTATAGCCTAAATTAAGGGGTGTCTGGAATATCTGGGGGAGAGAGAGAGAGGGGCAGGTAGCTGTGGTAGTCTG
Source organism: Caiman crocodilus (assembly GCA_030014935.1). Classification (NCBI taxonomy): domain Eukaryota; kingdom Metazoa; phylum Chordata; order Crocodylia; family Alligatoridae; genus Caiman; species Caiman crocodilus. Next base: position 183,271,773 of record JAGPOW010000261.1, read on the forward strand.
AAGTCAGGAAGAAGGCAGGGGACACATGTGCTTCATAGGCTAAATTGGATATGCATAAGATTTTTGTGAGCCCAACTTTTCTTGATTTTTAAATGCTGGGATCTCTAATGCTAGATATTAGATGCTTTGCTTAGATGTTCTGCTGGGGCTGTTTGGCAGCATCCCTGGGGCTTCAGTGGTAGTGGCTTTGAATGGCTATAGCCTTGGCTTTACTGGGGGCCCTTGATAGGTTGGGTGCAGCCAGAGGTTGGGTGGGAGGTTGGTGTTGTGGCTGAGTTACTTGGAGTCTGGAGACTTGGGAAGGGATGTGTGGCTGGGTCTACTGGCTGTAGCCTGTGAGTTGGGATGAGTGAAGCCTGAGCCCTTGCAGATCAGGTGCTCTGGTTCAGAGTTGGATGGATGTTCAGATTAATTTGGGCATTGGGTGGGGTTGGAACAGGTAGAAGGGATTCTGTCTGTTGTATCCCTCTGTGCTGTCTCTTATCCCCTCCTTCATCTGTTGTCCCCTTCACTGATCTCCCTAATCTTCCTTCCCATTCCTGTCTCATCTCTTCTCTTCCCGGTATCCGCCCCCCCCCCCCCACAAGCCTGTCTTGCATTTCTCCAGCGGCTTCTGTTGTTCTGTCTCATGTCCCAAACCTCTGTCATCCCCTTCTTCTTTTGCACTTCCCTTCCTGTTCAGTTATCCTGTTTGGTGTCACCATCCCTGCATCTCTTTTTTTTTTTTTTTTTTTTTTTCACTTGGTGGTTGTAGTGTTCTCCCTTTCACCCCACCTCAATCTCTCATGTCTATCAAACCTCATAGGAGCTGCTTTCTTGTGGCTGTGTCTAAGGCTGCTGGAGTAGCCTGCGTTAGCTTGAAAGTTACTGATGAGAGTGGGGATGTTTTAGTCTGAGTTGAAGCCCTGCCCTCCCCAGCCATCGAGCTCAGTGAAGGGCACAGATAGGCAGGCTCTTGAGGACAGTAGTATCAATACCCTCCCCAAACATCTATCCCTTAGCTGCCAGACATAAGCATCCACCTGGCCTTCTTTTGTCCCCAAGACTCTGACCTACCTGTGCCCCTAGCTTTGCTGAAGTGAGTCCTTTAACCCTCAATCATCAACAAAGCCTGAGACCTTCTCCAGTCTTCAACATTAGCACTCAGGCCAGCAAGGTGCCTAAGTCTGCCTGAGGACCCAGCCCACAGTGCTTCTTCCCCTTCCCCACCCCCCTTTTCTCATTGTGATGCATCCTGCCTCTTAGTCTATCAACCCCTTTTCTCTGGGATCTTGATCTTTCCCCTCCATGTCTCTTTATTTCCTGCTTGATTTTAAAGTTCCCATTCCTCTCCTCTCCCAAGTGTTCTTCACTACTCATTGTAATGGTCTCCTCCTGCTTCCTTTTTCAGTTTGTAATCCCATTATCCTCTCACCCTTTCTGCTGTACTCTTTTCCCCCCCCCCCTTTTTATCTTTTGGGTACAGTCTGGGTTTTGGAGAGGCTGTAGTTGATAAAAGCCTTGGTGTACTGCAGAAGGCTCGCTTAGAGCAACGGAGAGTGTCATGGCATTAGCTTGGTTGAGTACAGCCTGGTGGCTAGGAGGGGAGGGTTTTGGGGTCGGTTGATTGCAGTTCAATGGGGATGAACAGAGGTTGGCTTAGATGGCTGCAGCTAGGAGGTTAGCATGGGGTGTGTTTGAGGTGACTAGCAGATTTGACAGAGCAGGGTCTGGCTGGCTGCTGCCTGAGGCATTGCATTTTAGTTGGGTGGAGCTTATGGGATTATATATTGCTTTGATGCAGCCTCAGCTAGGGTGGGGCCAGAGTTATTTGGGTGTAGATTTGTTGGATGATGATTGGGTGCTGGCATCATTAGGTGCAGTTGAAGAGCTGAGAGGGGGTGGGGACCTGACTTAATGGCTGAATGATGTGTTGCCTTAGAAGGAGGTAGGAGCAGGAGTCTCTACTGCTAGGCTTGGGAGGAGAGGTCTGGGTTGGTTGGGGATGACAGTAGTCATGGGGTTTAGGTGGTGGCAGGCACAGGTGTGACTAGCCTTGGCAATAACATGTGTTGGCTTGATATGCTTGGTATGTGGTCAAGGGAAGTGCTATGTTGGGCAGATGCTGGGCTCTCATTCAGAAGCATTGGTCTGTTGGCTAAGCGGTTGTAAACCGAAAGAGAACCAGATTTGGGGCTTGAGGGAGGATCCTTGGTTTGTCAGTGCAGTCTTGCTGTTCGGGGTCTGAACCTGCTGAGTCAGAAACATGCTAGGGGCATGGGCAGTCATTACGTAGTTGGCAGTTCCTGGGGAGCTCAAATTGGACTGCCTTTGTAAGTTTGGGTATGATGCTGGTGTTGTGGTTGAGTTTCCTGCAGCCTAGGGATATGGGAAGTGCAGTTGAGGGTGGGGGGTGGCATGTCTTGGCAGAGTTCTGAGGGCTTGGCATGGGTGAGGGGCTCATACTTGTGTATGTAGTCCAGCAACCTCAGCCCTGAGGTTGCTGTGGTTTGGGTTTGGCCTGGTGATCTGGAGGTAAGAGATCCAGCTTGGTTAGGGGGCTAAGTGGAGCCCATGGCTTTCATCTGATTTAGTCTTGCTTTTTGCCAAGTTTGAGGAAACTCTACTTTCTGTTCAGCTTAGTGCTGTGGCATGGGGAGGGGACAACATTTGGCTGGTTGTGTCAGGAGAGGGAGAGGAAGGTGAAGGGGTTAATGGCACATAGCGTCCTAGATTATTTGCTTGTGCTGGGGTTGAGCTTGGGGACATTTGCCCCCTGACATGGTTGGGAGTTGGAAATTGGTTTTGTTCTGGTAGCAAGGGGTGTACTGGCTGGGTTGGTAGCAATTGGATAGTGGTTGTCTGTCCTTATTGGCTGCTATCTAGTTTCTGTCATGGTTTGGTACAGATTGACAGTCTCTATTTTGGTTGCCTTGAGCAATGAGGGCCAGAGATGTTTGGAAGCCTCATTGGCGTTGCAGACAGGTAACAGGTTTTAGGTGGCTGGGTGAAAGCTGGCTGAGTGCAAGGTCACCTTGTTGGGTGTGTTTGGCTTATTCGGGAAGTAGGGATGTATCTGTTTGTATGATTGGGGGGTAGCCTTGGGTGGGGGTGGATCTGGGGCCTGTAGTGCCATGGTTGGGGAACAAGGTTTTTGTTGCTTAGCTGGTAGGAGACTAGAGGGTTAGATGGCATTTGCCTTGGATGACGATACCCTGGTGAGAGAGTGTGGTGGCTGAGTGCATTTGTGACTTTCTCAGGGAGAAAGGGGATCTGGCTGGGTAGATAGTTGGTACCCTACCAGAGGGGTTAGTCAGTAGACTAGGAGAAGGTGATTTGGGGGATGGAGATTTGGGGCTTGAGAGAGGAACCCTATCTTGTTCTTTTTTTTTTTTCATTTGGACTGTGGTCTGTCTGGGTCAGAAACAGTATTGGGACCTGCACTGGATGCTGCTTGGGGGCCCAGATTGTGGCAAGACAAGCACCGTTGTGGTTGCATGAAGACAGCAAATTGGGTGGGAGATTGGGCCTGTGGCTGTGGTACTTGCGGCTTGGGTGATTTGGGAGGTGGTGAAAGGTTTGGCTATTAGGCTGTGCCTTTTGGGCTTGGGGTAGGTGGGTTCGCTTGCTTGGGTACAGGCTGGGCTCTCAGGTCTGGGTTTGGTCTGGTTTTTGATGGGTGAAGGGACCTGGCATTGTGGGGATGGTTGAGTCATCCTGGAATAGGTGAAGGGTTTTACCTTGCTAAGTGTGGTGTGGGGTCTGGCTTGGTAAGGTGCAGTTCAAGTCTTCATCCTTGCAGGGGATAGGGTCACAGAGGTAGATTGGGTGTGCGGAGTGTAAGTTATTGTGGGAAGGGGTGACAATAGACTTCCCCCCCCCACAAACCCAACAGTAGAGAACCCCAAAGTGTGGCTTAACTGGGTTGATAGTAAACAGGAACGTAAGGCATGCAGTTGGGGGTCAGGTGTATTTGTTGAGGTCCCTTCCTGAGTTGCTAGAATACAGTTGTGTTGTCCCTTAGACCCCCCACTTCCCTGCCCTGCATCTCCTTGTTAGTTTCCAAGTTGTTCCTTTGTCCTCTGTTTGGTTTTTCCTGCTCTGTCTATTATGCCCTTGCAGCCAGGCATTGTGGTCAGGCTGCTAGGGGTCTCCTGTGTGTGGCTGTGCCTGAGATGCCTGGACTAGCTTAAGTATTGCCGTAAAAGAATGGGGAGGGTTTGGGGATGGGGTTGGTTATGGGGCACTGGGCTCCAACTTAGTTGGGGGCTTAAGCAGAAAAGTTTTTTGATCACAGTAGCAGTGATACCCCCTTCCAAATGCCTGCCATGTAGCTGTGGGACATAAGCATCCGCCTGGCCTACCTGTGGCCTTAACTCAGCTGGGGGATTCCTTCCAACCCCAACCATCTACAGAGTCTGAAATGTCTCCTTTCTTTAACACTCATGTTTAGGCACCTACAGCAGCTGCCTTGCAGATAGTCCACAGTGTTTCCCATGCTCCATCCTGGTTCATGCTGCCTTTTTATGTATTGACCCCTACTGTGTGGGTTCCTGGTCTCGTCCTCTTTTTCCCTCACTTGCTTGTTTTGTCTACAGTCTTCTTTTCCCTATGGTCTATCGGGCACTGTGTATGCTGTTCCACTCATTGTGTGTCTTTCTCCTTTTCCCTCCTGTTTTTTCTCCCTTTGTTGCTCTTCCCTTCTGTGCCTGATGTCCTCTCCTGCCCTTTGTCCCTTGGCATTTTTGCCTACTCTGACACTTGTTAATCTGTAGTCCTGTGGTCTGTCATGGTATCTGTGCTCCAGGTTTGTTACTCCCTAGTCCTGTTTTAGGGCCCTTGGTGCTTTATCTGTCAGTCTTGCCTAATGTCCTCTCTTCTTCTTTCCTAGTCCCTGTGGTCCCCTCCATCTTATTTCAGCTACCCTCACCCCCTAATCCTCTCCATGTCCTGTCTTGGTGTTTTGAATACTGGTATTTTGTTGACGTTGGTGTTAGTCTGTTCTTTTTCCCCAATCCTTTCCTGTCCCTTTGGGTATAGCCTGCTGATAGGCAGAGGCATCATGTTGTAAAATGTTTTGAGAATCTAGTTAAATGGCCTACAGGACGGAAAGTTTTAGTGGCATTGGCTTGTTTGGATTGGGGAAGAATGTAGGCTTTGGTTGTAGTCTAGGGGATGAGAGCCTGAGAGGTGGGGCATGAGGCCTGATGTGGATGGGATGATGAAGGGATTGGACAGAACGAGAGCTGGGTATATCCTGGGTATTCAGGGAGAGGTGGTTTAGTTTGGTGTGGCTAATAGCAGGTCTGGCAGCTTCTGAGCTATGGAGAGAAGCTCTGATTTTAATTGGGTTGTATCTTGAGGTTTGGGTAGTGGGACTAGTCACATTTAGGAGCACACTAGAGACATGGGAACAGCCCTCGCTTAGTTGGGAGCTCAGATTGGGGTGTCCTCCTAACTTAGGGTATGAGGTCTGGGGCCTTGGAATGGCCCAGAGGCTCTCAGTTCTGGGTGTAGTCCAGCTCCTCCTTTGGCTTGTGTCTGACCTGATGGTCAGTTAGTACAAACCAAACTGTATCTCTTGTAGGTCTATTGGATCCCCAGCTTTGTTTTGTTGTAGCCTCAAACTTTGCCTAGTCTACAGGGGAGCTCTGGTTTGTGTTCATCTTAGTGCTATGACAGAGAAGGGGACAAAGATTAGTTGGGTGATGGGTGTGGTGTGGAGGCATGGGAGGCTACGGATTCAGGAAGTAAGGACCTATTTGGTAGCATGACTGAGTTTAACCTGGGAATGGCTGGTGCCTCTGGTGTCATGGCTGGTAGGAGGTGTCTCGGTTGGTTAGGGAGGTTGGAAAGTTGAAGGTCAAGTGGCATTTGACTTGTATGAGAGGAGCTTTGGAGGGGTTGAGAGAGCTTGTCAGATTGGGTAGATAGTGGGTATTCCAGTAGAAGGATTAGTCAGTAGACTAAGGGGTGCTGAAATCAGAGGAGGGTGGGATTTGGATCTTGAGAGAGGAACCCTAGCTTGTTTGGGTGCAGTTTTGTTTGGCCTGTGACAGTGTGGCCTGTCTGGGTCAGAAGCAATGTAGGGGCTTAGGGGGTTCTGACTGCCTTGAGTGCTGCTTGACTCAGATTATGCAGAGGGAGGGAGCTCTGCTGGCTGGAAGTGGCCAGGAGGTTGGGTGGGTGAGTTGCCTGCAGACTGGACTTGAAAAGGGATGAGAAGTTTAGTTGTCTGGCTGTAGGTTGGGGTTTGGAATGGATGGGGTGCTCTTGCTTGCTTAGGTATACCCTGGGCCTTCAGGGAGAGGATGGTCTGGCTTGGTTTTTGCTGCATTTATAAATGCTGGCTTTAGCAGGGTAGTGGGTGATCCTGGGACACACAAAGGGCTCTGCCCAACTGAATGCAACGTGGTTGTAGTGCAGGACCTGGCTTGGTTAGGTTGCAGTTGAAGGCTTCAGCCTGGTGAGGCCTGGCTTGAGCGTTGGAAGGTGTGTAAGCTAGCATAGGGTAGGGGTGGCTGGGTGCTGGGGTCCCTAATGTTAGGGTTGGGAGCAGTAGTGTAGCTTGTTTGGGTTGGTAGCAGACAGAACATAGGGCCTGGGGTTGTTTCTTTCCCTAGTTGATGAAATCCAGTTGCATTGTCTCCTAGACTTGATACATTCTCCCTTTTTTGACCCCAAGAACTCTTCAATCTTAGTCTTGTTGCTTTTCCCGCTTTTTCTGAAGTGCCCCTGTCTTAACTGACCTTTTCCCACCCTCCCCTGATCCTACCTCCAGGCACTTTCTGTTCCCTTCTCTAGTCCTGCCCCTCGTTTGCTGTCCCTCTTGGCTGCTCAGTTACATGTGTAGTCACCTAACTATGGCCTGAATATCTCTTCCTTCATTTCTTTTCCTTGTGAAAAATCTTCATTCGTAGAAGGTTAAAATGGAATGGCTGTCTCCAGGAGCTATGAAAGTAATTTAATTTTCAGGCCAATTCAAGTGGTTAAACTACATGGCAGCCACTAGAGGACAGCATTCACTGTGGAAATGGAGACAGATAAGGGTTGCATTAGTTTTAGAACTGATAAGAAAATGGTGATTATTTTTTATTAAAACTTAGTTGAAACTGCCAAACTCTATCCAACATTGATTATTCACAGTACATTTTTTTTTTTCTGTTACCCTAGCAGAAATATGGTCATAGGGAGGATGCTACATGACAAATAAGTCAACTGTTATGTCTTAGTATAGCGTCTTTTCTTGTCACATCCTTGATGGTAGGTCAGAGAAGTATGCCTGTACATGTATTGGTGCATCACTGCAGCTTTTTTTTTGTTATACCTATGTTCCCTAAGCTGTGTGCCTCAGTGAATATGGTACATTTTACTATGAAGTAATTGGTTTCTAAGTAGATGGTTAAGGCCTCTGCTGCTACTTTGGATGAATCTGGTATCTAGCCTTTCCTTTACTGAATGTCATAAACTCCTACTTAAGAATTTGAATTGCTTATTAAATATCTACTGTAACCATAATCATGCATCTGAGACATACTCTGCAATTAGAGCAATGATGTATATTAAGATTTGTCTCCTTCAGCTGCTCTCAGCCAAGGAGAACCCCCAAGGGTCCTTCCCCTAATAACTGAAGCAGGGCCCAGATGGCAGTGGAGGCTCCCTGTTCCTCACTGGCCTGGTCCTGGTCTGCTCTGGACCAAAGAAATAGCAAAAACCCTGGCTGGGCTTGTGTCTCCTGTGGTATATAAGTACCCAGCCAAGGGCACTTCAGTGCATCTCAGCCGGGTCAGCACCTCCTGGATGCGGGCCTTGCCTTGGCTCTAACTGGCATCATGGGCCTGGGCACGAGAGAACAGTGTTCAGCCCACGTCTCTTCCCCATCACCAGTTCTTCCTTTCCTTGTTCCCAGGGTTAGGGTCCAGCCTAGCAGGCAGCCCTCCAGCAAACACTGACAAAAACAAAAAGGGGGGGGGAAAAACCAAAGGAAAAAGAAACGAGACCTTACTGGGCATGACTGCCTGCCTTGCTGCACACTCAAAGCCAGTGGCCAGCACTTCCTGGCATCCTGGAGCCCCTCTGAGCTCCTAGGCTAGCAGACAGCTAGCCTCCCCATCTTCTGGAGCCTCTCCTCCAGCTCCTTGTAGTTCCCGTGTCTGGGCTTCCTCTCCCAGCCTGCCTCCCCAGTCTGTCCCCACGGTGGGCCAGAAATACCCATGCATTTGCAGGGCAGTCTGATCCAGACTGAACAGTTGCTGATATAATGTGATTCCTGTGGATTTCTTTGTTCTTGCAGCATTGCTCGTTCTGGCATGGCAGGTGGGTCTCCAGCTGTTGCGAGTCCGAGTGGGTTCTTTCTCTTTTGTTCAAAGAGTGCAATATACTGTCTTGCCTATGTGACCTGTGGAGACCGAGGAGGGAGGTTGGGATTGGCGCACAGACTGGTAGTCAGTATTCTGGGTACATTGAGTTCTCCTTTCTTTCCCCTCTATTCCATACCCCATATGTGAACTTCTCTGACTGAGTGCTTGCTTTGTTGTGGTTTTTTTCTTCCTGAGGGTTTTGGAATTGGACTGAATCACTTTTTTCCATAATCCTGGAAAGTGTCAATTAGCTAGTATTTATGTCCTAATGAAAATTAGGATGTTTGAAAAAGGGAAGGTTTTTTTTTTTTTTTTTGTCCACCATGAATGCATACATATAATGACATTTTAAGGTGGATTCTGTGGCCTTCCTCAGCTATCCTAAACCACATAAACCACCATTTTTCCCTGCCTACACTTTCTTGTAGCTGTGTGAAAACAGATCTCGCATTTCCTTGAGCTATACAGAGCTTGGACACCTTGACTCTGGGCTTTTTGGTAATGCAGAAGTAGAGTTCAAGAGAAGGAGATTGTAGGATTTCTTCTTGTGGATGTATATGCTGAAATCTGCAACATATGAGAGATACAAAGATGTTGCAGAATAGGGTCGGGTAGGAAGGGAACAGTGATATCAAGTGCCAGAGCTTTTGTTCTTGTACTGGGGGTTAAGTTCAGAGGTTCAAATCATATATCAGAGGTGGCCAGAATATGATCCATGGGCCAGTCTGGCCTGCCAATTGATTATCTGGCCCATGGATCCCAGCAGCACTCTGCATGGGGCCTAGCCCACATTGCACTCCTGCCCACACCCATTCCCCTACCTACTGATATGCTAACCTCAGCCAGCACGCAGCTTCTTGGTGGGGCTGCTCCCAGTACTTCTGCAGCGGCTTGAATACTACTCACCTCCCCCTGCCTCTAGCAACTCTTCTTCTTCCTCCTCCTCCTCTTTCTGCCTCTGCTATGCTGCTCTGGGCAGGAGGTAGAATGGAGAAGCAGTGGTGGCCATGGACACATGTCGGGCACCACTGCCTATCTGGGCTCCAGCTCACCTCCCCCACCCCTTCCCCCTGCCATCTCTCTCTCTCACGCACAGTTGCACTTTTATTTTGAGTTTTATGTGCCTGTAAATGTTTTGAGTAGTACAAGTCGAGACAAAAATTAATTTTTGAAATAAAATATAGTAGATGTTTTGAATTTTAATTTGATTTCTTTTTATCTATAATGCCACGTTCTGAAAGATTCTATGTATGCAGCCTTTGAGAGATCACCAAAACTCATTAAGTGGCTCGCCAGCTGACATAATTGCCCATCCCTGACCTAAACCCCTGGATTGATGCAACCAAATCAAAATCATTAGGAAGAAAAAACCATGAGCAATTCATTTTACTGTCCCCTATTAACAGATCTATTTTCTCCTGTATCTGACAGTTCTAGTTGGAAAACAGAAGGGGAAGAAGTTATAAAAATAAATAAATAAATAAATAAATTTTAATGATAAAAGAGAAGTGTTGATGGAAATGTTCCAATTTTCTGACTAGTGCTGCTTCAATTCTGAAGCAGAATCAAAATGCATAATCAACACTTCCAGACAAGTTCCTAAACTTAAAGGCATTCGTTGGCCATGCAAGTGAACCTGAAGATTTTGTGGAGATTAATTGTCTAAACGCATGGAGGCCTGTCAAAACCTCTTGGCATTGAATGGTAGGATCAATTTCTTATGAGGAGAAGCTCCTTCACTATATTCCAATACTTTAAGTCCAGTCCTTTTAATATGGCCTTAGCATTTTGTCTTCTATTTCTCATTCTGGTCATACTTTGGAACTACCAAGACGGGTAAAAAAAAAAAAAAAAAAAAAAAAAAAAGATGAACACATTCAGCATGGTTAAGTAGTTTCTGTCATCTACCTTCAGTTAAGGCTCATGCACCTGCCTCCCACTTGCAAAGTTCAGGCTGCCCTGGGGCACACTTGCATGTCTGACCAGGCATCTCTGCTCCTGGCCACTTTTGCTGTAGCTGCCCAGAATCCTGCTCTGAGTCCATGGTATGGGAACCTGAGCTGCCCTTCCAGCATAGTGGGGGAGCTGTTCAGAGCTCGGGCACCCTGCTCCTGGATGCTCCCTGCTTTGCCAGAAATCAAATCCCAGCAAGCACTGGAAGCCATTCCCAGACTACTACTGGGGCTTGTTCAGAGCCCAATACAAACTTAAAAATTAAAGAACTTCTCTCACAATTCAATCAGTTTGTCATAAGGCAGCGGCCCTTCTGGTTCCCCCTCTTTCCTCAGGGGTTCAATCGGGGACAGCCACAGCAACTCTGGCTCTCTCCTGTCTGGTCACCCTGCTGCTTTTTTCCCTTTCTCTCTTATTCTTACTCCTGGCCAGCTGACCTGGTGGCATACTGTTGCCTGGCACATGGGCTTCCTACCTATTGGGTACAGCTGTGTGCTGGGGAGGAAAACGGCTAGCTTCTCTCAGGTGGCTATGGGGCAGTCCCTAGCAGGGAGCCATGGGGTGGGCAGGTGTGGGTGGGGGGGTGGAGGCGGGAGGGGAACAAGGGACAAAAAGGCTTCAGCCAAGGGGCTGGGTATGCCTGGGTTGCTCCATCGCACCCTCCTCCTAGTAATGGGGTTGGGACCCTGCTACAATAGTCACTTAGTACTAAGGCTGAGAGGATCTAGCCTTTACACAGGTGAACCAGGAAGGTTTTTTGGGAATCAGATGGGGTATATGGAGACATCTTCATATACCCCATCACATCTTCTCTGTGTAGATAAAGAAACAAGGTCAATTTTCAAGTTCCCCAAATGTATTATGAGGTACTATTGTGGCACCATTCCAGGAATCTGTAGGCTATTTGACTCCTTCCAACCTTATATCTACTTATGAGAGAAGAAAGGCAACAAAGAAGGACTAACCCCACCCCCTCTCCCCCCAAGAAGTCTGTGAGGGTTTAATCTAAAATTGCCCAGAATAAAAAAAAATAAAAAAAAAAAAAATTGCAGTTGGAGCACATCCTGCATTTGTTCAAAAAGTTTAGAAATTGGAATAGGCATAAAGACTTGGGAAAGCCATATCTTTTTGCATCAGAGAAGCTTACGCCTGAAAAACCAAAAAAAAACAACGCCCCCACAAACAAATCCTAGCAAAATGCCTAAAGTATCTTGAATAACCACTTACTTTTGCTATGCTTTCCCATCATTTATCACATGCCAGCGTGTCTCAAAATTTATTTTAAACTTTACAGCCAACACTTCATTTTAAAAATGTTTTAAATTGTTTTATTTTTAATTTTAAGTTTTTAAATGTTTTAACTATTCAAATTTTTTAAATTGCTTTAACATTTTTTGAATGATTTTAAACTCTAGTATCTGCACCAAATACTTCCTACTTGTACAATGAATTAACGTACTTGGATTTCAACAAGCTAGGCCAAATCCTGCTCTCTGCTGTGGGTGCTCGGCTCATAGAAATCCCTTGGAGCTACAGCTGGGAACAGAATCCAAGCCTTTAGAAGTATAATTTAAGAGGCAATTAAAGCAAGGAGTCAACAAAAGTAGAGGCCAATATTATACCTGGACCATATAGATAGTGTTGCTTTGTTATTTTTATTCTTTTTTACAAATACTATACTAAATATGTATAAAAACAAAAAAACATAGGCTGAGCCTTGAGAGCTCCTTCATTCCTTTTTATTGTAATAAGAGAGTGTGTGTGTGTTTTCCAATGGATCAAATGCAGGTTTTTATGGGTAACAAAGGCATTGGAAAGGACTGATGCAAGATTGCTTTGGGTGACAGCCAAGTCACTGACCAGAGAGAATCTAATTTTGTTGTGGCTAAGAAATAGTGTTGGCTCAGCTTTGGGGTTTTCAAACCTGCTTTAAAAAATCGAGATGGCTCTTAATGTGTTCACTGAAGAAAATTGTCAACAAGGGGTGAAATGTGGTTATTAGCATGTACCTAAAACAAAGCTATTCAAACAAATGCACGTTTGTTCCTCTTACCAAACCAGAAACACTTCCACATTTGCAGAGGATACATATACATAGTACAGCTTTGCTTCTGTAGAGATGATCACAAATGCAAGATAATTTAATTGAGCCCTCAGTTAATTCTGCTTGGGAAGATTGCTATTTTTGAAGTATTATGTTTGGAGTTGCAGACATAAGAACCATAGGATTTGTGATGCAGAAAGAGACCCATGATTCAATGTCTCTCACTGTCTCTATCAGATATTGAAGCTTCAGGAAAAAAAAAAATTTGCCCACGCAATGGGTTCTGTTATCCTAAATGTGAAATTTTTCTCCAGTCTGATCATCCTACTACATGAAATATCTAATGGGTGTGCATTTTAAATAACTTTTTTGATCAGAAATAATTTTCTTGGGGAGGGGGAAGGATGTATTGGCTGTTTGTATAAGATCAGCTTATATAATATTTATTAAGGGAAAGTTTAAAAAAAAACTGTTCAAAATTGTTCTTTAAAGAATGTTTTGGTCCAATATGACTTTATTCATTGGATGGCTGGTTGATTGCAAACAGCATCTTATGTACCAGATATCTGATGGAACAAGATTCAGTGGAATTGTCATTGCCCAGAGACAGTGCAATGTGGTGATTTCAAATGCTTTTTACAGCTATATTTGTTACTAATTATTCAAATAGCTGTAGCCCTTGAAGGATCCAGTAAGATACCAGGATTCATTGTCCCAGGTACATGCACAATGAAAAGATGATCACTAGCCCCATAAGCTTATCTTCCAGGTATGCTCTCCAAACTATTCAAGGACTGAGAGGAAGTGACTCAACAGGTGACATTAACATTTACTCTCTGCTTGTGGAACATGTAGTTTTTGTCTTTTCACCTAATGGAGTCCTAGTAAACTTTCTCTTTTGGCCAGGCTGCCTGACACCTTCTTTAGCAAAGGCTCATAGGAACATGCATTTCCCTGAAGCCCTGGCACATGTTCCAAAGGATGAAACCGTTGCAAGGTGCAAATTCAGCTGTGATAATGATTGCTGTTCAGCTGACCATTTAATAGGTATTTTCCCCATCTGCTCTCACATTAAATGAGGGAAACCAAAGAATGGAATTTGCAGCTGCATCATTTCAAAAGAAGAATTCGGTGAGTGAATAAAGGCCACATGTACATACAGAATTATTTCTAGGGTCTGGTTCTTAAAGTATTACGTAAGTGTCATTTTACCAAACTTATTGCTGTGTTCTGCTTTCAGCAAGGCAGTGCTGCAAGAATCTGCAATGCTTTTCTCAAGTTTTAGACAAATTGGTGGGGGGTAAGAAAGGAGGAGCCCTCTGTTGAAATGGTGAATTCCCCATAACAGTGATTTCTTCATGACTAAGAGGAATTCGCAGCAAGACCTTCCCATAGTATTGGAGAGATGGCTAAAATCAAGGGGTCAGGCAAACCATTCCTTCCACTCCCCCAGGCTGCCGGATGGATTAAAATGGGGCTGGTTTGTTTTGCTAAATAAAAACTCTGGCATTTTAAACAGGGTATAGGCCTGCCAGCTGTGCTGCATGAAGAGGCTGCTGCACCTGTCTCTTTCAGAGGGCAGCACAGTAACCAGGGAGGAGATTAAACTTTAAGTCAAGTCATTGTCAAGGATAGGATCTTTGTTTGCATCTTCCCCAGACGGGTGTTCTGCCAGTGAGTTAAAGCAGCAGTTCTATCTCCATCCTACTACAGAAGCTCTGGTGAAGTAGCTATTGTGTGGGCGAGAATTTAATTTGCAGATGACAAGTTGAACTTGTATTTTCCAATATATAGCAATGAAAGTTTTCAAACCCAGCAAAAAGGATGCATTTTGTTTCGGTGTGCATCTGAGAACAAAAATATAGAAGAGGCAGGTCATGTACAGCATAGTCACTAACATTTGAGACCCAATTCTATTCTTGCATTAGTTTTGCACTTAGCTAATTCCATGAACTTCAGTGGTGTTACCCTTGCTTTATACTGGTATCACTTGCTGCATTGATAAATCAGTAGTGTTAGATCCACGTTAAAGAATAGGGAGATTAGGAGACGGCCTCAAATCTTTGCTATTGCAGAAGTATTTAGTGGGGTATTACGCATTCAGCATGAACTGAATTTTGATCTTGATATAACTCCATTAAATTCAGCAGTATGCGATACTGATGAAAAGAATGTCAGAGGCCTAGAGTACTTTAACTGTTAAAACAATGGCTGTATATGGTAGCTATTCTTTCTTTTACATTAAAACATACACATTTCAGTATTGTAATACTTAAACAATATGAGGAGTTTCAACAGAATATGTTGGCCCTCAATTAGGATCACATTCTCAGCTGATATGTCTGTGCTGCACTGCTTATGTCATGTCCCCTTGTGTCAAAATAACCCAGTTCCTAGCGGGTCTCTTTTTATATTTAATAATTTAAAGAAAGGTAGAAAATAAGGCTTGCTCTGTGAACTTGGTAGTCCCAAGAGCTTCCTTGCAGAAGTTTCTCTTAGACCTCTGCTCTGGGGAAAAGGATGCAAGGAATAAGAGGGCTCCTGCCTTATACCCTGGGTGCCACCATTGCCCAGGACAGGAGCTGTGGCCAAGCTACAAATTGTGGTGGGTCACTGGAAACTAAGGTAGCTGCTATCTTTGTACTCCCTCTTACTACCCCAGCTGGAGTCTGGCGTTCCTACCTGGGTTGTCTACTGCTCCAGAGATGTCTACTGCCCTCAGATCTCAGTTTAAGTTCCCATACTCCAGTGTTGGAACCTTCTTAGCAACTTCATTTCAGATTGCATCGCTCAGTAATATTTCAGGTCAACAGCAGAGTTCTGCCACAGTGTTGCACATGAATCTGAAGATGGAGTTTATGCAAATGTTGCATACGGTCAGAAGTCTCAGTTTATTGCAGATGAAATGAGGAAGAGAAGGAAATAGTCTCTTTCTGTTAACAAGCTCAAAATCAGATGTATACAATATCATTCAGATGCACGCAATCCCTGAAATTGTAGATGGTCTCAGCAGGGTTTTGATACCCTCTTAATCAATTTTAGGAGGATCATAGAAAAAGGCTTCTGGATTGTCACTGTCTTGAGGGTATGATGGGGAGTTAAATTCTCTTTGGTCTAGTTTTTCTGTTAAGAGAAATTAAGATGGAACCCTCTTCTGTTAGTCCATGCATTGGATGCTGCAAATGAGGAAGGTAGAAACTAGTATAACATAGCAAATAGAAGACCAATAAAAAGGGGACAGTGTCTTGCAGCTTTTGAACACTGTAACCTACATGCAATAAGTATTCAGACTTTGAGATGGCAGAAGAGACTGAAAACTACAGGGATTTGCCAAGACAACAGTCCCTTTAGGATGATGTAAATCTGTAACCCAGATAAAAAGGACAAGATTGGTTCTTGGTGACCATGGAGGAAATATTACAAAATGAAGTCTGAATATCTTTGAAACTGCTGGTTTAGTCCTCACAAGTTATAATTCTGTGGGAAGACATAGTACAATTAGAGAAAATCAATTAAGATCGCTATGTTTTTCATGATAGGCAGGAATTCACAGCAAAGACTTATTTTTTATAGGACTGGAGAGATAGTAAATTTAAATGTTCAAAGGAGCATTGTTTTTGGGGTTTTTTTTTCTGCTCCCGAGTTGCAAAATGGTCTGAATTGGAGCTCTGGGAAGAAAAACAAAAACTAGGCTGGTCAAATAATCTCATAAATCCTTTTCTGTGTAAATCATAAATGCCAAATTCCCTCCTAACCTTCCACAAAATGAGGCTGTTGATTCCAACTAGGATGGGTGTAAGGGGTCTCTGCCTATGTGCCCTGGAAAAAGGTGGCTTTCCAAGTGAGGGGTGCCACCCATTACAGAGCCAGTAAACTATTTTAGACAGAAATGGTAAATTTAAAATCTGTGGAATATGCAAGGGAGTTCCAGTTGTGGTTGGGAAGTTATTGGCAACATTGTGCCTCTTACAGCATCCCTCTTGCTTTGGATTTGTGCAAGAGGGATGCCCCGTTCCTGTTAGAAGGGCTTCTGCCATGACTTCAGGGTTGAGGGGTAGGCAGATAATGTGTCTATTAGCTGCATGGGGTTCCGGGATGTAAGAGCCATTCAAGTAACTGAGAGCATGCAGGCAGCAGGGGAGGCAGGAACAGGAGCGGTCAGATGCAGCAGGCTGCAAAAGAGAGAACTTCAGTGATGGGCAGTGGCAGGAGGGTGAGCTGCTCAGTGCCTGTGGCAGGCTGGAGCATTTTAGACACGTTATTAAGGGACTTGCAGCTTCCCCTGCTTTGTTGCTGAATAGCGATTTAGAAGGATTTGGTTTTTCCTTTGTGCCAGCAGGCTGATGTTTGTGGTTTTTGCTGGTATCTGAGGCCTGGGTTGGGACTGCCGAGACCTCTACCATCCCTTCAGTACCTGAGCAGGGCAGAGCTAGGGCCTGGGGGCCCAGTGCTACAGCAGAGAAGAGATGGGGTCATTTGAGTGTTCCCCCCCCCCCTTCCAAATTCCTATCTTCTCCAGTTTTGGTAATTTTTTCCCATGGGGCACTGCATCAAATGTTTCAATGAAGTTTTCAGATAACATATTTTCTAGCTAAGGAAAATGCAGTAGGTATAAAGCTATCAAAGAAAGCCAGCTTGGCAAATATTACCTTGGATAAATCCATATTGAAATTTTATTGCATATATATTTCATGGCTTTAAATTACTGTTTCCTTTAGGATATATTCTAAAACCTTGTGTGCTGTTGAAGTCAGATTGTAAATTGCTTGGAATAATTTCCCCCTGTTCCTACCCATCCCTTCTCTCCCTTAAAATATAGGTAATATATTAGCTATTTTCCAGTTACATGATACCAGTCCTGATCTGATAAATTCATTAAACATCCTGTCTACCAGACATGTGATTTTGTGTTACTTCTGTCTGGCATAGACCTCACCCAACTCCCCCATTCTTCAGTCATCCTGACTTTGACAAACAAAGCCAAGTATGCATTTAGCTTTGCACCACACCTAGACTAATTTTAAATCTCTGCCTCTTTTTTATTGTATAGCAACCTCCTTTCTTTATTTCTTGTTTTCTTTAGAAGAAACAGAAAATGAAGAGCCTTGTGGGTTAGAGAAGACTTGCTCTTTGTTATAATTTCCTTTGCAAGTCAGCCTGACTATTGGTAATTCTTACTTTATCCCTATACTACCTGACTGCTGTAGCTTCATTTTAATAATAAACCCCTTTTTCCCACTGCCTGTAGGCACTCTTCATACCCATAACCTCCTATTTCATGAAGTTATTCATTTGGTTTGGTTTAGAGCCGTTCCCCACAAGCTTTTACCATTGCTTAATATGAATGTTGCTGGCACACTTTGCACGTGTATCACTGCATTTAAGCAGAACTTACTGACCTGATCTAAGGTTACTTTCTATAACTTCCTCTATGGTCCCCTCAATGAAGTCTAAAATAGGATCACTTCTTGTTGGCTCTGTAACTTTTTTGTCTGTTGTCAGCTGCTGCATTCAGGAATAGGGATTTAAACATGCAGCATGCATGGAACAATTATCTCCATGCACAGCCCTTCAAGTGCACATAATGATCTTTGCAGACATGCTGAAACAGATGAGAGTTCCATTCCTATTTCCTGGCAACTGTATCAGCAGAACATATTTTATAGAGCTGCAGAGATCTTTGTATATATTTGTATTCAGCAGTCTAAGCAAAGCATCTCAGGAAAAAAGTACAATATTAGGCAGATTCAGCTGGTGCCAGAAGCAAGGGGTAGGAAAAATGTCACAATTATTCAGCAAGGGTCATGGAGTAAGAGGGTCATGCAGAAAGCACATAATTAGTTAGATAAAGGCAGTGCTATGTTGGCTAGCACTATGGAAGAAGGAGACTTGGGGGTTGTCATTGACCACAAAATGAACATGAGTCTGCAGTGCGATGCCGCGGCTAGTAAAGCAACCAAAACGCTGGCTTGCATCCATAGATGCTTCTCAAGCAAATCCTGGGATGTCATTCTCTCCTTGTACTTGGCCTTAGTGAGGCTGCAGCTGGAGTACTGCATCCAGTATTGGGCTCCACAATTCAAAAAGGATGTGGAGAAGCTTGAGAGAGTGCAGAGAAGAGCCATGCGCATGATCAGAGGTCAGGGAAGCAGACTCTACGAAGACAGGCTGAGAGCCCTGGGGCTCTTTAGCCTGGAAGAGTGCAGGCTCAGGGGTGATCTGATGGCCACTGATAAACTTATCAGGGGTGACCACCAGTATCTGGGGGAATGTTTATTCACCAGAGCGTCCCAAGGGATGACAACTAGGTCAAATGGTCATAAACTACTACAAGACTGTTTCAGCCTGGACATAAGGAAGAATTTCTTTACTGTCTGAGGCTCCAAGGTCTGGAACAGCCTGCCACTGGAGGTGGTTCAAGTACCTTCATTGAACACCTTCAAGATTAAACTGGATGCTATCTTGCTGGGATCCTGTGACCCCAGCTGACTTCCTGCCCTTTGGGCAGGGGTCTGGACTTGATGATCTTCTGAGGTCCCTTCCAGCCCTAATGTCTATGAAATTGAGGTTACTGGAGTTGCGGGTATCCTTATCATGCTTAAACCTAGATTAAATTATGTGACTAGCCCATGTCCCTACCACTTCCCAAATATAGTATTGAATCTGCCATACTGGGGCAATATGTGGATCAATTACTAATTTATATTCATTTCAATTAAATAATTTGATTGAATTACTCATCCTTCATGTGTTACTTCTTTTACACTGTGGGGACTTTGGAGCAAGGACTGTGGTCAAGATTTGCAAAGCTGATGAAGAGATGTAGATGCACAGGGTTGGATTTTCAAAAATACCTCACTGGTTTTGGAGCACATGTCCTAATAAAAAGATTTTTACTGGCACTTGTAGTCTTGAAGTCACTGAGATGCTTCCAAATCTCACCCACAACACCCATTAATTTTAGTTCCTGTTGGATGTCTAAATTCCTTTGAGAATTCTAAAGTCCTTAATTTCTTACTTCTTTTAGTATGTAGGCAATGCATTACACATAGTAAGTATTGTATATAACGCATTGTGAGCGAGTCTAACAGTAATACGGGTAGTCCTTGGACTTATGATGCAATTGATTCCTGAAAACTATGTCTTAAATTGCAACGTTGCAACTTAGAACCAATTTTCTCATGAGGAACAATGTTATAAATGGGGGATTGGTTCCTGAACCAAGGCCTGATACCTTATTTTCACTAAAAATACCCCAGGATTTTGTACTTGATCAATTATAGATTAGTAATATAGCTACCTTAATGTATTTATATTGTAAAAAGCAACCACATGGATTTGGAAGGACTTCTTTGAGGTGACTGCTGGAATTTTGAAAGGCTCTTGGTTGGACTTTTTGAAGTACTCTTGACTGGAGTCTTCTCAGGAGTCTTCGCTGCAAGTTTTTCTGGAGTCTTGTCTGCTTTCTTAAAGAAAAAGTGTCCACGGAAGTTTGGACAGATGTTCTCCAGGGAGATGACTAACACAGTAAACTTGTTCGCTGGTATGGCATCGCATCAGGTCAAGCATTGTAAAGTCAAAACTGACATCAGACAGTTGAAACAGGGTGTCAATTTATAAACATTGTAAGTGTGAATGTTGCAACATGAAACATTGTAAGTTGAGGACTGCCTGTACTAGCACAGAAGACCAGGGAAAGTCTGAGGCTGTGTTCATGGCTAAGGCTGGGAAAGGCTTATACAAGTTCTCATATTGGGCATCTCAAAAATTGTGCTCTGAGGCTCCTTGATCTTTCTCAACAAATAATCTTTTGGTGTACGCCACAATTCATTTGTAAAAGGGATATATATGGGACATCATGTCTCCATTTATTTCAGACATGAAAATTGGGTCTAAGGCCTTAGTTATAGGTTTTTACTAGATGTGAGAAAAAAGTGGCCAGTTCACAACACACCCATCTTCTAGAGAATGTCAAGTGTAGATCTGAAAAAAGGTTGCCTTTGCCCATCTGAAGTTCATACAATTATTTTGTTGCATGTCCCCAAAAAAGATTCAGGGGTGCTGTAAACTATCCACTTCCTAAATTCAGTGGAGTGAATTCTAGGGACTTGTGAAACACTCTTACAATCTCATCCTGAGGCGATAGCCAAGAATAATGTGGCACATAATGAACCTGCCCACTGATAGGGGTAACCTGAGGTTAAGTGTGCTGAGCAGGATGACTCATCCGTATAAGAGTTCAGCACCTGATGTCTGCTGCAAGCTGGTGTTTAAACAACGTGCTCATTCGCTTTGCCTCTCAATGTTCCATCTCCTCCTGATTGTGTGCAGCCCTGTCTTTGTCATGTTCAGCTGGCTGGCAAATTACATCCTGATTAGGCTGACAACCTCCTCTTTTGTTTTTCCTTGATCTGTTACAAGTTCAGGAAGGCATCAGAAATGTAAAGGAACCCTCTAGAAAAAGGATCTTATCTGGGCTATTCAAGGGTAGGGTGTCCATCGCAGAGTACAGTCCACTTGTCCTCTATTAATACAAGAACTGGACAACTTTATGTCCTCTCTTTTTCTCTTAAAGAAGAAAAGAGGACACAAAGGCATTGGGTTTTGTATCAATAGAAGACAGAGTAGCAGAAAACCAAATGTCCTCTATGATAACCACCCTATTCAAGGGGCGCTTGCAATAGAAATCCAACCTGGGTGAGTGTTAAGTGTTATGAAAATAGTGATACCACTATTGCGGTTGTGGAATCTCCATCCTTGGAGGTTTTTAAGACCCAGCTAGAGAGAGCCTTGGCTGGGGTGATCTATTTGGGGATGATCCAGTTTTGAGCAGGGGGTTGGACTAGACAAACTCCTGATATCCCTTCCACCTCTAATGTTCTATAATTTTATGATCTACTATGGTTTATGACATCAGGGTACACAAATCAACAGACAACGTCCTGCTCTGTCCTGTATATATGTACATATACATATAATATGCAGTATATATAGGTGGCGTAAACAAAACACACTTTTACTTTTCTGAAGATCAGTGGCAATGTAGAGTTTCAGGTGTGTACTTCTCCTACCCAGCACCAGTCTGCATATAAGCCACTCCCAAGTTACTACTGTGCCGATTAGCACCTTGCATTCTGTTAAATCAAGGCTCTTTTGAAATTACTTCAGAGTACCCATTGAAAAGTGAGGGTTAGAAAAACACAGTTCATCAGCTCATTACTATACTATGTAGTATTTTCTGAAATTCTCACTTTTGTTCCCCGCTAAAATTCTTCTCTAATTTAATAAGATGTCTCATGATTTCTTTTTTGTACTACAAGTTACATTTTTCTTTCAGAGGTAATTGTTAGCTGTACAGTTTCCTAGATTACATATATCTTGTGTATGAGGTTTCCAAATATCTTGAAGGATCTCTCTCTGAGTGTAATACATAATCTACATATACATTAGCATATGATTTATCATCCCAGCAGGTTTCAGTTATGCCAGTTGTAAATTCTCATCATTACCATTTCATCTACTTCTCTTAATTCCCTTGTTCCTTCTATTGGTGTATTACTGTTTTCCCCATCTTTCATCTTCTGATTCAAAATAACTTCTTTTCTGTAATGGTCTGTAGGCTGGAAGCATGTAACAGCGTGCTGAATTAGGATAAAGACTCTTCCTTCCTCTCATGTCTTTCAAGATTTTCAGATGAGAATGTTGATAACAACACTTTTCCTCTTTAACTAGTCATGAGTCTGATGTTACGAATGTTTCCACACTGAGACGTTTGCTGGTTGTTTTGTAAATTATCTCCTTTTTCAGTAGTAGTTTCTGGCATCCTCGCAAGAATTACTCCCATGTGGAAAAATGGATTCATTGCTCTTCCATTGTGTAGACCCACATTTGTCTACACAAACAGAACTAGTAGACAGTTCATATACCTAAACCAGCCTTGATGTTCCTTATCTCTATACTGTTTTCTCCACATGCATCTGTAGCCCTGACATGTTTTGAAGGGGCTCTGTCCATCCATCCCAGTAGTCCCTTGCCTGGTCTCACACTTCACATTTTCCTGCCACGTCTTTGATGCTGGCAGGGGGAGGGGGAGTGTTTGCTTTTCTTATGGGAGGAGCCTCCATGGGTCAGTGAATGCTTGAAAAGACAAGTGACTCTATCCATCTGCTGCCCTGGGGTACAAAAATTATAAAGTAGGAACTGACTAATGGGGTGGCTAAAACAAGTTATGCTATGAGGGAACTATCACACATCACTACAGGATTCTGTCATCTTTGACTAGCTCATTTTGCATCTTAAACAGTAAAGTAGACCAGGTATGCAAATATCTCTAACTACATATTCAAAACATTTTCAAGTAAGTGATGAACCATATGCTTATGAAGTCTTTCCAGCCAGTGAGCACTTCAGAGAAGGATTGGATTCCAGTGGGTTCAAGTATATCCAGTATTCTATATGTGCCTTGCTCTTATTTCTATAACAGTATAATGCTATAACCTAGCCAGTTCATCATTACCATTGCTGCTGAGTGTTTTTATATCTACTGTTTCCACAGTAACTGCTGCACTGAACAGCATTTATTTTATGGTGAAAAGTAAGTGTTGATTTTTTTTTTTTTCCCCCTTCCCTCCCCCCACACCCCCACCCAATCCACTAGTTTCCTTGACCTGTAGAGCATCCAACCCCATTCAAGATACTTTTTAACTGGCCTTCTGCAAGGGTAAGACTATTTAATTCAAGTCCCTTCCTCTGGCCATTGTATAAATGACTTGAAGATATGCTTTTCACCTTCTAACTGTTTCAGAAATATGCTGGCAGCTTGACAGCAATTCTCTGTGGGACAAGTTAAAAAATCGTCTTGTCTTTGGTACTGGAGGAGACGACTCAGCTTGCTGAGATACAAGATTTGGGGAAAAGCTAGGGGTTCTAACACATACTTGCTATGGAGCAAATGAACTTAGCTTCCTAGTAAAATGAAGCAGAAAAATAATGCACAGCATTACATTGATACAAGTCACTGTGCTCTGGCATAAAGATACCCTTTGAAAGGAAAATTAGCTATATATTTGTGCAAGTTACACATGACTGATGGGCCAAATTATACCAATGTCTTTCTTTTGCAAGGTCTTAGCCCAGCAGGGACATTTTCTTTAATGCAAACCAGCTCTTCTACCCCTGAGTGGCAAACTGAGGATAGCCAACTGTGCAAAACTGGTCTCATGTCCAAATTATTCCTACACAGCAAAATTACTAGAGAGTAAAATCAAAGCCAAATTACTCTGTAGTAACTTTGTTTGCCCCTGATTATTTAGAGTTCAAGTGGAAAACAGAGTCCTCCATATGCTACAAATGCCTACTTTGGAAAGCATATGTTTGCCAACAATCAAAGTAAAAGTGAGCGAAGGTCTTTGGATAAATAAAAGGCAGATGGCAGAAGCAGGTCAAAGAGAGAAATGGTTCCACTTTCATCAGCTACAATAAACTGACTCAATAATAGGAATTTCTATGAATTTCAAGCAGACAAACAGGTTCTGCAGTGAGCAGCTAAAGTAACACCTTTCTCCATCAAAGCCTCAATAACTGCCAGGTATCTAGGAGCAGATATATTTTTACATTCCAACCATCGCTTGCTTCATGTCAACCTTATAAACTTTGTGTTAGGGGCTTCATTCATATGCATTTTTCACTGTACTACTGTTCCAGAAGCTGACAAGTTTAGTAAAGAAACAGTCTCAAAGCACACTGGGGGCCTGCCACCAAGCCCTGAAAAACAAGAGTTGATGCTAACATGTCAGGGGAGTTCCTTGAGAGAGTCTTCCAGGAAGCTGTGGTTAAATTTTTGTGGGTTCCAGTATTTCAGGGAGAGATGCTTTTAACAAAGCTGTTGATTAATAAGGAAACTATGATGCATAGTACCTCAAAGCCTGGAAACCCAAAATTATAAGTGACAGGAGTTTTTCAAAATCTTTGGATCTCTCATCCAATTACTGAAGAAGGGAAGTTATCCCCTCAATCTTGTTCTTTGTGAATCCAGTCTGCCTTCCCCCTTCTTCCCCCATGCTGATCACCAGATGTATTTATAAAGTCCTGTCAAGATCCTTGATGATTAGGAAGAAAAAGTAGGAACAATGCTTCAGTGGTGGCTAAATTCACAAGAGAGACCCCTAGTTTCTTTTTAACGGGTAGCATGAGACATCAGTAAGGCCTGTGTGACAAAGGAGGTCAGAGTTGATTTCTGGCCTGTAAATTTTGGCCTACTGAATACTGAAGAACCCAGTCCTGAATACTTCAGCCTCCCTCCACGTGGGTGCTGAAATAATAGGCTTCTGAAGTTCCATGGATGAAAGATAATGCAGTCGTGGCCCAGATTATATTTCCTGGAGATTCTCCACAGGGCTGGAAGGGAGACTGTTTTATAATGCACCCAGTTGGCCATCCAGCTGTCTGCCCTCATTGCCCCTTCTCCCAAATAGAAACCCTTTGTGGTCTCCAAAAGAAATGGAAAATGAGATTCCTCCACCTATACTTTCTGTTCATAGAAAATTGCCTGTTTCAGGTCTAAGGGCAGCATTTGAGCCAGTGTTCTGAGACCTGGTATCTTTTACTGGATTGACTAGTGTTAGGATGGAGGTAGACAAGCAGTCGAATGCAAGACATTCACTCTTTTGACCGGATGCAAAATGTCTTGCTTTCAAAAGCTCCACTAATTCCATCCCAATTATGCAGATGTTCCAATAAAAAGAATCACCCTCTCGTATAATTCCTGGACCATCCTAGCTACCTTTCTATTCAGCATGCTATGGTGACATAGCGATCACATGGGTCTACACATGATCACCAGCTACATCGCCATAGCAGTGTGCTACCAAGATAAAACTCACTGCTATGGTGATGTAGCAGCAAAATCTAACCATGTGCTTTACGCATGGTATAGTAACTGCCCATATCGTTGTAGCAACATCACTGTACAAAGACATGTAGACATGCCCTAATGCCATCAGTGCTCTGAAAAATGAATGTTGTTATTACCATTCATTATTAATTTTTATACCTTATGTAGCAAAATTAAATGGAATCGTATATTTTTATAGAACAGGATCATGGTCTCAACATCTGAGTTTCATGACTCGGATCTTGTTGTGATTGGTAGGTGGATATTATCACAAAAGGAGAAAGGAGATGTTTCAAATGGAAAGAGCAGCGAGATTGATGGGAAGTATTACTGAAGACACTCCAATAGGGATTTGTCTTACAGCCTGAATGGCGTTCCGGCCGGCCGACTGGTCAGAGCTGACCAGGGGAACAGTGTTTAATTAAGTGGATGTCAATGGAGTGGATGTTAAGTGAATTAAACAGTGTTTAATTAAGCGGGCTGGCAGATGGAGATGCAGAACAGCGTATTGGGTTTAAAATAAATTTGACTTGTGCTGTTGGTGGCCGCGATGCAGGCTGTAGGCTTACTTGCGTAGTTACAAATTGAGTTACTGCATCGAGTGTACAGACGAAAGCGTGCAGGGA
Source organism: Caiman crocodilus (assembly GCA_030014935.1). NCBI lineage: Eukaryota > Metazoa > Chordata > Crocodylia > Alligatoridae > Caiman > Caiman crocodilus. The sequence continues at coordinate 183,297,627 of JAGPOW010000261.1, forward strand.
GGGGGTACGTTGGGAGGTCGCTGACGGGGAGCCGTTGGTGGGTGATCAGTCCGCCAAAGTCACCCTGCCACGTGCTCAGAGCTCTTTGTGGTGCGCTCAGAACTCTGAGAAGTCTTTCCTGCAACGTGGTCTGAATGCGCTCCGCTTCAACTTGGGCGGAAACTACGCAGACTTTTATACCTTTAGAGTAGCCAATGAAAGTTTGCCAAGTAGGAATACTTAAGTGGGTGGAACATACCAAATTTAGAATAATGCCAATCATATGGAGGGGTGGTCTATTGAGTCAGGGACACTCACGTGATTTGGGTTGTGACAAATGGGTAGCCCGAAATGTTTCATGTTTCTTCCTAAAATGGGTACTACAGTCTTCTTTTCAGTCAGTGTCTCACTCCTTAAAATATGCTAAAAAGTGAGTTTGATCTCACTGAAGTCTGTAGGATTTAGTTCAATGGACTACAGAATGTCTTTCACTAATGGAAATGGTTAAACTTCAGCTGCAACACCTCTCATGTAAGAAGCAACAAGAAAAAAAAATCAACACAGCCTATTCTGAATGATGTTTTTTGTGACTTCAGCAATGGGTGACATTAAAATACAGTTACCTAAAATATTTTCCTTAGTAAAGGATGAGCTGAGACTAAGGCGTTTGGTAGTATTTATAGAATTATATAGACCAACAGAGAACTTTGTCCTAAATGAAATGAAAAACCTTCCTGCAGAAGACAGCGTTCTGAAATGATAAATGGTTGCATCTTCAAGTAAAAATCCAGATAACCAAATTCTATAACTCAAATTGCTCTAACTCTCTCTTCCTGATACTCTTTCCAAGCACTTGAATTTGAAGTCCCAGGTCTGGACTAGAGACTACAACAGCTTACTGATATCAGCAATTCTGACTGGTGTAGAGTCAGTTCATGATTTACTGTAATGCAGCTGGTCCTAAGAGAATGGGATTTCCTTCCATAAAATAAAATGGAGTAAGCAACACTGCTGTTCAAAAATGTGTGAGATTTGGGCATCATCTTGGGATAGGATGCGTTATGAGTGGAGCTAACAAATGACCCATTTTTGTGATGTTACTTTTTTTCCCCTCTCTGATGCACAGGAAGAAGATAGGTCTCTGGTGCAGTTAAAAGCCATACAGTCTCAACACACAGAGGAGGATTTAGGCAATTATTGATTTTTGCTATTCAAGTAGAAAGAGTAGTTACCATAGCAACCAGCATGGTAGGTATAGCATCATTGGTTCTAATATGTAAACTCTTTTTAAAGAGATTCAATCCTAGACTGGTGACCTTCCAGAATGCATTTTTAACTTACTTTACATTGCTTTAATTGACCAGCCATGCTCCACAGCAGGGGAGAAAAAGGCTTCATGTTGATAGGGGGTTAAAATACATGGGGGTTATGATTTTAACAATGATTGATTTTAACAATAGGGGGTTAAAATCAATTAGTTCTCTGTACTACTTCCCCAATGTAAGAAAAGCTGTAGTTGGCTTGTAAGAGATAGTAAGCCTGTGATGGCCTGTGGGAGTCCGCAAGATACTATCAAGATGTTATGGTACATGCTGAGAATATGCCTCGAGGGTCTGGAGCAGCATAGAAAGACCCTTCGTTCGACCTGCTGATGATTCCATTTTAAACACATGCACATACTGCCCAAATGGTAGGAGCAAAGGGTCTCTCCATCGCTCCTAGTTTCATTGTACTGCCATGACATGCGCTTGTATGCTACCTGCTTGTAGCCTTGAAGGGTGTTGACATGTTTGTGTGGGGCTGTAGATGGGTCAAGTAGCACTGTTGAGTGAGATGCAGGCTAAAAGAATGTACTTTTTTTTTTTTTTTTTGTAACATTTGCTAAATCTGGTCACAATGAGAGGAGAAGCTACCCTTGAGACTATTTTTAGAAATGCTTTTATGAAAAAAAACAAATGGTACCTCAGCTGGTTTAGCTCGCCATGCCATGTTTTTCCTTCAATGAACCTATACTGCCATATACCAATTATCTAATCCCATGTCTCAGAGTGCCTGTAAAAGAGAACTGCTTATGAAAATGGAAGAGAGTATGCCAGATTATTGGGACACACAGGACAATTCACAGTGAGATCCGAGGCATTTCACATTCTGGTTTGCCTACTTAGATATGCCACAGCCCATGTGGCAGGCAACAAGCCAGTTTGTTATATGACTATCTCCGCTGAGGCCTGCCACATGCCAAAAAAGGCTTCAGGGCTAACTGAAAAATGTTACAATATATACAGATAAGTCGTATCACTGAGCTACAGTCACATGCAGCCCATAGGAGCAAATAGTATGGAAGTTTATTATAGTTTCATACTCCAGTAACTGGAAAGCAGCCAATCCAACTTGGCAGAATCTTTATTCCCATGTCAAAGATTACGTATACAGCAAAAGCTGTGTTAACCAGCACTTTATTAGGCAGAAATCTCTATTAACCAGAATCTGAGGGATGTGGCAAAAGCGAAACTAGAAGTACCACTTCCAGGTTTTGCCACCACCGCAAGCAGAGTTCTTGCCTTTTCTTCAGCCCAGGGCAAGCGGCCTGCGCAGGACCCCCTTCCTGTTCCCTGGCACACTGATGCTGAGGAATGCACCAGATGGTGCACATTTGATTAACTGGAATATTTGATTAACCAGCATTGTCTATTCCCAGGGGGTGCTGGATAACAGAGCTTTTACTGTATTTTTAAAAATGCAGAAATCTCACTTCAAAGAGTTATTTCTTTCAGAAAATAAGATGACAAATTTTTGGCCAGGGTTGGATTAGAAAGAAAGGTAGAATTCAATTTAGAGCTCAATGTAAGCAAAGCAGCCTACAACACTATTAAACACCAAAAGAGAGAATGAGCATGCATGCACACACATACTGTGGGTTGGATTTCCTTGAGAGCTTTACTATCAGGAGGGGTGTGGAACCCTGGCTGGATTTTCATCTAACTTTTTTCAGGACAAATCCCTGTTTTAAAGGAGTCATAAAAGTATGTCATACTTTTACGGGCATCCTGTTCCTGGGGCTAATGCTGGCCCTCTATTTGGGGAGAAGAGTGAGATGAGCCTACAAAAAAGTTTCAGAACTATTTATCACTAATGATGGATTTGGAACTAAGGGAGGAGAGTATTTTGCAATTGAGTAGTAGGGATCTGTTATAAGGTCTGATATATTTAGGAGGGAGAAGAGGCCAGTTAGGAGAAAAGGCGTTGAAAGAGCAGTTGGGAGGGAATGAGACCATAGAGTGCAACCCTGAACCTGAGGAACTGAGTGTGTTAAAATCAGAAAGAAAGTGAAGGAGTTTGAGGAAAGGGCTGAAATGTTTAGAGCAAGAGGGAAAGTGGATGAATTTTAATTTGATAAAAATGATAAGCAGCAAGGAGGCCAGGTTATCAACTGACATGGCAAGAGATTGCCAAGGATTTCATACCAGGGAGGATGGGAAAGAAATGATGCATTTTGGAAATGTTAAACAGGAAGAAGCAGCAAGATTTAATACCCTAGTTATGGGGTTGGAGTAGTGAGAAGAATTAAATATGGCAACTACAGCTGGGACATGACAGAGAGAGAGTGGAGTTTCATAGATTGTAAGGGGCTGGAAGGGACCTCACAAGATCATCCGGTCTAGCCCCCCTGCACTAGGCAGGAAAGACAACAGGTCTTGATATATTGTATATAACAGGACAAAACATCTTGTAGGAGATAAGAGTAAGGTGGCAATGCCAGACCAGACACAAAAAGAAATTGGGGGTAAAAGGAAGAATCATCACAGAGGTGGTAGCTGAAATGTAATACCATGCAAAATGGCTAATGTACCAACAGTTGCGGTAAATTAGGGGTGTCAGATATGCAGCCTGTGGACAGGATGTCACCCACAGGGCTCCCTGACAGACTGGGTATTTGGGGATCAGGGCAAGTGGGGATAGGACCTGCCAGGCTCCAGTGCACTCATTGAGAATGTGTTGGAAGTAGGGAGACCAGTGACAGTTTTGTTAACTTTCACATTTGCCACTACTGCTCACCCAATATACCTAGATCCAGTCAATGAGGAAACCCTTGGTCTGGATCCATCCTGCACAATGGGGTAAGTCTGACAGAAGTGCTTTACAAGTATCTGTGATAGATAGATGCTAGATAGGAACCACCATAAATGCATATTTCCTAGTCATACATGTTACTTTTGATGTTTGCAGCCTAGTTTCAGCCAAAGATGAGCACAGAACACAAATCCTAGTTACCGTGAAGGCATCGAATATTCAGTAAAGAAACTGATAGGAAGTCTATGTTAAAATAGGCAAGCAGATGAGATGGAAGCAAATATACATAGAGAGGGATGCAGAGATATAAATGTGACCACTTGCTAGAAGTGTACAGATCTGGCAGTGTATAGCTGCTAATGAGAATTGAGACATAGATCAACTTCTTTTTAATAGTTATTCCTACCCAAGTTTAAAATTGAACCTAAGATTTTCTCCAGGAGATTCTCTTCCCCCCCCCCCCCCAACAGAAATATATTTTTGTCAATAATGCCATGTTCATTTTCAGCTCTAAGGCTGTTGAATAAGCATACAGGTATCTTCATTGGGCAGCAGCCACTCAATATCTTTTTCCAAATATGATGTGTCTGTGCATCTCTCTCTCTTCCTTTTATCATGCCAATGTTTTGTTGCTGCTCATGTTAGAAGTCAGAAAAGGAAAGAGTGATTGACTGAAAGGATAACATTATGACAATGTTGAAACTTCTTAAGTGACTAATATGTGAGAATTCTGTGTACATATTTTTACTATTCTCACACATTATTTGGGCTTTGCTATACTTTTAGGGCACAGTTCTGCCAATCCTCCTTCATGCAAACTCCTTAGTCATTGTTTTTCCTGGGACTATTATTGTGAGTAAGGGTTTCTGAAACTGCCCTGCTGCAACAAAACTGGGGGTTGCTGCGAGACATTACTTAGAGTACATCAAATTGTTAAGTCTGGCCACTGCTTAAGCAGAAATTGTAGAAACAGATTTGACACCTATGCCTTGATTTTTCTTTCTAAACATATGCTTCTCCTAAGCTGTATTATCATGATTAAAAATAAAACATCAAGGATGTACTTTATTTTTTTTTAAATAACACACCATGCTTAGCCCATATGGATGATTTATGTCAAAACAGCTTATTTTCCAGCAGATATCAAAACTTCAGTGTCTTGCTGCTTTCTACTTCAACTCTCACAAAGTAATGGCCAATATGTACCAGGTACTGATGGAGCTTTCTTTCTATTAGTTTCAGTAGGAATTGAAGGCAACATATCACCTGACAGGACCAGAGTGGAAAAACATCTTTTGTTATAAATAGTTTCTGACTTCTCTTTAAATCAAAATAATTTGATTGGATCAATGTTTTCAATATCCATCTCTGAATCAACATCAAAAGGCTGTGGAATTAGCCTTGGAAAAAAATTCTTTAGGAGTCATTTAGATAGCAAGGTACTCCATGAAAAAAGGCTACTTTATTATCTCCATCAGAACACAACCTTCTGCTGGCTAGTGTCATGGAAACAGAGCTGTGCAAGATAGATATCCATTTACTAGAATGCTGTCGCAAATTTGATGCAGACTGTGTGGATAAATATACCTCTTCTGTCTGGGAATATGATCACTATATTGTTTACAGCAGAAAAGCTGTAGAGAATTTTATTTTTAACCTCTCTGATGAATAAAAGCCAGATGCAATTAAAACAGTACTTTTGGCAGCTCATACAAGGCCATATCAGGGATGGCACATCTCTTCTTCAGGATATCCATGGCCTTACTCATCTTTCTATAGCACAGAATCCAGACACATTTTATTTGTCTGTCTAACCATACTCCAGACCAGTCTCCACGTTTAATGACGTTTGCTGCTGTCTTTTTGAAAGTGGAGGAAGATCATGGAAGAATCATTTCCAGTCTATATTTTGTCATCCTAAAAATTAAACACAGTAGGCCAGGCCTCTTTAAATGTGTGCACTTCAGTCTTATAAGTAGACTAATTTAGGAGTTTATTTCAAAGCCCACAGCCTCTATTTACAACTTGGTTGTATGTTAAAGGGTTTGTTTTTAGTGGCTAGGTGAAATTCTGCAATCTCATGCCTAAGCTTTTGGCTCAAGTGCTAAATGGCAGGAAAGAATTGGGGAAGGAAAAACATTTGCTGTCTACTTAGTAAAACAGAGCATTCCTTTAACTTGTCACTGATACAGACTTCACCCAACGCCTCCGTGTGCAGGCATCAAAATAGTCTGCTTGCCTCCAGCAGTAAGAAGGAGGGGCAAGAGGGAGCTCCCGTGGACTTACTCCAGTGCAAAAGTGATCTGAATTTGGCCCTAAATGTTTATACTTACTGGGAGATGACATGATTTAGGTGCTTAATAATAAGATATACCCCTCCTGGTGTAATTGGTTTATCAGCTCATGTTTAATGCCCACTGCTGAAGTTATCCTGCATGAAACTGTCCAATCCTCTTTTGAACCTGGTTAAACCGTTACCCTCTAGAACAGGGGTAGCCAAGCTGCGCAAGTAGTTCAGGTAGCCTCCATGTGGCAGGCACATGGTATATTGGGGAGGCAGACCAATTTATTGCAGGGTAGCTGTGACAGGCAGGCTCCCTGGGGCTGCCCTCTACAGCCTGCCCACCTGTTCTTGCCTGCCACGACTTGATCTAATAGGTTCTTTAATTGATTATTAATAAGTGGGAGGCTGCCCACGTGTGCCCCGTTGCCAGGGGGCAATATCTGCGGCTCCTACCATCCCCATATCGCAGCCCAGGCCTCGCAGGTGGCATCTTGGTGTTACTCTAATCACTGGCCCCATGCTGGGCCCCAGAATCATCCTCACAGGACCCTTCTACGATCCCTCTGATCAGGCAGCCACTCCCATCATCCGGGCTACCTAGCCACCCTGAAACCATGCCTGCACTGCTATCCCCATCTCCTGAGGACAACCGCAGAGCTGCCTTCCCCTCTCGGGTGTGGTTCCCCTGGGACCTCCGGCACCTAGACCTGGCCCACCTCCAGGCCAGTTGGCTCCCTTAGCCCTGGCCTGAGCTTGGGCCTTTCGAGGGTACTCTCTCCTCTCAGGCTCAGTCTCTAGCCCCTCGCTCTCTCACAGGGTCCCTCCTCTGGGCCCTTCACAAACCAACGGGGTTACCCACCCAGCGGTGGGGGCAAAGAGGTTATGGCACCCTGACTCGCCTTTTACTGGGGTGGTAACTGGCCTGGCATTTCTGGGGGTTCCCATGCCACTGAGAGCCCCACCAGGCCACCCACTCCTGGCAGGGTGCAGTTTCAGGTCATGCCAGGACCAATGGAGCCTCCTTGCCAACCCCTACAACTCCCCCTTACCTCCAGGTGATCTTCTTGGCAGCTCTTCAGCCAGGCAATTTTGCTGCCTCCGTTCCAGCAGCCAGACTGCCTGTGTTTATATCGGTAGCCCTTGCCTGAAAATGGCTGCCCCCATCAGGCACCTGAAGGCTGCCTGCTCCAGGGCCTTAAAGGGGCAGGCACTCCCGGTGCCCTGGCATGATCTTCACCTGAGGCAGGCACACTTCGCGCCCTGCCACAATCTTCTCATCAGCAGCAGCAGGCTCAGCGCCCCGCCGCACTCTCCACCCGCGGCGGGTGGGCTCAGCGCCCCGCTGCACTCTCCACCTGTGGTGGGCAGGCACGCTCAGTGCCTGGCCACACACCTTCCCCCCACCTTAGAGAGTGGCAGGCACACACAGTGCCCAGCCACACCGCCCCCTCTCTGGAGCTCTCATCTCCATCCTGCTCTCTCTGGGGCCTCTCTCCACTGAAGCCCCTCGTGGGCCTTGGAAAGTGGTGGGCACAGCCAGTGCCCCGCCACACACCTTCCCCACCCCCCTCAAAGTGGGGCATCTCCTCATCATTTCCCCCCCACCTCCCGGGGCTCACAAGTGGCGTGCACACCCAGTGTTGTGCCATGTAGCCAAGCTATGGTATGCATGCCATAAATGGTGCAACCAGGCTCTTTGTGGCATGTGGGGAAGGATCAGGGAACACATCAAAAGGGCAGGGAGAAAAGGAGAGTGGCAGCTAGGGAAGGGTGCACAGGGCAGTAGAGCAGCAGATCAGGCAGGGGAAGGGGAGGGGAGCAATACTGAGGGAGGGCAGGGAGCTTAGTGGTACATCTGCCAAAAAGGTCATCTCCTTCCTCTTAACATCTTGTGATAATTAGTTCCACAAGGCAAATTGCTCTGTAAAAAATACTTCCTTTTGCTTGTTTTAAACTTGTACCTACCACCTCCTCATCCTCCAAGTTTATTCTCAACAATCATCACCTTGGCCAAATCAAATATAACAAACTGCAGTCTGATAATGGCTAAGAAGATGGAGAGCAGCTATTATTTTTCAGGACTGCTCATATTTTGTGTTTTCTTTTCCTGTCTGCTCAGCCTTCAATGTATTGTCCTAGTTTACATTCTTCACTTGTAACTTCGTGTCCCATAGCTCTAGTATAGTAACAGATATAACTAGTAAATCTCTGTTTACTTTCTCTGAACCATTCATTATTTTATAGATTTCAACTAAGTCTCCTATAGGTCACCTTTTTTTCTAAAATGAGGTTCAAGTTTATATAGTCCCTTCTTGTAAAGAATCCCCTCTATACCTTAATCATCCTTTTATCCATCTATGTACCTTCTCTAGCTCTACTAAACCCTTGTTACTTGGTAATTTTGGGCAGCTCCTGGAGCTCTTGACACATGGATTGTTCTCTCAATAACATCTGAAACTAGTTTAAAGCACTTGTTAGGTGACCAAAAGTTACACCCCTCTAGGGCAGAATTCCTTTGATCCATGTTACAGTAAGGTGTAGTCACTCTAGGTTACACCTTAGTGTAAACATCCCTCTTGCCTCCCCTTTCTTCCCCCCTCACAGTAACTTGTATCAGGCTCTGCTGATCCCCCTGCCCACACCTTCCCAGCCCTGCAGGTTGCTGCATGCTGACTCCCTGCCCACCTCCACTTACTTGTGGCTGCCCATGTCTGTCCTGGGGGAGCCAGGGACAGGGAAGGGCCAGGCCACTGCCACCTCCATTGCTCTATACTCTGGGTAGGCTCAGCCTGGAGAAGAGCAGCGGCCCAGCAGCAGCTGAGCAAGCAAGTTAACCCTTCTCTGCCTGCTCCCCTGGGTCAGATGGAGAGGGCTGGGGGGGAAACCCCAGGGGTAGGCTGGGTGAACTGGGGGAGCCCCAGGGAACGGGGGCAGGGGAGTTCAAAATGGGGCAGAGGGCTGATATTCTTACCTGTCAGTCCTCCAGGCCCCTGCTGGTCTGAAGTGTAACTGCTCCAAACTCAAGCTAGCAATAACACCCATCAACATTTGTGCAGCTTGCAATGTAAGGTATAATGAGGCCCTATCAAAGAGAGTTAAGTCTCCTAACATTTAATTTGGAAATACAGGTTAGGTTAGAATGTATCACTCTTAAACACAACCCTAGTACTTGGGTGTATCTAAGATTTCACTTACTTTGACAATGAAAAGATGTAGACACATCAGCGATGGAGTTTCTTGTTGGACTTCACACCTAGTTCATGTGGTGCAAGGGAGCATCTGTTTGACCTTACGGGCCCAGGATGATACTAAAGTATGCAAGGGTGAACTGTCACCAAAAGAAATGGATAATAGTTTTCTTCCTTTTCTATCCTCCAGAGAAACTACTTCCAGCTCTACTATTGGAAAAGTAGTTAAGTGTGAACTGTCAAGCTGTCACCATATGGCGTTTTGTTTGTTTGGTTTTTTTAAAGGCATCTCAGAGACCTCACAGATCCATAACCATACATACACATTGGAAAAATTCTGAATCACATATTTTAGAGTGGAAACAAAATTATATAAGATGAGTTGGTGGCTATCTCACTTTGGTAAAGGACTTTTTCCCGTCAGTGCTAGTTGCAAGACTGGCAGTTGAGTGACTGACTTTAATAAAGGTAATGCCCCATCCCTCCCAAAGCAGCTCATGTTTTACTGCTAGTGCATAGAGAATGACTAAGGAAAAGTACACAGTGGGCACATCTACGTGTTGCCCTATGGTGACATTGTTACTGCGCCATGCACTAAAGCATGGTGCAATAACTGCCCATACTGTGCTGTATGCACAGGACACGGTTAGTTTTAGCTGCTACTTTGCTATAGCAGCACACTGAAATGGGGGAGGATGTCACTATGGCGAAGTAGCTGCTGGTCACATGTAGACTCACGTGATTGCTGTGTTGCTGTAGCATGTCATATAGCAATCTAGTGCATTGCTACGGTGATGTAGGGTGATGTGTAGACATGCCCAATGTGTTCTGTAAGGTGAGCATCACAACTTCTGATTTTTCTCCTTTGAAAATAACACTTTTTGGCATGAAAAGTTTAAAGTTAATTCACTGTTGTTGTCTTTCATGAGGATGTTTTTTAAGTCTTTGATCAACATGGTATTCCAAAATATGCACTGCTTGCTTTACCCAGTTTAACCTTGAACATGAGTTGCCAACAGTCTCTCTCAACTGTAAGCTCAGCTCTCAGATGAACACCATCGCACATGTTCTGTCACAGATCTTTCAACAAATGCTGGGCAGTGAAGGAAATCTATTTGCATTGTTCATTTTCTGCAGCGCTGGGCCAGCTCTTCAGCTAGTATAAATCAATGTCAGTTGACTGAATAAGATGGGATGATGCCAACTTACAATTGCTGAGGATCTAGCCTCAGTTTCAAGGGACTCGGGCTATGGTGTTTGAATGAGTAGGAAACGCAGTGAAAGATTGACCACAAGATGAACATGAGCCTTCAGCGTGATGCTGCAGCTAGTAAAGTGAGCAAAATGCTGGCTTGCACCTGTAGATGGTTCTCAAGCAAATCCTGGGACATCGTTCTCCCCTTGCACTCGGCCTTGGTGAGGCCAGAGCTGGAGTACTGCATCCAGTTTTGAGCTCCACAGTTCAAAAAGGGTGCGGAGAAGCTTGAGAGAGTCCAGAGAAGAGCATGATCAGAGGTCAGGGAAGCAGACCTTATGATGACAGACTGAGAGCCCTGGGGGTCTTTAGCCTGAAAAAGTGCAGGCTCAGGGGTGATCTGATGGCCACCTACAAGTTTATCAGGGGTGAGCACCAGGATCTGGAAGAACGTTTGTTCACCAGAGCCCCGCAAGGGATGACAAGGTCAAATGGTTATAAACTCCTGCAAGACCATTTCAGGCTGGACATAAGGAAGAATTTCTTTAAGATCTGATCCGCCAAGGTCTGGAATAGCCTGCCATTGGAGGTGGTTCAAGCACCTATTTTGAACTCCTTCAAGAGAAATTTGGATGTTTACCTTGCTGGGATCCTGTGACCCCTGCTAACTTCCTGCCCTTTGGGAGGGGGGTTGTACTCAGTGATCTTCCAAGGTCCCTTGCAGCCCTAATGTCTGAAATCTATGAAAAAGTGATTTTAAAAAATGTATATCTTTCTAGGTACAACTGAAAAAGATGATGCTTGGGACAAGGAGACAGTCTCTGGTCTGCGTTCAGCTGAGTGATCGTAACTCCCAAACTTATTGTCAAGGGCTTTGAAATTTAGGACATGTCAGCCTCGCTGGACTTCACTATCTTATCACAAAGTTGACTCCTGCTTACAACCATGACTCCTATTCATTGCAACAGTCCTATGAGCCTCAAATCACAGGCTGCTTTGACATGCATTTTCAGGCTTTCCTTCATTTTGCTCCTGCCCTTATGCCTTGGAACAATTTCTAAGCCAAAATTCTCATCACCTTGGCCAAATCAAATATAACAAAGTGCAGTCTGATAATGATGACTAAGCAGATGGAGAATGGTGGTCACTTTCCAGGACTGTTCACACTTTACATTTTCTTTTTCTGTCCACTCAGTCTCCAATGCATTGTACTAGCTTGCCTCCATCACCTGTAACTGCTTGCCGTTCTGCAAATTTTGGGGGGTTGGGACCATCAATAGTTTTCAATGGGTATTCAGCCTGATCAGCTTCTTGCACTTGCAACCATGTAAATGTCAAATAACCATAAACGAGTCATTAACGTGGTGGTGTGCACACTAAAATTCCAAAAAAACTGAACAATGTTTCTGTTTTGTTATTTGTGTTTTTCTTGTGTTTCCTCATATGTATAAATGTGGCAGGTACTTAAAAGAATATGTGAGGTTAAAATGGAAAATCCAGTTTATCTATTGTGTATCTAACACTCAAACTGGAGTAGATCTTGTGTTTTCTCATGCAATAAATTGTTCCCTGAAACTTTTTTTTTTTAAAAAGTGTGTGTGTGTGTAGAGAGAGAACCAGGGGTACAGATTATAGCTGTACTGGTCCAACTAGATATTTGCTTAAAAACATTCTTTATTTGCAAGCTTTTGGACACACCCCCTTCTTCAGGCATAGGGGAATGCAGAGATTGTAAAATTTCTCCTTGGTGAAAATGTAAAATTTCTATGAATTTTCTATCTTTGTATTCTCCTGTGCCTGAAGAAGAGTGTGTGTGCCCGAAAGCTTGCAAATAAAAATATTTTTTTGCAAATATCTAGTTGGTTTAATAAAAGAATATAGCCTCTACCCAGAATTTTAATTTCTGTATCGAGAACCTGCACCTACCTTCATATATTTAATCTGTTCCCTCTCAGATTTGAAATAGTCAGTGAATTGAAATACTAAATAAAGGTCTAGTGATATCTGAGATTCTTCTAAGACAAAAAGATGTAGTGGATATGTTCAATAATCATCACACATTTAAGGCTGCTGTTCTGAAAGGAAGAATATACCTCAAAACATTTGATTTCTAATTGACTGTGTTTCTACTGAAGTGCAGGGTATACCAAGATAGTTTTCTCTCTCAAGCTTTATGAAATTGCATATCCCATGGTCAAAGAAGTGAATATTCTTTTCACAATGAATTGGAAAGAGAACCATGCAACTGATTTAACATGCAGCCTGAAAGTCAAAAGTGCAGCCAGATAGAAGAAGAGGCTATGAAATACCATTTGCTACCTCCAAGCAAAGCAATGTCAGATGCAGGTCAGCTTATTTGAGGTAAAAATGAACATGGTATTATCCCCAGGTTGCAGTGAAACACAAGGATTCAAGACATCGTTGCAGAGGGCTGGATTCTGTAATCAGCCTACAAGTAGTCTTTATTCCTTGGTGGGAAGAAGGGTGGCAGAAAAAGTGTCTTCTATCTCTCTATAAAAACAGAATAATAAGATTTCCCTGCCTCAAAAAAATACCGTGGAGATGCACTTAATATCTGTAAGATGCTCTGAGGATATAGCAATGCATAACATAGCTGTATCTAAATCAGAGGTGATCAAAATACAGCTTATGGGCCAAATCTGGCCCACCAAAAGATTTGATCTGACCTATGGGTGGGTGCCTGCCAACTCATTGGATTTGGCTTACAGGCAGCCAGTGGCTCCAGCTCTGACCACCATGTCATGCTGGGTGGGTAGGTAGGACTGTTTCCATTATGCCGGGCAAGTGGGAGGGACTGCTTCCACCCAGCAGCATCAGCTCTTGATGTGACAGCATCAGCTGTGGACTTGAGTGGGGGCTTCTGCTGCAGAAGGCAAGCAGCAGCAGCAGCTCTAGACACCACTGGTAGGTTTCAGAGCTCTAACACAGAACCTGCCAGGAGCATCCACAGCTGACATCACTGACCCCCTGGTGTGATGGAAGCTTGTACCCAGAGACCTGACCTGGAACCTGCTGTTGCCATCAGCCGTGGAACCAGGCAGGTACTTCTGTCGCAGTCAGTGAGTGTCGTCATCAGCTGTGGACACCACCAGTAGATTCTGCTTCTGGGCTCCAGAACCTGCTGGCTGTGCCCACAGCTAACACCACTGCACGCGTACAACTAATGCCACTGCCCATCCACTGTGGTAGGAGTCCCGTGTCCCTGGATCCACAGCTGAGTGATGGGTCTCCTGGTGAACTACAGTTCTGGCCAGGATCTGGAGGGAGGGTGGAAGATAGCGGGGCAGAGACAAAGAGACAGGAAGAGAAGATAAAAAGAGTGACAGAAAGAGAGAGGGATGGATGTGGCCTGTGACAGGTCACCAGGCCCTCCAGCCAAAATAATTTCCCACCCCTCATCTAGACCGATATGATAGATCATTAGATTATCCAATCCTGCCTTTAAGCCTGTAATTGGAAGTAAAGCCAACCTGTTCTCCAGTATTCATAGAAACTCAGAAAATTCATAGTCTACTTCTGTGAGTAGTTGTACTGCTGAAGTTTTTGAGTAAATCTATTGCAGTCAACAGAAGAATCTCGGACTCAATTCACTGGAGCTGAGACCCAAAATCTTTCAAAATGGCTCCTTTTGGGTAATGGCATGACTTCCAGAGCATGATAAGTAGGAACTGAAGAACTAGGATGATAGAGTAAATATGGGTAACTATAGATGTAGCCAGGTTTGGATTGGGTTATGGATACATAAGCATATAGATGTAGCCAGGAAAACTAAACAATGAAAACATTCTTTTAATCTTCAGTTCAGTGTGTTTATTTGTCCTGAATATACCATGAAGCTTTGTCTGTGTTTTGGAGTTTTATATATGAATCATGGAATCATTTTGTCGTGCAAGTCTTGTGCATAATATTCATGGCATGGGAATTATAATTTTGCTTCCTTTTATATGTGAAGCAGTTGAGAATAATTTCAAAGGCACATCATAAAATACGAAGGTGGATCAATTTATGCCAATGACAAAGCTAGCTGAAAGAAAGAGTCATGGGCAGAGCTAGAAATAGAACTCACAGGGTACATCTACATGAGATGTTTACTACTGAGTAGCTTAATTCATTCTGCAGTAAATGTTGTGTGTCTACATGTGCAGAGCTATTAGCCTGGAGTAAACTAATTAACTCCACAGTAAGATAGTACCTGTAAATACAAGTAATATCCTGCTGCAGGGTGTTTTACTCTACAACAGCACACACCTAGTTGCTGACACACAACTGGCTGTGGCACAAGGGTGCTTCAGTATGGGCTAGCCCTGCATTGGAGCATCCTCATGCCACAGCCAGCCCCGCAGCAGCACGTTGAGCTGGTGGGGAGCAGCCCCACACTGACAGGCTGGCTGACTTCTCAGACCTTCTGCCAGCCAGTGCTGCTCTGACCTGGCTGAGCATGCTGCAGTCCTGGGCACATGTTCAAACGGCGCGTCTGGGAGCAATAAGCTCTGGAGTTTTTTACTTCACATTAATTGCAATGTAGATGCACAGAGACTGGACTTCTACCTCCTCCTCTCACAATTGGGAGAGATACTCGTTGAGGGAAGCTAGTCCCCAAGGGGAGTATCTATTTGTGAGCTTTAATGTGCAGTAGCCTATTTTACTACACATTAGAGCATCATGGCAAAAACCAGGCTAATACACTACTGTGCAGTAAAATCAGGCTACAACACATTAAGCATCACTAAAAAAGCTTGCTGTAAGGTATGTAGTACCTTACATTAGAGATGCTACACTTAATGTGCAGTAGCAAAAGAGCATTAATGAACGTGTAGATGCACCCAAGGTGTAGTTGAAATGTTTGACAGCAGCAGCAAGAGTACAAATACAAGGAAAAATAATCTCATTAGACCAACTAATTTTTTAAATTCTAAAACTGTAAAAAAGGGTTGCTCTGTCACTATTTTAAAATGTATGGACTACTGCTTTCTAAGTTTTTATCAGTGGGCTATGGGCAGGCTAGCTTACTACGGCAAAGACAAAAAGCATTCCAAAACCAAGGTTTGTGTGGGAATCAAGTATGATGCATTTAAGGATAAAGGAACAAATTGATCTGTGCATATAATACTATTGGCCTATACTGTATGATGTGGACAAAAAACAAAAGACTAGTTTCAATGTGGGCAGCAACAATTTTATTTCTGATTTGGAACCGTTTAAAATTCTACTCCTGAAACAGCATTCATGTTCTTAATTATCAGTAAAGGCTATTGTATCACTTGTCATCATTCTAATGTACCTCCTTTCAGATATTTAATTCAGATTAATCTTCTGCTATGGGCTATCAGTATGTATAAGTAAGACTATAATTAGATTACCATTTCTAGGATTATATTTGATTAACATGTTGAAGTATGGAGAAGACCAGCTGTGAGGTGTGTGTGTGCTGTATTGGATGAACACAATATGCAGCATGGAAATAATTTAGCTTGCTAAATAAGGTAATGAAAATGGACCTCTGATGAGAAACTGGTGCTTACAACAACAATTGATAAAATCCCCATTTACCAGTTCTAATTTCTTTGAAAACCAAAAGGGAAGATAAATTAGCATCTCAATTTTCTGAATGTATTAACTAATTGCATGCAAAATTACATTTTGTACATAACACCATGTATTGCTTGAAATAACCATGGTGAAAAATGCTTTGTTAAGATGTATAGTAACTCAAGTTGTCTTCAGTTTGTATGGAACAAATACAGCACAGAAAGTAGTCATCCAAAATACCCTTAGCTTCCTTTAATATTCTCCTGCCTTACACTGAAGGGACTACCAGTCTTTATGCACATTCAATCTTTAACCTTTATGATAAAACTGCCAACAAGTGTGACAGCCAGTGCCAGCTGTGATGGACAGTGGAGCAAAAACTTTGATGGAACCATCTTCTACTTGATCCATGAAGAATGTAGGGCTATCGTGCTGATTTTAGTAACATTTCTAGTTTCCAGAAAATTTGGGGAAAAGGGTCTTAAATAACCCCCTCAACAATTTTGGAATTAGACTTTTTGATTTTTTTTTATTTCAGTTTTTAAACATTCTGCATTATGAGATATTTAATTTTGAAATTAACATGTTGGTTTATATTTTTGACCAAATTAAAATTTTCACATCAATGGAAATTTGTCAACATTTGTCTTCATGGAGAATTTTGAAAAATATGTTTGCTTTGATACAAAATAAAGCATAATTTAGAAGTCTCAAAATGCTTAAAATAGAACCCCCATTTCCCACACAACCCTGCTTTCAGCTTCCCACCACCAGCCTGAGAGAGACTAGAACCAGTGATTTAGAAATAAAGCTCTAATACAATTAATAATCCTCTGAGCCAAGAAATCATCCAAGTATTCACTGTTGTTTGTAGATTTCATAGACATTAGGGTTGGAAGTGACCTTGTGAGATCATTGGGTCCAGCCCCCTGCCCAAAGAGCAGGAAGTCTGCTGTGGGATCAGATGACCCCAGCAAGATAATCATCCAAATGCTTCTTGAACGTGTCCAGAGTAGGTGCTCGCACCACTTCTGGGGAGAGTCTGTTCCAGACTGGAGACTTGGACAGTAAAGGCATTTTTCCTTATGTCCAGTCTAAAATGGTCTTCCAGCAGTTACGACCACTGGACCTTATCTTCCCTTGGGGTGCCCTGGTAAACAGCTGTTCTCCCAGATCCTGCTATACTTATAGGCTACCACCAAGTCCCCCCTGAACCTATGTTGTTCTAAGCTGAAGAGTCCCATACCTCTCTGTCTCTCCTCCCAAGGCTTGCTGTCTTGACCCCTCTCCTCGGAGGAGTTTTAGTTTGCTGCACCCCAAGTCATTTAAGGCTCATTATGCAGTCGAATTTGTTATTATATCAATCCAAGCCAGCAAGTCAGAAAATTTCAAGAGCATAAATTAAAGTATTTCAATACATTGCATTCCAGGAGCTAGTCTTTGTCTGCTGCTTTCAAGTATTCACAGTTACTGTTCTTTATGGGTCATATTCTATTGTATCTGTTCCCTGGTATCATGACTGCAAACTAAGGAGGAGCTTTCAATTGCACAAACACTTCTACTTTAAATATTACCCAAATAAATACAAGTTTTCCCATTTCTGAAGTGTTCCCTTTTTTGTGGTCTCTTGTGAGCAAAATGTCATGCTGACAAACGTTTGCAGAAGAAACAAGCAGGACTATAAATATTGTCAAACAAAGATGTGCTTTTTATAATTGAACAAATATTTGCCAATGGGTTTTTTTTCTATATCTATCGCTTCTTGCCAGTTGCTGACATTTGTTGACTCTCGCAATTTCTAGAAATGTTATCATATTGGTAGTGACCAACTGTGAGAAGGTGAAGCAGTAGCCTAGAAAATGTGTTTCTGTCTCTTGTGGCATTTTCACATGTGCTCCAGAGTGTGGGGAGAGTGTTTTATTTAAAACAGGTCTTGGGAGCCACTCTAATGAAAACACACACAGCCTCTCATGTTTCAGAATGGCGACGGAGGCACTTTAACTAAAGCTTGTTCAATGAACTTTAGTTAAAGCACCCCACCACCATTTTGAAACGCAGGGTGGTGAATACACAAGACGCTGTGGCACAGTGGAGCGTTTTGATCAGAATGATCCCACAGACTGATGCATTCTCATCGGAACGCATTGGAGCACGTGTATCGGTGGCAAGTTTATCAAAGGAAAGCAACATGAAGAAGATGGAAAGATATGTCCCTGTTTTCCCAGATTACAAATAAAGGCCTTCTCCTGGACTCTACCAGCCAATATTGGTCATCTCAGTTGTTGTTTACCTTGTTTACAGTTGTTGTTTTTAACCTATAAAGTATGTCCTGATGTAAAGAACTTTAAAAGACTCCAAACTGTTTGCTGCTTTTTCTGTGCTGTCACACACTTGCCTGTGAAAGATGCTGAGTACAGTAAGAGACAGTCCCTTCCCAGAAGTTTTTTTTCTCTATAGACATGAAAGGTAAGGGAGATGAAGATTTCAGTTTTTGCAGGTAGCCTGTTCCAATGCCTGACTACCCTTATAGTCAGCAAGTGTCTTTTCAACCACTTAGTTCAAAGGAAAGTGAAACTTGTCTGTAGACAATTCATCAGAAAAAACAAGACTTAATTCACTGATTAGTGCAAATCAATCCTGCCTTCTATCTATCCAGAATAAGCCTTTTAAAGTAACTAACGACCTCTCTTTTCTATGAATAGGTCATCTTGCTTTCTAGTTAGTATCCTCCCATCCTCTCCATAAATGTAGCTGCAAGAGAAACGTCAACAGAAAAGGAGTGAAAGGGTGTCATCAGGATCCACAAATCCAAGATAAAACTGACACCTGTGCAAAGTCAAAGCCAAGTGTTTGAAAACCTACCAGAATGTCCATGTTAAAAATAAGTAATCGCTTGGTAAGCTAAGTGTTCCTTAAGATATTTTCTTTGAAATGGTTTTTGTGACTGTTTGTGACTGCTGTATGGTCAACGTATTACCTTCTCGTTATTGTGAAAGAACAGAGCTCAGACTTGATGAGGTCTTTACAGTGAAGGTCTGTCTTAAGCCAATCAAATATGGCTGATGTGCTGTGCAGATGATCATGTTATGTACTACTGAGCTTGGGCAATGAATGAAACACTTCTTTCAGACTAATTTTTAACCAACTCCTGAATGACATTGTACATCAGAAACTCCATCAAAACAGGGACCGATAGAGATAGTATGACAATTTCATGACTGTTATATGCCATTCTCTGCTTGGACATATCACCATCTCAGTCCTGTTCCCTGTTTTTGGGTTGGGATGGTAGTGGACACTGCCACCCCCGCCCCTTTCACAAAATCCTTAACTTGGAGCTAAGGGTACCAATACACTTAGGTTTGCCATTAGCAGCACTGGATAATTTCCTATAAGTAATGTAATAGAATGCAATAATCTTTCTTAGACTAAGGACTAGGAAATGTATCAAGTGTGAGGATTAGGATTACCTTGTCAGTAATCTAAATAAAACATTCATTGCTTTCAGTGGGTTGTCAGATTCCTGCTAGATCATGTTTTAGTAATAGAAAGGGGAAAAGAAGTCACTGATTGTTTCAGTTTGGCTCCTTCATGTTGGGCAAATTTCGATGTTGCTGTTGAGTTCTGCTATGTTTCAAAATCAGCAGGGTACAAATAACACTGCTTCCAGGGAGCAAATAAATATGTTTGCTATAATCAATGGAACCCGAAGTGCTATGCAGGAAACACTGGCCACTGGAGAAACTGCCAACCTCTGAAAAAATAGGTGTGAGCAGATGGATTATGGATGAGGAGATACTTGTTTAGAAGCAATAACCTAAAAGAGGATAGAGAAAAAGGAAGAGAATAGCAGAAAGGCACATTTTGAAAGGTGAGTACCTTAGCTAAGTGGATTTTTTTTCCAGCTCCTATGTATGCTAAGGAAATTAGCAATGTACATTTTCCTTTGACTAATCATGATTCAGCTCCCTCAGTACTAGCAACATGGAGAATTCTACTAGAAACAAGATGCTGACTATAGCAGGCAGTTGTAGCACTTTAATTTATCCCTGCTTAGTTGAGGTCTAACTAAATATTAAGGACTGTGTGTAGACAAAATGAGGGGCATGTGAGCACAACACTTTAAAGTGGGCTAAATGCTTTTGCACTGCTTTAATGGTGTTAGTGTTTGCACACCTTGGTGACATATTGCACATTAATTACAGTCTCTGTAGCAAATTTGGTGGCATAATGCGCCTTAAATGACTTGGAGTGCAGCAAACTAAAACTCATCTGAGAAGTTTTAGTTTGCTGACCCTACAGCCATGAAGTGAAGCACCAGCCTCTGTGCAGCTCAGGGGCTCTGCAGGAAGCCCTGCAGTCAGCCTGGCAGCAGCCTGGGAAGGCAGGTTCCACCCAAGAGAAGGAAAAAAAAAAAAAGCAACCATGTTCCCCCCCGCCCCGTCCCCCAGAGCTTGCCTGTCTGCCTGAGAGCCTGGTGCTTCCCTCCATGGCTACAGTGCTCTCCGGGGCCACCTGAGCTGGGTGTCTGCAAGCAGGTGCCACTTGGTCTGGGGGCCACTGCTGCTGCAGAAGAAAGCACCAGACCCCTCACAGCCCAGGGACTGCTTTGCCCACTGGCAGCTCACCCTCTCCTCTCTGCAACCAGAGAGGAAGGTAAGTTGGGCACAACACAGGGGTTTAGTTGGTCCTAAACTGAAGCAGTGTTTTTAAAAACCCACCACTTAAATTTAGGGCCCCCGTTTCATCTACACACACATGCTAATGACACCAGAAGCTTTGTGTAAACTAGAGCTCCCAAAAGAGCTGAAGTGACTAAATTGATAGCTAAGTAGGTAAAATTTAGAACCTATGCCCCAGCCTCAATAGGGCCTTTAAGATGCTGTCATTTTACCTCTGCAGGGGTTTGTTCTTCTACAAAGATTTGACTGTTTTCCTTAAAGAGCAAATTAACCTTAAGAAAAGAAACTACATCAAAGAGTAAGAAGCAGAATTCAGAAGAGAAGGTCTAGCAGTTTCAAGATCTTAACTGTACATTTTCCTTTGACTTAGACTTTGTAGCTGGGGTACATTAAAATGAAATTTAACCTTAAGAAAGGAGTCTAGGTGAAGTGGTTGTATTTTAAAGAAACCTGATATGCAGGAAGAATAGCAAATGTGGCAAGTGACCGGCTTGGCTTGGGAGAGAACTCTTTGGTGAGTTTAAATACCAAAATAAAGCTTATAAGAAGTGAAAACTTGGACAGACAACTTAGGAGGAGTACAAGATTATTAATTGGGGATGAAGTCAGGAAGGTCAATGCACAGTTGGAGTTGCAGCTAGCAAGAGATGTGAAGGGTAGCAAGAAGGGTTTCTTCAAGTATGTTTGCAACAAGAAAAAGGTCAGGGGAAGTGTGGATCCCTTACTGAATGGGGGAGGCTACCTAGTGACAGATGATGAGGGAAAGGCTGAAGTACTCAGTGCCTTTTTTACCTGTCTTTACAGGCAAGGTCAGCTCCCAAGCTACTGCACCTGGCAGCACAGTTTGGGGAGAAGGTGAGCAGCCAGCAGTGATGAAAGAACAGGTTTGGAACTATTTAGAAAAACTGGGTATATACAAGTCCTTGGGGCTGGATGCAGTACATCTCGGGGTGCTGAGAGATTTGGCTGATGTTATTGCAGATTCACTGATCATTATCTTTGAAAACTCATGGTGATTAGGGGAGGTCCCAGACAATTGGAAAAGGGCAAATATAGTACCCATCTTTAAGAAAGGAAAGAAGGAAGATCCAGGAAACTAGGAGGTCAGTCAGACTCACCTCAGTCCCTTGAAAAATCATGGAACAGGTCCTCAAAGAATCGATTTCTAAGTACTTGGAGGAGTAAAGATGATTAGGAGCACTCAGCACAGATTCACCAAAGGCAATTCATGCCTAACCAACCTGATAGCCTTCTATAATGAGATAACTGGCTCTGTGGATGCGAGGAAAGCAATTGACAGAATATACCTTGACTTTAGCAAGACTTCTGATATAGTTTCCCACAGCATTCTTGCAAGCAAACTGAGGAATATGGGTTGGATAAATGGACTATAAGGTGCATAGAAAGCTGGCTGGTTTGTCGGGTTCAATGGGTAGTAATCAATAGCTCAGTGTCTACCTGGCCGCCAGTATCAAGTGGAGTGCCCCAGGGGTTGGTCCTTGGGCCAGTTTTGTTCAGTATCTTCATTAACAATCTGGAAGATGGAGTGGAGTGCACCCTCAACAAGTTCACAGATGACACCAAGCGGTGCTGGGGAGGGGTAGATCATCCACTGGATGGTAGGGCTGGGATTCAGAGACTAATTGGAGGACAAAAAGAAATCTGATGGGGCTCAACAAGGGTAAGTGCAAAGTCCTGAACTTAGGACAGAACAATCCCATGCACCGCTATAGCTTGGGGACTGACTGGCTAAGCAGTAGCTCTGCAGAAAAGGACCTGGGGGTTACAGTGGGCAATTAAATGAATATGAGCCAGCAATGTACCCTTGTTGCCAAGAAGGCTAACAACATACTGGACATTAGTAGAAGTGCCGGCATCAGATCGAGGGAAGTAATTATTCTACTCTATTCTGCATTGTTGTGACCATTTCTGGAGGACTATGTCCAGTGTTGGGGCCCCCACTATAGAAAGGTGTGGACAAATTGGAGAGAGTCCAGTGGAGAGCAACAAAAATGGTTCAGGGTCTGGAGCACATGATATATGAGAAGAGGCTGAGGAAACTGGATTAGTTTAGTCTGAAGACGAGAAGACTCAGAGGAGATATGATAGCAGTGTTTAAAGACCTGAAGGGTGGTTCCACAGAGGATGAAGCTGGACTGTTCTCAGTGGTGACATGACAGAACAAGGAGCAATGGTCTCAAGTTGCAGCAAGGGAGGTTTAAGGTGGATATTAGGAAAAACTTTCTCACTAGGAGGATGATGAAGCACTGGACTAGGTTACCTACAGAGGTGGTGAAATCTCCATCCTTGGAGATTTTTAAGGTCAGGCTTAACAAAGCCCTGGCTGGAATGATCTGGTTAGGGATGGTCCTGCTTTGAGCAGAGGGTTGGACTAGATGACATCCTGAGATCCCTTCCAACCCTCATTTTCTGAAATTCTAGGATTCCATGAAATCTGGAAAACTAGCTCCGTGTCTGACAGGCTTTTTCCACTTGTGCTTTTTAAAGAGCATTCACTGGTATTAATGGCCAACGCTTTTCCCACCACTCTCCCACCACACTCCTGTTCTCTTTTCTCTGCTTCATTTTTGTAGAGACTATATTTCACTAGTATCATAAAAAACACATCTTGACATTTGGGGCTGCAGGTCAGTTTTACAGCCCTGTCTCCCCACTCCCAAGGCCAACTATCTCCATTGGAGAAGAGCTAGGGAGTAATACCTTTAAGTAACCTCCCAAACTTTGTAAATGCATTTCAAGAGAAAAGTGGCAGAGAAAAAAATCTTTCGGACATTCACAATGAATGCTGGACTAATTTGGAGAATTTACTAGTCACTGAAAAAATGAAGTTTTGGCCACCTCAAAAGCTTGTGTATTAGGGCCCAGTTTTGACTGGAAAATCTTTTGGATGCTAGGTTAATAAAATGACAAAGAAAGAGATGGTGATGGTAGTTCTCTTATGCCATAGCTCAGGAGTTATGACATGCACCCAGGATTTGAGAGGTCTGGGGTCAGTGTCCACCTCTGAGGGGATTCAAACCCACATCTCCATCTATCCAGAGAATGGCTAACCTCCACCCAGGTCATTCTGGAGGTAAGATGGCCTTAGTTCCTCTCACTGACACTTTTAAACCATCACTGAAGCAAAGACTGGTGCAAAGATGTTCCACCTCCTGGATCAGTGGCATAAGTAGCAGATAAGAGACCCATCATCTCAAAGGCTATTGTATATTTATACAAAACAGAACTGCTCCAAGAGGACAAATTGAAACCAACCGTCCATGAATCCAAGAGGTGCGAGTGAAGGGGAAAATCACCTCAGGCCAAGGAAAAAATGAGTCCATTCTGGGCAGGAAACCCAATCACCAAGCTTTATGATAAAAGTAGTACATCATTGCCATCTCTACCACTTCCTCTGTGGTCCAGCCTCTCTGAGGTCCCAGCTAGCAAGCTGGGGGGTGCCCAGCAGAGGGACTCCTTTTCCATCCCCACCCACCAGAGTTCCTGGCACAGCGAACAGTAGCACAGGAAGCTTATGGTGTTGTTGCTGTCTGAAGCCAGGGGAAAGGAGCGCCCCCCCTACAGAGTGCCCCCCCCAACTCCCTGATTTGGGTCTTGCTGGGGACCAGCCTGGGTCCCCCTGTAGCAGAGGGGCTCCTTTCCACCACCCTGCTGGAGTTCCCAGTGCAGTGAAAAGTGGCACAGGGAACCCACACTGCCACTGTTGACTGCATCTACGGGAAAGGAGCCCACCTGCTGGGTGGCTTCCCACCCCAGCTTGCTGGCTTGGGTCTCAAAGGGCTGGCTGGGCTGGGCTAAGACAAGCCAGGCCCCACTATGGCAGGAAGGCTTCGTTCCCTCAGCTACAGCCAGCAG
>JAGPOW010000261.1:183340460-183365087 GCA_030014935.1 Caiman crocodilus
AAGCCTTGGACCATGCCCCAAAATGGAAAAGATTTGACTTATAACATTGCATATAGAATACCATCTGATCTAACATGTGCTCATTTCCAGGGACCTTATTTAGGGCGGGGTGGGTAATTATTTTGGGTGGAGGGCTGCTTTACAAGATTTGGTGAGCTGTTAAGGTCTGCATAAGTAGCCCTGCCCCTTGACAGTTGCCCTTTCCCCTATTCATCATCTTGGGACCAGAAGTCCCATCCCTAACCCCTGCCCTTTGCCATGGAAAGTCCCTCCCATTGCCCCCCAGATACGCTCCTTTGTGGGGAAGGATTGCCATCTTAGAGCCAGAAAAAAACAAATCATACACTAAAAGTCAAAAACCTATTATAACATATTTTAATTTTATTACAAAATATATTTTGTCATGATTTGTGTTTGTCTACTGTAGATAGAGGTGATTGCATAATAACTCAAAATAAATTCTTAGTCTCTTATAGTGTGTATGGCAGGGGTGTGTGTGTGTGTATGGTGGGGGGTTGTGTGTTTGAGGGGGCATGGGGGGAGTTTGTGAGGGGGTATGGCTATGTGTGGGGGCATAGGGTATGTTAGGGGGGAGTGTATAGCATTTGTGGGGTGTGAGTGCTTGGCTTTGGAATGCACTAGTCTCTGGGTAGGCAACACTGCAAGGTGTGTGGTGTTTGTGAGGTCTGAGGGAGGGTGGGAGGGGTGTGGGGACTCCCCCATACTCTCCCCATGGTGCAGCAGCAGGCAGGGGCACTGGCGCCTGGCTCTGGCCAGCACTGCACATCTTACTGAGAAGCGCAGTCCCTGCTGGGCAGTTTCTATCATTGGTGCTCCCCAGCACTCAGGCGGCAAGGGAGGGAAGCCCCAGGCACTGGACCTGGCTGCCTGCCCCACCTCAGCCAGCTCCCATGCTTGGGGCTTCCCTCCTGTGCCGCACCAGAGTGGGGAGCGCTGTCTGTACAAACTTTCTGGCAGGGGCTGCGCTTCTCACTACAGTGTGCAGTACTGGTTGGAGCCAGGCACCAGCGCATGATGCCCCCCCCCCATGAGTGCTGGGAAGCACCAGCGATAGAGACTTCCCAGCGCGGATTGCACTCTTCAATGAGATGTGCAGTGAGCTGGCCAGAGCCAGGCAACAAGTGCCTCTGCCTGCTGCTGCACCCTGGGTGAGTCCCCACCCTCCCTCACACCCCACAAATGCCACCCACACACACTCCCCCCAACCTTCCCCTTCCACAGTGTTGCTTGTGTTGACTGCAGAAACGACCAGTGTGTTACAAAGCCATACCCTCCACCCTCCCTCAAACCCGCATGCTGCCTAGCTGAGCTCCATGCTGCCACTGCCCCCCTGGGCATGGGCTCCACACTGCAGCCAGCCCTAGGCCCAAACTCTGTGCTCCCATCCAGCTGTAGCCCTGCCCCCATCCCTGCTGCCCTACCTGCTCCCTGGAGGGATGCCTGAGAAACCTGCAGCAGCAGCCCTTCCCACTGCTACCAGGACCAGGTCCTTCACCCATGAGGGTGGGAGCAAGGCATAGTAGGGTATGTTGGGAGCAGGTGTAGGTGCCTCACTCCCACCTTTGTTGGGTGGTAGGGCTGGGCAAGCACAATTCATTGGTGGGCATCACAGGGCAAATGAAAGTGCCCCCCTGATTTAGGGTGTCATTATCTTCAGTGATGCCATCATCTGAATGTCAGTCAATTTTTATTCCTCATTTTGACATTTACAATGAGCAAAATCCAGTTATGCAGGCACATGACACTAGACTGTCTTACTGATATATTTGGTGGGTATTGTTACTACTTAATGGCTTAATCATTCTTGGTTTGTTCTACTCTATTGCTGGAAGGGAGAAATAAACCAATAGGAACCTTCAAACTTTTTGCTCTGTCCTATTGCTGCCATGTGTGTGCAGCAAGTGGAACAAATAGGCAGCAGTGGCTTCCCGGTCTTGGCAGGGAAGCAGTATAAACAAGACCTAAGTGACTTAAAAGTCTAGCTGCACTGATGTCAGTGCACCTAACTTACTCAAATTGCTTTTGAAAATGCTATGAGGAGGCAATTAAATGCAGATTTAGAGCATAACTTCAGGCTGGAATTTTTAAAGTTTTGGCCAGAATGAAAAATAGAACCCTCAAATCTTATAAGCTTGGAGTATCCATATGGTCCAGAAGAAATCAATATGCTTGGTCGCAATATACAAACATTGTCCAAATGACATTGCTTGTAGATATTTTAACATCTGAAATTCTTGGGAAAAACCAAAGGATAAATACTGCATTGTAGTATTGCATGGTTGCCTATCATGGAGGAAAGGATGTTCTTCTGTATGCATAACAATTGCCCTTTGAATGCTAATCTCTTAAGATATGTAAATGGAGCTTGTCAATAAGGATTTAGTTAAAAATAATTTTACATTTAAATGCAGCCCCTTAAAATACACACATTATTTATTTATGACTGTGAGGTGTTTAGAATTGCTACACATTATCCACAACTTATCTATAAACTTATCTTATAAATTAAGTCTTTATGACTCACTCCCAGGCAACCATTTTTGTCATATAGTGGTCTTGCTCTGAAGCGAGTCCTGCCCTATGTTACTGTGGGATACAACTGCATTATGAAAATATTGTTCTTCACATCACCTTGTTGATGCTACCTTTCACTGTACTCCCATTGTCCCTTGCCATTTGATGATTGTTTTTCCAAATATGATTGATTTTTGTTACTCCAGAACTGTATAATATAAAACCTATTGACAAGCATGCACAAATGCCCTCAATTGCTCTTGGCTTCTCTTAAGGGAACAGCACTGCAAAAGCAGATAAAACTAATCCCTTTATGGCATTACAGAGGGAAAAACAGGAAGTTCAAGGTGAAGCACCCTTCTTTCCAAACAAGGGAAGTTTAAATTTAAGTTGTCACTATACAGATGTCCTCCTTTCTCTAACAGCCTCCATTTCACAGTAAGTGGTTAGCCAGGGAACCGATTTCAGTTATTCAGGGGAAAATTCTTCTTGAATATTTTCAGGTAGCTCTCTGATATACAAAGGAAAAAATATTCAAAGAGGATCAGCATACACATCAATGGGATATTTTTGCACTGCTCAGCAATTGATTTGACTCTGCTTGTATTAATGCTTTTGGCAACTCTTTGGACATTTCACTCTATTGACTACTGATATCCTTTTCAATCCCAGGCCCTTGAGATACCCAGTTTCCTCTCCGACTTGCAATTCATTTGTATGGTATTTCACTATGGCTTCCACAGAACCATTTTTGCCTAGATGAAGCCTGATGCTAAACAAAGAATTTCAATAAAGCATCAAGATCAAAAGCCTATCTTAAATGTAAAAATTTCTACCATCTCCCAACTACTGCTTGTGTGTAAGTTCATCACCATGCTCTGGAAAAAACACTTCTGAGGCACCATTGACCTAAATCTAGCAGTTTCCTATATTTAGAAGGCTGAAGAAAAGCACAGTGAAAAACAGCCTTGCAGGTACCCAGATCAGATTTTGATAGGCACAACCAGTCTACAATTCCATTATTCAAGAAACATCAGCCTGGCAAGAAATAGCTCCTATTGAATTCATTTACTGGAGGTTACATAGGAAGAATTAAACAGTAATACAGTGATCACTGTATTACTAAGAGAAGGAAGGGTAAAGACAATAAGGTGGTCAAGTTCTAAACCTACTCCATTAAGGTGACTGAAGTTACTTTGAGTTTATACCAGTGTATCCAGGGTAGGACTTGTCCCAGAGAAGCCATGAATCACTTCCCTATTAAATTTTATCCTAACCAGGGCAGCAGAAATGCTATGAGAGTCTGAGCTAGTCAGGGCCTTCATTACATTGCAATTAATTTGGTTATACAGAGAACAGGGGACCAAAGCTGAACCTGTGGTTTAGGATGCCCAAAAGATAAACATTGCCATTGCTCCTAGTGAACTCCTTCCTGGGTTGCTTCCTGGAAAATCAAACTCACTTGCCCAAATCCAGAAACCCATCTCTTAGGCTTCTTCCAAACTTTGACCTTTTATTTAGTTTAATTGTTGCCATCACATCCCCCATTAAGGCTGTGCAAAGCTTTGGTTGCTGATTCAATTCAGCAGAGATTTGACCCAATTCAGTGGCTGAATCTCCAAATCTGGATTGAATCAGGAGACCTTTAATTTCTCTGAATCGAATCGGAACCCTCCAAATCGATTTGGAGAGATTTGAAAAGATTCAAGTATTTGGACATAGACACAGCTTTAAATGTTTTTTCTACGTACCTCAAGGTACTAGGCAGCTTGTGAATGCTGTGATGATGGGCCAGATGGAGCATCCCACAGGAGCACAGGAGGGTCCCCAGTGTACTTAGCAGCAGACCTGGAAGTGAACCAGAAGCACTTCCGGTCCACTTCTGGGTCCTCTGGGGACCACCCCCTGCACCTCCCTGCCTTGTCAACTCCTCTTGGGTCTCGGGGGGAGGAGGGACGCCCAGGGTCCTCCCTTGGCCAATTTCTGAGTTAGGAGGGTGCGCCCCCCATGCACTCCCCGGTGGACTCAGAAGTGAACCGGAAATACTTCTGGTCCACTTCTGGGTTCACTGCCGAGCATGTGTGCCCCCTCTCCCTATGCTTCTGTGGGACGCTTCTTCCACCCCAGTATCGCAGCATTCACGAGCCACACCTGGTACCTTGAGGTATGTAGAAAAAACATTTAGAGCTGTGTGTATGTCCAGATCAGCATTGTATCCTCAGATTCAGCCAAATCAAAACTGGGAACAGTGACCGAATCAAATAATCGAATCACTGTCCCTGATTCGGGCCAAATCCAAATTGAATAGGGCCCATTTCACACACCCCTAACCCCCGTCATATTTCATGGCAATAGTTCTCAATCTTTTTAGGCTCTAGACACCTCACATCAGGCTTAAAACACCACTCAGGAAATGCCAACTCTTATTTTTTGTTCCTTTTTTGACTACAGAAAAGTAATACAGAAATTCTTCTGTCGCAAAGAACTAGAAAAGATTACAACAGGTCAAAACATTTTTGACATTATGAATTCCTGTTTGAAATATCTGGATTTAACTTGTGAATCATGTAGGTGTTTACCTGCATAACAGTGCTAACACGGTATGGCACCCTTGAAAGAATCTCAAGACAGCCCTGGATACTGCAGTACCCTGTTTGAGAATTGCTGTTGTATGGGCTTCAAAAGATATGGACTATGTGAACAAAATGAAAGGGGTAGTGGCTATTTATAAATGGTCTGAGTTACGTCTCTCACCAGTTTTGGTTTGTTGTATTTCAACTGAATGTAAGGGATAAGGATAGGGATAAAAGTGAGGCTTTGAGAGAAAAGCTGCAATTAACTGGCAAGGAAGTCAGGAGCAATAACCTAAATAGACATCAGTGGGGTTATGTCTGTGAGTGTTTCACATTAACTTAACACATTTTTTTCACCTGTGTTATTCACAGTTGATTCCAAATTGTCACAAGACTTACCAATATAAGCATTGGGAAAATTTCATTCCATTACAAAGAGAGCATCCCGTTGGTTTTAATACGTTTTTAAAAATATGGTGGCAGTTATTCTAAAAGCTTCCATGGTTTCAGTACAACTCTTTGCTAGTCACTGTGACAATGCATCAGGAAAAAATCAAAAATCAAACAGTCTCTCTAAATCAGGCCTCTTTTTCTCAAATCACACAGACAACTCTTGACTTCAAAAGCTGTCCCTCATACACACATCATTAACTTTGGTAAGCAATTTACTGAATTGGGGCTACAAATCCAATGGTTCAGTGCTATAGGAAAATGTTGGGAGGTACTGCACTTTCAGCTGTCTGGAGCAGCACTGGAAATTTATGATGATCATAAACTAACTGAGCTCATTGAGATTGAATTAAGTACATACAAGTGGAGTTCTCCATACAATTTTAAGGCCCTATTTGTGAATTTGTTTCACATTATAAACATAATCCATCATCTCTTTCTTTTGACCTGTTCCAACAAGGAAAACATATAATTAAGGGAAAATGAAGGGAGATATACAGTATTGTAAACTGTAAATATGTCTCCATTAACTTAAATCAGGTCTTGATGGGAATGCCTTATGGAAGTATGCCGAGAAAAACTGTACCCAGAGCTGAACAAGCAACAGCCATGGATTTTTCTGTCCTTTGGGATTTTGAGGTAAGAACTAAATATTCATTTACAAGAGTAAGCAGGCCCCAAAACATTTTGGAGTGAAATTTATTCTCCATATGCACTCATTTAACTATTAATTTGGTAAACATTCACTTGCAATATATTTGTAGCACACATCTTGGGTACATATGCAATTGCTGGTTCTGCCTGAAAGGAATAGATACATTTTACTGAAAGTGAATATGTAACTAGAGATACACTTGAATATGTATCTTCTCAAATTGAAATGTAGAAACGGTTCTGTTTTGTGGCATTGTGCTCAGTAGTGGTGCAAGAAGACTGGTCCTTCAGGTTTCAGAATAGGTTACACAAGTAATTATAGTACTTTAAACTTACAGTTTAGCTAGGAAGACCTCCTGAGGTCCCTTCATCCCTGCTTCTCCATAATATCATAGTCAGATACCTACTTTTCATACCTAAAGGCATTTGTACACATTTTTTGCTGTTTCTTGAACTGCAGTGATGTGACTGTTTGCACAAGCTGGTTTTCCGGACACTTTAAAAGCCTTTCTGGTGAATTAAACTAAAACTCCTCAGCCATAGTTTAGTTTGGCTTGCTGCAAAGTAAAGCACTGCTTCCACGGATTCATTACCTGCAAACAAAGGCATTCAAAATCATGTAATGAGCCGCTTTATCCACCAGATGGCACTGCAACTTTTTGTAATTCACTGCTTCAAATTGCTTCCACTTTTGAATTGCAGCCACTTTTTTTTCTTGTGCTGTTTGCCAGCTCCCACAGCCACATGGCAGAGCACAGGGTGGGGAGCCCTGAGCTGGGAGGGACAGTGTGCAGTGTGGGACCGTCCCACTCTCATGCAGTGCCAGCTGGGGACTGGGCTTAATTTATTCAAAAACCTAGTATGTGCAAACACTCATGCGACACTCCAAAATAAACAAGTTTAAATTTTATAAACCTATTTAATGAGGATTAAACCCTGTGACATATACAGGCACCCTAAAAATACTTTTATCCATATAGCCCTGGAAACAAAAGTCCTATATATCTCCATCCATAACTTCTCTGATGAAAATGAGAAGTGGAACTATTCATTTGATTTGCAACAAGAATATTATATCAGAAATAATAGTCCATTTAGAAATGAACAAGATTTACTTAGGTTGCGTTTTTATACATGAGGTCTCCAATCAGGCAAGGAAAGGTTCTGGAAAAACAAAGGAAGCCTAATACTTCTGCATCTTTAAAAATGAAAGAAAGCCAGAATCCAATTACATATGAACAAACATAAAAGAAATTTGTTGCAAATCTGAAGTGGGTTTGTGTTTATTTAAGTTATCTAATTTCTATATGTAACGCCAAGGAAGTCTGATTTGGGAAAAGGTCATAACCCTGACCCTAACCCCCACCAGGCCTCATCCCCTGCCTGCTCCTCCAGCCTCCGCCCCGAGTGCCCCTAACCCCCCCCTACTCTCCCAGCCCCCCCCACCTCCCATGGCTGCCTTGACCAGCCCCAGCTCTTTAAAAAACAAAAAAAAGCCTCACTCACCGGCTGCTGCCAGGCAGGGGAGTGATCTCCACTGTCCCTCACTGGTCCATGCTGTGTGTGGGGCTCTGCCATGAGTCCCCATCCCTTGCTCGCTCTCCCAGCCCTGTCAATGGCTGCCTCACCTGCCCCAGCTCCCAGTTCTTTAAAAAAAAAAAAAGAAAAAAAAAGGCCCCATTCACTGGCTGCTGCAGTGGCCTTGGGGCTCCCCACACAGTGCGGGGTAGTGGGGATCACCCACCTGCATGGCAGGAACCAGTGACAGTGGGGCTTTTTTTTTTTAAAAGAGCTGGGACCTGGAGCCAGGTGGAGCTCCCATGGGGGGTGGGGCTGGGAGAGTGGGCGGGGTTTGGGAGGCAGTGAAGCTCACGCCCCCATACCTGGCAGCAGCTGGTGAGTGGGATCTTTTTATTTATTTATTTTTTAAAGTGTTGGGAGCTGGTGTGGGGCATGGCAGCCATTGACGGGGCTGAAAGAGCGAGCAGGGGATGGGGCCTGTCCAAATTGGAGATTTGGCCGATTTGGCATCGGCTGAATCTTCAAATCAGATTTGGCCAAATCAACTTGGGACAGTGATTTGAATCACCGAATCGAATCACTCTCCCCTGAATTGCCCGAATTGGAATCAGAAGCAAATATTAGCTACTTTGCACAAGCCTAATGAATACCAGCAAGTAGGTTTCATAATTGATGACCGCAACAGAAAACCATACATCTCATTTGGGCTTCAGACACAATATCTCATTCCACAGACGGAAAATAAAGAGGTTACTGCATTATGTTTGGTAGAATATACTTTTTAGTTCTTACAATACTATGAACTAGATAGATGGAAGAGTAGGACTCCATCCTGAAAACAGTCTTTCTAATGAATACCAGAAGTATCCTCTTTATATTTTATAAGGCTTTTTTCTTTACTCCTCCCCAAAGCACGCTATATAATCTGCTACAATGTCCACATTTCTGTGTTTCTGCCATACAGCTGCTGTGCTGCTGGCAGTAGATTGAATAGCTGCTCAGTAATTCCAGAGAAAAGTACACGGTCACTTTGCACCTTCAACATAAGGTTTAAACGCACAGTGTTTACACCACTGGAAATCATGCAAAAATAATAATGCATGCTACATTATGTGTTTAAATTAGTAGAAGCATTACATACATAAGAAAGTGTTTAAATAGCAACTTAGTAAACACAATTCACCTGGGCATTTACATGGGTCTGGAAATTGGTCTGGCATATAGCCTCACATATAGCCTTCAAGTGATGCCTTTGCTTTCTCTAAAGGGCTGATCAGAACAGAGGAGGCTTCCAAGAATGTCATAACCCAGTTGCTTCACTAAACTGTAAATAGGCAGCAAGAGGGCAAAATGGAAATCAGAAGAGAAACACAACAAGCTGTAATACACATCAACACAGATGAGATTACAGACAAATGGAGAGGGATCTATCAGTGTTCTGAGAAATAAAATGAATGTCTATGCACTTCATGAACGTTCACTTGTATGTGTGTACACATGTGCATGTATATGCAACAAAACACAGCTCCACCTCAGAAGAGGGAGCTGATTTTCCATCAGAGATCTGTTTTCTATGAGAAAGGTTAAAGATAATTGACTTTGGTCTTTTCTATTACAATCAGTGGACCATAAAAGAAATGAATCTCTAATGGTTTAAAAGAGTTTCATTTTCCAATTAGAAGAAATCATTTTGTACTGGTTTGATAAGACCTGGGGTGTGCAAAGGTTGACTATGTCAGATTTACCATAGCATTTGAGAGATTTGGGAGTTTAGTCCTGGGGTAAGGACCAAGGATTTTGTAACTAATATGGTAATTTTTATTAATTGGAGCAAAAGAGATGTTTAAGACAAGGAGCAGATTGTGATGCCAAAGTGAAAAGTTAGATATTGGTGAAGGGGTAAATTCAATTAAGACTGCACATTTCACTTTCTCCTCATCTTCCCTTCATATTGAGAGATTCTTCCAGTAAGTGGAAGAGCTAAGAGCATATTATCAAAGGCATTTCAGAATGACAGAAAAGTTTAATAAACTCTTCACTAAATACAGAGGGCATGCAAGTAAAAAACACAATCCAGTTGTCTCTCCTTTTTCAATCAAAACATGTACAATATATATATATGTATTTTGAAATAAACACAATGTTGTGACCTTTCTTCTAAAGAAAAATGCACATAACTTTGACTGGAGATCTAATTTTGGTGTTTTGTATGTTTCACCAGGGGTATATCAAGTACTCTGCTCTTTTTTATGGCTACTACAACAACCAACGGACAATTGGATGGTTAAAATACAGGCTGCCAATGGCATATTTCATGGTTGGAATTAGTGTATTTGGCTATAGCTTGATGATTGTTATAAGAACGTAAGTGAAGTTCTTCAGGTTTTTTCTTTTCTTTTTCTCTGAAATTCATGCCCCCCTTACCCCAAAAGATGTGTGTGTGTGTGTGTGTGTGTGTGTGTGTGACTAGTATGTGGAGAAGAGCCCTGAAAAGTGAAGTCCTTGATTTTATGCAGACAGCTGCAGAGCTGCTGCTACTCTGTGTGTGTGTATACATGCAGTTATTACATTAATTTGAATGTGTGTGTGTGTATACACACACACATGCACACATTGCAATAATAGTAATTAACAATCACACATCTGGAAACTTCTATTATTTTAATAACCTTGAGAGATACTTATTTAAATTTTATTGATGCTTGCTCCTAACTTACCCCCCCAAAACTCAGATTCATAGTACTTGGGCCTAGAATGAATATTTTGGGATTAGGGTCATTTAGTCCATCTAACTGTGCTAGTTCATGATGATCCTTGGAACTAAACTCATGGCTTTATTACCTACTGCATTCCCTCCCCCAAACACCTCATGCCTTGACTTGAGTGCCTGCTAAGTCAAATGATACCAGATCCTGTCCTATCCCCTTTGTTTTCCCCAAAATGGGACATTTCTAAGGAGGAATTATATGAAGTGGCTGTGACACTACATAACAAGTGAAGTGGGAGTATTTAAGAGAATTCTGATTACACTGAGTTTCTAAAAGGTCTATTTCTACAATCCTGGCACTTGAATGCTTCCATAAAAAGCAACAAGAGTTCCTGGTGTGAACAAGAGTACAGATCAGCTCCAAACACTTAAGTATTACAGAAACAGCCTCAAACCAGTGTGAACTACATAGAATAATAATGTTTTGCACTAATCTAATTACTTTTTAGTCAAGGATCTGAAAGCATTTCAGAGGAATCTAATTTAGGCTCCCAAGCCATCTATGAAACCAATGATATTGCTCTCACTTTTCCCTTTACAGAAACTGAGGAACAGGAAGCTTAAGTAACTTGCATAAGGTCACAGTGAAAGTGTACACAAATCAAGAGATAGATAGAGAGTTGCTATCTTTTGGCAACTCTCTATATGCCATAAATGTGAGACTATCCTTCCTCACAGTAGGAACGGGTATAAAAAAATTGATTTTTATTTTTATTGAAACAGGCCCGTTACTCTTCATTGCACCTAAAATATTGAGGCTTTTGTTGAAGTGGGTCAGTAAGTAAGGCTTTGCTATACATTTGCAATGAAAATGCAAAATCAGTAGTCTTATCTTTGCTTGGGGAATTTATTTTGGAAAATTTGAATAGCAGTT
This sequence comes from Caiman crocodilus, assembly GCA_030014935.1. Taxonomy (NCBI): domain Eukaryota; kingdom Metazoa; phylum Chordata; order Crocodylia; family Alligatoridae; genus Caiman; species Caiman crocodilus. The sequence goes on from JAGPOW010000261.1 coordinate 183,351,835, forward strand.
TTAAAAATATTTTTGGGATCAAAAATGAAAGAGGAGACAATTGAAGATATAGCTGTTCCTGAATTGATTCTTTGGTTTCCTACAACATCTTTGATCCACAATTGTTTAGCCATTGAATTCTCACTGGAATATTGTGTAGCTAGTATATTGGACAGCACCTGAGATTTGATTTTTTGAGTTAAGTAACATGCTAAGAAGAGCTACTGTTATTATGATCCATTATTAATATTACCAAAGGAATTAGGAGTCATACTTACAGAACAAGAACCTATTCTGCCAGATATTGTATGAGCAACTCCTCTCCTCCACTTTGCTGATAGTACTGTGAACTAGTTAAACAATAAAGTATCCTTTTGTGATGAACAATTATTTTTCTCTTGACATATGAAACCAGTCTTTCTTAAAAATAACTGTCACAACTAGAGCCTCAGATCACAACCATCTTTATTTCTATACTAGCAAGTTACCCATCATGAATGATGGGGGGACAGGCAGGAACAGAGCGCCACACCCCAGCACCCCATGGTGCTGCCACTCCTACCTCTGGCTCTGTGCACCCCCCAACCCCTGCGTCCGAGACTGTGGGCCCCCCCACCCTCTACCACTCCTGGTGCAGCCCTGTGCTCCCCCACTCCCTGCTGCTCCACCCTGCCCTGCCACTAGCTCTCAGGAACAGGTGGGGAGAGGAGTTTGCACACACCCAGTGCCCTGTGCTGTGTCCAGCTGCACACAGCAGTCCCCTGTCCCTCTCTCCTTCCTCCCTCCCCACTGCCTCCCTCTCTCTGCTGGCTGTTGTCAGGGCTGGGCAGCAGCAGCATTGGCAGCAGGAAGGGGCATGGTGGTGGTGGGGGATGCTGCCACCGGAAACCCCCTCCCCATTCACCGTCCTGCTCCTCTCCTTCCTCCCCTCTTCCCTGCCACATTCCCCTCCCTGTGGGGGTGGGAGGGCGAGGACAGAGCGCCACTAACCACCATCCTGCACTGCCACCTGCCAGGGGTGGGGAGAAGCTTGCTCTGCTGTCCCTGCCACCAGCACCCTGCTCCACTTCCGCTTCCAAGGGGAGGCCTGCCCCCCCAACCCTGCTCCTTGGAGGTGGCAGTGGTGCATGGTGCTCATGGCGTGGCACTGGCTTCACTCCCTCATTCTGTCCCCTCCATCATAGTAGCACTCTGCTGTGCCAGTCCACATCCCCTGTATCCCCCTTTGCTGGGGACGGAGTGCCACCATGATGGCAGGGATGAAGCTGGCCAGTGCCACTGCTACCTCCATGGAGCAGGGCTGGGTGGAGGGGCAAGGCCACCGTTTGGATGTGTTGAAGACACTGGAGCAGGGGGGTAAGGCGAGTGCTGCACTGCAAGCCTGCCATGCCGCTGCTGCCTCCAAGGAGCAGGGCGGGTAGTGGGGGACAAAGCCAGCACTGGTTCTCCCCTCCCTCCACTCCCAGCACTCTGCCATGCCAGTCTGTCCCTGCTGTCCCCCTCTGACGCCAAAGTGTAGGGCTGAGGGGGTGGGGTTAGGGTTAAGGCCCATTGTCATGGTGGCTCTCCTCCTCTGTGTGTGTGTGTGTGTGTGTGTGTGTGTCCAATGAAAGCACAGGTGATGGGGATGACAATGATTTCGTTTTCAGCTGGAAAATGTTCACTAGTTGGGACTACCTCATTGGCAACCCAGAGACAGCTGACAACAAGTTTGCATCTATCACAACCAGCTTCAAGGTAAATGACATATTTTCTTGACAGGGAGCCTCATGCTTCTAGACATGCTGCTAGAATCTAGTGTAGCAGATTTTCAAAAGGAAAAAAAATACTCAGGATACTTATATGCCATCTCAAGGAACATTTAGAATGACATAATTCAACCCTGATTCTAGGCAATATACGCTTGGTTGAACTCATACACATAGTTAAGAGACATACCACTACACTGGATTTGCCTTTATCAAATTGCTAGTTAATAGAATCAGCTGCTTATTGGGATCAGTATGAGAAAACCAAAACCATTTGTATATTATTACACATAAAAATCACTCATCTTAGAATCACAATTTTTGGGTTTTGGAATCATTTTACCAGAGAAGCCCCGGGATTTTGCCATTTTGTGAGGAGCCCTCTGTAGGCTGGCAGAGTTCCAGCCTGGAGGGAGAGGGAGGAGGGCGATCAGGCAGGCGGTACCAAGTGTGTATACATGCACATGGCCCCAGGCAGCTTGGAGAGCAGCTCCTGCAGGTAAGTGGAGGAGGGGTGGGGAATTAAGCCCTCTTAGGGAAGGAGGGAGGGGGTTGGGCAGGACTGGGGCCCTAGCAGAGAGTGGGATGGAGCTGCAGGCAGTTCGTCTGGGGGCAGGAGCCAGGGGTCTTCCCCTGCCACTCTGGGAGTACGTACCATGCTGGGGAGCTGGCCCACCCCCTGTGCCAGAGCCCGCAGTGGGCAGCAGCATGTAGAGAGCCAGGCTCTGCCCCACTGCAGCAGCAGCCACCACCTCCTGCTGGAGGAAGGGGGCTGTGAACTGCATCCCTGGTCCTGTAACCCTAGCAGTTGGGGGTGGTTCTCTGGCGGGGCTGGGGGGTCAGGGGCACCAGCAGGGCTGGGGAGGCTGCAGGGAGGAGTGGGGAGTGAGAGGCACAAGCAGAGCTGGGAACTGTGGGGAAGGAATGAGTATCTGTGTTCTTTGAAAAAAAAAAAAAAAAGGGTCTCCTTTTAATGGAATCATCCAGTTAATAGAATCAAATCACCGGTTCCCAAAGTGACTCCAATAAGAGCAACCCACTGTATATTCTTTTGAAATTTCCTTTTAAGCACTGAATGAAAAATATCAGTTAGGGTCAATTGAGTGACCTCAAATTTCCTATTGAACTTTCTTCCCTTCCTATTAAGGATGAAGTAGGTTTAGGAAATTTGGATCTATATGCTAATTTTTCTTATGGTCAAGAAAAAGATGATGTGTCCACCCCCCCCCCAAAAAAAAAACCCCAACCCCCCCCAAAACCCCAAACTCATAAGCAATCCAAGTTTATTCTCTCCCTAGCACTGTTTTTTTTCACCTGCTGCATTAGAGTCTGTTTTAGAAATAAGACTGTGATTTATAGCCACTAAGTCTATGCACCATCACAGTATAGTTATTTCCTGGGCTTCTCCTTGCAGGACCTCTTGATGTCCTATTTTTCTCATCTTAGATAAAATCCCCTTTGCTAAAATGAGACACATCTGCCTGTCTGCCAGAAAGTTTCAGTAGGTTAACTCATAAGCCAAAATTCTACTTAAGTTACAGTGTCTTAAGCCTACAATTATTACAGTAATTCGAATGTGAACGGCAGGTGCCCCCAGTGGCTGGTGGGGCACGGCTGTGCTGGCAACGGCAGGAGCATGGCGGCAGAAGCCCGGCAGCGGTAAAGGCACAGCTCCCACAGACACTGCTGGCACTGGTGGCAGTGGGTGGGGGAAGGTGGCGAGCACTGACCATGGACCACCCGCAAATGCTGGTGGCCTTTTTGAAGGAGGTGCACTGCCACACTCAGAGGGTGCATGTTCAGCCATGTGCCCCCCCATGGGTCACCCCTGAATTTGCATGCATTCTTTGTTAATTTATACTGAAGTCAATTTTTCTGTTTAGCTGAGAACAGAATTTGACCTTTATTAATTCCCAAGAAAGTTGCTATGGAAAAGAGCAATCCATAAAAAGATCAACTGTAGTTAATTTTAAAATGACTATTTCAGCAGACAATTTTAACCAGTATCCAAGGGATTTTTTTTCATAACTCATTGCAAATCCAGAAATCAAGCAGAAAAAAAGTGAGTTTCCAATAAAAGTCAGTTTCCTTCCAAATCACATTTTTTTTCACTGAATGAAAACAGCAAAAACTTTAAGTAAAAGCCAAGCTAATAATTTTTTAACCTAAAAAGTGGGGGAGGGGTTTCTATAATTTTCCAACTAGTAGTTTTTTGGTTAGGAAGCCATTTTTCATCAGATAAATATTTTGAGTGTAACCAATATTAGAAGATTTAGTTTGATGACATTAAGTACTCTATAAATTGATATTGGATTCAGGTCTAAAACTAATCAAAGTATCCATTAATCATTGTCTTTTCCTTCCATGGTTTTGTATGACTTAGATGGTTTGGAATATGTACTGATAGCCAAACTCCTCTTTGCTCATATAAGGAATGAAAATATATTCTACTGGAGATTATGCTTCTTATTGATACTTCAGTTTATGAAGTTTAATCTAAGTAAACTTTGTGATCTAGTAGTTAACCATAAAATAGTTGAGTTTTTGTTGTTAATGGAAAACCTAGGAGAAGGAGAGAGGACACAAGTGCACTAAGTATACATAAAGCCATGACATTTGCTAAAACACACAAGCTATTTCCAAATGTTCTAGAGTTAGTGTTTATTCTGTTTCAGAAAAAAAAATGCCACAGGTGGTTGAGGGCTAGACAATGACTTATATGAGTGACTTAATAAATTATTTATTTAGTTTTAAAAAAGATTAATCATAACATAAAAACTTTCTTTCACTGGGATAAAAGAAGACTCTACAATCTTTACAAGAAAGGCATTTAACAAACTGATGTCTGTAACCTGAAGTTTGGCTAAAGCCCCGGCCCCACCGAATATCACTATAGAGATTTGGGACACATTTTTAGGAATGAGGCTAATTAAACATTGAAACAAACTACTAGCGAAGTATTGGATTCTCCATCTCCTGGTGTATTCAAATCCAGACTGGATGTCTTTCTGGCTTTGCTTTAGTCAAGAACAAGTTGTTGAGCTCAGTGCATGGATAATAGTGAAATGTAATGACACTATGTTTTAGATAAAGTAATCTAATATTCTTTTCTGGTCTAAACGTCTGAATCTATGCACATACTACAATTCTTCACCTATATATTAAGGAGTCTATTGTGGACGAGCAAGAAAGTAACAAGGATGAGAACATCCACTTGAGAAGATTCCTTCGAGTTCTGGCGAACGTGCTTATCATATGTTGCTTATGTGGAAGTGGTTACCTCATTTATTTTGTGGTGAAACGGTCTCAGACATTTTCAAAAATGCAAAACATTGGGTGGTATGAGAGAAACGAGGTAAGAATGGTTTGTTTCTGATTTTCTAGCTGGAGGGTTGTAAGCCTGAAATCCCATATCAAGCTTGAGAGTAAAATTTTAAAAAGCACATAAGGCCATAACTAAACTGTCTGCCTGCTGAACATGAAAGTATCATGAAAAACAAGTTCCACCCGATGCATGTCCAGTTAGGTAGTTTAAAAGAATTCTGAGCGTTTGCCCTAATGCCACTCTGGTTTCTGAACAGTCTGTCTTACTTAACTGTTGAACTAGGACAGAGTCGGAGTAGAAGCGAACAGGCAAGGACTGTTTCTTGGTGGATTGTCTGAGCATAGCTGCAAGACAGGATAGACGTGGCCTGAGTTATTTAAGACTTGAAGCAGGTCAATCAGATTTCAACACCTGCATCCTTCCAGCACTTTTGAAAATCCCCCTCCCCTGCAACAGCTAATATTGACACACTGATTTGGTGAAGGATCCTTGGGAGTTTGAAGTGCCTGCCACTTCAAAAACCACCACCAACAAAACTCCTTAGCACGTCATGGGATTCTTCAGCCTGGAAAAGTGCAGGCTCAGGAGGGATCTGGTGACCACGTATAAGTTTATCAGAGGTACTCACCAGGATCTAGGGGAACGTCTGTTCACCAGAGCACCCCAAGGGATGACAAGGTCGAACAGTCACCATTTCAGGCTGGACATAAGGAAGAACTTCTTTACTGTCTGAGCCCCCAAGGTTTGGAATAAAATGTCGCCGGAGGTGATTCAAGCACCTACTTTGAACACCTTCAAGAGAAATTTGGATGTTTATCTTGCTGGGATCCTATGATCCCTGCTGACTTCCTGCCCCTGCGGCAGAGGGCTGGACTTGATGATCTGAGGTCCCTTCCAGCCCTAACGTTTATGAAGCTATAAAAACTGACGTGAATTCTTTTATCCATTTTGATAGTTCTGATAAAAAAAATGGGAATGCTCATCCTACAGATAATGTCAAGATTTCAAAATCTGTTTTGTTCTCAGGTTTGGATAAAAAGATCAAAACCTTGGAATTTCTATCAACATAAAGTAATTCATTTAAATATTTATTCATGACCTTAACATTTATATCTTATGATATAAGCTCAAAGTAGAAACAAATTCAAAGCTAGACTTTTCAAAATACCTATGAAAATGTTGTCATAATCCGTTGATTCCCGGAAAACATTTTTGTTTTGATGAATCAGAATTGTACAGATTAAAAAAAGAAGCCAAATCTAATCTCTGAGGCTTTTCTGGTGAGCATCCAAAACTTCATTGCACTTCTCAAGAAGAGAATGGCACATTCCTGACCTTCAATTTCTGGTTAATTTTACTACTTTCTAGGGGGTGGAATATAAAAACCTGTGAGTTAGTTGCTACCAGTGGCCAGAATAAGTGCAATTTCCTATGAATTCAATAGAAGTTACATATGTATAATCAAAGACAGAATCTGTGAGACATACCTGAAATAATATTGACTTCTATATTTGCCCCTACAGTCATTGTACTGTCAGTGCCCAAGTCATTTTTGTCCATCGTATTGAAAAATAAAAAAACCCAGCATGTTTTCTTAAGCTTCAGAACAAAACTTTTTCTCCACCCTAGTCAGTAACATGCTTAAAATATGGACAAAAGAAGATGGGGAAAAAAACATTGCATCTTTATTCGTACACATATATAACCATGTATGTGTATTTCATGCACAGGCAAAAGGCCTGGTTTGGTTGATTATTCCTAGTGTCCTTGGCTCCTTTGGAAGGAAATGGGACTTTTAGGAGCTAAGTACTTCAAAGATTTCATGAAGGAAGAGTCTTCTGGCCTCATTCCTCTAATGTAACAGCACAAACAACCAGGATATCCATCCCAGAATATTCAACCTTTTGGTCTGTAGGAGGTACAGTATCCAAATAAGATTAATCCGAAAATGAACTTCTGATGGCTCAAACATGTTCAGAAAGCTGTCAGACTCCAACCAATTGCTGTTTAGTGTCACTTGCTTAAAACTACTTTTCTCATAGTTGGAAAGAATAGAGATGAGTTTGGCAATAAACAATCACAGGATCGGTGTCGTCCTGGTGAGATGTGGGCAACGGCGTACCCCAGCAGCAGTACTTGGTCCAGTGCTGTTCAATATTTTCATCAGCGACCTGGATGAGGGGGTGAAAAGCCCATTGGCCAAGTTTGCGTACAACATCAAGATATGGGGTTGCATGGACACACCTGCAGATAGGCTGCAGATACAAGCAGACCTAGATAGGTTGGCATGTTGGGCAGAATGGAATCAGATGAGGTTCAATGTACAGAAATGCAAAAAGTGCTGCATCTGGGAAGGAAGAACCCCCAGCACACCTACAGATTGGGCGTCGCTAATCTGACCAGTACTACAAACGAAAGGGATCTGAGGGTAACAATAGACCCCAGCATGAATATGAGCCAGCAATGCAACACAGTAGCTATTAGGCCCACCAATATCTTGGCATGCATCAATCGGTGCATCTCCAGTAAAACCAAAGAAGTGATTCTCCCACTTCACTCAACTTTGGTGCAGCCACAGCTGGAGTATTGCGTATAGTTCTGGGCACCGCATTTCAACAAGGATGTGCTAAAACTTGAGAGGGTCCAGAGAAGGGCCACCTGTATGATGAGGGACCTGCATGGCAAGCCATACGAGGAGAGGCTGAGGGATCTTGGACTCTTCAGCCTAAAGAAAACAAGGCTGAGAGAGAACTTGATTGCAGCTTACCGCTATATCAGAGGTGTACATCAGGAGCTTGGTGAACAACTGTTTACCAGAGTGCCCTGGGGGAAAACTAGAAACGACGGCCACAAACTCCTAGAAGATAGTTTCAGGCTGAACATTAGGAAAAACTTCTTCACAACTAGGGTGTCCAGACTATGAAACAAGCTCCCCCAAGAGGTGGTGCAGTCATCTCCCCTAGAGATGCACTGCACCACTGAAAAGCTGAGCCAAGTCACCTGGATCTGCTTTGTGGCTGCCAGCCAGACTCTGCCAGCAGGATCACTACTGTTGCAGCCCCAGGAGGCCCCAGGACCTCAGGTAAGGCTGTAGGGGCCAGCACAGTGCTAGCCTCAGCCTCCCCTACTGCCCCTGGGTTACTTACTGGGTGCCAAAGCACGCGTTGCATGAGCATTCCCTGGGGACAAGTAGCAGCAGTGCAAGAGAAACTGCTGCTGCTTGTCCCTGGGGCACCAAACATCCACACTCATCTGCACATGGCTGTATAGTCCAACTGCATCAGCATGAACTGCTGTTACTGCATTTCCTAAGATACAGTGATGGAGAATTGTTTGCAGATCCTGAAAAGTGTTGCTGTTTTGTTCTTCATTAGAAATAGATCTTAGTGCCTTAACTTGTGAAATGCTGTCATGCCTAAATGCTGATAAGAACTCCAAATAGCAACATCACTGTTCTTTCTACTAACCACTATAACTTCATTTGGCAGGTTGAAATTGTGATGTCTTTGCTAGGAATGTTTTGTCCTCCACTGTTTGAAACCATTGCTGCTCTAGAGAATTACCATCCTCGCATTGGACTGAAATGGCAGCTGGGACGGATCTTTGCTCTGTTTCTGGGGAACCTCTATACCTTTTTACTGGCATTAATGGATGATGTCAATGAAAAGGTAAGATGAAAAACTGGATTCCTAACAGGATTTAGACTACTACATGCATAAGATCATAACTCTTATAGCTACCATGATCCAAAGGTTCACTTGTGATGTTATATAAATTAAATGTTTATATTCAAAAGGATATAAAAATACTTAGCAATCACTTATTTACAACAAATGGTTGTACTGGTACCACACATTTATAATGCAGTCCTTCATTATTCAAAACAAGAGTTTTTAAAGCATGTTTTGCAGCTTAAGAAATGACTAACCTGAGCAATCCTGCTGGGTCTATGTAGGCTACCAACCTGAAAAAAAAACAAAACAACTTTTTGTCCTTTTTGAATATTAGAGTCATTTTAATATTATTTTTTATTTGATAGTTTCTATTAATGCATTCCCTTCTATTTAGTTTATACACCTCTGTTGAAGCTTTACTGGAAGGTTAAATGCATATAAAGAACAGGTGTTTTATGGATACACTGAAATGCACTCTATTATAAAATGAAGAGTAAGAGATAATCAAAATAATTTGTTCTACTCTGAAAAACAATACACAAGGTGAATAAAGGTTCTTACAAGATAAATCAGTGAAGACTTCCTTTGAACACTTGTAAAAAACACATATAACTATTCAATTTTATCTGTTCACAACAGGCCGGATTCTCATGTCTTCAGCAAGGTGAATACAAATGTTGATCTACTTGTAATCCCTTTCACATCCATAAGTAAATCTGTGGATTACACTGCTATTGAGTATCAGTAGGGGAAATGAATTAGGCTTAATATGAGCACTACAATAGTAGGTATTGAAAAGGCAAACTGTTATTGATTCTGACATGATTTCTAGATTCTTCAGGTTATCTGTAATCTGTTGAAAAGGATTTTCATCAGGTGCAAACTCTGTCCCTTTCCTGCAATACAGGAATGATTGGTGCCCTATGAATGATACCCAGTTCTTTTAATCAGGCAGTTTATATTATCCCCATTTTACAGATTGTGAAATTGAGGCATAGAAAGAAATGATTTATCTGAGGTGATCCAACAGGCTAGTGGTAGAGCTGGGACCCAAGTTCGAGTCCAGAGCTTTCAATGGAGGAATTGCTGTATCTCTTCCCAGCTGAACCTCTCAGTTGCTGTGTTGAGCAAAGTTGGTGGTTTCCTGAGATGTTGTGATCCATTAGGTCAGAGGAGACTGTTCCACCTCCTGATTTAAGAAGTAGAATGAAATTGTGAACCCATAGGGTTCATCTGTCATACCAGTCAAATTAGGAATGACATCTTCATACCATGCTGGTAGCCACATAAGAGAGAAAATGAAATTCCTGTAGCTTGGACCTGTTTGAATTCAGGCTGAAGAGTACATTTGGCCACCATGGAAATGTTTTCTGAGCTTCTGGGTTAATTTGGGCCCATTGGGATGTTTTCAGCTGGATATATTTCTTCTGTTTTAGCTAACTGAAGAAGATGTAATAAAGAACATAACGCATTGGACCCTGCTTAATTACTATAACTCATCTTCAGTCAACAATAGTGCATTTAGTCTACCTCCTATTGACCCAGCAGATGTGCCAAGAGGACCTTGCTGGGAAACAACTGTTGGCATTGTAAGCAATCTGAGGATCCTTGGATAAGAGATTTTTTAAAAGTTTCTGGTGTGATTATTTTTTTTTTATGTATGCTAGCAGAAACACTGCCATGCAGCATACTGTCATGATTCTGAATCCCTCCCAAAAGCTCAATAATTTCAGTTACCACTGTCATTAAAAGAAGATACAGGCATTGATCATTGCACAGAATGAAACTCTTGGAAAGGAGGCTGGTCCTAGGAAGAGTATGGTATGTCATGAGACTTGGTCCATATTCTTGCCTCTCTTACCAACTCAGTGTATTTTTGGAAGTATTTAGGGTAAAATTTTCAGAAATGGCAATCACTTGAATGTTGACTTTGTGGTTTTTCCAAAATGTTTGGCTTTCATAAACAATAGCCACCTAGTTAAAGCTCTTTCTGGTTACTTCGGTCTGTTACATAAACCTTATTACCAGATATTACATTACTATATTAAAGAGCTACTTTAAATAGCATTGTTCACAATGTGTCACCTCTCACCCAGTAGGTAATAAAAAGAGTAGATATAGTGCTATGTGGGAGGCTCTGAATAAACCTACAAATTGAAAAGAAGTATTAGCAAAACTTGTTCAAGAAACTGGAATTGATATAATACAATTCATACGGGTGAGCTACATGGGCAAAATGCATTATCATGCAGAGAATTCTGTAAACAAGTTTGCTATACTGTAATCTTAGATTATCACTGGGTCATATCCTGCTCCAATAACCTTAGATCACAACACATATTCACAACAGATCAATGGAGAGTATCCCCTTTATATTTGCCACTTACATTTTTGTAGCTAATTGTTCTTTTCTTGTGTTCAACTACAGGAGTTTGTGAGGCTCACTGTGTCTGACATTCTGGTGACTTATGTAACCATCCTTGTGGGAGATTTCCTCCGTGCTTGTTTTGTTAGATTTATGAACTACTGTTGGTGCTGGGATCTGGAGGCAGGATTTGTAAGTTAATGTCTTATATAGACTAGAGAATAAGTATTTTCTACTTTGTCTGAAGTTTGGGGTGCTTTCAGCATAGCATTTAGGACAAGGTTGAGTCAGGACTTCAAAGTATACCACAACAAACCTACCACACTTTTACTTTAGGTCTCTTTTTCTTGTTTGTTGCCCATCCATTCTCTTTCCTCTATTATTGCACCCCCTGGGGGGGAGGGGGGGCAAGGGGAAGAGAGGGGCAAGGAGGCAGCAGCAAGGAGGGAGTGAGGGGGTAAAAATTTGCCTGAGCTATAGTGTTTTATCCTTGCTACCACTTTGAAACTTTATCCTATGATAGAATTTAGAGATCTACACAACCTGAAGAAACCAGACTATTCATTAGGAGTGTGCAAAGCAGGCCCTATTTAATTTGGATTTGGATTTGGCCCGAATCAGGGACAGTGATTTGATTAATTGATTTCAGATCACGGTCCCTGATTCAATTCAGCTAAATCTGCATATGAAGAGTCAATGCTGATTTAGAGAATCCGTTATTCAGGCATTGACACAGCTTTAAAAGTTTTCTCTACATACCTTAAGGTAGCAGGCGTGGCTCGTGATTGCTACGATGCTGGGGTGCATGGAGTGTCCTGCAGGAGTGTGGGGGGGCCTTCCACGTATTCGGCGGCAAACTTGGACGTGCAGGGGAGTGCGCTGGGGGGCTCCCTGTGCCTCCCCAGCTCAGTGATCAGCTGCAGGGAGATCCTGGGTGCCCCCCCTGGGCCCAGGAGGCACCAGGCACTGAGCTGGGGGGCATGGAGGGCCCCCCCTGTATGCTCCACGGCAGACCCAGAAGTGGACCAGAAGTGCTTCTGGTGCACTTCTGGGTCTGCTGCTGAGCACACTGGGGACCCCCCGTGCTTCTGTGGGACACTCCACATGCCCTAGCATCGCAGCACTCATGAGCCCCTGCTACCTAGAGGTATGTAGAAAAACATTTAAAGCTGTCTCTGTGTCCGAATCTCCAAATCTTTCTGAATCTTTCCAAATCGATGCAGACAGTTTAAGAGGTTATCTGATTCAATTCGGGTTTAGAGATTCGGCTACTGAATCAGGCCAGATCTCCACCCAATTAAATCAGGGATCAAAGCTTTGCACAGCCCTACTATTTATGGCTCCTCCTCCAATTGCTAGTGCTTATGAAATTTCCTTTTCTGAGAATCATTTTTCTCCCAGGCCACAACCCAGTTCCTGACTTTCTCTTTCTTTGTTAGATGCACTTGACGTTGCTGGATGCTTTCATCAAACAGCCTCTGAGAATGCTATTTTGGCATTTCTTTTATCCTTTGTGGCTTCTTCACAAGACGCCTTCAACAAAGTAATGCAGATGCCTGTAGGTGTCTTTTGTCTCCAAGGCCCATTTTCCTAAATAAAACCCACTCTTTTTACATCCGTTGTCTGTTTCTGTGATGTTTAACAAGTGCTGCTTGTAGGGCTTGTTTTATGCCTTTTCCTTTTCTCCTCCCTGGCCCTGACAGTCACAGTCAGGTTACAAGGTCATTTTGCAGCCATAAATCACATTCCAAATTTAATTACAAGCTTAACAGGCGAAACAGGCTAAGGCCTTGGGGCCTAATCCAGTCCTGTGGAAATTCTGTTGGAGTGGAATGAAGCCACTGATTATCAAAGACTAAGTTGTGGCTTCAGACAGCAGTCTCCATTAGGTGAAGACACTGTTTTCTCCCCATGGCCCTCAGCCATACAGACTGTGCTATATAGAAGCTTGATACTGGAAAAATATCTTTCTCTCAGCTAAATAAAAGCAGAGCCTATGGTTTTTATAACCCTAAAATGGTACAAAATCCAAACCAAGTCCTTTTGAAAGTCTGCATGTCTATTTAGTTAAATCTCCCTTCCTCCTTCTTTTCACTGGGGGGGGGGGGGGCGGGGGGGGGCGGGGGGGGGGGGGGTGGGGGGTGGGGAGGGGGGGGGGGGGG
>JAGPOW010000261.1:183365187-183400976 GCA_030014935.1 Caiman crocodilus
ATTTTTGTAAAAACACCCTGCCACCTTCTTTTAACGGCCCCCCCCCCCCCCCTTGAACAGCCTACTTTCATTTGGTTCATACCATACTAGTCCTCATAGGACAGGAAACCCTCACAGTTTCTGAGCTAGCTAAGTAACATCAAAAAAAAAATCTTGCAAGAAGCCTTGTTCTTAAAATACAGCCTCCCTGGTTTCTATTAAAAAGCTACAGGAACTGCTGGTAATCATCCATACAAATCTGGTATTTGGGTCAATACCATTAATGTTCATATTTTTCTGTCACAGATTGTGAACATGCCCTTGATTCAACCTCACCTACTAATTTGAAAGTGCCCAAAGCTAAAATTGACCACAAGACAGCAGTCTACGAAGGTTGCAGCTATTTCGCTGAAACAAAAAGCCACTTGGAAAAAAGGCAATATATTAGAGATGGACCAGAATCACAAGTGTATGCTGTGCCCATTTTGTCCAGAACTGTGCATTTGGATAAACAAAACACTAATCTAAGCCAATCCTGGTACTCCAAAAATATTTTCTCATACACATACATTATATACACTTGTTTTATGAAATATTTTTGAAGATATTTGAGAGTGTGTGTGTGTATGTATGTATATGCGTGTATATGTGTGTGTGTGTATGTATATGCATGTATATGTGTGTGTGTGTGTGTATATATGTATGTATATATGTGTTGTGCATATATGTATATATATAGATGCTCCAAAAATATTTTAAAAACCAGCTTCAGTTTTGCCATCTCTGTTTTAAATCTTGACTTAACAAAATACTGTTGCTGTGAAATGAATGGAAATCACAAGCATTTAAAGTTGTCCTCACTTATGTCTGAGACCAAGCCTTCTGAATTAATGCCTGTTGTAGGACTGCTGTTCCTCTGGTTCCTTAGTAGAAAAAAATATGTGGGAATGTCATCTATACATAAACAAAACAATATTGCTCACCCTACTTGGGCTGCATGTAGCATTTTGCCAGATAGATTTCTCTTGCCTACCTTCCCTTCTTTTCCTGCCTCAACCCACTTACGTTACAGCAGAAACAAGTACTTCATAGTAGGTTTATCTAAAAAGAATCTTACACACACAGAGAAAAGACTAATTAGTTCATCTGTTTCATTTTACACTACAGCCTCTTCTTTAGTCAAGATGTGGGTTATTCCTGTGCATATTCTTCAGTTGCTCATCTTTTCCTTTTTTTTGAATGTCCCAAAAGCCGAGGCTTTTGCCATGGCCCCTTAGAGATCAATGCTATATTCGAGTAAGATTTTAAAGTATTTGCCCATTGTAAACTTGAGCGCTCTTGACTTGCATAATATAGCAATAAAGTCATTTGACCTTTAGGCTTTTGCATAATTCAGAACAAAACAGCATCACACTACTCATGCCACAATCTCCTTCTTTACTTTTCTTTTCATCCAGGAAGAGCACACATCGACCGCTGAAACTTCCTTAGCCTGACGAAGGGTTTTTGAACCCGAAAGCTAGCTTGATAACTGTTCCCCAACTATTTGGGTTGGTCTAAGAAAAGATACCAAATTCACCCAAGGAATCTTGTCTGACAATCTTCTTCAGAAATATATCTTTCTCTACACTTTTACCCAATTCTTATCTGTAAACTAAGTGGGAATGGATGTAGCTGGGAAATTTTCACATTCAAACTTGTTGTCAGAAATGTCATAGACTTAAATAAGAAATGCTTTGCTAGGATGAAACCAAGCCAGTGGCTAGATACCCCACCCAGGGTGCATCTACATGTCACCCTATGTCATTACTGTGCTGTGCTTTAGTACTTTCTTTTGGAAGTACTAAAGCATGGGGCAGTAACTACCTATACTGCACCATACACAGAGCACACAGTTATTTTAGTTGCTACTTTCCTGTAGTGGCGTGCTAAAACAGGGGAGCATGTCACTACAATGAAGTAGCTGCTGGTGATGTGTAGCTGAACATTATTGCTATGTCACTATAGTGCATTACTATGGTGACATATATCAATGCAGGGATGCACTAGCATGATATGTAGATGTTCCCCCAGAGAGGAAAGAAATCAGTCCCACAGGTACACGGTCATTCATCATAGCTGGTTTTATTAACGGAGAGGACTTAAGAAACAAACACTTGAGAAGCACCTCCAGCAAATCAGAAGAGGAAATAGCCAACAGTGCATTAGTTTCCCCCTTTGTTTTCCTAGCTTCATATCAAATCATTTAGGCAATAGATGTAGAACATGAGAGCACCTTGAAATGTCTTATCTACTTTGACTAGGCAGGCCCTTTTACACCTTGCCACAACAAGCATCAGAATATTTATTGCAAAATTATTTTCACCTCTTTTTGTATAGCCCTCTTATGCTGAATTTGATATCAGTGGCAATGTGTTGGGCTTGATCTTCAATCAAGGAATGATCTGGTAAGATACCTTTTTCCCTTTATAGCCTTTGAACAGAAAGTCTTTAATGGTATTAAGTAACCAGGAGATTAGCAATGCAGCTAGAATTTGAAGCCTAGAAGGATCGATTTTTGTATTTTGTTAAAAAGTACTATTCCTTGTTATGAAACAGGTAAATAAGATTACAACCCAGTCCTCAGATACAAAGCAAAAAATATTTGGCACATTTTAGATTAAAAGAACAAGAGGCACAACTCAGTGGATGTTTGTTGCCCATCTGAAAGATGCACAAGTGACAATAGCATCTCTTGTCTTAGCTGCATTGGAAGCAATGCCAAGGTCAACCCTGAAGTGAGCACAGGGGTCTAATCTGCTCTAGTGTGGAGTGGTTTCCATTTTGTTCATGCAAACAGATGTTTCTGCATTTCTTATGCTCCATTTGTATTCAGTGGCCACATCTACATGAGCAAGGGACTGTGAAGTTGTTACTAAGCAGTCATTTGGTACTTGCACAAGCTAGTACTAAATGACCGCACAGTACCTGGCATTACTGCACAGTACCATCATCACATGTTTTTTTTCAGATGCTACTGTAGGAAGTCTACTGTGCAGTAGCATCTCATGTAGATGCACCCAGTCTGTATTTTCAAGATTTTTTTCTCAGCTGTAAGGGCTAGATTGTTTTTTAACAATTAAAAATCTCAAACTACTCAGAAATATTCTCACAAAACAAAAGGTTGTTAGGAAATGTTCATCCCCTGTGAGCCTAAACCACATCTTCTTCTATAGAATCCAAGGCAGGGACCCTGGACTGGCCCAGATGTTAGGATCTGAGGCTTCCAGGGTTTCCCAGCTCTGGGACATACCTGTTAAGTGAACTGGCATAAGGGTGGGGATACCAAAATTACAAGGCTCATGAGTCAGGGGCACTAAACATAACAGTGTTTCCTAGTTCCTGACTCCAAGCAGAGTCACTGACTAATATCTTAGAGAGCTCTTCTGGTAAACTGTTATTAGCAGAGGTGTCACCTTCATAGTCTGAAGAATATATTTTCGTTTGAAAACATCGTGTAGTCAGGTATTTCAAGAGCCTGTTTTCTTAAAACTTCTGGTTCATGGGTAACCCACTTTTAATATATATGAATTGGACTGAAAGCAATTAAAAAAAAAGATCATTGGCTTTAAAAATGAAATCCTGCTTTTCAGACAGGTGCAATTTTGATGTACTTGCATATCTACACTGGGCTTCAGCCCAGTTATAGGTGGATGGATATTCATCCAGGATTTGAAATTTCTCCTCTAAGTGTGAGAGGGGATAAGAGTAACATCAGCTGATGCCATTAGATTCAATTTCTAGCATGGGGTTTGGTTAGATTCCATTTGCAAACATACTCTATAACTATGCTAACATATGGTTTGCAGTTCTTAAAGCAAATATCCTTTCTGATCTTAATAAACAGCAATTTCTCTTCTTCCTTTTCTTTCTAGGATGGGATCCTTTTATGCACCAGGACTTGTTGGTATAAATGTGCTGCGTTTATTAACTTCCATGTATTTTCAATGCTGGGCTGTTATGAGTAGCAATGTTCCTCACGAGCGTGTTTTTAAAGCATCCAAATCCAACAATTTTTATATGGGACTCTTACTACTCATCCTGTTCCTAAGCCTACTGCCTGTGGCCTATACCATAATGTCCCTCCCTCCTTCCTTTGACTGTGGACCATTCAGGTATGAACAAAATCCACAAAAAAGATTTATTAAAACAAAACTTTATTGCTGACAATTAAGAAGTTATTTTCCAGTGGTGACTGGACAATGCTTTCACTTTTAGTCATATTATGATCTTCTTTAGAGTATAAAGAAAAGTTACAGGCTGCGATTTGGAACCAATGGTGAATGGAGTATGGTGGGGCAGGTGAGGAACTTACTCCTACTTCTTGTCTGCTGTCTTCCAGTGGTGTTATCTTTCAGTGAATTCACTTTATTCAGGCACTAGCTGCCTCTGATAGCAGAACATCACTGGAGAAGCAGGGGAAATTTAGCTTGGAAATTAGGAGGGTAGTCAAGCATTGAAACAGGCTACCAAGAAAAATTGTGGAATCTCCATCCCTGGACAATTTCAAGAGGAGGTTGGACAGACGTTTGGCTGGGATGGTTTAGTCAGATATGATCCTGCCTTGAGCAGGGGTCTGGATTAAATGACTTCGTGTGGTCCCTACCAGCCCTACTTTTCTATGATCTCATGAAACTCCTACATCTGGATTAACAGAGTAATCCACTCTTATTGGATCGTGTAACACCTAGTGTATGTCTGACTCTGAGTGCATCTACACAAGATGCTAACTGCGCAGTAGCCTAATAACACTGCAGTAGTGCTGGTGAACGGGTTTTTACAGACACTAACTGCCTAATACTACTGCGCATTAGCATCTGTAAAAACCCGTGTGCCGGCACTACTGCACAGTAGCACCAGTTATTGCATATTGATTTAGTACTCGGTTAGGCAAGTACTAAATTTAACGTGCAGTAACTATGGTGCATTAATGAATGTGTAGACACATCTGGTGAGCAATCAGACTGGGACAGATTGTTTCTTTAGTTGCATTGACTTAGGCTTTATTTGATAATTAAAATTAGTGGTAGAAATTTGTGAAGAGTTTAGAGACCAGAGGAATACCAAGATGTGCTTAACTGTATGGACAGCACTTGCAGGATTTAAAACTCTTATTCTTTGAAAGTATTCCCCAGTACCCATCTCCATCGGCTAACCCTTGTCCTCATACCCACAAACACCCATTATTACATAACTTGTATAATCAAGTACAATAAGACTAGATGTCTGAGGGGACCTGGAGAGGTGTTGCAGAACCTTTCATTTTGTCAGGTCAGTCTAGCATAGGGAGCCGTGAATTGTGAATTAACTTTGGAGTGTTAAGGAGAGTTATCAAAAGACCCCTGGTAGACAGCACACTGTGTAGTCTGTTAATTGCATCTCAGACAGTAACCTGGCCACATGTTCAGGCAATTAATTGTGCCACAAAAAAGGAAAACAGCCACAAAAATATTACACAAAAAGCATATACTATTTTGTGGTTGGTCTTCATTGCACCTTAAATTGAAGGTGTGGCAGCATTAGAGTTGCATCAGGTTTCCAAACAGGCCTGGTGTGGTCCCCACCCGCCAGCAATCAGCTGATCATTGGCTGGATCAGGACCACACTGGGGCTTGAATGTGCCCTAGTGCAGTCCCCAGAGCTGGAGGACAGTCAGCTGGTCATCAGCTAGATCAGGGACTGCACTGGAACTGGGTCTGGTCCCAGCCAGAGGAGAATCTGCTGATCGTTAGCTGGACTTGGAACTGCACAAGAACTCCAACCCACCCCAATGCAAGGACCTAAGCAGGGCGGATTTGAGCTCCCATATCAACTCAATCTACATGAACATCAGCTGACCATTGGCAGCCTCCAGAGCCTGGGGCTGGTTTCAGCTCCAGTGCCTTCCCAGAAACAGCCGGCTGCCAGCCAAGCATCAGGCTCCTGACTTTCAGTTTAGTGGTGCAAGGGGAGTCCAGGATCATGATTCCAGACTCCTCCTTTACTGGCAAGTAGGAAGTGATTGGGATCTGATCCCCAAGCCCCAGATTGGGCATCCTCCCATACCTGTGTAGTCAGTGGCCTTACTCTCCTTCCCACCACAGAGGGTCCGTATCTCAAAAGCTAACTGGTAACTCTTTGTAAGTCACAGGAGACATGTCTGTTTACTCTCCATCATCAGAGATGAACCCTCTCCTTTGAAGCAATGCAAGACACTTTCTGTTCTTCATACTGCACTTGTTTTAAACAGACAGGCTTCAGTCCCAGAGCTGTCAGACCAGCACCTTTCAGAGACATTGTAGTTACAGGTAATGAAAACTTGCAAGCTAATAATATTAAATTGTTGAGCTTCAACCTTCCACTTAATGTAAGCATATGTGCCTGGCGTAGCTGAGTGATAAGAGACTTCCAATGCCATAAATAAACTTCTAACATTTCACAGAGCTAAGTTTTGCTTAAAGCACTAAAGAACAGATATTTTAATCTTGCAATCTCTCTAAGTCATTCATATCTGTCTGTTTTATATGCTCCCCCTTTCCTTTCAAGCAAATCCTTCCCACGACAATATTGAAGTATTTTGATAGAAACGTAATGCTACTTGATTAAGGAAAGCTGGCAAAACTGGCAGTACTGTCTAGTCAAGTCAGTCCCTATTGGAAATAGAATCTGACTTTTTCCAAATCAGAATTCAGAAGTGTTTTCTATTTAATAAAAATTATTACGCATTCAGCAATTTTGTAGATGAGGAGTGGAGGTGAGGAGAGACATGTCCATAGCACAGATGCAGTACTCATAGAGCATCTAACTCAAGTCTAGGCCTGTGCAACTTTATTCCATTTGTTTACAACTATATTTAATTTTAAAATGTATTTAAAAATTACTCCTTCAGTAGCCTTACTATTATGTTAAAATGATTCTTTCAATTTTTACTGTTTCTCAGCTGTTCTTGACACTGGTTCCTATTTTTGAAAATAACTGATTTGTGTAGGAAAAAGCATGTCCACAAGGAAAAGGCCAATATGATATTAGAATCAGAAGTTTTTGAGTTGAAATAAGTTTCCAATTAACAAAAATAATATTTTGCTCATTAAAGAGAAGTAAATCTTGAGAGCTTATTTAGTAGCTTCAGAAGAGAACACACACAGACCTACACATCTTTGAAGCTGGTTAGTCTTTGTAGCTGTCATTCACATAATCAAGATTCATGGAATTCGATGAAAACTGAATATAAGATATTTGTAAATGAAATAATTTAAAAACATTTTAATGTCAACATTTTTAACAGGAATCATCACGTTGGCAAGCAATTAAGAGAGATTTCTTGATCATGCTTAAAAAAAACCCTAATGAGTTCAAGTTGTTAAAGAAGGCATAACTGCTGCCTTCAGGAACCATAAACAGTATTTAATTGATGGTTTTATCTTTTCAGTGGAAAGAAAAGAATGTCTGATGTAATTCAAGAGACCATTGAGCTTGATTTCCCAGCTTTTGTAGCCAAGATCTTCAGTTACTTGGCAAATCCAGGACTTATTATACCTGCAATTCTGCTTATGGTGTAAGTTATTTGCAATAATACATATACAGGGGACAAAGGGAAGACTTGAGGAATAATAAGATTTTAGTTAGATATAGAAATATCAGCTACTTCGTTTATGGCACATCCACAGCAAAAGGAAGTAATTGGCTTATATATGTTTCATATGCTATTGTGAATTACTCTGGTTATTTCACCCTCACTGTCTGGGACATTCAACAGATTTTACAGTTGAAATCAGATAGAGTGAGCTGCTTCTTGGGACTTATAAATCAGAGTTATAAGCAAGGACTCCTCTTACTGCATTAGTTATATTTATAATTACTTTATTCTCTTTATGGTTTTCTGGTTCAATTAAAGCGGCAACTAAACAGAAAGGTACAACTGGCTTGTAGCATTTTCAGACCCTATCACTGAAATTTTCTTACTAGTCAAAATTAAATCAGTTGCCTGAAGACTAAGCGAGCAATTATTGACACACAAGATTTATAATTACAGAATTGCCAAGATGCGAAAAATCTTGATACACATTCCAAAAACTGCTCCAGTTTTAAAAAATAGTATACTTGGGTATGTGTGTATGCTTGTGTGTTTTTCCTTCTGATCCTTTAAGCTTCCTTTAAGTTTGCAAGATTATCTCCACAACCATATTGACTTGTTAGTTTCTGCACAAGTATTTGAACTGATGTGATTCCCATTTCACTCCTTCTAAATACATTTATGAATTGTATAACATGCTGCTATTCTAATTTTCAAGGCCATGAAAGCCCATTGGAATGAGTGGGAGTTCTGTAGCTAAATTTCATAGTGAGCTTTGAAAAATCCTTCAATCTGAAAAGATTAGTGGAGATAAATTTAGGCCCAGTCACTACATTTTAGTTCTATATTTGGGGGGGGCGGTTGGTTTTGGGTAGGGGAGAAGGAGGGCGAACATCAGAGATGACTCAAGCAGGGTGCGGGGCCCAGGGCAATTCGGATTGTGCAGTACTGCACCCCCAGATGTGAGGAAGCTGGAGGCAGAAGGGGGTGCCAAGCAGCCAGATGTGAAGCCAAAGGCAGCCCCGAAGTTGCTGCAGCTGCTCCACTCAGCTCTGCAGGGCCCCCCAAAGCCCAGGGCCTGGGGTGGTCACCCCAATTCACACACCACTAGGTGTTTCAGTTTAAATGAAGAATAAATCACCTTCCTGCTACCCATGCCCTCTGATTTGAACCGAATAAAAATGATCGTCAGGGATCCTGGTTTTCTCTCTTTAAAAATCCAAACCCCTCTGATTAAAACACCCCAAATCCACATTTTTCCACAATTAAAATTAAATGCCACTATATGTATAGGTGTCAGATGAATGCACAGCTTTATTGATAAGCTTCCAAATTGTTTTAAAATTGTAAATCTAACAGCACCTCTGTCATTATAATAAAATTAATACCTATATATTTTGCCATTTGATTTTGGTTTTTTTATCACAGAAAATCCCCCTGCACCCTTTACATATCAGGATGCAGGACCAGCTGCAGGTGTCCTCCCAGCTGCTTTGTGGTGCTGAACAGCCCTGATATGCCAGTGCTGTGCCCCTGCCCATACCTGTGCTCCTCACTCCCAAACCACAGTCTTCTATCCTCCCCCTAGCCCTGCTGGTGTCCCTCACTCCTGACCCACTGCCCCCCACCCCCAGACTCCAGTGTGGGTCACAGGGTGGGTGTGTAGGGCAAGAGGGAGTGTGGGCAAAGGCAATGCCATAGGCAACATATTGTGGGGGTATGAGGCAATATGCCCCACCAGATTTCTGCATCCACAGTAAAGCACAGGGCTGCAGCCACAGAGATGGCTTCTGCCTGGTGCTGGTCCAGCCAGAAGGTGGCTCCATATGCTGTGCTCTGAACACCATTGTGGGCATAGAAATCTGGGGGGCACATGCCTCTCCATGCATCGCCTCTGCACCCCCACCTCTCCCACACATCACATATGCCCCCTCCCCACGTGTTACCTATGCTCCCCCCATTGACTTACCCAAAGGGAGCTGCAGGAGCTGCTTTCCAGGCTGCGTGGCTGCAGTGCTGGCCACGTGCATATCTACATGCATATGGCCCCCTGCTTCTAATCACCCCCAGCCCCAAGCAGCCCCTTGCAGGCTGAAACCCATGGTTTTCCAAGTTTTTCTCCTTTAAAGGGAAAAAGCCATGATTTTTCTGGAGAAATATCTGTATTTTTCTGTGTTTTCCATGGGAAACAGAAAACCTGGGTCCTTGGTAATCATGCACTTTAGTCAGAACTGAGATACCATATGTACCTTCAGGAGTGCCAAGTACATGAAAAGGAAAAAGGTTTCATGTTGAGGTTGGGCTACAGTTGTGCATTCTTCTATTGTACTCCTACACAGATAATTCACACTAAAGATTGAGTGCTCAATCATCCCACCCAAGCACAGCCTGGACCACAAAGTTCTGCTCTACAGGTGTCAAATCCAGCATTGAGGTGGTGAAGCTGCCCAGGGGATGCCCCACTGCCACACTCAAGCTTATTGGAGACCAAGCATCCCTTTAGTTACTTCACCATCTTATTTCTACATCTGCTGTGTGTGGAGCAGGAGCATGAGTGGAACCTTGCTTCTCAGTAGTGTGATCAGGAGACTCAAAGGAAGCAACCTAGATGGGCAGACATGTGCTTTGTGTCTTTCATTTGAGACAAAAAAGAAAGAAAAAAGCCCTACCAAAACAAAACCCACATAGTAAGGAAGAGATTCTTGTCACCAAACCTGTTGTGGGGGTGCAGGAACTCTGTGTGCTGCAGAAATTATCATAATTCTGTGGTTAAATAAGGTATTTCCTATCTACCCAACCAGCTTTGATTTTCCTCCTCTTTATAGCCCTATACTGCCTCCATTTCTGATTTTCCCATGAGCCACCAGAGTGCCTTTTCTACAACTCTTACACAAACTTTCCACATAGTTTTGGCTCTCTGTCTTGCCTTCCTCAAGACCTTCTGTGCAGATGTTCATCTTATGTTTAATACCATACCTTTTGACTTCCAAGAATCTACAAAAGCTTTTTCCATCTTAAATGACTGATGCAAAATACACATAAAAAATGCAATCACATTTATTGTAGGGCATGCCCACTACTGAATGCTACTGAGCAACCCTGCACAACTGGACAGGAAGAGAAAATTCTAAGTCCCTCTGAAAGTGCAGAGAGTCTAAATTGATTACATGAAACAGAAATTTGCAAGGACACCAAGGTTAATATCATAGTTCTTACCAAACATGCTATAATTATTGGCTGCAAGTAATAGGACCTTGGTGTTACATCTCACATCTGGGAGTAAGTAAGTAGATTTAATGTTTTGCAAATTTCGATTTTCCCTGCTTAGGCAGAAAGCAGAATAAGGTAGCACTTAATAGACTAACACTATAAAGCTGCCACTCTGCCCCATCTTCTGCATGTAACTTCAAACTAACATAGCTAACTACCTCTCTGTCTCCTCTCTTTGCAATTAGTTAGCTTCTGCCCCTACCCATCACTTTATTTTCACAGGCGATGAATTTAAACTGGAGGTAGTCAGTTGATCTTTTTCTAAACTACAATTACATTAAAATAAAAGAAAAAGTAGCTGCCAGAATCTCATTTAGCTCCAAAAGAGTGTTTTTCCTCATAAATGAAACAGATAACACAACCTGCAATGCAGCCTGAATAAAAAAAATAACCTCCCCAAGCTGTAGCTGCTGGATCATAAATTTACACTAAGTTGGTTTCAATGGCTGCCAGATACTCATAAAATGTGTTTTCTCTTCCTAAGAGCTGAATTAAGTCATCCTCACCACCACTATAATGCCTCCTCATTTTCTGGAACAATTTGAATGCTGTCTTCAACTGCATTTAAATTTTTACTTCCTTCATCTGCCAGAAAATATATAGTGGGCACATTTACACATGCCTCTGATTGCGCAGTTGTTACTGCTTAGGCATTTAGTACTTGTTTTAGCAAGTGCTATATGACTGCACAGTAATTGCCATTACTGTGCAGTCCTGGTGATGTACGGATCATTTTCAAATACTGCGCAGTAGCAACTAACTGCTGCGCAGTAGCGCACTGCTACCGCACAGTTTGTGCCTGCCAACACTACATCACTATAGCAATGAGCTAGGTCGCTGTAGCTCATCACTATGGTGTCTCATGTATTACACAGGAGGTGAAACTGTCAGTGTCCTATCATATCTAATCACCTCATGGTTTCTGGGATGAAACTGTTTTGCATGAATAAGGATTATGGGTATGTATCTAATACCCTTTTGAAAAAAAGCAGATTTGGAGCTTGTAACCTACAGAGCAGTGTGTGACACTGGGAGCTTGCTCTCAAAGTGGATCAGCTATTGATGCATGACCATCACCGCCTAGTGCAGGTTACAGTCACTTATTGATAATATACTTGGGATCAGAATCAAAGGGCTAGAAGGGACCCCAAAGGATCATTGGGTCCAGCCCCCTGCATGATCAGGAAAGACATCTGGGATCAAGTGACCCCAGCCAGGTGACCGTCCAGTCTTCTGTTGAAGACCTCTACGGGAGAAGATTGCACCACCTCTGGTGGGAGCCTGTTTCATAGTCTGGACACCCTCGTTGTGAAGAAGTTTTTCTTAATGTTCAGCCTGAAGCTATCTTCCAGGAATTTGTGGCCGTTGTTTCTAGTTTTCTCCCAGGGTGCCCTGGTGAATAGTTGTTCACCGAGCTCCTGTTATATGCCTCTGATATAGCAGTAAGCCACAAGAAAGTCCCTTCTCAGCCTTGTTTTCTTTAGGCTGAAGAGTCCAAGATCCCTCAGCCTCTCCTCATATGGCTTGCCATGCAAGTCTCTGATCATATGGGTGGCCCTTGTATGGACCCTCCCAAGCTTTAGTAGGTCCTTGTTGAAGTGCAGCACCCAGAACTGGATGCAGTACTCCAGCTGCGGCCACACCAATGTAGAGTAAAGTGGGAGAATCACTTCTTTGGTTTTACTAGAGATGCATCGATTGATCAAATTACCTGTGAGGTTAGGAGCATCTTGACACACCAAATGTAACTAAATTTAAGGTAGTGCAGGTACACATACACAATATATAGTCATACTTGTGGTTTCAGTGTAGTCAGATACTCAGTTCATTTCTCTACACTCCTTCAAGTTGTTTCCCTCCCCCTCAGAATCAAGTACTATATCCTTAAGCAAGGATTTGTAGTTGTAGGAACCCAAAGTTATTTCATGCAGAATCACAAGGTAGAGTGTGATAACAGTACACTGTAGAGCAGCCACTGTGACTACAGGAGAAAGAGGAAACTTAAGTGTCCAGGGCTGGACTGCATTGTGCCCCAATGGAAAGTCATTTTATGTAGTTCACTTCTTCTATACATTTTGCTTTTTATTGCCCAGGAGTTAAAAGTTACATGATTTTGAATGGACACTTGCTAAAGAAAAAGATACCATAAACTTGAAAAGGAAATGGGAATCTGGAAAAAACAAACACCCCCCCCCCCAAAAAAAAAAAAAAAAACAAACAAACCCAAAACAAAACAAAACCAAACTGATTTACTCAAGTAGTAATTCAAAAATCTTAAGAATAAGGCAGAGATAGACAAAGTCCATATAGTCTCAAAAGGGTCTGAAGAAGCAAATTAATTAATCTGTTCCAAAGCATGACTCCTTTATGTGCACTTAAGTACAGTAAGGTCAAAACTTAATGAGCAGGGAGCGTTGAAGCCATTTTTCTTTTTCTTCCTTTCTTTCTTTCTTTTTTTGTGTGGTTATGTTAAAGAAAAGGGCAAAAGGAAAGATTTTGTTGCCCCAGATTTTTCATCTGGGTAGGCTAGAATCAGCAGCCTATCAAAAATGTGGATTGATGTTTGCCTTAGTGGCATTACAAGGGTCTCTACAAGCTTAGTATGTTCTTTCCAGATAGATGCTTTTTATGTGTTGTTCCTTTAAAACAGTGATTATCAGTTTTTTCAGCTACAAGGCAGACCTCCATGATTTTCTGAATTTGGCAGCACCTTGGTTGAGAGCCAATGTCATATCATACTTCTTCACCTTATCTCAGTAGTTCTCAACCAGTAGAGCCAGATTGTAAAGCAGGTGCAGGAAGAGCAAATACTCCTGCCAGAGCTGCTTCCCAGTTGGGCTGTGAGCAACATGCACAGGGAAGTTCCCCCTGGGAGCGCCAGCAGTGCCTTAGTCATGGCACTCCTTAAAGGGTCTCACAGCATTTTGGGGTACTACAGCAGCTCAGTAAAGAAACATTGCCTTCAAGGAATTAAAAATAAATACCTCCAAAAACTTAGATGCTCCCTCTTTTTCAATCTACTCCACAAACAAACATACAAAAACTCTTTCCAATCTCACTTAGCCATGAAGCCCTGACTACACAATCAAACTACAGACTGTCAGTAAGCTTTGTATATGTCCAAAATATATATTCATATTGGGGAGGGGAATAAAAATCAACAGTGGTGAACCAAATGGATCTTTCAGGAATGGCTTAGAGTCACTGAACAGATGATATTTGTATTTTAAAAAGAATAAAATTATTCTACAAAAGCAGGATGAGACATCTGACAACCAAAATATCAGTGGTGGGCAGTAGTGATGATGAGACGGACTCAGATGCTTCAGCATTTTAAAATACATGTCTCACTGCAAGTGAAAGACTGCCTGCCAGTATATCTCCTCCAATCCCCTTCACCTTTTGTTTCCTTCTCATTTGGCTTTTTTTTTTTTTGTTTCTCCTTTTTGTGGGGGAGAAAGTCAAGCCCAAAGCCATAATTCCACTCAAACCTGGCTTGTTTGCACCAATTTCCCAAGCTCTACTTATTATCAACAGTTCAGTTCAAAGCTGTGGAGCAAAATAATTCCTAGTCTAAATGGAAAACTTGCCTAGTGGTTATAGGACTTGCTTCAATGTGGGAATTGCCTGTACCACCTCTGAGGGTAGTCTGTTCCAGACATAGGACACTTGGACTGTAAAGAAGTTTTTCCTTATGCCCAGTCTAAATTGGTCTTCTAGAAGTTTCTGGCCATTAGACCTTGTTATCCCTTGGTGAGTCCCGGCTCTCCTAGATCCTGGTGCACACCCTTTATATACTTATAAGTCCCCCCTGAGCCTTCTCTTCTCCAGGCTGAAGAGTCCCATGTCCCTCAGCCTCTCCTTGTAAGGCCTGCCCTCTTGGCCTTTGATCTTATGGGTGGCTCTCCTCTGGACTCTCTCAAGCTTATCCACATCCCTCCTGAAGTGGGGGGCCCAAAACTGGACACAGTACTCCAGCTGCGGCCTCACTAAGGCTGAGTAAAGTGGGAGGATGACGTCCCTGGTTTTGCTTGAGATGTATCAGTGGATGCATGCCAGAGTGTGGTTTGCTTTGCTGGCCGCAGCATCGCACTGGTGGCTCATGTTCATCTTGTGGTCAATCAAAACCCCAAGACTATATGATTTGTTTTTTCTTGTTCCAAGATGGCAACCCTCTCCCCCCTTAAATGAGTACTTCTATTCCTTTTAGAATCGAAGGAGGAGGCAAGGGAGGGTCCCTCCTTCCAAGGACTTCCAGTGGCAAAGGTCAAGGGTTAAGGGCAGGACTTCCAGTCCTAAAATGGCAACCAGGGGTAAGGGCACCTGTCACGGAGTGGAGCTACTCTTGTGGCCCTCAACAGCTCACCAAAACTCATTAAGTGGCCCTCCAGCCAAAATAATTGCCCAACCCTGCTCAAGACTTTGGTCACTGCCCTGAAGCACTCAAGAGGGAGTAGATGAATAAGGCATTGCTTATGAAAGTCCTGATCAGTTCATATTGCCACCATAAAATAGACATACCCTAGGGACTCAAGGTAAGCAGTCTCTGTTCTTTGGATGATCTTGCAGTGTATATGTCAGCTATGAAACTAATGACTGCTCAGAGTAGACCATAATGAAACCTTTCTTAAAATCAGTGGTATTGCATCACAGGTGAACACAGATATTTACATATAGCCTTTAGGCATCTGTTATCTTCTCTATATCCTTTCAAGATCATCTGCCCAGTCTTCATTCCATCATTGCTATTGCACTCTCAGCTTACAAAAAAGAACTACTAAATATTGCAAACAGTACAGCCTGAGACAGTATTCTAGGACAGGAGACAATTGGTAAGGTACTTCTGACCTAATTCCTGTCTGGGGGCATTAATCAGGGAAGAGGCTACCTAATGAAAATTGGGCTGGAATAGATTGAAAGGATTTCTGGGAGGTCAAAAAGAGAAATTAAGACTTAGGGTGTTTACATGGAAGTTAAAAGCAATGTCCCCAAATTCTAGTATTAATTTTTTTTCTCTTTTTTTTTAAATGGAGGTGCAGTATTTGCTGCATCTTGCATCTACATGTGCGCAGAGCTGACTAATTAGCTCCACGGTAAAGCATCGCAGTCTCCACATGGGCTGATATTAGGGCACAGTAAATTAATTATCTTCACCATAGGACAGTACTGTTGGGGACAATAATATGACAGAGTATTTTATTCTGCTGAAATACACATGTAGACAGTGATAGGGGCTGATTGAAGCACATAGGTATTAAAGTGCGGCCTGCTGCCTAGCCCCACACTGTAGTACCCTTGTGCTCAGTTAGTCTCTCCACTGCCCAACATCGCCACCCAGAGCTTGGGGCTGATGCCACAAGCGCTCTGCCAGCTTGGTGCTGCTCCATCCTGGCTTAAAGTCCTGCTGTCCCAGGTGAACATGCAGGTGCTGTGTCCAGGAGCAGCTGACTGAAGCATGAACTGCACTGGAAGTTTTCACATCACCTTGGTAGCACATGTAGATACCTAGAGAGAAGTGACTTAGTCCTGAGACATCTGCCAGGAATCATAGAAACATAGAATAGAAGGACTGGAAGGGACCTGTAAGATCAAGTCATATCTGGCCTGCTACTTCTGCTTTGGACCAGTGGCCTCCAGTACTGAGTTCTTTTCCAACACACTACTTTTTTGTTTCCCAAAACTGGCAAGCAGCATATCAAATAAAAGAAAACATATACTTTTTGGTGTTCAAGCAATTCAATGCTTTTGAAAGAATTCTCAGTGTTTTCATCTGAAAGTCTACCTGATGGAGATGCATACACTAACTGCAGGAGTTAATATGCATATCCTCCTTCTGGGATAGACCTGTATTTCTCTTGTCATTACAACAATAATTTTTATTTTTATAGCCTAGCCATCTACTACTTGAATGCAGTGGCTGAAGCATATCAACATGCCAATGCAGAACTGAAGAAGAAAATGCAAATGGTAAGCCTCTAATTTACCCAGCCAAAGCATTTCTGATATTTTGCACACACTTATTTTGATATACAAGTTGTTAATCTAATTGCTTTTCCCTTTAAACCACAGAATGGAACTATGATAAGAGTAATGCATTTTCTGTATAGATCATACAATGTGGAAAATCATCCTCTTTGGTGTTCAGTTACTAAATGCTACATGGGTAACACTCAATAATAATATTGATAGATATTAAAATGACACTGAAATTTCCCAAGAACAGTACATCACACCTTAAAACAAAAGTCTGTCTTCAGATATATTCTTTACCACTAATGCTGGTACAATGAATACCAAAAGGAAAATGAGATTTGCAGAGATGAACAAGTGCTCCTAAATTAACTTATGTTTTATAACATTATGAAAAGGCCCTGTTAAGAACATAAGGAATACAGTAGTTCAACCATAACAGCATTGCTTACCTATAGTTCCCAAACTACCCTAATGAAAATGGTTAGTATCATTTTCACTCATTAGGGAGAGAAGAACCTAGTGGTTCAGAAGGTGCAATACCATTCCAGATGATGGGAACCAGGGGGATTTCTTTGGACTGACAGCCTGAGAATGCACAGAAGAACCTGAGGGAAATGCCTTTCTTCTGAACTGACTCTGCCATTCACTGAAATAATGCTATGACTTGGAATCCAAGTCTGACTAAAGAGCATAGTTCCTGGGTACACTATTAAATACATGTACGCGCACACCACCTTCAGCCAAAGAAATCTGTAATAAGAAATATAAGGATGGGTGCAGAAGGACATTTTCTGTATAGAAAATCTGTGACAGACTTAAAAGAAGTTGTTATAAACTTTGTCCCTTTTTGTTTTTAGGCCTTTAACTTGCCAGGCCCAACATTTTTTCTTAAATGAAACCAAAAAAAAAATGAATGGATCAAAGGCTGTCCAATCAATTTCCAGGGTAGGTGATTGTACCACCTCTGGTGGAATAAGCTCCCTCCAGAGGTGATGCAATCACCTACCCTGGAAATCTTCAAGAGGAGACTAGATGGTCACCTTGCTGGGGTCACCTGACCCCCAGTTATCTTTCCTGCTTGGTGCAGGGGACTGGACCCGATGATCTTCTGAGGTCCCTTCCAGCCTTACAATCTATGAATCTATGAATTCCACAAAAATACCTTTCAGGAATCCTATGATAGCAAATAGCTATTTAACAAAATACATTCAATTGCAACATAACTCTAACAATTTTAATTGGTGCAGCAACGTGAAGAGGAGAAAAATAAGAGGAACAACAAAGCTACCACTAACTTGGCAACGCAAGATTTAGAGGACTTTCTCACGCCAAGTGCAAAAAGTGGGAGTCAGTCCCAACCAACAGCAGGTAAAAACTATTGTACACTTTGGGGCAGGAGGGACACTAACTGAGAGATGATTACAGGAATAAAGAAATTGGGCCGTATACTAACCTCAGAGACATTACAACAAGGGTATTTTATGACATTACCTCAGGTTACATTTATGAGACGATGGGTCCTGACACAAGTTAAGTAAAATTTAAGATGATATTATGGTATTAATTACACCATAAATAGGAACCCAGTCACATGTTAAAGCCATTTTTGTGGCATGATAATATAACATGAAATGTCTTTGCGACTCATTTGTATCACACCTTAAGTTGAACATACAGCATGCTGGGAATGACCCATAACAGATCCTGATGCTCAGCTGAGCATAGAGATCTAGCTTGATCAGCCCCAAGGTCCATGACAGCTATACCCTATGCAATCAGTAGAATCAGGCTTGGGGCAGTGTCATGTCCTCGACCCACTATCTCCAACCAATCCTCAGAGACACATGCTAGTGTTTGTGGGGAGGAGTGGGCACATTGAGCTGAGATTTATAAGCATTGACTTATTGTGTATTAAAATGGCAGCTGCTACTGGAAATACATGAAGAAAAAGCATTTACTCTAACCATAATAACAAAAATAATCTTTACACCTGTCTTCAATCTTTTTTTTTTTTGCTGATGCAAGATACCAAATCAGACTCTACTAATAAAAACAGCCCAGGAGCTAAAGAAGGAAGTATGGCAAAAAACAGCAATGCAGCTTGCCCTGGAAGAGGAGCAGCCATGGTACCACCCCCTCATTTGACAATAACACAACCACCTAGACAAAGTATAAAAGCATCTTCCCCTGGCCGGGTAAGGTCTGGGACTTCTCCACAGGGACTGCACCCTGGAACAAGGAAGGGGCAGCCATGCAATTAACATCTCAAATAGGTTAGGGGATAATTTTATCATTTTTCATTAAAAAAACACATTGGGTGAGCAATTATAGATTTATAAATTATTGTATATTTATCATTAAGCTTAAAATAACAGCCTTATTTAAAGATCAAGAGCAAATTGGACTTGTGAACATACAATGGTTACATTAGCTCAATTGTTCATTTGCTAGCTGAGGTAGAGGATACAGAGTTGGACTGAATGCAGACCAATCACTGCTTGTCAAATGACAATCATTACAGCTATTGATAAGATTCATGTACAATGTAGGGGACCAATAATGGCTGCTGTTCATCTCCTGGAGTTTGAAGAGTTTGTAAAAACTAGGTTGAGTTTTACTCAACCCTTTCTTCTAGCCTTTAACACTATATTATTTCCCCTGGCAAAGCAAGCCAGTTTTCCAACAGAAATCCTTATGTCTTTCTCACTATAGGAAAGCCTGTGCTTGGTACAGAAGAATCTTGCCGAAGCTAGGTTGACTCAAATGAAAGTCCTATTTAGCATTGCTTATTCATCATTATTTCTCTCTTTATCCCCAACCTCTCCTCACTTCAGCTGCACCTTTTAATCCTTTTGGTTTTCCCTCTCCCAACTCTTCACTATGCCAACACCCCATTCCTTCCTATTTGTAGTTCTGATCCTGCTCTTTATAAAGGCTCTTTTCAGCAGTTAGTGGCAGCAATTCAGCAGTAAGTAATAAGCATGATGATCATTCCTTCCTTGGAAGAAAGTATGTTTACACTCGTTTAAGGAGACAAAGACAGAAAATCTCTTGGTCTAGTCTCAAAGAGTCTGATTAATTATTTTGCCTCATCAGAAATACTAGTGGGTACTTCACAGTCAGGTATACCTTGATCTACCATGGCTAGGACTTGCATAAATGTGGTGGCTGTTGTGATAAAGGACTTTTCTAGAGAATAATATATTTACATACCTGCCATAAGTTGCCAGTATGCTTACAGAATCCCCACTGAGCCTGCGAGTCAAACAAAGAGAGCACTGGGAAGATGTTCTTCTCTGTTTGGTGTTGTTTGCTTAACTTTTCTATGAAATAAACTGATTCTTTAGACTGAAACCAGACTTCGAGGTAGCCACTTCCAGATGTTTTGCTTGACTTAGATGGGGCATGCTTTCCCTTCAGCTCTCCATCCTACTTCAACCCACCATCATTTGAAAGGGATAGAGCTGGTGGCAGGTTGCTTTTATTGTAGGCATGCACTTAATTTATTTGATAGATTCCAGACTTTTTGACCTTCAGTACATGAAAGCCTTCTCTATTTTCCCTGGTTCTCTCTGGAATGACTTAAGAAGAGTAGAGAGAAGCAATTAGATATGTTAGTCTAAAGTTAAGGCAGAAGGCAGGGCAAAGTGGTTTGTGTTAAGCGTGGTCTCAGAATGGTCTTATCCCACTACCTGGAATAGCTTTTATTATCCCTATATATAACCATCAATTATTAATTGTTTTCTTCATCTCATTTGATCTCTTCAACCCACTTATACCTCTCAGCAAGGTGCCTTCTTACTTCCTCCTTTATCGACACTAAGTGTTTGAATTACTTTATTCCTTTCCACTTAGTAACTCTGGTCACTGCAAGTCCATTCATGAAGTACGCTGCAACGTACAGAAGCTCATGCCTCTCTCAGTGAGTTACTGTATGAGAATACTACCCTGCCTTCTGTTTTAGAGTATAAGAGCATTGGATGTAAAGTAGGTTAGGAGAAGGATTAATTGTTTTATTGATTTGGCTCTATTTATTGTATGTGTGTGCTTTACAAAGAACATAGAAGTAGCTAGAATGCTAAAGGTGCTTCAAATAAATCAAAATGATACAATCAAAGGAGAATGAATTTGGATTATTTCTTCCAAAGCCTTGGTTCATCCATTCCTTTTCAAACATAGAACACTGAAGCCATTATTTTGATACTCAGATAATTACTTTGACACTCAGTCTTTGGCAAGGGGAGTGAATATCATAATAGTTGACAGATTATAGTCTCCAAGGAGCACACCATCTTTCCCCAAGATTAGGGGCCTGCTTGCAGAAAGTCATCTTGCCAATTTGTACAGTGTTCCTTTTAAATAAGCCTCTTAAAAATGCACTGTTGTAGAAGCAACTTACTTGCCCCATTGCCACATTAGCTCCAACTTCTGAAGAGATCTTATGCTTCTTCTAGTCCAAGAACTACATGCAGAAACCCAGCTATCTAAGTGGAGTAGATGCAGCCAAGAAAAAGCTTTTCAATTGCCCAAAGAGTAAAATGGCAGCTCTAACAGGCACACAGAAAAGAAGTGATTCAATTACAAATATCAAAATATACCTGAAACAAACACTGTAGCATACAACAAATAAAAATTAAGTTTCTGAAAAATGGACAGGCAGTATTTGTTACAAATTTCAAGGTGTGTTGCACGAAGAAGTTGTCAGTCTAGTTATCAGTGATAATTCAGTTACCAGTGATAATTCAAACTAGGACTTTGCATACATGTTAATCTAATATTTAGTCCATTTGGAGTAAACCCTGTGCTTTGGGTTAAAAATAACCTGCCAGGAGTCATGCTTATTAGAAAAAGTGAAAGCTGTGGGAAGGGTGTGTTTTTTGGGAGTATGAGATGGGATGGGAAAGTATCATGTTCTTTTCCTTAGAAACAACAAGGAGGTTGTTTTCATCACAGTTGGTTGTACCTCTCAGAAACTGGAGCACCACTAAGCACTGTAAAAAATGCACGGGTATGGATTGCCATCTTGAAATCTAGCCCCAAAAAATAATGCCAGAAGTTTCAGGAGGGCATTTCCAGTTGCTGCAAATTCCACTAAAGCTTGAGTTGCCACCAAGGGGGTAGGGCAGGGAAGAGTCACCAGAAGGTTGTAGTTAGGGACCTGCCAAATTCTCAATTTTGCAGTTTTCACAGAACCTGCAAATATGGTAATACCTCTGTGAAAAAAACCTAGTCCTTATGATAAAGTGTGGGAACTACAAAAAGCAGGAAAGTAGGGGGTGCAGAGGGGAAAGAAGCTGCAGAGGCAGGAAGCGCTGGCAATCCTGAAGCACAGGAGTGGGGGAGGGCAGGGGGTGGGATTTTCACAGTAGAGCACAGCTGGTTTCATTAGAGCTGCCTTTTTATGTGGCGGGCCACTCCATGCCTCTGATTGCCCAAGGGGCCCTGGAAACCCAACTGATGGTGGAACTGATTGATAGATGGTTGCCTGGCAATCTCCAGGGAGGGGCAAGAGGGCCTCCCCATACCTGTGATTGGCCAAGGGATTTAACAGAAGAAATTTCACATGCAAAGAACATAAGTTTAGGATATGCATTCAAGACTGTACAATATTTTAAAATTTCTTAAAAGTAGCTAGAACAAAAGGCATGAGGAACTGTAGATAAACCACAGTGGTCACATATACAATATCCTGTTGCAGTGTGTATTTCAATGACTGGTTTGTGGATTTAGAAAGCTAGTTGTTCTAAGATGTTCCAGGGCCAGGTTTTA
This sequence comes from Caiman crocodilus, assembly GCA_030014935.1. Taxonomy (NCBI): domain Eukaryota; kingdom Metazoa; phylum Chordata; order Crocodylia; family Alligatoridae; genus Caiman; species Caiman crocodilus. The sequence continues at coordinate 183,387,770 of JAGPOW010000261.1, forward strand.
CAAAACTGACTGCTTTCCAAGTCGTCATGTCCTCTCCCCCCCTTTGCAAATAACCACTTGTCCAGTAGGATCCCCAAGAATGCCTGCTCCTGTGTCTTTCATGTAGTGCTGATACAATCAGCAGAGTAGCAGGGTGGGAAACGGGAGCCTATTAGGTTGCTGGTAAAGAGCAGAGGAGACATGGGTACTAGCCAGTGCCTTGGTAGGGCAGTGCCAGAAAATTAAATTAGGTTCTAGTATGCCCAAATGACAACACACAATCCCATGGGACAAAGAAAGAGGAAAAAAATCGGAGGTCTTTGGCAGCCTGACCTGGGGCAAAACCTCCTGCCTGGCCCCAAATCTGTTAGTTGGTTTCTGAGCTTAAAGCACACCAGATATGGTGGTATCAGAGATCTCTCAGGTTCCTAAGGCACCAGCATGCCCCAGCCTATTTACTATGAACAGTAGCTTAGAGAAAGTCAAGAACTACAACTCACCTTTTCTGAAGGATCAGGATTCTTACAGTTACATTATCCTCTTCCCTTACACTCCCATCCAATGAATGGAGAATTAATATATTGGGAAAGAAGAGGGGTGCATGAGATTTTTAGTTCAGCCCTGGTAGCCCTGAGAGATTTAGAGACAGTCAGATAAAATTTAACTAAGCAGTCTAACATCTAAGTAGTACCTGAATCATGCTCTGACCTGTTTAATAATGCTGAGCAGTAGCCAAGCACTTCATCATTTTCAAAGCACCTGACTAGCGATAACAAATTAATCTTCGAAGGTTTGTTCATCACTAATTACAATGCATTAGGTTTAGCCATTGGCCAACACCCTTATTTGCCCAGAGTCTTTCAGATAAACTGGTAGATTAGCTGTGCAATGGCTTCTGCCAGCGCAAACAGTGTCCCTTCTTCTTTCACCAAGGACTAAATTGGGCATCTCTAAACACATAATATCCAAAGGACTTTAAAAAAGAAGCTTGAGTTATATTATTGAATAAATGTAATCATTTTGTGTTCTAACTGAAGTTTAAAGTCTGCTTGCCATTTCCTCTGATCAACTTAAAGGTGAACTTCAAAAACTAATTAGACTGTTTGGCAGAGTCGGGATTAGGGTTTACTTTTTATATTCTTAAATGCTTGCCTGAGAGTTTGAAATTGATTTTCTTTTTCCTTCCTCCCATGGTATTTGTTGAAAGATTAAATCAATCTCAAGACTCCTCAGAGGCTCGCATGAACTGTGGAAAGAAAGCTCAATGGTGTGTGACCACACACCTCCCAATGAATTTCTCTCTGCATTGTGAAAACTTAAAAATGTCATACATTGGCTTTTACCAGCATTTTTAGTAGGCTGCATTTTTAAAAGACCTAAAAAGTACAAATGATGACAATGCCTTTGTCCTCTTTGTTACCTGCCTTCAGAGTCCATTTAATTAGTCAACTGCAATTGGTGAAAACTAACAAATCTGTCTTTTGGGTAGCAGTTACCTTACAGACAAGGGGGTGTCTTGTTTAATAATGGTTATTACTTCATATTAAAGAAGAAGGAAAAATATGTGAAAGTAATAGGGATAAAGCAGATTGGAAAAGGACACCAGCCCATATATTTTACTAAAATATAAAAACCATGCAGATACTATGCTAATTCAAATGCTTACAATATCCTTTACTGAATACTGAACCGAGTACATTCTGTTTTAACCATGAATATGGAACACAGAGCAGCAAATATATGGTTTTTGCTTAGAATGCAGAGGAGCTGGAAAGACTAATATATACACAGCCATAACCAGACTATATTCAATTTGTGGTTGGTGATTTAATGCAAAAGCTCTTTAACAGCTTTGCAGCAAAGTGCAAAACAAAGAGGTTCACTTATGGGAATAAACAGCTTGTTGAGAGGATAACCTAAGCAAGTGTCCTGAGCTGAAGCCCTGCTGGCAGCTGAAATGGCATGCCAGGTTGAAGAGACCAACTGCAAGTTATATACTGTTAGATAACAATGAATTATATATACAGACACCATTAAGAAAACACTAACTCAGGAACATCATCCTTAGAGGATTGCTTTTCAACGTGATTAGTGAGAGAGTAACTTCACTGGCTAGGGAAAGAGCTTTAGTTAAACCAGCTAGACACAGGAGAGAGAAAATTAGCATTCCTTTGTAGTGGTGATAATGGTGGCAGTATTGCCGTACAGCCCATGAAATAACCATGAGATAGGAATTCCTTTATTAACAAGCTGGACTTTACCCAAGGCAGTAATTACAGGTGAAAGCCATGAAGGGCCATTTTAGGGTGTCAACTTCTAAAACCTCCATTTTTTCAAACATGTTTTAATCAGGGTGTGTCAATGTTCATAGGATTCATGTATGATCTTTCAAATTATTGTGCTGACAGTAAATGGGGAAAAATATTCCCCTTCCCCCAGGTCAGACCAGAGGAGCCCAGGCTGGGAGCAATACAACAAAGAACATTCCTTCCCCCACCGCCGACCTACACCCTTTTGATTTGATAACATGGGATAACATGTTGGAGGACAGCAGGGATGGAGTTCTCTTTTTTCTTTTCTGTTTTTTCTTCCATTTTCTCCTATTATTTTTGCAATTACACTTTCCCATTGCCACTTTCCTTACCCTATCCCCACTTCTTTATTCCTTCCTTCACGTTTCCCCTCTCAGTCTTCCTACCTGCTTTTTACTTATTATCTTCATGCTTATGCACGGTCTGACCTAAACTTATGTTCTGTGAAAGCAGAATATCTTTTGTGTTAAACACAAGCAATATCTTAATTTTAGTAGCAGAAGGTATTTCCTGCATGCAATTTGTAAAGCACATTGGGATGAAGAAAGCTATAGTTTAACACTATTCTTAAGGAGGATGCTAATAGCTTCAATTTCCTGTGTCAAGAACCTAGAAGGACTTAAGCCAATCCTCTACAAACATTCTGCATGAAATTTCCAATAACTGTTGGCGTCCAATATTAGCATCCTGCCAGTAGTGACACATAGAGGGTGCACAGGGGTGCACGCACACCACCTGAGAGTGCCAGTGTACCCCCTGACTGGCCGCACTTACCGCTTAAGGCAATGGGCAGTGGGGGCAGACAGGAGTGCCAGTGCCCCACCTCTAAGTGCTGGCCAGGGAGTGGGAGTGCCATGGTTCTCCCAGAAGTGGCTGCAGCCACTTCCAGAAGCAGCCGCAGTGATCAGCCACCTCACAATTGGCTGTGGGAACCGCCCTCCCCGTTGAGTCAGTGGGATCAGCCGTGAGGGGACCCCTTCCTAGTCATTGACTGGTTGCTGGTGCGGGGGGGGGAGGGGGGGCACATACCCCCTGATTAAGGCTGTGCCACTTGCCCACGCATCCTGCACAGAGATGGACAGCTTCCCTTCTGAGACATGCCACAAAGCAGACTAGGTAGAGCCTAGTAACTACAACCTGCTGCATGAACAGGTTTGAGTATTCCTTTTTCTGGCACATGGGAGGAAAACATTCAATTCATAAATTTCGCAAGTCAAGGAAATTGGTCCCTTTTGGCTTTGTCAGGTGATCTCATCTCACCTTCTAAAGGTCATAACGTTTCACCCAGCTACTCAATATTAAGACCAAAGACTTTATTTGGACTAAATAGTTCAATCTTTAGAGAACTAAATTGTGTACCACAGGAAAGAGAGATTGGTTCTCAGTGGCTGAGGACCCTGTAATATCAAGGGAATGGCTAGATGAGACACAGTCAAATGATCATAGCAGCAGAACTATACCCCATACACAGAAACGGGTAAAACTGCAAAGATCTCCACCTATCTGACTTGGGAAAAAATGCTTTTGACACCCAGAAATAATGATCACTAAGATGCTAAGCAGACAAACCATGCTTATTAGCCTGGTACTTGAAAGGATTTTCTCTACCACCACAACACATGTGCCCTTTCATCCAGTGCACCATTCTCCAACTGTCTCTCTCCAGTTAACAAGTAAAGAAACATCAGGATATAGGGGTGTAAACAATAGAGGTGCACTGATGGAGATTTTGGGGGCTGATACCAATTGCTGATATTTAAGGAGGCATATTAGCCAATACTGATCCGATATCTGATACAGCTGCTTCCAGGTGGTAAGTTTGGTGTGGTGAAAGGGTGCAAGCAGCAGTGGGAGCCACCCCCATCCCATGAGCCGTGGCTCCGTCCCACACCCCCCACCCTGGCTGGGCAGCACCAGACCCTGCCCCTGCCCCTTCTCTCATTGATCTGCACCCCCATGTTCCTTCCCACCCCCTTCCCTTCTGACTTACCAGCTGGAAACAAGCTTTCCAGGTTGCCATCTCTGCTCCATGCTGCACTGAGGCTGTGGACAGCACGGGCATTTATCAGTCAAATTATCTGCCCCCTAAGACTGATATCCAATCTAGAAAGTTTTCTTCATATTGGTACTGATCCAATATCGGGCCGATGTATCAGTGCACCTCTATTAAGCAAGGCCCAAACCATTGTCTATTATATCAGGAAGAATCACATATACACTTGGGAAGACATCAATGAGACTAAGAAAAATCTTCCAAGACTGTTTCCAGAAGCAATGCAGCACATATGGCCTATTCTGTGTGAATCCAATTAACTATTTTCTGTTCTTCACTTTGAGTTTGATTTAGTCTTTCCTCTAACTCCAGTTGGCTTTGGATCGGAGCCCAGCTCCTGATGTCCATGTCACTTCTTTCCCCAGACCTGAGAAAGGGCACTTTGACAGGCTTTTGAGCACAAACATCTCTCAGCTACACATGGATCCAATCAAAGATATCAACACCCCCCCCTCCCCAAAAAAATGATTACTTGACTGCTTTCTCAGCAGCAGGATAACAAGGCACTGTTCTAGACCAAGCAGACTTTTAGCTGGCTGTCTTCTAGCATATGTGAGCTCTCATTTTAAAAAGCAACAAGCTGCTTTTCTATGGAACAGGAATATAAGACAGTTAAAACACAGTATTTTCTGCTTCTGTCAAAAATTGCCCTGGCAAATTGGCGTATGCTGCCTCCAGTGCAAGAGGATTATCAAGAGGCTAGGAATTAAATGCATTTGAAATACAGGCAGAATACAGGATGCCATGAACCAGGGAGACTCCAGTGTTATGGGTATGTTGTTTGTCTGATGAATCACACAAAATCAGGTGGAGCTCTGTGCTTTGCTGCCATTGATGAAGGTCAGACTCAATCTTTTCAAGTTTGCCTGCACAGAATCCCTAGACTGCACCCTGTCAGAGCAACCATGTTCCCTCCAGTGACTGGCATGAGATAGAGTACACAATATGATGGCTTAGAGAAGTGATAACAGCCTTTGCTTTGATTCAAGCTGCATCCCTCTGGCAGAGCATCCCTTAATGCTGTCTGTTGTCTGGGCTGAAAACTTTAGGGAATTCTTTTGGTAACTTGCCCACGTTTTCATCCTTTGTCTCCTATATGCTGTAATAGCTTGTCCTTTGATAGGTATTACACTGGCTTCATCTATTGACCAGGATTTATCTATTGACCATATTTGTCTGCATTCTAAAGTATGTCTTGTTTCTTAATCAAAAGGTAGCTATGTAATTAAAAGGACTTCTAGTGTTTCCTCCCAAAATGTTGTCCAAATATTTGGTTAAATCACAGTTGAATGTAAAATTATGCGTGTCCACATAGCTCTATGCCTTATAACTGCAGTGCTGCATTTCCAAGTATTTCAGCCAGTTCTTACCCCTCACCCCGTCCTTTATGACTGCAGTCAAGTGATCAAGGCTGATTCTTTTCTTGAAGACTTGCACACTATGAAAAGTGGTGTAACACAACGCATTACACTCAGCTAAGCTGCTGTATATTGATATTCTTCATGGCAGTATTTTAACAAATAGGTTGTATTCACTCTCACAAGTGAAGCAGTGTAAGAAGCACAATACAAATGTTCAAAACAACAATGAAAACAAAAATGATTGCTTTCAATACATGGATGAAACCTGATTCTTTTTAGAATTTTTTGTATCAGCTGAATAATGACAGCATCCAAGTATGGAAGCAGTAGGGGAAAAATCACTCTCATCTTTCTAATCAGTTAAATCTCCCCCAATTCCTTTTTAGACTGAAGCATGTTAATTTTATGTACACATGCATCTACATCTCTATTTCTAAATAGGTAAAAAAGCATAAAAAAGTACAGAAACACTTTGTATTAAATTAAACGCAGCTGAATACAAACACTGGAAAGATTGCCGAATTAAAACATTTGCTCTCTATTTAGTCTTTCCTTGTGTTCTGCATCTTACTTCCCTGATTTCAGGTGACACTGAAAAAACTTAATTTCAAAGTATTTTTGTATTTGTACTTGGAGGGTGCCTGTAGATGTGTGGGGAGGCTGCTCTGATGCACTGTTATTACCATGTGCAGGAGCAGACTCAATTAATCGAGTTGGCTGGAGCATGCTAAATGGCATTATGGAATGTGCTTTAGTTAAAGCACCCCTGCTGCCATTTTGAAGCACATGAGACACTTCAGGCACTTTAATTAGAGAAGCTCTTGGAGATGCTCTAATTAAAAAGCCCCAACCATCCTATACCTGGAACACATGTAAGAACACCCAGAGTTTTCTGGCATATTTTCCCATTTTATATGGGGTAGGCACATATATAATGTTTCTGGGAATGTAGTACCATTCAACTCCACAAACTAACACAGATTACAATAATTTTCAGAACAGGTATCCAATGGTATGAGAATGGGTGGACTTGTCCCCACCTCCCAACCAGACAGACAGACAGACAATCCAAACATAGTTTGGCACAGTAACTGAAGTTATATCTAACAGTAATACTCAGGATCAATGTTAAGGTTGCCCTACCCTACAGCTCATAAAATGCCTACCACCTACACCAGGGGTGGGCAATTATTTTGTCTGGCAGGCCATTTAATAAGTTTTGGTGAGCCATTGACAGCTGCACACACAAAATCTTTCAGAAGATACCATTTTAAGAAATCGTAGATAAAAAACAAATCTTACAGTGAACATCAAGCATCTATTTGTAATATACTTTTATTTTATTTCAAAAATGATTTTTTCCTGATTTATGTTTTGAATAGTGTATATAAAGGCAACTGCATAATAGCTCAAAGTCTTACTCTTGTATATTGTGTGTGGAGGGGTTGCAGAGAGTGTGTATGAGGGGGATGTGTGGGGTGGGACTGTGGGATGTGCAGGGCGACATGTATGTTGGGTGTGGGTTGTGGATATGTGTGTGGGGTATGTGTGTGGGGGATTGGTGTGGGGTTTGTATGAGGGGGTGGGTGTGGATGGGGAGAGGGAGAAGGGGGCAGGGGCCACGTACAGCAGACTTTGCCCAGGCAGTGCGATGCAGGTATAGGTGCAAGTGTGGTCCACCCTGCCAATCTGACCCACGGCTGCCTACCTGAGGCAGCCTGTACTTCACTCTCCCCTGTATCCACTCATGGCACAGCCCTGGCCCCAGCCAGTGCACACAACTTCCTGATGGGGCTGCTTCTACTGCTTCTGCAGCTGCCCAGGTACTGCTCATTCCCCCTGCCTCCAGCAGCCTCTGCTCTTCTTCCTGCCCCTGCTGTGCCACTCTGAGAAGCAGGTAGTGTGGGGAAGCTGTAGCAGCTCTGGGGACATGTGCCAAGCACCACGTGCCCAGCCAGGCAGTGGGGAAGCTGCAGCCAGGTGGCTCCTCCCCTGGTACTGGGGACTCCAGCTCTTGGCTACCTTCCACCTGCTCTGCCTGCCTGGCCTAGTGAGCAGATGCTGGATGTGCTACAGAAGCAGCAGAAGCAGCCCTTCTGGGAAGTTGTGCATGCCATCTGGGGCCAGGCCGGGACAGTTCTGTCGGCAGGCGTAAGTGGGAGTGTAGCGCGGGCTGCCCCAGGCAGGAGTGGGCAGGGCTCAGCCCCATGTGGAGTGCTGTAGGAGCAGCCACAATCAATTGGTGGGCCAGATTTGACCCACAGGCCATATTTTGTCCACCTTGTGTTTAAGCTGAGAGCTCCATTTTGGTGACTTTTAAGACAATTTATATAAACACACAAGGCCTGATACTTTTCTACAAGATGACTTCCATAGTATAATATAATATAGTTATAGTATGTATACAGTTCAGTTTCCTCTGGTTATCCTCTTTACCTGGATTTACATGCATATTTGAGGCCTGATTCTTAACACCTGTACTCAGGCTGTAGTACTCAAGTACTACTTTTTGATTATGAGTGGTAGTATCAAGTCCTGTATAGATGGAATGAAAAAACAAACTGGGCTGGTCATTGTGGCCAAGAACTCTGATGCCCATTAATGTAAACATTTTGGTTGTATGAAAAGAGTACTAAAATAATCTAAGTGAATCATAGATTTTGGGTATAAAACTGAGTAACAATGCATTTAGTTCTCTTTAACTCTGCAATCATTGTTAGCAATTATTGCATTATTATGACAAGGCCACATATTGAATGGAGATTGGTTAGAGGGTAATGGGTATTGCTCCTATTGCGGTTCCATCCCTGACGCTACTGATTGTTAAGTGAATTCCTCTCCCTTTATGAAGGTTTGACCTGGATGTATTTGGCCAGGCTTGTGGATGGGCTTTGGGGAGCAATTAGGAGGTCAGCAGAGCAGGGCAGAGGTTTCCAGAGCGTCGGGTTGGGGTCTCAGCTGGCCAAGTGGAGAGCATAGGATAAAGTTCTAGGGGAGCTAAGAGGGCAGATCCAGACGTGTCGTCCAAGGTGCAAGCTGAGGTCAAGAGCCAGGAGTCACAGAACTGGTGCTGAGTGCCAGGGAGAACCCAAGATCAGGGTCAAGGAAGCCAAGCTGAGTCTAGATGCTGGGAAAACCAGAGAGAGCAGAGGCAGCACTGAGTGTCAGGGGAGATCCATGATCAGGGGCCAGAAAAGCAAAAGCCAGTGTCAGAAGTCAAGAGAACAAGAAAGAGCTGTGAACATGAGGCTTGCCGGAAGACACTGAGGCCACATCAAGGCATGCCTGTAGCCAGACACTGCAAGTGTTTTTAAAAGGGGTGAGTGGCACTTTCAGCAGCCAATTTGGTAGCAGAGAACTGGGTCTCTCACATTAGCCAGGGATGAGGGGCAGGGGTGATAACTCATGTGTTTGGCCCAGCCAGGACTGCTTGATCAGAGTCCTTGACACCTCATAGGAGAATTATTCCTTTGCAAAATGCTTAACAATTTGGAACTTAGATGCTGTACATTACTTTACACTGATATTATCATTGCTGTTTGATGAACTTGTCAAAGGAGTTAGATGAAGAGTGAATGCTTTCATTTTGTTTAGGCTACGTCGGCTTGAACTCCATATAGATGATTGTACGGAACTGTTGAAAGAGCAGAACTTCTTCAGTATGCCTGAGGAGAAAATGGGGAGGGGAGCGGGGGGCTTAAAAAGGAAGGAAATGGGGATTGGGAGGTAAAAAAGAGTGGGCTTCCGTTTTGTTCGATCAATTCAGTTAACTCATGAGTTAGTGTTGTGTCTTATTGTGTTTTCCATGTACTGTTCCTTTAAGGCCAAAGCCCGCATGTTCAGCACTGCAGGGCTCAATTGCTCTGTGGCAGTTTTGCAGCACCGGGGACGGGGGATGCCATGAGCAGGCAGAGGCTTTCTTGCCTCCGCAGGACTGGACGGGGTCAAGTTAGAGGTGGAGCAGGTATAAGAGCTGTATACATGTACTGATGCGACTGTTAAGATCCACCTGGATGGGATTTCAGAGAGTTGTAATAATGGATGATTCAACACAGCAGTGGCCAGAGGGCAGTTACTGAGCTCACAACATATCATCTGGTGGCAAGCATGGGATCCTTTGCTTGAAAAGACACCTCTAGATTGTGGGACACCATTCTGAGACCAGGCTGCGTTTGTGATCAGAGGGAAGTTGCTTTTTTTTCTTCTTCTTTTCTCTCTATATCGCTGATGTTAGTTAGGATGGCTATACTGGGGCATATAGAAGAATTTGATGTGAGCCAGCTGGCTTCTTGGGACTCTTATGTTGAGAGACGATCCTACTATCTGGAAGCCAACAAAGTGGAAAACCCAGCACAGAAGCACACGGTCCTCCTGACAGTCTGGGGTGCCAAAACATTTGCCATTGTCCATTCCCTCACAGCACCTGCCTGACCAAACACTTAGTCTTATGCCAATCTAACTGCCCTGCTAACGGCAGATTTTTCTCTGAGGCCGTCTTTTACCCTGCAGAGATTTCATTTTTTTAAATGAGACCAAAAGTCCAACAAAGGCATAGCAGATTACCTGGCAGAACTTTGTCACCTTGCAGAATTTCGTGCGTTCAGTGATCTACTGGATGGCCCACTTTGCGACCATCTTAGCTGTTGGGTTCAAGAAGAAGCAATCCAATGTCATCTGCTCTCTGAACCAAATTTTACCTTGGCTACTGCACAAGAAAAAGCCTTGGTAGCTGAAGCAGCATCCCGTAATGTGAGAGAAATTCACCAGGCATTCTCCAGCAATGTCCACTTACTCCAAAAAGATTCAGAATCGGATCATCACCCACAAATTCGGTGGATTATACCCTCACCAACAGCACCACATAAACCAACTAATCAACAGACATGTTAGAGTTGTGGTGGCCAACATTGACGAAGGGAGTGCAGTTTTAGGAACGCAGAGTGTCATGCCTGCAAGAAGAAGGGCCACATAGAGAGGGTTTGCCACTCAAAAGCCAGTTGCTGGAGACCAAAAGACTGGCAAATGTATCTGCTCCCAAACCACTCGCAAATTCGAGTCCTTCCCAGAACGTGAGGTACAAAAACTATATTTGACTCAAAATGTTGGTGTTGTTGAAACTCAAGGTTCTGAGATGATTGCAACAGTAGTAATAAATGGAAAGCAGTGCAAAATGGAAGTGCACTTGAGTTCAGGAGTATCCCTCATAAGTGAAAGCACATTGTGTTTCACAAATGCCATGGCACTTCCAGAAGTGGCTGCAGCCTACATCCCTACATCTGGTAATCCCACTCCCTGGCCAGCACTTGCAGGAGGCACAGGCATTCCTGCCTGTCCCCCCATCCATCACCCAAGTGGGGAGCGTGGCCAGTCAGGGAGTGCACTGGCGCTCTCAGGGGGTGTTTGTGCACCCCTGTGTACCCCTTACACATTGCCACTGGATCTGTTAGACAGTGTCTACCCCTCATTGTCACTAATGGTTCCTGCAAAAGTCTTCTGGGGAGAAATTGGTTCTCACCTTTGGGAATCGGTATTCAAGGCATGCAGTCTCTGCACAGAAAGTCTGGAAAGGCTAGCAAGGGAGTTTCCCCAGGTATTCTCCAAGGAATTAGGAACTTTCTCTGATCCGCTTGTGACATTCCAAATGGATGCTGTGATAGTCCTTATCTTTATGAAGGCTTGGAATGTACCTTTTGCACTGTGGCCGAAAATTGATGCAGAATTAGATCAGCTTATCACACAAGGGCTCCTCAAGCCAATCGCACATACAAGCTGGGCCACACCAACTGTTCCTGTTTTAAAACCTAATGGCAGTGTTTGCATCTGGGGGATTACAAGTGCATTATTAATAAAGCATTTAAGCAGGACCCACACCCAGTGCCTACCATTAACCAGTTACTGTCCGTTCTTGCAGGAGGGAAGGTTTTTGCCAAACTTGACCTTGCTCAAGCCCAAACAGTAATTACATACCAGATAGTGTTCTGGGTCAGGTGCCTCCAGTTTGGAATTCCTGTGGCACTAGGAATTTTCCAGCAGTTCACGGAGAAAATGCTAGCAGGAATTCCCGGGATTGTTCCATACTTTGATGATGTGTTGATCATGGAGCCATCTAGACTGTGATGATGTGTTGATCATGGGGCCATCTGAAAGACTCAGAGAAGTTTTACAGAGATTCGATAAAGCAGCTATCAGAGTCAAAAGAGAGAAATGTCAACTGGGAGTGTCAAGAAATTGCTGACATCAGACCGTGTCATTGTTTACTATGATGATCGGAAGCCACTGTCCATCACTTGTGGTGCTTCACCATTTGGTGTTGGCACTGTTCTCAGTCACACACTGCCTGATGGCATGGAGGCACCTGTTGCTTTTTACTCGAGAACAATGACTTCAATCAAGAGGAACTATACACAGATTGATAAAGAAGCACTGGCAATCATTGCAGGAGTTTAAAAAATTTACAGTTACATTTATGGCCACAAATTCAAAATTCGAATGGACCATAAACCCGTTCTTGGAATTTTGGACAAACCAACTCCTCCTATCTTGTCTCCCTGCATACAATGCTGGGGCATCATGCTAAATGCATACAACTATACACTTGTGTACAAACCTGGGAAAATGATTGCAAATGCTGATGCACTGAGCTGCCTACCACTACAAATACCTGATTATTCTACTCCTCTGCTAGCAGAAGTCCTTATGCTGGAATCCATGCCAGAGGCCCCTCTTCAGGTTGATCAGATAGCAAGGATGACTGCAAAAGACCCTATCCTTGCCCGTGTCTTCAACTGGGTGTGAAGGGGTGGCTTGTAGACAAATTGGCTGAAGAATTCAAATCATTTTCATCATGTCAGCATGAGCTGTCTGCCCACAAGGATTGTCTCTTGTGGGGAAATTGTGTTGTAATTCCAGAAGCAGGATGCCAAGTCATACTGACAACACTGCACACAACACTTCAGGATTTTTTTTGGATAATGGCCCTATTCTGCAGCCTTTATTGATTTGCATAAATAGTCCTATTGACTTCAGTAGCTCTGTTCCTTAGAGTATTACTCAGCTGTCCCAGCTGTGGAGATTTTATGTCCCCTGTTTGTGGGATGTGGCTGCTGCTGTTGCATAAGGATACGAGTGTGTCAGCAGAGAGCAGAGGTCATCCTTCGTCTTGAAGAGGAGGCTGCTGAACTAGAGACACAGGTTAGGGAGAAGTGTAAGTCATAGTGAGCAAAGGTCAATATATAAAGTTCAAATAAAGGACAAACGTAATTCTTATAGTTTCATAATTTCATAGTAGCTAGGGTCAGGAGGGACCCGAACAGATCATCTAGCCTGACCCCCTGCCACAGGCAGGAATGAATGCTGGGTTCACAAGACCCGAGACAGGTGATCATCCAACCTCCTCTTGAATTTGCCCAAGGTAGGGGCGAGGAACATTTCCCTGGGAAGTTGGTTCCAGATTTTGGCCACCCTAACTGTAAAATATTGCCTTCTGATCTCCAACCTAAACC
>JAGPOW010000261.1:183401076-183463278 GCA_030014935.1 Caiman crocodilus
TTGGTTCCAGATTTTGGCCACCCTAACTGTAAAATATTGCCTTCTGATCTCCAACCTAAACCTATTCTCCATCAGCTTATTACCATTGTTCCTTGTCACTAAAGGTGGTGGTGGGGAGAAAAGTGCTCTGTCTATTTGCTCTTGATCTCCCCTGATGAGCTTGTAGGCAGCCACCAGGTCCCCTCTTGCTGAGGCTGAACAGATTCAGGTCCCTCAGTCTCTCCTCATAGGGCCCGTCCTGCTTCCCTCTCACCAAGTGGGTGGCCCTCCTCTGAACCCTCTCCAGGCTGCCTGCATCCCTTTTGAAGTGCGGTGCCCAGTACTGGACACAGTACTCCAACTGCAGCCTGACCAAAGTCACATGGAGGGGGAGTCTTACCTCTCTGGACTGGCTTGAGATGCACCTTTGGATGCAAGACAAAGTATGTCTGGCCTTGCTGGCTGTGGTCTGGCATTGGTGGCTCATGTTCTTTTTGGAGGCAATAATGACTCCAACATCCCTTTCCGCCTCTATGCTTTCAAGGGGAACCCCCCAGCCTGTATGTGTGCTGTGAATTCCTTGTCCCAAGGTGCAGCACCCTGCATTTGTCTACATTGAACCGTATCCTATTCTCATCTGCCCACTTTTGTAGTCTGTCTAAATCTAGTTGCAGCCTCTCTCTCCCTTCAAGTGCGTCCACCTCACCCCACATCTTAGCGTCATCAGCAAACTTGGACAGCGTGCTTTCCACCTCCTCATCCAAGTCGCTGATGAAGATGTTAAACAGTACGGGCCTGAGGACTGAGCCCTGGGGTACCCCACTGCTTGCATCTCGCCAGGTTGAATACAACCTGTCCACCACTACTCTCTAGATGTGCCCCATGAGCCAATTTTTTACCCATCCAACTGTGCAATTTTTTTAGCCATCCAACTTATTTTTTTTTCATGTGACTTCCTTTGGTAGCTTTTTAGTTTAGCTCTCAAATATAGGATTCTTTTTGCCTTAATAATATCATTACATTGGTGACCACTTGCTCAAAAAATAGACTCACTTATATCAGCTTTTCTTTTGTAAGTTTTCTTCAGTGTGAGTAAGGACTCCTCTTTCTTGTTCAGTCTTTGGAAAACTTACAGTAGAAATCCATTTAAACAAAAAAACTTCCATATTTTATCAGACAATTTAAATCGGTTTACTTTGGTAGACCACCCTTCCTTGTAGAGAGAGAAGCATACAGTATTGGAAGCTTTTCATATTTTAATGCAACTTGATTTACAACCAAAGGAAAATTTTGCTTTTTCATGCAAAATGTTCCCTTCTGTGGCAGGGCACTGTATGTGCCTGCCACTTTAAGGGCCTGGAGCTGGCAGCCACCAGGTGCCTGATGAGGGCAGCCATTTTGAAGGCAAGGGCTGCCTATATATACAGGACAGTTTGGCTGCTGGAGGCCAGGCAGCAACATCGCCTAGCTGGAGGGCTGCTGAGAACATTCTGGAGGTAAGGGAGGAGGTGTAGGGGATGGTAAGGAGGCTCCTGGTCCTGGGCATGACCTAAAACTGCACCCTGCTGGGAGTGTGTGGCCTGGTGGGGCTCTCAGTGGCATGGGAGCCCCCAGGAAATGCCAGGCCAGTTACCACCCCAGTGAAAGGTGGGTTGGGGTGCCTTAACCCCTAGCCCCCACCACTGGGTGGGTAACCCTGTTTGGGTGAAGGGCCCAGAGGGTGGACCCTGGGAGAGAGTGAGGGGCTAGAGACCAGACCTCAATGAGAGAGTACCCTCGACTGGCTGGGGCCAGGACCAGGAGGGTCAAAAGGGCCAGGGGCCCACCATGAGGGGTGCCCAAGAGCCAGGGGCCTGGGGTCCCGACTGGCCTGGAGGTGGGCCAGGGCTGGTAGCCAGAGGTCCTGGGGGGACCACACCTGAGAGGGGAAAATAGTTTCAGGGGGCTAGGTAGCCTGAATGAAGGTGGAGAGGCCGTCTGAATGGAGGGATCATGGAGGGGTCCTGTTAGGATGATTCTGGGGCCCAGCGTGGGGGCTGGTGAGGTTGTAAACACCAAGATGCCATCTGTGAGGCTTGGGCTGTGGTACTGGGGAGGAAAGGAGCAGCAGAGAGTTCCCCCTGGCATCAGGGCACCAAAATGGGCAGTCTCCTGCTTAACTGATATCAATCAGTGAATCAATTAACATCAAAACGTGGTGGGCGAGAAGGCAGGCGGTTGGCCCAAGAACAGGGGGCTGGGCCACGGAGATCAGCCCTGAGTAGGCCCCTTGTGACACCTTCTTAATTCGGAAGAGCTAAAAGTCAAATAAATGAATAACAAAATGAATGTGTAAGTAATCCTGGAAAGGTTTTGTGGATTTTCCTTAATAGTGAATTATTTTTTTAAAATAAACAATAAGAATTATTTATTTTTGCAAGGCGGATTCCATTTTGCCTCTGAATTTCTGTCTTGTTCAGTTTTTTTCTTGCTCCACGTTAATTGCTGCCCCCTCTACTAGATGAATGGCAGACCTGCTTGTGTGTTGTTAAGTTCTATTGCCTCTCCCACAAAAGTGGATATTCCTATAAGAAATTATATTTTGAGTAGAGTGGTAGAGGTTTATGATTTATTTTCTAAGCAGAGGATTATTTAATTCTACTTTCCAAATTGTGAGGGTTAATAGTCAAAAACTATGGTTTCTATTTGCTATGCTAGATTCTATTTGCAGGGCATTTCTTTATGCATTGCTAGATACTTTAAATATATCAACATACGCAGTGACAGAAAAACATTTTTTTTGGAAATACAAAATATGAATGCCAATGGAATAATATGATTGGAAATAAATTGAATGGCATGGAAACAAATAAAAAGGCAAACTTCTTTTTAAGAAGGTTGACTATCTACAGCTATGGTTTTGAAAAGAAAACAGATAATACCAATATATTCCTGATACTTTTTACAAGATTTCTCATCTAAGCCAATATATGAGCCAAATTTTTCTTCTTCTGAGAAGTTTGCCCACTTAGTAGGTCTACTAATATAATTGGAGTCTGGCAGCGCAGACCTTGTTATCAGATCTCTCTAGAGTAACTGGCAAATGTCAGAGTAATAAACTACGTTATCTATTGATGAATGACATCTCTATAGATAGTTCAGACTAAATGGTCTATTACTCATTTTCTTTGCAACCAGAAGTCCTTGACATAGTGTAGTGAAATTATTTTTTTTTTCACGTGACTCCTTTCGTAGCTTTTAGTTGAGTATTAAGGGCAAAACTGTCTTGGACTGAATCATTTGCTTTTTCAAAGGAATGGCAGAAGTTATTGCTATTTTTGAGGTGCATCTGTTTTCCCAGCATTGCTGAAGGATATAGATATTCATAAATTCCACTGGAAGTTAAAAAATGCTCTTCCATCCTGTAATGATAGCCAGCTGCTTATATTATAAGTTCAGGAAAAGGACTGCATGTTTCTATATGTAGGAATAGTGCTTCAGGATTAGTGCTTAGCAATAGTGCTTAGCATTAGGGCTGTGCAAAGCTTTGGTCCCTGATTTAATTCAGTGGAGATTTGGCCCAATTCAGTGGCCAAATCTCTGAATCCAAATTGAATCAGGAGACCCCTTAATCTCTCTGAATTGAATCAGAACTCTTCGAATTGATTTGGAGAGATTTGGAAAGATTCAGCGATTTGGATTTGGTCTGCTGTGATGGTGGGGCAGAAGGAGCGTCCCACAGGAGCATGGGAGGCTCCCCAGTGTGCTTGACAGCAGATCCAGAAATAGACAAGAAGCACTTCTGGTCCATTTCCAGGTCCACCGGGGAGTGCGCTAAGGACCCCCCACAGCTTGGTAACTGGTGCCTCCTGGATCGGGAGGGCACTAGGGGTCCCCCCATGGCCGATCACTGAGTTGAGGAGCGTTGGGGGGGACATGCACTCTCTGACAGACCCGGAAGTAATTCCGTCCACTTCTGGGTTCATTGCTGAGCATGTGGGTTCTCCCCTGCACTCCTGTGGGACACTCCGTCCACCCCAGCATTGCAGCATTCACGAGCTGTGCCTGCTACCTTGAGGTATGTAGAAAAAATATTTAAATCTGTGTCTTATGACCAAATCGCTGATTCTCTGAACCAGCATTGAATCTTCAGATTTGAATTCAATTGAATCGAATCAGGGACAGTGATCCAAATCAATGAATCAAATCACTGTCCCCTATTTGGGCTGAATCTGAATTGAATATGGCCCGTTTCACACACCCCTATTTAGCATATTATGGGTGTCTTCTAAGGCAAATACCATATATATTAATATATGCTCAAAAGCATCAAAGCTTCACTCAGCCCACATCATATTTACCTTAGTGAATATCTCACATCTAGAATCAGTGCAAAGGGCCAGTCAAGACTAGTTTCTTACATATTGTTATTGTTTAGTATTGTGGCTGTGCTTAGAAGTTTAACTCAAGACTGGGGGTCCATTACATTTATGTATCACTTAGCACATTGTAAAATGCAGTCCCTTCCCTGATTGAGCATGCTCTCTTAATCAAATAAATCGAGGTTTTTTAAACTGTGCTATGCAGAAATTTTAATGTTCATGGTAAAATTCTAGAAGGTATGCAAAAGGAAGGAACTGGAAACCAGAAGGCAAAGAGAAACTATACATGGAGAAAATATTAGAAATAAGAATAATATGCTCAAGGTTGTTGAGGAGGATACAGAGTGATTGTAGTGAAATACGATACTACTTTTTTATTATCCATGATAAAGCACTACAGGGGTACACAGTAATATAGAACTCTTAAGGTGGGAGCAAAAGAAGGTGATTAGGAACAGTCAGAATGGATTCATCAAGGACAAGTCATGCCTTCTATGATGAGCTGACTGTGGACATAGGAAAAGCAGTGAATATGGTATACCATGATTTTAAGAAGGGTTTTGATGTGGTCTCCACAACATTCTCACAGGCAACCTAAGGCAGTACGGGCTGGATGAATGGACTATAAGCTGCATAGAAAACTGGCTGGAGCATTGGGCTCAGAGGGTAATAATCAATGGCTCAGTGTCTAGTTGACAGCCAGTATCAAATGGAGTGCCCAGGGGTCGGTCTTGGAGCCAGTTTTGTTTAATGTCTTCATCAACGACCTGGAAGATGGCATACAGTGCACCATCAGCAAGTTTGCAGATGACACCAAGTTAGGGGGAGTAGTAGATATGCTGGAGAGTAAGGCTAGGGTTCAGAGAGACCTAGACAAGTTGGAGGATTGGTCCAAAAGAAATCTTATGAGGTTCAGCAAGGACAAGTGCAGAGTCCTGTCCTTGGGATGGAACAGTCCCGTTCACCAGTACAGGCTGGGGGAAGCAGCTAGATAAAGCTTTGGCTGGGATGATCTAGTTGGGGATGGCCTGCTTTGAGCAAGGAGTTGGACTAGATAACCTCCTGAGGTCTCTTCCAACCCTAATTTTCAATGACTCTATAATTCTATGCTATGCAACCTAAGAAAGTTTGAGAACCAGTGAAATAAATAGCAGTTGAAAGGGCAAGCAAAGGTATCAAGAGACGAACCCATTTGATTTCATAACCTACTTCAAGGTTTTACATTGCTGGTTATCAGTGAAGTCTGAGCATTGCACACAATAGACTGATAAGGCATGGTTCCTAACAGATTTCTTACATTCCTCATGTCTTCTCAGGTTGTAGGCAATTCTGCATGGAGTACTCCAATGTAATTATTTGTGAGACAACAGAGATGCCAACTTTTAGTTTTTTTATTTACCTTTTGATCATGTTTAAAATATATGAGCAAAGGAGTGAGGGCTATTAGTTGATTTTCCTTTCTGTTATAATATTTGTAATTATGGTGCTCCTTTTTGGGGGAGAAATGCCAATACAGTAGAAAATCCAATGTCCTCTATTTTGTCTGTTTAAATTATCATTTGTACTTGTCCAGGTGGCATATCAATAACATGTCATTGTCATGACATAGTAAAAATGTTTAGCCAGAATATTAAGCAGTCAGAATCCAGAGGTGTCTGAGATAAATGTATTGTAGCAAGTAAGTGCCTTGGATAGAAAACATATTTGGTATAACTCTTTGAGTCTATTTTGACTCAAGTATAGGTGGTATTGTATAAAGATGCCTTAATTTTTTATATCTAGGAAGGCAAGTCTAAATATGGTGGAGTAAGTGGAGCACCAACCATGGGCGGTATTTTTGCTCTCTGATTTATTCCCCCTTATGTATTCTCTGGCACTTGACAGCATCTCTTTCCAGGTTGCAGAAATTACTAGTTATGCCTCTGCATAAAGGAATTTTTATTATAAGCCTTTCTATTGGTCTATATTAAGCATCTTTTCTCAGGACCTCATGAATCAGGTGGGCAGTACATTTTCCTCATGTCTGGAGGGGAAAAAAGTTACATAGAGTTGAAAGCACACTGGTTTTGGTGAGGGTATTTTATACAGCAGCAGCTGAAGGTCCAGATAGAAACCCATGGTGAAACTTCATGAATTACGACTACTGCCTACTTCCTTTAAAAAAGTTCTTCTGAATTGCTTTGCTTTTGAGTACTTCCTGCTGAGAGAAAGGGAAACATTTTTAAAATCAAATGTTGTCATTTCCAAACAGGTGGCTGAGTAGGTAGGCAATTATATACCTAGTAATTAAGAAAGTGTGATGTCCAACTTCTCCAGCCACATTGGAAAAATACAAATTGTATTTTTAAATGTAAATCTTGCATTTTTTAAAAAGAAAAACAGACTAACAAACTAGCATGTCAAAGGCAGTAAACATTTAATTAAAAGCACAAAAGCTTCTTTCTTTAGTTGCTCTCTGACTAGTCAAGATAAGAAAGACTTCACATAATAGAATAAAATTTAATTGGGCTTTTTGCAACAAGCATTATTAATAGCTTTTTTAGTTCTCCTGTAGCAAAGGAAATTAAAACAGTTCTATAGTCTAATGATCCTGTAGCAAGAAAAGATTGTAACGTGGTACAGGGATTTTTGAGTAATTAATTACAGGGATTTTTGAGGGAGAATGTTTCTGTGTTCAGGTGGGCAGATCCACAGATGCGTTGCCTGTTGCAGAGTTAATTGTATTTATTCATCATGGATAAAATCCTGACTATACTGACTTCAGTGAGAGTTTTCCCTTAATTTCAGTGGGTCCAGGACATAACTCCATGAATCTAAAGGTTTTGTTTATGGAAATCTTTTAATCTGTTAATTCAACATGCAACTGTTGAGTTAATTACTAGAATTAACAAGTGGTAAGCTTAGACTGTGATCACATTCTAGTGATACCTCATTTTAAAAACGAAGGTAATCTTACTGTTTGCACGTGCATGCCGGCTGAACCTATGGTTCTCTCATCTATCCATTCCTATAACAGTATACGTAAATTAAACTTCGATGAAATGAGTATTCTGTTTTCATTACTCCTAACCTGAAATTGTCACTGTTGTATTTCAGTTTACGCAGAAGATGGCAGACGCAGGATGATTTAAAAAAAAAAAAAAAAGTGGTAAACAAGCATTGCCAGAGGCATAGCAGCATAGCTCCACACCTGGAGTGCCTGTACAGCTTACAGGGCACTGCTGGCTCTGTCCATGCCAATTGTAGCAGTGGCTGTTTTTATACACTTCCACAAAGATGGCACCTAGGGCCACTGCCCCAGTCATCCACCATTCCCCTATTTATGCTACTGAGCATTGCAGGTCAACAAGGTCAGGCTAGGAATCCATGTAATCCAACATCCTATCTCCAAAAGTATCCAACACCACATATTTCTGAGGAGTGAGGAGATGTTTCTTTCCAACCCAATCTGCTAATATTTCATTTATTCCCCTTAAAATGTATGCGTTTTTCCCTTGTTAATGTAAATGTGGATATTGTCATGTTGCTTTGTATTTTGTGAACTGTTAGCTTTAACAATATGTAGCCCATAATGTCAAAAGCTAGGTACCATAAAGCAGTGCTTTTTGGGGATGCTAAGGTAGCTCTGAATAAGAGCGCTGGCATGTTACATTTATTGCACAAGTATGTCAATCTTGTGATACACTGTAACATGCCACACAGTCAGCCAATTCATGGTGTGGGACCATAGCAAACCAGCCACAAAGATGCTCCATGTGCTAATATATGGTGTGTCTAGAGACAGACTTTTGTTTGTATACTTTTGTATAGATTCTCAGGCTAAGCACTGCAGTAATGTTGCCATGCTGCTATACTGATTCTGGTAGCTGAGTTAGCTCATTTACAGCTAGCTCAGTGTTTCTCTGCATAGCACTGCATTGTGCCATGTAGATATACTAAATGTAGCATTGGTATTCCATGTAACCCATCTGAAAGACACTAACTCTAACTGCTGAACAGATATTGCCAAATCCTCAGTGTCTGATAAAGCCGCCAATCTACCAGTGCTAGAGTGAACTAATCCTCTTGCTGATATTGGTGGAATAAGTAGCTTTCAAGGAAAAAAGGTCTTCAAGGTGGACAATAAAGAAGGGGTTGTGCCCTTATTTGTGATTCAGAGAGAATATCTTGTAAAAGGTTTACTCCCACTTTTCTTTACCTTAATTAGGCCAAGGCTGTCTTTTTTCTCTTATTAGCAACTTCTGGATGTTTCAGGGATATATATATATGTATTGAGAATTTTTTTGTCCTAATGAAAAGAATGGGGTAAGTTGTTAACAAAGAGTTCTTACGAGTGTTGAAGAGATTAAGAAGGAATAAATAAAATACAGATTATGTTAAACAGCCTTAATACTAGTCAGTTCTTATCTCAGTGAGGCTTTCTTCATGTAGATCATCTTACAATCTAAGCTTGCTCGATCTGTGATCATCCTCTAAGTTTCCCAAGAAATACAAGATGGAGCAGACCTCAATTTACAGTGTAAAATCAAGCAAAAAAGGCAAAAAAGATTACATTAAAAATCCATACTCATCAGGACTACACAATTCATAAGAAAGAAAAGAAGAGGGTTTTACTTTTCATCTTCAGTGGTCTGTTTGCTTGAATTACAGAAATCAATTCATAAATATTCCAGAATGAATGTCAGATTTGTCACAACATTTTTCAGATGCCAGATGGCTTTGCTCTTTTGGCCTATTTCTCAGATGCACAGTATTTGAATATATAAATTCATTAAACTTATTCATTTATTTTCTTTGCGTGAAAATTTTAATTGTTAAAAATAAAAGCAAAGCATTCACCTGTAAACTTTTGCTTTCAATTTTTGGTATTGAAAATGATTATTATTTTCTCATGGTTGTAGGCATCTCTGCTTTCATGAGTGAGAATGAATGTCACTCAGTGCTTTGTAATAAAAAATCTTTGCATACACATTCAGGACCTCATTTACTTGTTAAGCCTGGAAGCTAGCTAAGATGAACTCTAGATTCATAAACCTTTCACTGAGGAATCAGTGAACGGCACCAAATTGGGCAAAGTGCACCACATCTAGCTAACAAAGCTGTCATGATCTGACTGAGATCTGTCTTTCCTGAGATTATTTCTTTTCCTATCTCTGTACTTCGAATACCAACATCTGGAGAGTGAGGTGTTACGGACCTGATCCCAAGACTTCTGGTGGCAACAGAGGCCCTGAAAATAAACAGTTCTTAACTCAGAAAATATTTCTGGAGCAGGTTTCTCTACTTAGTTGACCTGAAGACAAAAACCCTCTGAATTAAACTCCTTGTGGAAAAAATCTTCAATTCCTTCTCTACCCCTCACCCTAAGCAGTATTCATAGACTCCGTCTTGTGCTGCTCAGTTCAGGGCATAGGTGTCATTGGAGGCATAAGCAGATCAAGATTTTGAAAAGAGGGGGAGGACTGTGGAAGCAGCAACCACCTCTGCAGGAGTGGCTGCACCTCCACTTCTAACTGTCCTCCACCCTGTACTGGTGTGGGCAAGCCATCCTGCTCCAAGCTCAGTGGCTTCTCTTTCCCTCCCATCCCTTCTCTGTCATTGCCGTTGCCCCATGGGTAGGGGGAGCTCCAGAGTCACTTCTGCCCTGCTGTAGCTGGGGACAGTGGTAGCAGCAGTGGGCAGGTTCCCTCTTCCTGGCAGCGGTGGTAAGTGGCTTGTCTGTCTCAGCACCTGCTCCCAGGCCAGTAGGGAACACTTTGTGGCAACCAGGCAGAGAGGCCAAACCCACCTGCTGATGCTATTCCCAGCTGAGCCCAGTTCCCCATGCAGCTCATCTGGAGTTGTCAGGATTGGCTCTGGCACCCCCCCACCACCCACCCTGGTTAGCCAGGAATAGTAGCAGTGATAGGTGAGAGAAGAGAGAATGGAAAGGATCAGACTGTGGTGCTGAACATGGAAGGAAAATGAGGGAAATTCTTTACCTAGTTGCTGCTGCTGCTGCTGCTGCTGCAGCTTGCTTTCAAATGAGGGTTTGACTGCATTATGCATGCCCTGTAAATCCACCCCGGTTGAAGAAAATATGCTCCAGAGGACAGGATACTGGAGTAGAAGTAAAGATCTTTGTTATATTCCCAGGTCTTCCAAATGTAGTTATTAGATAGGTTTGAAGTGCTAAAATGGGTGCAACCAACATATTAGGTAGAGAGGAGAAATGGTTTATTGAGGATACATCCAGAGACTACAGGATCACTGGGTGCTGTAAACTGCTTGGGCAAGAGACAGGCGCATTAGAATTAACTGGAGCCTTCAAAATAGCCACCTAAGAGGTGTGCTCTGATTCACGCTCCTGCCTTGTCCAATGGTGTCCCCATGTCCCTTCCCAGGACAGTAGAGGAGAGTTTCTGGATGCCTTTAAAGGCTTAAAGCATGACAGCTTATCTCTGGATTTCCCTCACCCCCAGAGTTACAAATTCAGAATGGTTTTCTCCAAAAGTAAGCCAAAGGTTTAAGTTATAGCTTTTTTCTCATCCTGTCTTTCCCTTTCCTTCTGTGCCTTCACTTTTTCTATTTTCTTTAGGCTGTTTCCTCCATTTGTCAGTTCCCATACTTTTTTATAGTATCAGATGAAATATAATTCCAGGCAAAGACACTGAAAGATGCATTTCTCTGACATCTCAATGAAGCAGCTTTAATTGTGTGTGGTATTGTAATATAGTGTCAGATAATTGCAAAAGGAAGAGCTTCTTTATTCTCATAACATTCACAATCCCGAGTCTGCAGTTTCCTGTAACAACACTATAAACAGACTTTAGGGAGAAGTGTAATTTTTGAAAGACAGCTATAGCTGTTTTAGTGATTTTCCGAAAAGTCTACCTTCTTGTGTGGCTAAGCTAGTATAGTTTGACTTTCATCTATCATGTGAGACGAGTTCAGGATTCTGACTGAGGCTTTGTGGATACAAACTGGTATCAGCTTTTTAAACCAAATTAGTCAAATATTTGCACGCCTCTATTTGGACATGCTTCTGTCAGCTTAAAAACTGGCGAGCTAAATGGATATAAGTTGGTTTTAAGTGGATTTAAAAGTGGCCAGCACAGCTGCATGAATTTAAATTAAAGAAGCTTAAAATCACACCAGTTATAAGTTAAAAATAATTCACTGCTGTTGGGTGTATACTTTAAGTTCTCAGATCACAGATCTTGGAGCTCTTCTACACACTAACTTAGATTGCATTTTGCAGTGGTTATTTAAGCTAATGTGGACACACTTGTTTAATTTTGAAGTGGCTTATTTCAGTTTAGTGAGACAAGTTCATATTCACTTTAGGTTTGAACATATGAACAGTCAATTGCATAGTAAAAAGGAATGCAACTTCATTACATATTAGGTGCTGCACAGTAACTGATGGTGTGTATGTGCCTGCCCTGTAGTAGGTGGAAGCTAAACTAGGGACGCTTAACTCGCAATGAAAGAGGGGGCAGTGGCACAGTTGCCTCCATTTACTGAAAGATAATGAGTACATGGACAGCTATCATGGAGTAATATTTGCATGGTAAAGCCCTTCTTCCTTTTACATTGCAATGGATTATTCATATGTCTACAACATTAAGAAAAACTGAAGTAGGTCTAGTTTAAACTTAAATGATAGGATCCACAAGGTCTTTTGCACCAAACTGGTTTAAAATAATACTTGAAGTCAAGCTAGATCTACTCAGTTGTACAGACCTGTACCATTTGTGCCCACTCCTCCATGCAGTACCTATTCAGGGTGAAAGGCTCTGAATTTTGTTTATAAGAAAGAATGACACTGTCCCTACTGCAGACAGTAAAGTTAGAATCTGAGATTACTTTTTAGAATGGCATTTGTAGTTAGCATTGTGTTGCCTTTTGCACACAATGCTTCTTGCATTTAAAAAAATATGCTGGAGTCAACCCTCAGGGAACATAGACTGCACTTGAGTAGCAAAGGGTCTGATGTATAAACTATAAGCTTGATATAGGTATGTGATTATGTTGCAATATGTGCACATCTATAGTATTTATTAAGTTTGTCTTAAAATCTTGTGCATTTTTCCAGTTCAGTAGCAAGAGCATCAAATATCTGGGTTAACTGGTTCTGCACTAACTGGTTCTGTACTAGTGATTAATGAACAAATGTGTTTTTATATGCTGCATTTCATTCACAGTTTGTAAATGCTTTGTGATTCTCTCAAGACACAAGGCACTAGGTAAATGGAATACATGAATCTTCTTATATCTATTTGCTTCTCCTTTGGACACTCATCTCACATCAGCACCCTGATATCTTATTGAGATCAGTTCTCTTTAAATGCCTAGAATAGACCAGTTGTATATTTTTTTAAATCCTACTTCTTCATGTATTTAGGTTTTTACCATGAGTTATGTTTTCATTTTTTTAGAGTGAATAATAATTAGCCCCCTCCAAATGGGTATACTAATTAGCAGACTGAGACAGGTAATTAGATGTTCATCCAGAAATGATTTGAATAGCAGTGTTTATACTAACAAATGAATTAGCAGGAACAGACTAAGGAATGTTGTGATGCACTGACAATTGATGTATTTCCTGTGTTAAGCATTAAGTGTCTATTAATCTTATTTGGCAGCCAGAAAACTGTCATATTGGAAACAAATTGCCTGATCAGTATTCCTGGGCTCAGATTCCAGTTTCTTCTAATATATATATGTAATTTACTACAAGTATCAGATGCTGGTGCTGAATGGTGGTATTTTCTTCTAACCTGCTTATACCTTGTCATATTACTATTAATTTCTGTATTAAACTTATGAGCAAGCAGAAGAACTATATTGGATATAGAAATAGAATTTCACAACTGACATTCACATAATACAGGTAATACCACCAAGAAAATTACTTCCCTGAAGTTTTGGTCACAAAGCATATTGTTTTCTGTAACGATGAACTGCAAAACTTGAATGCAAAAGGACTGAAGCAGAGGCAAAAGTGTGCTCTATTTCTAACTCAGTCAGTACTTCCCTCTTTACTAAAGGGAACCCAGAATGTATGCTTATACTACTGACAATATCAATGAAGTCACAAAGTTATTCATTCTGGGATCTTTAGCAAACCCAGAAGTCCAAAAGTAATTTCCACAGATGCAACACAATTCACTTTAAAAAATGTTTTAAAATTACTGCAGTTACTTGTATGCACCTGTGGCAGATCAATGCCAGGTTGTATCCATCCATGGGTGTGAACAAGCATTCACTGTACCTGGTTTAGATTTAGGTGGCTTGCTTTAAGCTACCCAAACCTAAACTAGGGAGGCACACACAGATGTTTGCTGCTGCTGGAAGTGACATGGGCAGCCTTAGGTAACTAACTCAGGGTGCGGGATGGGGTTGGTGGGTCCATGGTGGGGGTTGCTTGGTCTGGGGTGGGCATATCTGGGGGCCTGGTCAGGGTCAGAGTATAAGAACAGCACAGCTCTGGGGCTGGAGGGAGTGGCTGAGCTGTGGATTTGTTAAGTTGGATTAAGTCTTTGTAAATCAAGTTAATCTTTATCATTCTAAAGCTGCCCATTTCTGCACCCAGGTATTTAGATCAGCCTAACCTGAGTGCAGCCATAGTCCACCCTGCTCATGTTCCCTGCAATCTGTTAATTGTAAGTGGGCCCTCCATTCTTTTCCTTTCCACTTTTTGTGATATAGTTCTAGGACTAAGAATAAAGTGCATTCCAAAAGGAGACACATTAAGTTTCTTGAGGTCTCCAACAGAGTTAAAGAGGATCACATTTAAATGGCTCAGTTCCATTAAAATCTAATAAGTGGGATAATGTCTGCCTTTCAGAGCGTGGGTTTCCAAACTTTCTCTCCTGAAGGCCATTTCAAAGTGGTAGATCAAAATGGTGGGCCACATCAGAGGGACTCATGAGTTCCACTTGGTCCTCAAGCCACACTTTGGGAATCCCTGGTTATTGTTCCAAAAAAATGTGCCAGTGGGTTCATGGGCCACACTTCAGGAATCTCTACCTTAGAGACTAAAGATGATCTCAGGGGCCTGTTGTATTAAAAAGAGTTGCTGGTTTAAATATTTTACTCTCCTGGTAGAGCCATGAGTCAAGAGTGTAACAGCAGGTGGGTGAGTGGGGCAAACATCCTGGACATCGGCTTTTGGGTGGTGGGAACTGGACAGCACCTCACTCTCTCACCCATTTTCCAGTTCCTTCTTCCCTCCCTTGCAAACTGCACCTTCCCTGAAGTGACTGTGGCTCTGAAAGAGCAGCAGCAAACAGTGCTAGACCAATGGTTCAGTGCTGACAGAGGATGTGTCACCTTATTTTTGCCTCTGAAAACCTGTGTGTTTTTAGCTATTTGACATGCATGTTTGTGGCAAAAAAAGGAGGTGGCTTCTCCCTGCTCAGCAGCAAACCTCTAGCCACTGCATTGGCCTACTGCACCTCTACAAGGAGTTGGACTAGGATCCCTAGTACCTTAGCTAGATCCCTGGTACCAACTATTATAGGTCTAGTTATCAAATTTTCTTTCTGTGCTAAGTATATCATTACACTTCTGTCTTACTTAATCCAAGTTAATCGTTCTGTCTAAACTCAGATTTTATTAAGGTTGTTTGAATAATTCATGTTTCCATTCAGTTCCCGAAACTGTTCAAAGAAACATTTAGTTTGGCTTGAAGGCAAAGGATTAGGTTTTTTCCCTTCATTTTTTGTTCAATGAAACATTTCATTTAATGCAAAAACACTCCATTTCTATTTCATTTCAAGCATGTGACAAAAGGAAATCAGTGAAAGGGAAGGGCTAGACTTAATCAAATTCCTGTATCACAGGAAGAGGAGGCAGTTGTAGTGGTAGAGATTGGCATGCCTTCTTCACCCTTAATTCTAATAGTCTCCCACCAGATTATATGGGGTTCTGGAATGGGGATCCCTTAAACTCTAATTGGTGCTGTTCCACTTTTAATAAAATATGTCTTTTATACAGTGTGAGTGAGTACTATTTTATAGGCTGGTTAGGCAACTTTCCAGGGAGATGGGGCATCTGAAGTTCTGTTCCCAGACAATGTTTAATTATGTTACAAGGTGGAACAGCTTTAATAGAAGAAAGCTGAGAGCATACTAAACCAAAATGTAGCCTGATAATTAGGGCCTTGAGTAATGGGTGATGGGGGTTCAAATCCATTCTGATATGAGAGGAAATAGGTTTTGAGTCTCCTAAATCATACTTACATTCTCTAACCATTGGGCTGATAGCAAAAAGATAGTTCCTCCTTCCCCTTTTCTGCTACTCCATTTAATGGATCTAGTGTGTCAGTCTCTCCACCCCACAAGCTTTCACAGAAAACAATATGGTGAACTTGACTCAAACGTGTGTGTTGACCAAAATATGGCAACTTTTGCCAAATAAATGATTCACTGAAAAAAAATCTGCCCAGCTCAAGTTTTCATCTTAACTTTCCAACTCAATTTTAGCTAGAGAAAGAGCAAATCTTTAAAATTCAACCCAAATCTTTTCAAACATTTAAGGCTTCAGAATTGAATCCCTGGCTCCAAAAATAGCCATAACCTGGCTTGGATTCAAAAGCTAAAAGGGTCTGCATTTTCTCATATTGGTTTGGAAGTAGCTGACGTTGTAAGAATGGCTTGTGACATTTCTCCATTTGTTATGTAACTATCATTAGCATAGGAAGAGAAAAGCTGGCATGAGAAGATTCACGTGTGTTACAATCTAAATGCTAAATGAAAGTGTATTGAGCAGGGCCACTCTTTAGGTAGTGAAGAATAAGTGGAGCATTTATAGCTAGATGTGTTCTGTGAAATTTATGTCAGATTTTTGTTCTGCTCAGAACTGAATGATTTCCTTGATAATTTGTGTGAAAGACAAATCTTGGCAATTGTAACGTACATTACATTCCCTGGCATTCCCTAAATTGACTTTGGATGGGGTTATTAATGAGAGTTCCAGAGTCCAACGTGCCAACTTACATCTACAGAATTTCACTTCACAGACATCCCCACAATATTGTGAAATCCTCCCAGGTCACACACATCTGTTTTTATGTAAAAAATGAGAGAGAGATAATGCGTTTGCTACTAGCAAATTTGGAGCAATGTTAGCTGTTGATAGGATGCCTGTCTCCATTTTTACCTCCATGTCATTGTTGGTGGCATGCAGGGTTTGTTTTAAATACACAAGCCACAAAGAATCACTTGAAAAACTATGATAAAATCTGAAGCTGTTTTGCAAAAAATTAGCGATGGCTAACAAGACAATCTTATCCATTATTTCATTCATACCTAACAGACTTTGGTTTAAAAAAATGCTTCCATTTGTTTCCTTCTTTCTGGGACCACTTATCTTCTTTTCATTATTATTATTTTTCTTGAAGTGATTATAACCTAAAAGATCTGTCTGTTTTGTATACAGATCTAGAGCTAGTCGATGGCTAAAATAAAAATCTCTCTGCCAAAGGCATCTTCTTTCTTATACTTGGTCTGTTTGTTTATCTCTACCCCGTCCTCCCTGCCAAAAAAAGCACAAGGTTTTGGCAGGGTTGCCATCCTGCAAATGGGCCAAACAAGCTGTTTTGGGTATCTAGAATATGAATTAATAAAATGAAAGCAACTGCTGGACTAGGATCCCGCCGTTGTCCATTCACATTTGGGAGCCTTGCCAAAAGATGAAGAGGGTGGAAGACAAACATCTGAACAGATACATCGCCAGAAGCAGGGGCAGAAAGAACAAAATGGTGTTTCTAAACTGAACTGTGGAGTTTCTCACACTCAAGCCTTAGACCCCATGTTGAACTTAGAGTAATGGTCATATAATGTGCTCCTGAGAGGGGTCACCAGGAATCTACGTACCCCACTAGCATGCAGACAGTGGTTTTGTTTTCATCAGGTATTCTGTAGCAATCATGTTAAGAAGAACCTGCTATTTATACATCCAGAATTAACAATCCATTAATCTTCCTTCATAGCCAGTATTTTAGCCTGCTTCCTTGCTCTCCTTTCCTTAGACTAAAAAGAATTTAGGTATTGGCCCTTTGGACTGGTGGTTGGAGGAGGTTTTAGATGGAATTAAACTGTCAAGCTCAGCATCTAAAATGGCACTTGGTGGCATAATTATCCTCTGCTTGTTCTGCAGCTCTTGTTACTGTGCTAGTTATTATTTGATGTAAAGCAGTTAGTGGAACAGGCTAGAATGAGCTCATCATTCTGCACGGAAGCTGTTTTGCTTGGTTTCAGTTTGCTACATTTGATTTTGTTGAATTATAGTTTGGGTGTTACTCAAGAGAAACCAGTGGTATAGGTGTACCAGCCTGTGGATGATCACAGTAAAAATGAGCAAGATAAATAACAATATCAGCAGCCTCAGAAAACACCCTTGACTACACTTTGACATTGCAAAGTTTTCAGGTCACTTGCTCTTATGCCTTATGTATGGGGTTTGGGTGTATAACTATCTTTTGTTACGTTATCTTTTAAAATTATGTGCGACAACTGTGTTATATGCTGCTTCTTGAATCAGACTTATGAGCAAAGACTTCAGAGAGATAGCAGTTGCACATGTTCATCAAAAAACTATAGAAAGAAGGTTGAAATCTTCATATGTGATGAAATAAACCAGTAGTCCCTCAGGAGAGAGAACAGACCGTTTTATGTGCTCCGGGAAATTGTATCAAGAATTGTCCAAAACACTGCACAAAATCACCACAGCACTCAAGTATTCAATTCTTTAAAAAAATAATTAATATGAAACTTCAAAAGTACGATTTGTGGTTATTACATCTTCCAAGGTGTATTAAAAAGATGAACTTCCTGCTCAGTGGGTACATCTACACATTCATTAATGTGCCGTAGTACATAACCAAGTACTCAATCAATGTGTAACTGGAGCTACTGCACAGCAGCACTGGCACATGGCTCTTCACTGATGTTGTAGCCTAATTCTACTGTGCATACTAGCACAGGTTTTTCCTGGCACACTACTGGACAGTGTTATTAGGCTACTGTGCAGTTAGTGTCCTGTGTAGATGCATCCAGTGTATTCAGAACTCAACAGTGTATGGGTAAGATTGAATACTGGAGTTCTTGCTTCCTGTGCAGAATTGCTATAAGTCTACTTATACTTTCAGTCTAATTTTAAGTCAATGAAATCAAGAAAGAACATACATAATGTCTTTGCGAGAGAGCATGATGAATCTGTTTTACTAGCCAATTGCCCATCATGAATGACAGAGTGTTTCAGGGAGTATTTACATTCCCCCGCCCCCTTCACTCACCCTTGTGAGCCAGCCATGTAAACAGTTCCTCTGCCACTGCCGCCTCCTCCTCCAGCCTCTGGTGTGGCAGCTCTTCTCCCCCAACCTGCGTCCACCTCCTCCCACGGAGTAGTGGGGCTTCCCTCCATCTGAGGAGGCAGTGACGGCTCTTCCCTCTTCCCACCCATGCACCTGCCCACCTCCACTTCCTCCTCCTCTCACGGAGTAGTGGGGCTTGCCTCCACCTGAGGAGGTGGTGGTGGTGACAGCAGCTCCCTTCCCCTCACCTGCCCACCCACCTCTTCCTCCTCCCACAGAGGTGTGGCAGGGCACTGGTGGTGTCTGCCACTTTAAGGATGGAGCTAAACAGCCAGCAGGTCCTTGATTATAGTGGCCATTTTGGAACTCTGGCCACCTATATAATCAGAGCAGTTCACTGCTGGCAGGCCAGGCAGCAACACCGCCTGGCTGCAAGGCTGTATGCCACATCTTGGAGGTAAGGGCAGGAGCTTAAGGGGATGGTTTGGAGCGCCTGGTTCTGGGCATGACCTAAAACTGCATCTTGCCTGGCCTGGAGCGGGTGGCCTAGTGGGGCTCCCAGTGGTGCAAGAGCCCCCAGGGAATGCCAGGCTAGTTACCGCCCCAGTGAAGGCGGGTCAGGGTGCGTTAATCCACAGTATTGTGGGCACAAGGGGGCCAGGCACAGCTATGGCCACCTGAGCCCATACTGGGGAGGGAAGCCCTGTGGCCCCAGTGAGGGAGCGGAGATGAGGAGCCCCAGTGAGGGGGAAACCAAAGGGCTGGGAGCCCAGTAGGTGTGTGTGTGTGTGTGTGTGTGTGTGTGTGTGTGTGTGTGTGTGTGTGTTGAGTTGCCCTGGGAGGGGCCAGGGCAAGCTTGGACCCAGTTGGATAATTGGCTGGCCACTACTGGTGAGGGTCATGGAAGAGGCCCAAAAGACAGTACGTCTGCCACCCAAGGTATGAGCTAGATAAAGCCTATGGCCAAAGGGGCCCACTCTGGGAGGGAGCAAGGTGGTATAAGTTGTCGAGGCATGAAAGAGACCCTGTGAGAGGGGGTGGAGTGTAAGAGGCCCTAGTGAGAGGAGGGCGGTATGAATGTGTGCGTGTCTAAGGCCTGACAATGAGGGTTAAGCTTGGTCTGGCTGTAGGCCGGGAGCATTGGATCACCTGGTTGCCATCTGTGAGGCTTGGGCTGCAGTGTAAGGGAGGAATGGAGCTGCAGATAGTGCCCCCTGGCATTGGGACAAGAATGGGCAGCCTCCCACCTGATTAAAAACAATTAAGAAATAACAAGACATGGCAGGAGAGGAGGTGGGTGATTGGCCCAGAACTTGTGGGCAGCCCTGAGAAAGCCCTTTATTACAGAAGGAGTGGAGCATCCCTCCACCTGAAGAGGTGGCAGCAGTGGTGGTTCCTCTCTCCCACCTGCCCGTCTACCTCTGCATCCTCCCACAGAGCAGTGGGCCTTCCCTCTGTCTGAGGAAGCAGTGGTGGCAGCAGTGGCGGCTCCCTCCCTGCCTCTGCCTTAGCCTCCTCTCATGGAGAACTGGGGCTTCCCCCAATCTGAGGAGGTGGTGGCTCTTCCCTCCTGCCCACCTGACCACCTCCTCTTATGCCTCTGCCTCCACCCACAGAGCAGCAGGGCTCCTGCCTCCCTGTCTGATGAGGCAGGGCCCCCATAGTCAAACACCGCCAACCCTCTTAGCAGCACATGCACAGTTGTCCAAAAGCGTTACGGAGAGACAAGCACACAGACAGACAGACTAAGTCCTTTCTTCTTTTGGAATGCTACAATAGCATCTGACTTGAAATCAAACTACTCAAAATATAAAATACATCCAATGCATGCATACAAATACAATAAGTATAGAGAATAAGCAGGACGAGTTGTAAGTCACAGACTGTGAAAAGCACTACCAGAGAGACTTGGTGGGACAGCTATTATGATACTGAAGGCTCCATTCTGTTTCAGAAGGACAGAGTTTGGGGAAAAGGTGCTGAAGTCATCTTATATGCCAAAGTCACCTTGCCAAAGGTGCTAAAGTCACCTTGTTCCCTGGTTGAGGAAGAAGCGGATAGCAGACGAGGATGGATTTGGGTGAACAAAAAAGGCAAAAGTTACAGCATCGATATAATGGTGGGGGTTTATTATAGGTCACCGCATCAGTAAGAAGAGGTGGATGAAGCACTCTTTAAGGAGGTGACAAAATTATCCAGAAGTTATGAGATGGCACTGATAGGAGACTTTGATTTTCTGGACCCCTATGGGTAAAACAATACAGCCAAAGATTAAATGTCAAGCCAGTTCCTAATCTGTGCAGAGGACAACTTTATATTCCAGAATAGTTTCTCAACCTGTGGTACGTGTACCCCTGGGGGTATGCAAGACACAGGCAGGGGATATGCAGGTGCTGCGTTTTGGTTTTTGCCTGCTCAGGCCAGAAGTTCCATCTGCCACCCCTCCCACTGTGTCCGGTGAGCCAGGACTTTCACTTCCCAGCATCCGTATGCTGGGGGATCGGGAGGGAGGCTCCATGCAGGCTACTTTACTGCGGTGGAAAAAGAGGGACTCGGCTTGCAGCGGCAAAACCAGAGTGCCATGGTGGGACTTCTGGTTTCACTTTTGCTGCATTGATTGGCAGAGGGTATGTAAGGTACCAAAGGTTGAGAACCACTGCTCCAGAAGATTGAGGATACTACTAGGGGATTATCTATCTTGGATCTTGTCCTGACCAATAGGGAAGAATTTGTGTAGGATATAAATATGATGGGAAATAGGCCTGTGCGAATAGGCAACTATTCAATTCAGACTTGACCAATCCAGATTCAGCTGATTAGATTCAGAGATTTGAATCACTCTTCCAATTCAATTCCACCGAATTGATTCAGAGCAGTTCAGAATTTTGGAGATTTGGCCATAGGGTATAATGGGGAATCTATTAAATATCTATAACTTTATTGTTTTTTGGATGAAACTTGCAAGCATGGTAGCTGCTGCTGAAGGCATGAAGCCTGTCAAGTTCCAAGGTGATAGGTGCAGATGTTTCTGGGAAACTTCACCTCAAAGTCCTGAAAGTAAAACTCTTGTCACGTGTGTGTTAAACCACAGTGGGGTGAAAACTGCAGGGATGGTAGCTCTTGCTGAGGCCACAAAGCCTGCCAAGTTTCAAGGAGATGGGTGCACGGTTTTCTGGGAAACTGCATCTCAGACTGGTGACAAACAAAACGCATGACATAGGTGACACTGTGTGTGTGTTAAGACACAGGGGGGTGAAAACTGCCTGCTGCGGCCACGCAACCTGCCAACTGTCAAGCTGTGATGGCTTATCTTGCATTTTTATGTTTATATGTTTATTCTGAAAAAAAACCCAAACTAGTTAGAAAAATAAACCCTTTGGCAGGCTGAAGAACTACGTGTAGTTGGTGTGTCTCCTGGTCCTGAATGGAAGGAATAATAAAGAAGCCAGAGGCTGGCATGCAGTGCAGGTGAGAAAGCCAGTTTCCAGAAAATGGAAATGGAGGCATCGGAGGTGAGGGACAGGTGGGGGGGTGGAAGCAGGACGGGGGATGTAGCAGCACAGGTAAAAGTGCAGAGGTACCTGGGGAGTCAGATCTATCAAAGACAACAATAGCCAAGGCACATTCCTCACCAGAAATATACTCTGCCTCCAGTCTCTCAGGCCTGATCCTGAGAGGGAACAAATTACCAACCACTTTTCACAGCTGGATCTATGAATTGCACTTCGTCAGCCTCCTAGGTATATGAACTCGTGGACTGAAAATAGATCAGACACTGCAATTCTGACACAGAGCAAACTGCCGGACACCTGGCTCCCCAGGTACCTCTGCACTTTCACCTGTGCTGCTACATCCCCTTCCACCTTTGATGCTGCTAGTGCTATTGGTGTTGAACCAGCTAAGTTATTTTGACCTGCTGTCATTTATAGTGGTGGACCAGCCCGAGGCTGTAGGGGAGGAGGAGACCTCACGGGGCACACTGCCATGTTGTGCAGGGGCCCCAGTGCCAGGAAGGGCACACCTGAACACACACACAGTCCCACAAGCACCCAGACCCCCCCTCACCTATTTCCTTGACAGCTGGCAGGCTTTGTGGCTGCAGCAGGCCCTAACAGGCCTGCAGTTTTCACCTCCCTGTGCCTTAACACACACATGGTGTCATCTATGTCACGAGTTTTCCTTGTCAGCAGTCTGAGGTGCAGTTTCCCAGAAAACCCTGCATGTATCTCTTTGAAACCTGGCAGGCTTTATGGCCTCAGCAAGAGCTACCATCCCTGCAGTTTTCACCCCACTGTGGCTTAACACACACACACATGACATGAGTTTTACTTTCACAACTCTGAGGTGGAGTTTTCCAAAATCCCACGCCTATCACCTTAAAACTTGGCAGACTTCACGCTTTCAGCAGCAGCTAACAGCCCTACAAGTTTCATCTAAATCAGCCAAAAAACAATAAAGTTATAGATATTTAATAGATTCCCCATTATACTCTATGGCCGAATCGTCGAACCTTTTCTGAATCAATTTGGAAGCTCCAAATCAACTCAGACAGCCTAAAGCTTCTAGCAATTCAATTCAGATTTATATATTTGGCCTCCAAATCATCTCTGAATCCAAACTGCAATCCAAAACTGCGCAGCCCTAATGGGAAATTTGGGTAAAAGTGATCATGATATGATAGAATTCCAGATCCTGAGATGGGAGAGCATGACATCAACAGAAACAAGTCACTAGACTTTAATTTGGTGCATTTCACCTGACTCAGGGAGTTGATAGGCATGGTGCCACAGGAAGACAGAAGGATACATGTGTGCAGGAGGGCTGGGAGCTTCTAAAGGGAGCAGTATTGGGAGCTCCACAAGAAGCACAAGTAGAAGCACAAGTAGAATGGCAAGAGACCAATGTGACTGCACAAGTTGCTTCTAGGATGCTGCAAATGCAAAATGAAGCAATGGAAAAACAGATCACCAAAGAACCATACCAGAAAACAGCAAGAACACGTAAGGAAAAAATCAGAAATGTGGCTGGTGAGTAGGTTTAAAGATGACAAGATGAGTGTCTATAAGTAGGCTGGCAATAAAAGAAAGACTAAGGAAGCTGTGGGTCCATTGTTAAATAGCCAAGGTGAACTCTCAACAGAAGATGCAAAGAAGGTAGAGCTACTTAACAGTTTTTTGCCTTGGTCTTCACAGAAAAGTTAAGCTTCAACAAAGCACCTAATAATGATCCTTTGGATAAGGAAGGGGACAAGCTGAGGGATGAAATAACAAAACAAAGACATCAGAGAGCTTTTGATGAGTCTGAAAGGATTCAAGTCAACAGGACCTGATGTATTTCATCTCAGGATACTGAAGGAACTGGCAGAGGTGATCTTGGAGTCCTTGGCAATAACACTTATGAAATGTTGGGAGTCAGGTGATGTACCCAACACCTGGAAAAAAAGGCCAATATAGTGCCCCTCTTTAAAAAAGGCAAAAAAGGGAACTATAGACCAGTTGGCCTCATCTGAATACCTGGGAACTTACTGGAGCATATCCTAAGAAAGTCCATTTGAAATCATCTGGCGGAAGAAAGGCTGATCACAAACAGCCAGTATGGATTTATGAAAAACAAATAACATCAAATCTTTTTTAATAGAGGAATGACTTGGGTGGGTGAAGGGAATGCTGTGATTATAGGGTATCTGGATTTCAGCAAAGATTTTGACGAGATCCCCCATGACCTTCTCACAAACAATTTGGGGAAATGTGGACTAGACAAAACTACTATAAGGTGGATAGCCAACTGGCTTAATAGGAAGTTTCAAGTAGAGTCCCACAGGAATCTGTCCTGGACCCAGTGCTGTTCAGCAGGTTTATTAATGATCTGGATTCTGGCATAGAAATCTTGAGAAAATTTGCAGACAATACTAAACAGGTAAGGATTGTGAAGATGTTGGGGGATAGGAGCACGATGCAGAAGAATCATGACAGATTGAAAAGTTGGGCTGGAGCTAACAAGATGAGAATAATCAAAAATACAAAATGGGAGATAGCTGGCTGGATGGCAACACTACAAAGAAGGATCTGGGAATCTTGGTAGATCACAAATTCAATACGAGTCTGCAATGTTATGCAGCTGCACAGAAGGCAGATGGAGTTTTGGGATTCATCAACTCCTTTAGGTGCAAGACATGGGAGGTTAATAATGCCTCTCTACTTGGCACTGGTTAGACCTCATCTACAGTATTGTGTGCAGTCTTGGGCTTCACATTTTTAAAAGAACATGGAGAAGTTAGAGATGGTTCAGAGGCAGGCAACGAAAATAACAAAGAGCTTGGAAAACAAGTCATGCAAGAAGAAGTTGAAGGAAATAAGCATGCTCAGCTTGCAGAAAAGCCGCTTAGAAGGGAGCATGATAGCAGTCTTCAAATATCTGAAGGGCTGCCGTAAAGAAGAGGGAAAGCACTTTTTCTCCCTTGCTGCAGAGAGTGCATGGGCTGCTGGCTTAAAGTTGCAGCAATGCAGGTTTAGAATGGGTATGAGAAGAACTTAACTATTAGAAGGGTATATTTCAGTCTACTCCCAGGACTGGGAGCTTTGACAAGCTAACTGGCACTGCCATTGTGGGAGCACCAGAAAGCTAAGCAAGGCTCTCAACTCTGGGAGCATACTGACCAGATGTTCAGTCTAAGGCCAGATGGAAATTGGCTACAAAATTATTACACATAGTTTGTATAATAATTTTGTGGCTTATTACCTGTTTTATCGTGCCATTAATTGCATGAGCATGTGGCTGGGTTACTACTCATAGCCATGACTAACTGGTTCATCACATCTTAGTGTAATGCCTTCCAAGGACTTTAGGAATCTAAAAATGTGAAACACAGAAACTAGTCAAATAGCTACATACCTGTAATCTTTAACTTTTTAAAATGGACTTAATGTTTTACTAACACAATTACTGGTGATTTACTCTTTCTCTCTCCTAATATCTTTCTACTTATTCTCATTGTTTTTTTTAAATGCAGAATCTCATTGTCCTGAGCAGGGAGATATCTTAAATCAAGTCAGGGGAGAAGTTAAGGATTATAAAAAAAACAAGTCAGACAATTCAGTGAGATAAGAATAATTATGCAGCCATTCCCTCCTCTTTGCTAACCTTAAATCTATTGTATTTTAACAGGCTTCCTTGCTCCCAACAATTTGCAAGTATCTCATGTTTGGCTGGTTATATTTAGCACTCTCACACTTTCGTTCTGCTGTCCTCAGAGTGTAAAACAATGTTTTTGTAGTCCCAGGTCAGTGGTTGTTATTATTACCCTTGCTGATGATAAACCCTTGTTACTGTTACATCTCATTACGAGGCCTGGTTTTTCAATATTTTATGCTACAGTGGATGACAAGCTACCATTACACATTTTATTTTAGGGAGGTACATCCAGTCTTGGTTGAATAATGAATAATGAGGAGGACCATAGTAAATTTTCATCAACATTCATCATCAGAAGTGACATATGGAAAGACTTGCAACTGTATGCGTGTATCTCAAATTAATATCCAAGTAAGG
Organism: Caiman crocodilus; assembly: GCA_030014935.1. Taxonomy (NCBI): domain Eukaryota; kingdom Metazoa; phylum Chordata; order Crocodylia; family Alligatoridae; genus Caiman; species Caiman crocodilus. Next base: position 183,427,267 of record JAGPOW010000261.1, read on the forward strand.
TAGCCACCACACTGATATGGCCCAATAGGTTGTTGGTTAGAAAATGTACACAGAACTGAGGAATAAATAGGGTAGATGTGCCCTGAAAGGCCATTCTAGAAACAGGTGAACTCAGAAATAAAATTGTTTCTTGCCTTAGAAGCGTTATGCTCATAAAGAAATTTCCTGCCAAGAACATGTCTATGAGTAGGAATTTCACTCTTTTTAATGGTAAGTCCTCAGAAGATGTTATTTTCATCAAGCGACTCAATGGAAACTGTCATGCCATGTGACCTGCTTCATTTTCAAAGGGCAAGATCTTTGGGGGGAGGGGAGGGAATGTATCTTGGAAACTTGCTCTGCCAGTGCTTACCAGCAATGCCAGCTGGTTTGCTGCTGGAAGGGTGTCATCCCTGGGGTACCTGTGCTGGGAATGAGAAGTCCACCTGAGTGAAGGAGCTGTTCCTACAGCCTTCCTGCCAATCTGGAGGAGACCCATGTGAAGGGCACAGAGGGCAGGATCAGCAGGGTTCAAACTCTCCAGGGACATTAGGAGATGCTTTTATGTATGTGCTTGTCCTGCCCACAGGTTTCTAAAAAAATTCCCTCTCCTGTCTCTCCCTGTGTCAAACAAGTAAAGCATGTCACTTGAGTGTTTACACTCTGGGTTTCATGGAGAAGCCATTAGCACTTCTCAAAGAAGCAGCCTTGAAGGCTGGTTGAAGAAAGAGGGGAAGGACAGTGAGTCATGACTTCTGCTACTCCCTGGGGACTGGAGAAATTAGTATGAGTCAGAAAGTCCCTTTGCAAGAAGTGGGGAGGCAGGGATAGAACAGTCTACTTTGGGACTTTGGATGACCTAGCCAAACACTATCACTCTATGTGTGACTGCAATGGGGCCCCTACTTCTTTACCACAGGAGAGAGGGAGCCAGGAAGCATCTGACTGGCTCCAATCCCCTGTAGGGGTTAATAGTGGCAAAGAGCCCTTTAATAAAATAGCTGCCCACACCAGGTGCAGCTTGCATAGTAGAGCTAATAATTGACATGCCTGGGGTGGAAGTGGTGCATCAGATGGCCCAGAAAGTGGGGTTAGAGGATATATAAAGCCAGGATTATGGATGAGGCCTCAGAAGAGCGGAGTTTGACCCAACAAAGGGGAAGGACTCCATACTGCCAGCAGCTTCAAGGAAGTCCTTGCATCACCAGGTGGCAGAGCGAAGTATTTTGGCTATATGTTTAGTTTGTTATCACAAAGTGATATTCTCCCAGCATGGGAGAAACCTTTGTTTGGAAATGGACACTTGTATTTTTGTTCTGTTGAAGTTTGACCCAGAGGACTAGGTTGTGGTTATAGGGGAAGAGGAGACTACTGAGAAGGGTGCCTGGGATACCCCAAGTCCTAACCCTTTCAAAATGGGGCAGGTGATGTAAGCAAATAGGCTAAGACCAAGAGGACTGCAGCATGAGACTGAGGGCCCAATCCCACAGTCAGGGGCTGAGGGGCCCTGAGCCTGTGAGGACAAGACAGGGGCCCATGGACCCATGAGCCCAGAGTCTTGGGACAGTGGACCTCAGGTGGAAGGGTACAGCCATAGCAAAGTAGGCCAAGGCCAGGGGGCCAAAGCCTAAACAAGGACCTAAGACCTGAAGATAAATACCCTGATCTCTAGGGGCAGCCTTCCAGTTCAACTATAACATGAAGACATGGCAGGTGAGATGGCAGGACCCTGAGAGTTCAGAGTGGGCAAGGGAAAGGGAGGATCCAGTTGGCTACTAGGTGGGGGTTGTGAAAATGTGGCCTCTTCCACTCTGGGCCCAGACCTTCTACAATGACATGCCACACATGCAAATTAAAGCTATAAAAATGTTTAACATGTTTTTTCAAGCAATAACTTTATGGCTTATTGGCCATTTTTATGGCTTATTGACCATTTTTTATTGTGTGATAATTACTTTGCATCTTTGGCATGTCTAAACTTATGGTGCACTTAACCAGTTAATTGCATGATAGATGTAATGTGTCAACGGTCATAGGCACCCTTTCCCCTCTGAAGAGTAATGAACTAAGGCTGTAGAAATTCTCTATGGCTCAGTCTTCGTCAAACTGTTCTTTTCATACTGATGTTCCAGTTTTCTTTCTTCATATTTTTTCTCGGTTGGCTTCCCTGAGCCTCATGGCACTTTGTATGAGGTTTGATAGTAACACATCCACTATAGCAGTCATGCAGTGTTTGTTGTGCCTTCCTACTGATTCTACTCCTTAGCTGCTTGAATGGGTAGAATTTTCTGTACATTTTTAAGCTTGACAAAATCCAAGATTTTTTGAGTGCTGAAAATAGATTTGCTATGTTTTGCATATCAACATACAGAATTTCCTTCTGATTATCTGGATATCATGACATCTGTCTGAGGTTCTTTCATCTATAATAATCCTGATTTCCTCCCAAAATGAACCAGTTATAAGCAATCTCAAGGTAGTGGCCAACATGTTCCTCGAACTGGAGAATATAAATTACTTTAACTTTATGACAGCATGAAAATGAAATATGGACTTCTCTCATTTGTTTCCTTTCATAAATCAGTGATAGAATTCATGGACATTAAGGCTGGAAGGGACCACGGAAGATCCTCGAGTCCAGCCCCAGGCCCCTCTCATATGATAGATATGGTGCTGATTATGTAATAAGGACCAAGAGAATGATGCATACAGAGAATCTACTAAATTTATTAACAATGTTCACATGTAACAATAGTATGCATGATCTTATCTCAGTCTTCTGGGGTGTATGTGTATCCAGAAAAAGGAAGTTGTTTAATAGTTAATCCCCTCAAAATAAATATGTCAGTAGTGAAGAGAAGGTCTTCAATAAGGGCTATAAGCAATGACAAAAATGTTCAAATACTGCATTTGTTTTGCCTATGAAGATGATCCAGCAATAGATTATAAAACCCCTGTGGATCTCACAGAAGAATACTTATTAGTTAAACAAGCAGAAACTAATACATTTGCAGAATTCTATTTTGGGTATGGACTGTCACCAAGTAGCCCCAAACTATATTAAAATGAATAAGGAAACAATCTCTTAATCTGAAATTAAAAAAAAATTACCTAAAGGCAGTTCCAAATCTCCAGTGGTTACTTACTGCCAGCCTTCTAATTTAGATAGACATGTCAATGAAACTGAACTAGAAAGTTTAGAATGAAATCCAGGCAGCATTGTCATAATTTAGCCACATACATTACTTCTGAACATGTTCATCTATCTACACATTTTTTTACTCTGCTTGCTGCCTTATTGCTCACTAGTATAGTTTAAGAGTTACCAGTTCTGTTGCATGAAATTATTTTGAGACAGACTGTGCAGAATCACTTGGGTTTAGCAGGAACCTTGCCAGGTTCAGACTGCTCAGTTTGCATTTGTGGTACTGCTGGAGGTTGCTTACCAATAAATCAATCAATAGCTGGATTGTTTGCTGAATGGACAATGTAAGACAGTGTAGTCTTACATTCCACTCCATGAACTAAATGGGCGTTTGCGATTCATGAGCAGTGAGATGTGGGCTTGTGCTGTGTGCTCAGCCTGCATGATTAGTCCTTTTAGTCGAGGTTATTGCTGAGAGCATATTCAGAGAAGGTTATACTACAATTTCTTATGGGCACTCTCCATCCAGTGGCTTCTTTTAGTTGTAAAAATATTCTTGCTACAGTTCACACTCTCTTTCATGCACCGTCAGCCCATTATTCCTTTCTGTTCTCACTAATGAAAACTGACCTATGTTGTCTTCATTTTGCCTCAGTATACCACTTACCTGTATCTCCTGTCAGAGATTATTTCTCTGGTGTGAAAGAGATCATTTCTTTTAACTTTTCCTAAATTGTTGGTCAGTTGTTGAGTTCTCTGGGTTCTACCCTGCAGATCTTGACTCTAACAACTTGTTCTTATTGCATGTGGCAGGCAAGGTCTGTCATGTGAGACTAATGAGATCTTTAGTATTAGCTTCATCATTCTCTGTTCCTACTGCTTCCTTTTCTCTTATAGATTCATAGATGTTAGGGTTGGAAGGAACCTCAATAGATCATTGTGTCTGACCCCCTGCATAGGGAGGAAAGCTCTTCTCTGAACTTAGTTGCTGTTTCAGTTCCCCAGAGAAACTCACTCTTTTGTTTGCAACCTTTCCCGTGCTAAGTAGAATGGGGTTCTGGCCTCATTAATTTTGGACCCATCCAATGAAGCTGGAATGGAAATTTTTTTGCAATACTATTGCATTACTTACCCTTATTTATTTGGTTGGCTGCTATGAACCCATGGCTATTAATAATATGGTGCTAATAGCATCGCTTGAGAAAAGCCAGTGGACTGCCAAAAAGTGCTGCTGGTGATCAGTAGGTGGCACTCTTCTCTTTCTATCCTCACTGAATTATTTCTGACAGAAGTGCTACCTTTCTCCTGACAAAAGCAAAGGTCATCCTGAATGCCTGTGCTTTCTTCTTAAAAGTACCATTGGTTTCTTATTAAGAGTAGGAATTCTGGTCCCAGTATTGTTACCAACCTCCACCTAAGGCAGCTTTCTTCCTACATATCAGCAGCTTTCAACTGGGTAGCTTGTCTTTTTCTACCCCAGCCCTAATAGTATTGTAATAGTGTTCCTGTGATAGGCTGGGGACTGTGAGAGATCCGAGCATTGATTCATAATATACTTTAATAGATCAAATTTGTGATTGGGGGTGATGTTAAATGAACTTTTTGGCACAAAAAATCTTCTTCAAGTCTATGTGATTGTTCTAAGCCTGGGATTCATCTTCTTTGCTAAATCTGAGTAAGAACACATTCAGACATTTTCAAGAATAGAGTTATATAATAAACTAATTAGCGTAGCATGGAATTTTGGAGAATCCTAAAATGTGATAAAGAAATAATCACTAGGGTGAAAAGGTGAGTTTTGATGCTTGGTTTAAATCCATTTTTGACTTGGCCAAGTTATTTTTTTGTAAAGTTTTTTTCAGTAGTAGTTTGGCAATGATCTAATTATGGGTAAGGTATAACATACAGCACTTTATTTATATATTTAAGTATGCCTACATACATATACATACACACATGTATGTACATGTAGTTACATGTATGAGATGACTTATAAGATAGGAGGGGAGAAAACCACCAAAATCAGTTACCCAGAGGGGTTGTGGAATCGCCATTCTAGAGGTTTTTAAGACCTGGATAGACAATGCCTTGGCTGGATGACATAGGTGGGGATGGTCCTGCTTTGACTGGAGGGTTCAAGTAGATGACTTCCTGAAGGCCCTTCCAATCCAAATTTTCTATGATACTGTGATTCTATGACATAAGATATATGACTAATGTGTACATTGCATGAGGTTGCATATAAATTCTTGGATAATTCATTCCTCAAAATAAGTATATTCAGTGAGACAGAGTTCTTTTGCTTCATTGAGTTCTCAGAGCAGGCAGAACCAAGAAAGCTCCACACAGTGTTTCTTATTTTTTCTTTACATAGCAAATTTCATAATAAGAGATGTTAGGGCTGCCCTATGAAGCAAGGCAGATAGATAGAATGGGGACTGAGGCAAGTTTGGATAGTTAAGCAAGTGGAAGCTCACCTCCTCAATAACTGTGGAAGGCTGGTGATAAATAGTTTAAACTATGGAGATGTACAGTGTGTATACTGGTGTATTAAAAAGGAATCCCTGCCATTTTTTTTCAATGATCTGCATAGCTTAACTGTGGCTTTGCTACTCATGAACAATGCAGCTGCATTTGCTTTATGTAGAGCCCAGAGAACTCATCCATGTATTACCCTCTTTGCTGGCACATGGAATTTGACTAAGATAGAATAATGTTACTAAATTTAATTTAGCACAATTGTTGTCCAAAAGAACACATTTACTGGTGGCTTCTAACAAGGATGTGAGCACCTATTCAGCTAAATGTGACTATATTCTATAAATCAGCCATCCATCTCTGTTCTCTCACCTTCATCTCTCTCCTTCTGTTTTAAAAATGGAGACAATATTGTTTCTTGACAACAGTTGCTGTAGTGTGGTGTTGGGTGTGTTCCCATAAGCTCGCTGCCTTGGGAGATCTTACTGGTACATTCCAACCCTTACCTTTCTCCTGAACTCAAACCCAAGCTGTGGGGAAAAGGAGCATTATCTTTGGTTATAAGCACAGGTGAAGCCTGTGGTATTGGAAGGTGATTGGCATAATTCCCTGGCTAAGTGAGATAGGTGAGCCACTGGTTTGGCATCAATGAAGCCTTAATGGGGATTTTTTTTTTTATAGGTATGAAAGCATGCATACCTTTATTGAGTACCCCTGGAAATCAACCCCTCTAGATCAATTATCTAACCTTTAGAAGTAGAGTAGGCTCAAGATGAAGGCAGCCAGGGGCAGAAGCCCAACACACACAAGGTTTAAGATCAGTTTATAGACTGATATAGTCAGTGTTAGAAACAGGCCTCTACCCTTCAGAGAAGTTTCCACTTCTGACCATGTCAGGAGCCTGTACCCCTTCTTTATGCTACTGAGCATAAATTACTTTCCTTGCTCTTCATACTTTGTACCCCTCCCAACTCTATTATTTCTCACCACTGAGAGATTAACTTCTAATGCCAGTTTCCATCACTAGTTAGATTTTTTTTTTAAACAAATATCTTTGTGCTTTCTCCCATGCTGCCCTTCCTGGTTGGAAAAATCCATAAAACTGTCATTCAGTCTCCTTTAGATCTTTCTTCTAAACTCTCCTTTTGCCATGATGTCTTCAAAAAGTCATAAAAATGGCCAGGCTGCTGATGTCAGGTCTGGCTATTGCATTAACCAGTCTTGTCTCATTGTTCCCTTGTGCTCCCATCAGTCTGTATTCACCTGATGCCTCTTGGATTATATTTGCTTGTTAAACTCTCCCAGGGAGGGGCCATATTTTTTTCTGTCTTCAGACAGCAGCTGTAACTGGGAAAATGCTTGTCTATGACTAGGGCTTGTAGGTGCTATAAAAATATAAATGGTAAACCTCAGTAAAGAAAGGGCACTCAACTTTTATCTTAGCTATTGGAATGCTCTGATTCTTCCGATGTGGCAACAAAATGATCCTATAGAGACAGGCTCTCTCCTCACTCACTGCAGCAATCATCCTTTACACCCACAAGAGTTGTTTTTACTTGTATACTTCTGCCGCACTCCATTGGTTTTTAGTTTCCACGAACCTTTCTTAAGGCTTTTTCACTAAAACGCTGGTGCCTATAACATTGCAATGCATGTGCATAGCTCAGGCTGGGCAGCTGCTGGCTTCATTACAGCTGTCAGTGTAAAGTCAGTAATTTATTATGGATACTGACACTTCTGAAATGTAGAGAAGGCAGGAGAGGGAAAAGGAAAGGGTTTAGAGAGGGACAATGAAGGGGGGGAGAAGTAGAATGAGAAAGAGAAGATAAATGGTACACAATTTAAGATGTGTATGACAAGTATTGCACTTTGATTTAGAAGAAGCAAGATAGAAGCGTTACATTAAGGCATGAGGGGAAAGTGAGTGACCTCCTGCCACTGAAGGAGTTGCAAGAGTCTCCTTTTCTTTTTAAATGAGCAGCTAGGTTTCCATAGATTACTATATCCAATATTTCAAATGAGAGCTTTTCAACTGAAAGATTTAATTTGCAAATAAGCTTAATTTATTTGCATTAAAATGTGTCCATATGACACAGTTCTTAGTAAGAAGCCAGAGGATGCATATTCTTCCCTCCTGTTTGAAAGTGTGTTCACTTAGCATTAAGTTGCCACAGAAGACATTTGGATACATTGACTGCTTATAAATGCCACAGGGGTTTAATTCAGTTTAGTTCTCTCTAAATTGAAATGGTGGGTTTTTAAAAACACCACTTCAATTTAGGGAGAACTGAACCCCCATGGCACGTATACAGGGGTGGGGGCCCGATCCTGACCTGCTTCGGGGGGCGGGGAGGAGGGGTAGAGAGAGCTAGCTGGGGGCTGAGCAGTCCCTGAGCTGCACGGGAAGGGCCCCAGGCAGCACCCGCCCACTGGCACCCAGCCCAAGTACCGCAGTCCCCAGGGCACCGCAGCCACAGAGGAAAGCACCAGGCCCTCACACAACTCAAGCAGACAGGCAGGCTCTGGGGAGAAAAAAAGATCACTACTACTTTTTTTTCCTTCAGTGGAGCCGGCCTGCACAGGCTACTGCCAGGTCCCATAGTTCCTGATCTGCATGGGGCCTGCCAAGCCCCTGGCACATCAGCTTCCAGCACCCCTGTGCAATGTTGTACTTTAAGTAGAAAACTAAAACACCTCAGAGGTGTTTTATCTTGCTACATACCAAAGTCATTTAAAGCGGAATATGCTTCTGAGCATGCAAACAGCAACGCTATTAAAGCAGAATACACTGCTGAGTGTGCAAACAGTAGTGCCATTAAAGTGATGCAAAAGGGCATTTAACTTTAAAGTCCAATTTCGTGGCATGTATACAAGGCCCATTAACTACTTCCAAGCATAAATTCTCTCATCTGGAGCCATGCAAAAATCCTGGATTTCTTCACCTTCTGGGGAGATGTGAAGGTTCATTTACAAGATAGAAAGCTGTTACTAAAGAAATGGCCCAACAAGGTCACACTAATGGCATCTGACAATTTGCTGAAACCTCATTACAAAAACTGGACTCCCAGTAGTTCTCATGCCACTTGGCAATAGTTTAGTAAAACATGTTTTTAAAACCATCAAAATCAACCCTAAATAAAATGCTTGTGCAATATTTTACAAAATAGTTCCTTAGGGTGCGTGAAATACTAAGGAGGCATTTCATGATGGTTTTAGTTCCCATACTGAATGTTTATACCTAGCCCTATTTGTGAAACTACATTGCAATATTTGTGTGATTACTACCCAAACCAAAAAAGAAACTTCACAATCGCAAGGTTGATAAAATTGTAGAATAACAAGTGTAGCCCAGGTACACCCGGGGGTGTGCCCTGTCCTCCAATGGCAGTGGTGGTGGTCAGGCAGGGTGCTGTGGAAGGGGTCAGCTACTAGAGCGGCTTCCTCCCCTCTTTATAGAGCTAAGCCAAAGCCAAATACTTTACTATTTATTACAAGAATAAATACAGATGCTTAACATAATACACAGAATATTTACAAGACTTAACATATAATACTGAACCAAATAAATAAATATGAACCAAATAACTTACAACCTATACAACACAATTACCACATAGGTATATTAACCTATATAACCCAAGTAACTGAGCCATAATATTTTTTAAACCTTCACAAATAACAATACCAATACCATTGAGACGTTAAAACTCATAAACCATATAAACCCTTTTAAAGAATACCCCTAGATATATAGCTTTTAACACAACAATCTCAAAATAGGGAGTGCACTCAGCACCTCCCCAAGGGGGTTCCCTGAAGCCTCTCCCCTTTAGGGCCCTGGGATGTGGACATGTCCCTCCTGAAATAGAGGGTGGAGGTGGCAGACCCTCCTTACCCATGTCAGCCTCCCCTGCAGGGCCCGCTTCCCCAGTAACTCACACTTTGGAAAAGTCAAGACTCATCCCCTAGTGGCCAATCCCACAACAGCCTCTCCTCAGTGGTGCCTTTGGCTCTCCTTGGCAGCCTGGTGGCCTGCACTAGGCACCCAGGGCTCACTCTCTCTTGTGGCAGCTAAGCCCTTGCAGGCTCTGACTCCCTGGCCTCACAACGGTTCTCCCTTTTCCTGGGCCCTGCTCTGGGCACCAAGGCTCTTTTAATTAAAAGTGGAGCCACATTTCAGGGCCAAGGGCTGGGGCTAAAGTGAGCAGCTGTGAGCTGCTTCCAAGTTGGTTCTCCATGTGTCAACCCGGTTTTCTGTGCACCAGGTGAGGCCCAAGCAGCCGCAAGCTGCTCCCAGGGCCAGCTCTCCATGTGCTGATCTGCACACTGACTACCCACCCACTTGCTGGATTCACAGCCTCAAGCCACCTCAAACAGCTCCTAGAGCCTAATCCCTGTGCGCCGATTTGTGTGCCATTGAAGCTTGAACAGGGTCCCGAGGATGGCCATCTCTGGAGCTCCTCTCTTTCGCTGTCCCTCACTGTCTCTCTCTCAGCCTGCTGAACACACTTCTCTTTTATACTTGTGGCCACCTGGCCTCGAGGTGGGCACCAAACCCACCCTTCCCTTGTGCTGCCCACCACACAGCACAAGCGAGTCGCCTTAGCACGTGCACCTGGTGTTGGGTATTGTGTGAGGACGTGACACCTCTGGAGGGGAAAGCCCAGAAACTCTCCTGCCATGACTTTGATCAAATCTTCAGTGGTGGGTTCCACTTTCTAGGTGGGTCACGCCTTCTGGGGGGAATCTGTGGGGCTCCACCTCCCTTACTCCCCTTCCATATGCCAGCCTCCAGGATGAATCAAATAGTTTCCATGTGGTATGCTCTCTGGTTGCATCAGTCCTAGCTCTGCATGTTGCCTGTGCTCCCAGAACAGCTGATTTGCCCTGGCCTTTCGGTGTTTTCCTGTGGCCAGCAGTCCACCTACCTTGTATCTAAAGCAGCTCTTGCCTCTCGAAGCGATGCCCATACCGTGGCCACAGCACGAGAGAAGAAAAGAAAGGAAAATCCAAAGGGAATGCCCCCAGAAAAGGAACACTGAAAAAAAAAGAACCTGAGGGAATAGGCTAGCCACCTCTCTTCCCTCACAGCCCTCATGCCTCAGGCTTGAGTCATCCCTCAGTGTTGCTCCTGGTCCTCCCTCCTGCCGAGGACCTCTCTTCTTCTCTTCCTGCTGGCTCTTCAGCTGTATGCCAGCGCTGCCTGCGCTCAGCGTGGAGCGCTCTGTTGCCGACTGTTTCCCCCACTCTCCCTGAGCCTCTGCTGGTAGTGGCTTTTATTCTGGCCAGGCGGCCTTCCACGATGATGTCTGTCACCCAGGCCAGCCCCACCTGGAAGTAAGCGCAGCTTATAAACCATGCAGGCGGCTTTTCCTGGTGTGGCTCATCTTGCACCTCCCGACCTGAAATTGGTAAGTTTGTCCTGGTTTCAGGACTTTCTCTGTGGGGGATGGTCACTCTCATCCCCTAACCTACCAAAGGGGGGAGTTCCCCATCCCCCGGTGACCATCTCCCTGGGACAATACTCTTCAGGGGCTCCACCTCTGAAGTTCTCTGGACTTGGCTGGTGCAGTTCTGATTCAGGTCCAGTTGCTCCTTGCCTCCTCCCTTCAGAAAAGGGTATGGCATTGCTTCCCTTGTGCTGCCTCCAGTTTGGTGGGCAGGCTCCACCAATCAAACAGCAGACCCTCAATCCTGGGACTCAACCCAAGCTCTGAAAAGGCAAGCCTGCTACACAAGAATGGATGCTTGAAGCAGGAACAAAAAGTATTTTGATTTAGGGGCCCCTAAAATGTTTCATCTTAGAAAAAGTATCTCATTGACTGATCATACCAGTCTAAAAGTCTCTTGACCCCAGCTTCTAATTCTCATTAAACTCTTTCCTTTGCTCTTAAAGATATCTAAAACACCAACTTCAGATATAGCAGAAGGCTGATATTGTCTGGCATCCCCTGTCTGTGTTCTGAGGTAGTGGCATCTCCCCTTTAAAATTCCTAACACACACTCAACTTCTGTTCTTCATCTGCATGTATGATAATTAAATAATTCCTTCCTTGGATAAGCAGGGTCTTGCAGAACTAAGGGGGAATAGAAATAATATTTATGTCTATGGCGGTTCTAGGAGCAAATCTGGCTTTTTTTTTCATTAAATGAAAGTTCCAAAAACTCATTAGCATTAGGGGGCAAAGAATAGGAATATGGGTTCCATCACTTGCCCAGGTGCAATTCAGATGCATGAAAAACAGTCAATTTTTCCTGAGTACATCCAGTCCTCGTAACTCAGGTTGACCATATCTTTTTTCATAGTAGCACACACCTCCGTTACAACAATTCATCTGTCTTCGCTGAACTGGTTAGCTATTGACCAATAGCAATTTTGGGTGGCAGGCTTCTAGATGGCAAGGGTCACAAGCTTTTAAAAAGTTCAGTGAGTTCTCATGTTGGCAACAGTGCAGAAGTTGGGCAAGTTTAATGCACATTCCTGTTAGCAGCTATTTCTGTTCTGTGTGTAGCTTGCTCCTTTCCTACTAGTTCACACATGTTTCACTGACTCAGAAATGGTGCTGCAATGACTGAGGCTGATAGAAGAAGAGATCCTCTGCAAGGCACTGGTCAATGATGTCATCCTCATTGTATCCATGATCCTTCCTGTGGCACTCAAAGCTGCTGGAGAGCTTGATGGCTGAAAGCACTTTCCCACATAAACAAGATGTTATTGTAAATATGCTGAGGCCATGAATTTGACCAGCATCATTTGATGGGGCACTACTTCATCCATTTCTCCTGAAAGCATAATTTCCAATCTTTTACTAGCCAGAGAGAAATGAAGCATGAGCTAGTGGAAGAAGAATTATGGTATTTTTGAGTTTGCTAACAAATCCCAAAGTTGCAGTTGCTTTTGCTGTGTATCCCATTACACACTAAAAATCCCATCATACATAACAACCTACAGCAGGACCCTGGGATAACCATCCCAAATGCTATGCACTTAATTTTAAAAAAGCCTTGTTATGTGGAAGCAATCTTATGGACTGCAACAGGACCACTTACAGTGATGTGCCTTAGTGCAAAATAAGCTTCCCTTGGAGAAAAACCTTGCCTTTGAATTGGCTTTTTCAGAGAAGACTATCAAGCTCTATTACATTAGCTGACTTCAAGGGGCAGCCTGTGAAGAACCAAGATGCTCTCAGGTATGTCTGTGCTCCTAGAGGAGGGGGCTACTTACTAATGGTTCTTCCCTATTTTTCCACTATGATGGATAAACATCTTTATCTGGTTTTGAAAGCACCTGATTCCAATTCCTCTTCTTAAGTAGCTGGGGGGAAAAAAACTCTGCACATATGAGGAAATATACACTCCTACTTCCAGTGAACAAAATATGTATGAGAAGAGCTGATCATTTTGGAAGGTTTATGTAGTAGGGTGACATGAGGAAGTGCACTTACCTCCATAACATTGGCTCTTTTGATGGCTAAAATGAGCATTTCTCTACACCAATAGATGAGTTTTGTACAAAACCACATATAAGTTGATTATCATCCAAACACAAGCTCAGCTGTGTTTACAAAAGTACTGTTATAAATGTATTCCAACTTATGAATTACCTATCTTTAACAGAAAATAATGCACTTTAAATTGCTGAATATATTTTAGCTCTGTTTTCAAGCAGCATGTTATATCCTATGAGTGTTTTCCTACCTAATGATCCAAATAAATTGTAATTCAGAAACAGTAGGGAGAAGCTGTAAAAATGAAGCTCTTGTCTGAAAAATCAGAGTTTTATTTCATATAAATAAGAGAGATACAGAATTTTTCTATTTACTTCATTTCAAGATGACCCACAAAAGCAAGTATATTGAAGCTATCAGCAAAAACCATCTCACTTAATTCTAATGTTTAAGGAAAGGAAGAAAGCAAAGTGAGTGCAAAGCCATGACACAAGAAGATTTTATATTTTAAATGATCAAGAGACTTTTCTGATTGAAACAGAGCATCAATAAAGAGGAGTTATTGCTCCGAGTGGCTATGCATCCATCTTAAATAATCACCAACCTAATTGGAATCCTTATTGGCAGAGATGGAAAGATGTGAATGTGCAAGAAAGCAATTATCTTGTGATATAAGGAAGCTTACATTACAAACCCTGGGTGGAAACACATTAGACAGCTAGCAGGGGAAACTTTTATGGCCAAAGGGGAGGATATTGCAATGGACCATCTCAAATGACTATAAGCCAACCATGTGTTCTTGTTCCAAAAAGGTCAACAGTATGGTGAGTTGTAGTAACAGGAGCATCACTTTCAAATAAAGGGAAGTGATTCTTCTACTCCATCACTGGTGAGGCCTCACCTGTAGTACTGTGTTCAATTTTGGGCCTCATGTTTCAAGCAGGAGGCAGACGGACTGGAAAGACTTCAGCAGATAGTGATTAAAAATGATTAAAGGCTTGAGAAGCATGACTTCTGAGGAATCACTGAAAGAACTCCAGTTATTTAGTCTGGGGAAGAGAAGAATGACAGAGACTTGATAGCAGTCTTCAAATACTGGAAGGATGATTAAAGAGAGGATGGAGATGGGCTTTTGTATACAGCCATGGGGGACAGGAGCAGGAGGAACGAACTTCAGCTGCAGCAATGGGAATTTAGGTTAGAGATTAATGAAACTTTCTGACTATGATGCTGATTAAACATTGGAACAGGCTACCAAGAGAAGTTGTGGAATCTCTGTCCATGGAAATTATTAAGAGTAGGTTGGGCAGACATGGCACTGGGATGGTTTAGTTAAGGATGTTCCCACCTTGAGGAGGGGGCTGAATTAGATGAGCCAATGAGGTCCCTTCCAGCCCTTTTTTTCCTATGATCCCGTGAATGGAGTCACCTTTCTTGCTGTGGCCTTCTGTCCTTAGTTACTGTGCTAGCAGAAGCTGATTCCACCCCAAACTCATCCTTAAAACCAGAGGGGTACATTGTAGTGGCAAACTGTCTGAACCTGTCTTCTGGCAAGCTTGTAGGAGTGCTCTTGCCTAGGTTCTGGTTCCTGTTCTTGTTTCCTGTTCCTACCCCTCTTATATCTGGTTGTACTTCCTTGTACCTGTAATCTGGTTTCTAACCCTGGGCTTGCTCCTGTGACTCACCTTCTTTCCCTGGCATTTAGGCCTTGTTCTGATTGCAGCTTCCTGTTTCTGGTTCCTTGATATTGACTTGTCCCTAACCACCATTCCAGCTTCCTGACCGTCTCTGTTCTTGGTACTCAGACTCTGGTTATGATCCTATCCTGAGCTTGACTCTAGGCCCAGCCACTTGAAAGAAACTTTATTTTCAGAGGCTGGAGACTGAGGACTTTATTGAAATTAGGCCTGTTTAGGATGCCTGCAGTTGTGTACCCTACGCAACACAACAAGATGCCCTTGAAAACTTTTACCCTAATTTTAATTTGTTTTGGGATTTGTGTCAGATCATATACAAGGGTGGGGAGGGAGGGGGAATGTGTTTTCCCCATGAGCCTGCATGGATTTTAAAGGAAAATAAGCTAAATGCCTTTTACAGAGAATTAGGGCCAGGTTGTGACCTTACTTTATGCACTTGTAGGGTATAAGGCAATGTGACAGGTGTATTTGCTGCCCAGCATGGCTTCTCAACATCTCCAGAGCAGGTGAGATGTATATGTACAATACCTACACTATGTTGCCTCCAACCATGCAGGTGGGCAAGATAGAGTATCTGCTTTGCTCCCAATTCTCACATTCCTGGTAGCACAGCTGAGTTAGTGGGGGTGGAGATAACTGGCTGCTGGGGAAGAGAAAGTTAACAGTATTTTTCCCTAGGCTAGAGGCAAGGAGTGAAGGTTCATATCTTTCTGCTCTTAGGACATTAAGTCTATAGAGAATCTCTTCTTGTAAGTCAAGAAATGATGGAGCAATCCAGAGCTTAGGTAGAGGTTTTTTAAATCTACCCACCTTGTGTGTCTACTTGTATAGTCGTGATGGTTGTTGACATTTAAAGTGAACCATAACTCAAAATATGTGAAAAAACTGAAAACAGAGAACAGTAGAAACATTATCTTTTTCAGCCAGAGAACTCATTTCCTCTCACTGAACTCCAGGGAACTGCCCACAATAGCTCCTGGGTGAGTAGGAGTTTATGAGCCCCACTCTGGATCAACCTGCCAGAGCTGCTGTATTTAAATCCTCACCTATCCAAGTATAGGGTAAGAACATCAAAAGACACTTGTTCCAAGGATGTGTGTGTGTATGCACATGCATGTGTATGTGTGTGGTTGGAAGGAGTAGGGAGAGAGCCTGGTGCAGATAGATAAGAAGTTATAGTCTAGCTGAAAACAAGTGCCCCTCATACCACAGTATGCCTCAAGCAAGATTAAAAACTCTAGTTCCCCAAGGAAGAATGAAAACAAAACTGCAACATTTGAAGCAATAAAAATAAATCAAACCCTAGACTCTTCCCTACCTAAGCTCTAACTATGGTGTTTAATAGTATCCTATAAATTTTGAAGATATGTTCTATGCATCTCTTAGCTGCTTTGCATAGCCACTGCTACTAACAGTGTATTTTTGGCTCCAAATCTTGCGTCTGTGCAGTTTTGGTTATTCTGATAAAAGTGATTATATAACATTATACAGGAAGGAGGTACTTTTCACCAAATAAACTTCCGGTTTTTTGTTTTTGTTTAGATCATTGATAAAATACACACACAGGTATACAAGTATCACAGTTCAGAGAAGTGCAACGAGAATAATCCAAGTTAATACAATACTTCATTTTTCAATAGAATATTAAAAACTATCCCACAATCATTAAGGGAAACTGAGATTTTCCAATTCAAATAATGAAATACAGTGGATGTAGTCCATGAGTTGATAAGGCTTTCTCCCATGGGCATTCTTGCAAAGAAGCTGAGGTATGTAACTAAAAGACCCCCAAAATAAAATAAAAACAGGCCCAGATCCCCTTCTCTTTCTCCCAGGCAGCAATGCACCCAGAAGGAGCCAGGTATTCAAGGAGAAATCTCTGATGTTCTCATCCATCAGAATGGTGATTCCTACTCGGAAGCTCACACAAAGAGTAAGCTTGAGCTTTAGCTCCTGAGTTGCATGGATCTAAACATTTTTTGTATGTTTACCCTTTTGCTCTATAGTACCTCTTTGGCCTCTGGGGTGTTTGGTTCAAATTCTCTGCTTCAGGGTTTCCTTGCCATAGAATCTATTATCCCAAAGGATCCCACGATGTAAAGAGAGGCTTCTTTAAAGGCATTTAATTCTATGTTAACTGTTAAACAGATTCCCCATGGAACTGAATACATTCTGCAAGAATTTGTTTCTGAGTCTAAGGAAGTCGGCTGGCAGTTAGCCTAGAGTTACAGTGCTGGAAGGAGTTGAATACAGATGCAAATCTAGATCTGAGAGGCTGGGGTACCATTAGTGTCAGTGTCTATGTGGACTTTATGGGTAAAACTTTATTGCAGTGCTAATTACAAATTTCAAAAGAATCTTGTTAGGACACGTTGCTTCTTTGAACCCAGGAGCAATGTCACAAAGTGCATCCTGTCCACGCGTTCCTACTCAGTGTATGTCAAAGCTCAGAAATTAGGCAGGATAGCTGACTCACAGCATATCTGGTGCTGAAGCATGTTCAAAATAGGAAATGTAAGAGGGTCCCTGGGGTGCTCATTCAGACCCATTCTAACCTTGAATTAATTTCTAGGCTTTGGCCTATTCTGAATGGCACATAGGTAGGATGTGTCTCTTGTTGGCAGTCATGAGGTCAAAACAGGGAGTGTAAACAAGCCTTCAAAGTCTTACTTCCACAAAAGGAAAAATCCCCTTCTTGAGGAGGTGTGGCAGGTACCTCAGATCCCTGATCTATGAGCAGAAGAAATCTCATCAAATGCTTTGCTGATGCTATAAACATTTGTATATAAAGTGGGGGGAAGGGCACAGGATTGTAAGAGGCACTGCTGCTTCTCTAAAGAAGGCATTACAATAAACAAGTGTATTGCTAGCTTTTCCAGGGAAAAAGTGCACGCCCAATTTCCTTGATTATATGGATAATTTACAGACGAGGCTTAATTTTTGATATAAAATATTTTGAGCTAGCCCTGTGTAGAGAGTTAACAAATAAAATTCTGATATTATGTAACCTAGCATGCCATGTGCAGACACAACATACCAAATAAATAAACTAAATGGTATGCAGGAAAATGCTTGTTTAGCAGTAAATGTTGCTAGTGATGCAGTGGCATTGTCAATATGTATTAAATCAAGCAGTCAAGCGTGGGTGAATTCATTTCTTTATTTTAGATTTAGATGCTTGTGCCTGTTTACTGTGCTGTTCCTTGGGAATAAAAGGAACGTGAGACAATGATCCATGTTAAAGCATTCATTTTATAAGCCAGGTTTAGGGGATCTGTGCACTATATAAAAAGAAGGCCCTGTTTTGGTTACATGTTTGGGCCATGGATGGTGAAGGTACAAACAGGATTTGCTTTTCCTTCATTTTAAGGAAGTACAGGGGCTTGCTTCAGTGCTGGCATAAGTGAGAGTACCCTTAGGAGTTCTCTCATCTCTTCTCATGGCCTGTAAAAGGAAGATAATACCAGTAATGCAGTATAAGCTGATAGTTCCCTGATATGTTCCCTGCTGCTCCATAGGCTGGGACCTGGGCTGGTGGATAATCCTCTAGGGAAATCCTCATCCAACTGCAATTGTACCATGGATTTTTACTGTGAAGAGGACTTTGGATCTTACCTCATTTCTGTACTTGCTGAGGAGGCTGTTGGCACATAGCATACTATATTCTTTCTGTGTCGGCAAGACACCCCTACAGGCTCCCGAAGGGGAGAGGGCAGTCCCCGCGGGCCCCAGATCGCACAAACCGCACCCCCAATGGGGGAAACTTGACTCTCACTGGGCAGCCAGAGCCGGAGCAGAAACTGTGGCCGTGGTCGCGCGAGTCAGCATTATGTTGGTTGTTTAATCAGCTGTTTCCTGGGCAGGGAGCAGCTGAACCAATTGTGGCAGCAATTCCAGCCACCGCAGGAAGATTTGAAAGCCCCACCGGAACCCGGGGCGCAGGAGAGACAGAGAGGGAGCACCCTGGTGTAGAGCACACCAGACGCAATGAGGCTCCTGCAATGGAGTGGAGCAGCGCGGCTGGTGCAATGCCAGCAGGCAGAGTAGGGGAGGTGTTTGAGCCCCCTGCAGGAGGCTGGGGGAAAGGAGGCAATTCTACACCCCTTTCCTCCCCAGGGCTCTATTTTCTTTTGAGAAAAAAAAGAGAATAGGTGTAAGAACAAAGCACCCTACTTAGAGGCACTGAAGAAGGTGCCAGCCTACGCTCATATAGCTTGCCAGTCTCTAAGGTGGGAAGGCTACTCATTGAAACAGAAGGGGCAGCCTGACAAATGCCAACAGAGGCCACCTGGACGTGAGGTCCCCCTCAAGGCAAGCCATGGTTGAGCCAGCATGACCGAACCACCATTGCTGGCACCCATCTGGCTGGCAAGTGGATGGGGTATAGGGGAGGAAAAGCACTGTGGAACATTGCACCCAAACTGTGAGTACTGCTGCCCCCAGGGAACACTCCAGGAAGAAGATCTCCACTGAACCCTCTCTTTATATAATAGCACCAAATCGTGGCAGGCGAGTTGCCACACCAGACAGACAGTGCATCATTCAAGGAACCCCACTTAATGATGCCACTTAAGGCACCTTTCATGACACTTTCCCATATAATATGCTCCATAATATAATACACACCCCATTTAAGAAGGCCTCTGTAGCAGTGTGGAGTGCCTAAGGGTGGCCTAGAGGTAACACTACCCTCCGGTCCTTAACTGTGTCAGTCTTGCCCTAGAAGCACCCTGTACTCACCTGCCATGTCTTGTTGGTATGATGAATATAGGGAGGCTGCCCTTGATCTTTAGGTTTGGACACGGTCTGGCTAGATCCTAATAACCCTGTTGTCTCTAGAACCCTTGATGTCCTGCTTCACTGTGGATGGTTTCTGGGTTTCTCAGCCTTATGGGCCATATGTGTGGCTCCAACCACCCCTCTACCATGTCCCAAGCCTTGCAGATGATACAGCATTGTCCTGCCTAGGCCTTGTTATAATTCGGCCCCTTGTCCTCACTGGGGTCCCCACAGCACTTGCCTCTGTGCTTGTTGGTGCTGGGCTCCCCACAGCCCTTGTCTCTGGCACTGGGGTCTGCGCCACCAAATGCTGTACCCTCTCTGGCGCTGGGATCCCCACGCTGCAGTTGGCCCCCCAATGAAGCCTCCACCTTCCCCTAATAGCCTCACCCAAACCACCGGTGTTATCAGACAGCACACAAACAACAGCTGACCACCATGAGTCCCCGGGCTGTAACGTAACGCAGAACTCATATCATGGTCTGCCTCTTAAAAAGAGTAAAACTCCCTCTGAGGGTCAGTGTCTTGTAGGCAAGGATACCTTATGGGCTCCTGGTGTTCCCTTTGTTCGAGGAGTAGCGTATCAGTCGGCTACCACATCTCTGGGCTCTCCCTTCCTGGAGGCTCCTTCCTCTTTGGCTACTGATAGGGAACCAACTGCCTGGTCCCAGTGTTGGGGTTTATATGGGCCCAGGGCCCTGCCTCCTCCGGCCAGCTGACCAGGTGCAGGTGTGGCCAATTCCCTCACTAGCCAGTTGTCATGGCAACCTGCACCTGGGTTCTTATCTGGCTCTTTGTGCTCTCTCCCCAGGCAACCTCTGCTCTAAGAGGAGCAGGCACCTTAGTGCCCTGCAGCAAAAGAAAAAGATCTTACCTTAGAGTATGGGTAAGTTTCTGAGGTCTGGGGTCTCAGGAGCTGAGGGGCAGTACATTTAGGTGAGTGGGAGGTGCACTGGAGGGAGCCGCATGCTGGTTCTGATGCTTGAGGCTATACACTGGCCTTAATTCTGGCCAGAGCTGCATAGTGGGCCCAATCCAGGTGATGCTTGGCCTATAACCATGTGGCCAGTCAGACTGGCTATGCCAGGACTGGCTCTGGAACTGCAGGCAGGTGTGACCTGGCATATAGCCCCAGAGCCAGCACACAGTCCTGGACTTAGCATGCTGGGTCTAATTTGGCACATGGCTTCAGAGCCAGTATACAGGGTTGGACTTAGCATGCTAGGTAGGACCTGGGGGTGCATGGTCCAAACCTATACACCAGCCCAATCTGACACGTGGTTGGGCAGAGGCCTCCCTATGGGTCTAGAAATCTGGCAACAGGGGAGCAGGCAGCAGTGTTGATTACCAAGCCTCTTGTAGCTGAGACAATTTACACTAGCACCACTCCATCCTTGTTCCCCACTCTGTCAAATTTCCATACTCCTGGCAAGGCCTTTTCCTTGTATACATTGTGCACACTAATTTTCACCATCTGGTTTTGAGGGTAAAGATGTGCATTCTGTGCATGAAAATACAGTATTCACAGGCCTCCTTAAGTCCCCTTTATGCTGCTACAGCACTAGAGATGTTCTCACTTATGCCAAGATCCAGGCAAACCCTGGATTCTCTCAAAAGTTTGGAAAAGTATAACATAGTTTGCCTTTTCACCACCTCTTTCACTATCAATGGCCCATACATATAACTGGAACAGAGGCTGAACCCCATTCCCACTTATATAGTGCATAGATTGCCCAAACCTGGCATATAACATTTATTTTTTTCACTAAGGTTCATCATCTTGTGATGCTACAGCAACATAAAGGGGACTCTGGTGTGTATCTGGCCACTTGACATACATGTCAGTGGCAAAAAAAAATAAAAAATAAGCCCAGGTTGCAGTATTGGCCTATTACACCTCTACCAGGAGATGGACTCGTGTCTGCATTATTCTCTCTCAACTTTTGTTCCCATTTGAAGCCCGTAAGTCAGAGGGCTTTTCAAGTCATCTCCACAAAGCAATGCATGGTAAAGAGGATGATCTCTGTTGACATAATTTTCCTAGAGAAATATGGTGATTGCATATAGCGTTTAAATCCTCCCCAAAGGTCTAAAGGTTCTGACTGTCTTTACCAAAAATGCATGTAGTATACTGCTACACCTGCTTTGAGGCTATCTTCCAGGTGTGAGTTTAAGAAAAGAATATCATTCTGCTCCATGGGGAAGTCTGACAGGCCCAAATTATTGGGTCTGGATTTGCAGCAGCAAGCAACAAAAATCTCTCCACACTTTTGCCTTCCTTGTTTTGAACTGTGGGGATATTCTACCTCTTGGCCTTATTATTTATTTGCTAGCCACTGACAGCTTTCTGAGTGCTGTCCAAAGCACTGAGGACAGGCATCCCTGGTGTGGGTGTGATTTCCTTCCTCGGCAGAGGCTCTGTCTACAGCACATGTGATTACAGCACATGTCAGTACCTGAGACATACCTGAGCTAGCAGCTCTGACCTGATGAAGAGTCTTTGGTATCCAACAGCTTGTCTATAGCCCTCCTAGCTATATAGTTACTCCAATAAGAGATATCATCAACAAAAATCCTTGTCTCATATTTTTCTTCAACCATCATAGTTGCAACATCACTCCAATACTTCCACAATCCTGGATTGTTTTTTACTACATTGGTATAATGAAAGTGGCAAAATTTTGAATATAGATCAGCCCAGTATAGACCAAAAAAAACAAACCCCAAAATATATTTTCCCAAGTTAATGCTCATGTCCATTTTAGAGTATAGCTGGAGAAAAATAATCCTTGTAAGAACAAGTTTGACCTTGGAGAAGTCCAAAAAAGCACTTTTTAAAGGAATACAGCCCACAGAGGCCCCAGTTGCTGCTGCCAGAGTCAGAGAGTACAGAGCTTTAAAAAAAAAAAAAGCAAAAAAAAAGAAAAAGCCCTGCACTTACCAGATGCACCAGTGGTGATTGGGGCCTCTGGGTACTTTCAGACAGCATGCAATGGGGCAGGTGCTGCATAGGCAGCAGGTGGAGGGGGCAATCCCTGCTGCCCCTACTGCCCCCCACTGTCCTGTGCTGTGCAGGGGTGGGGGGTGCTTTGCCATGAGAATCCAGAGGCCCCAGTCACCACTGCTGCAGCCAGTGAGTGCAGGGCTTTCTTTTTTTTTTTCCTCTAAGTACCAGGACTAGGCTGGAGCTAGGCAGGGGATGGGGCTGGCAGCGCAGCCTTGGGGGCTTCTCCCATGGCTCCTCCTACCTGGGAAGAGGCAGGCACAGTCGGAGGAGCCATGGGAGAACCTGCAACCCCCCAGGTAGGTTGTGCCTACCTCTCCCTGGCCAATCCAAATTGCCGAATATCTCCAAATCAGTGCCAAATCTTCCAAAGCCGATTCGGCCGAATCAGTTCAGGACAGTGATCCAAATTGAATCACTGTCCTCCAAATTGGCCAAATCAGAATCAAATACTTCCCTATTTGCACAGGCCTACTCAGTATAGCACACACTAACTGGATAGATACACCCCAAGTAACTCTTTACTATCCACTGGAACAGCCATTTTTAGAGTTAAAACCTGAATTTAAGGTAGTCAGTAAAGGAAAGCAAGACAATCGATTTTTGGAGGCCAGGCCAGGAACAAGTAGTAATGCTTCTCTTGATTCCTTTCACAATGTGTAGAGACAAAAAAGAGAAGGGACTCGAGTCACCTTTAGTGTGTGGGGAAGCTACAGCTGCACATAAAGCAAGTTTTGCCCTTGTCAATTTGATCTGTAAAGCAACAGCTCATGATCCATTCACATAGGCTGACTTGACAAGTTAAGTGCAAACTGAGTGGTCCAGGGAATGTTCAGTCCATTGTGCAAAGTCCTCCCAAATTTCCAGTGCAATGGAATCAGTAGGAGAAACATACTAGCACATTGTGAGTATGCAGTGGATGCCATTTGTGGAAGTAAGTTTAACCAGGCCTCTTACTCGACTAGGAGGAGAGACAAAGAGAGAGAAAGAGAAGAGAAGAAGATGCTGATGGTATGTGTTTCAAAATGTTCTAAGATAAGGAAAAAACCTTCATGCCTTGTTTTGTCTGTGTGCAGATGTTAATCTTCTCCTTTCCGACAAACTAGAAGCTGATAACTGTTCCCAAAACATAGTGCTTTTTTAAAAATAAGTAAACTGCTTACGTGTGACAAACAAACGATCAACATCTTTCTATTTCTCACAAGGTTGCTTTGCCCTGCATCTTTTTCCGCTGTCTAAAGTATAAATATGCTTGTAAACTTGTAGAGGTCAGAGTTCCTTTAAGAGCTCTCCCTGTGATCACTTGTATAGTTTGAAATAAACCTAGATGTCTCTGCCAATTCTAATACAACCACAATGCGAAGTTTGATTTCTTCCACACATTGAAATGTTGGTGTTTATAGCACTGCAATGTTTATGAAATGTGTTTGTGGCATAGGGAATACTGCAAATACCATGACAAAGCTGACTACAGTGAAAAAGTCATGTCAAATTTTTAATGGCAGATGTAGAGTACTGCAGCTTTAATCATCAGATAAGTTTTGCAGTGTGATTAATTTACTTCCGAGAGGAGCTTTTAATCCTCCTCTTAGAGGATAGAGCATTAGAAGCATTTAAAAAAACAACAGGCATTCTTAGTTGATCTATAAATATTTAATCTCAAAACAGTCCCTGAAATGTAAATTGATATGTGGATCTGCCTTGAGAGATAAACGTTGTTTATGATGTTCATTCTAGCAGTATTCGGATTATCATATCTGCCTTAAAAAGGATAGTGTTGTAGGCTTTTCTCTGTGATTTACACACTTATACAGAGAATGAGTTTATTTTCCTGACCTGGTAGCATCCTGTGTCATGAAATTAAAGTACCAGCTCTGTGACACTTCTTACAGTATATTAGCAGGGGTGTGGCCAGGGATGTTTTGGCACTGAGCACCCTAGCATGACCCCAGGTACCAACTTTTAAGGATCAGGGGGTTTTAGGGTGGCAGGGAGGGAAGAAGCAGGGCAGTAAATAGCAGCTGCTGCTGGCAGCTGTGCAATCACAATTCTGAATACAGCAACAGCAAGAAGTTGTAGCTAAACTTGTGCACCAAGCTAAACTTGCACTGCTGACCTCTTCTGATGTTGTGATGTTGTGAGTGTATATTGTTCAGGGTATTTTTACCCTGACTGTAACCCTTCTCTCTGATCATCACTAAAACATGCTGTTAGGAGAGGATAAGCTATAATGATTTTTATTCAGTTACTGTCAGGTGTATTCTCTAGAATACATTGCATATTCAAATTCCCTCCAGTCTTCACATTCTGTTCTATAGCAACATCTTGGAGGAGGGAAGATGAAGAGATTAGGTCTCTGTTTAAGGCTTATGTAAGTATGGCCATTTTTACTTAGCAAAGTAGAGTCTAATTTACTTGTAAGAATTAAAATAATGCAAAGTAATGTTCATCCAGTGTGTGTTACATTTTGGAATGCATCATTCCATGTTTCTGAATTTTGTTGAGGTAGGTCCTATCTAATCTCAACTTTTATATCCAGGGGGTGCATCTACACATGAAATTAAGGTAACAGAATAAACTCCAGTGCAGTTCACACTAGAGTTAACAGCTGGCAGGTGCAACATCTACTTGGGTGCCTGGGATAGCAGCACTTTGAGCCAAGGCAGAGTAGCCCTGAGCTGGCAGCAGGCTCAGAAGGTCCGCCCTGGGCTCCAGGTGGCAACATCAGGCAGTGCTGGGGCTGGCTGGGGCATGAGAGTGCCCAAAGCGTGGAGCAGAGGTCTGCCCCCCCAGCTAAGTGGGTGCAGTTTTATGCCCATGTCAGCATTTCACTGCAGTTATTAACTTTGCTGTAAGATAGTACTGTCCCCAGCAGTACTAGCTGATGGTGGAATTAATTAATTTACTGCAGCATAATACTGGCACTCATGTAGACCAAGATGCTTTACTATGGAGCTAGTTAGTCAACTCCACAGTAAAGTACACACACAAGTGCACCCAATAAAGCCAGAAGTTCTGGTGACCCTCAAATCAAAGAACAATTTGAAGACTGAAAAATCACTAAGAGAACTACCATGGTGATGGTGGATGAAACATTTTTATAGCAAGTAATTTATTTGATAAATGTCATTTTTTGCAATTTTTTGGTAAGCAGTCATGTTTTTCTTATCATTAGTTTTAAGTATTCCAGAATGTGGCATACTGACAAACCTCAGCCTCGAAATGTACTGCTCTTTAATTCTTTAGTGGCAGTACTATTGGGCTACAGGTGAGTAGAGATGAATGTTAGTTGAAGAGTCCTCAGCAACTAAGAATGGTGAAATAACTGTTCTAAAATAAATAGAGGAGCAGTCTTTGCAAAAATGCATAAGGGTATCCCATAAGAAAATGGATTTCAGTTATATAAGTACCTGCTACTCCCTTCAAAGTGCTGTAGACCAGGTAATTTAATTGCACTTTGAATCAAGGGGGACTTGGAATTCTGTACCACTTGTCAGCTTTCACTGAGTTTTTACAGTGATGAAGATAAGCCACTTCTCAAGGCTTATTTTTCTATTTCAAAAGCCAGTTTCAATCAAGAATTGCAGCAGATCCTTAGAATCTGGCACCTGTATTGATGCCTGGAATGGCATGGAATGTCTCAAACAGGAAGTTTTTTATCAAAGGAAAAAGCTTCAACTACAAGTCTAGAGACACAAATGGGCCTTAATCTTGGTTTCTAGTTTTGTCTTCTTTGTTTACCTGGTATCCCACAACCTGTCTATAATTCTCTACAGCACATAGACATTTAGGCTCAGATCAAAGAGTGATGATCAGCATTGCCACAACTTGCTCACCTGTGGAGGTGGATTTCACAAACCCAAGCAATGCCACTTCTAGACTGCAGACTTTATATGCCTGGTAGCCCCACCCTGGCTCCACTCATGCTAACTCCAAGGCCAGAAGCTGAGTAACATGTGGCACAAAGGACTAGGTAATTAGTGCTGATGAAAAGCAGAGTCTGTTATCCTGCCAAGGGCTGCAGTTGACAGATCTCCCCAGCTGCACTGGTTCCTGATTGGGAGCTAGCATGTGCAAAGCCACAAACTGTGTCTGAAGGTTACTCTCCTAGGCACAATATACTTGCAGGCATTGTCCATCTTCTCTACGAAGTGAAGAAATTGGACAAAGTGGACTGGAATTGTGTTGAGTGGAGGTGAGGGTGGATCCTTGGCTAGCCAGAGGAGACTCTAGGGTTCAAGTGTTACTCAAATTGCCAATTGCTCAAATAACAAGTGAGACCTTATAAAGGGGGATAAGGCAAAATGCCGCGCTTATTGATCATCATGAATTAGACATAGAGGTTTGGACATACCACTCATATAGACAAACAGATCATCATGCACAAAACGTATGCACAGGCACACACAAACACAAAACAACCATTTCATTCAGACATTATAGTTACCAACAGCACTTGTTCAATAATAGCATTGGGTAGCCAGCCCAGACTTTATTGAGAGAAGATGCAGATAGCAGGTAGGGTGGTTCTTATGAGAGAAAGATCCTGTGGATACCAGCTTGGAGCGGGGTGAAACAGATGCATCTGTGCTCTGATGAAACAGCAGTAGAGAGAGAGACTCACCCAACTTGGCATTCTCAAAGTTCTCTTTTATAGGGGTTAGCATCCTTTGTTTCAGTGCTTTAGGGGTTTTCCATACCCAGCTTCTGTTTTTGCAGTTGTTCTTTTCCATCTTCAGCTTATCTCACCCCAAGGTCTGTTTGATCGTCAAAGTTGGTATTTTAGTCTTGGAGTGTCCTTGCTGCCCATGTGACAGCATGGGTGCATTCCTTCTCCTCGTTATCTTCTTTGTGCCCTAGGCCTGAAAGGGATTCTTCAGCCATTCATTAGTTTACTGACTGATAACTAACATTCGGCGTCTTGTTGCTTACATAGACAATTACATCTTCTTCTCCCATCTCTATGTCATTCTCTCACCATTCCCCTGTTTACACACACTCATACATAAAAGTTATGCAGAGTTCATTCACTTATGTCAAGCAAAAAGATACAAAATGGAGTTTTCAAGTTGCTTACAAGACAAGACTAATGGTGTTACATTTCACTATTATTACACTTTATGTTAACATCAGCTACATTAGTTCAGTTGATGCTACACAAGTCTCTAATCCCAAAACTCTTTATGCATTTTTTTTCTGGTGATTTTAATGCACAAACCGTCCTCAAAACCCAGGTCTTCCATCTTCCCAGGTTACTGCCTTCATTACTTCGATTCATGCTCCCTCCTGTACTCTGTTTTTCATACACATGACTCTTGCACTCTTCGCTGAACCACAGTTTGGCTTCAGCAAATGAGGTGGAGTTTGACCCAAACCTATTATAGTCCATAGACTGCCAGATAGGGTGCTTTCCTGGGTTGCAGAAGATGTGAGTTAAAATATCCTTAGGCCTAGAAGAACCTACAACCAAGGTCTCCTAGTTCTTAGGTAAGTTCTCTGGCCACAAGACTACTAAAAAAAGGATGAGTGCCATCTACACCTCTGGCCATATTTTGTAAATAAAATGTGCTGTGGCTGCTATGTCTTATCCTGAACTTAATGTTGTCATTGAGGTAAGCGCTTTGAGCACACTTATGAGTTTTGTCCCCCTCAAGGGATTTCAGTGTAAGGGCACCATTACTGACAATCCCAAACAGCCTTTGCGTAAGAAGAGGCTGAGATGCTCAGATCAGCCAAGATGGTAGCACCTCTGAGCATGAACCATAGCAGAAGTTTCTTGATAGAAACTTAGGCAGTTGTAGACTCTGGTTTTCACATACTTGGACTTCAGTAGCTACATTCCAGTGATCTTGCAACTTTAGGTGCCACTACTTTTTTTGTATCTGATGACTTAATAATTAACCATATAGAAGCTGAAAATGTGGTGTGGGACTCATGATCAGATGAGGAAGGATACTGACTGCAGTAATCAATCTCTAATGGCTATCAGAGTGCTCTGCTGATTGCTGTTAGTACAGGATTCAGGGAGAGACTGGATCTACCTAGTTGTTTATGAGCCTAAGTGTTATTTAGCCACCTAATTCCCAAAGACTGTTCTTTCCAGAATACCTTTGTGGAAATGGCCAGCAGTGTCTGGAACTTTGCATCTGGCACAATTGACCATCTCTTACATAAAGTATTAAAGAGAGAGGTAGTTATTTGCATTTGCTTGAATTCATACAGAAGGCAAGGCAGGTTGGTACTTTTTGGAGCTTAACTTGTTCAGAAAGAGCATTAGGGAATGTGAAGGTGATCAAACACATTGGTTGACCATGGCTCATTGAACACTCTTAAGCCACACCTGGGAAATTCAACATTGTATTGCCCTTATTCCAAGTAGAGATGGGAAAGCTGGTACCCAAACTGGAATCAAATCTCAACTGAGGTTGGATAAAATCAGTTAAACTACTGCTCAGGTTTTTGTCTGCATGTTTTTAGTTTCAAGTATGTGATGAGGTATACAGAAACACCAATGTATATCTGAGAGTATAATATACTGATATTCTATCCTTCAGAAGACTGCAGTGAAACAAAAACTAGCATAATGATATGCCTTTCTTTCTAATGTAAAAGATCATGCAAAAAAACTAGAAAATATTCTCTACCTAACAACAACAATAGCTGTTCTTCCTAGTGAAATCTCACCCCTCTTTTACAGGCTACATCTACAGGAAGCTAGGTAAAATTATTGTAGGGGAATAATTTATTGCAATATTCCATAACCAGATAAGTGATGTGTTCAGAGGAGGGAAGACATGATTATGTTCCGTCCTTTGTTCCAACTCAAAATAGCTCAGATGTTAGAAAATGACATGATTGCAGGCACTTACCAGTACAAGCTCCAGAACCTTTTTCCTGGATACACAGCATAATACTAGACAATATGAAGGTCATTTTATACTTATCACAAGAATACTGCAATGACTAAATAAAGGAAAATATGGTTGCAACACAGCACTGTGTTAGTGAAGAAGGTTTGAAAACCTGACGTGATCAATTACTATAGGAGCTAATGTGAATGGGCAAGGAACTAAAATGAGAGTTGAATTTTTAAGAGAAGACATCCAGTTGTCTTACATTATTTCTCCCTTAGGTGCAGCAGGCTGTCAGTGAGTCAGACACTACCTTGCAGTTCCTTCAGATGTCTTCAAGTACTGTCCTGCTTTACAGATATACCAAGTCTTGACCGGGAAAGAGATATCCTTGCACTTGTCTGTTCAGAAGGCTCATAGATGCAATAGATGCAGTAGATATTGTATACAACAGATATGCAGACTCTAATCTTATCTAAACCCTGTGGCTTAGGTGTGCCAAAGGAAAAGATGCTGTATGGAGCTAACTAAACTACCAACTCAGAGCAGCTATTCAGCAGCAAATCAAGAGTTCCTCCAGTGGTTTCCAGTGCCTGCATGTGACACTGGGCAAAAAACTTTCAGATAAGCATGTAAATAATGTAAGCTAATCAGATATGCAAAAGATTGGAATTTTTCAATTTAGGACGCTGACGCCTATTCATTCTTTCAGGGTATATCTACATGTGTGCTTTACTGCAGAGTTGACTAATTAGTTTTACAGTTAAGTGTCACAGTCTACACATGTACCAGTATTAGGGCTCAGTAAACTAATTAAGTCCACCATAGGATAGTACTGGCAGAGTACATTACTGCATGGAAACACACATGTAGATGGTGACCAGGAGTGTAAATTGAGCCTGGTCAGCACAGCTGGCCAAGAGCCTGCTCTGCCCCTGCTCAAATTGCTGCTGTCCCAGGCACACGTGTGGATATTGCAACTGTGAGCAATTCACTCTGGCTCAAAGTGCTCCAGAGTTTATTGCATTACATTAATTACACATATAGATGCACTCACTGGGTACATCTATAAGTGATGCTATGCACCATACTAATATGCTACGGCAATGTAGTGTTGGCAATCACAAACTGTGATGCTTCAGCTACGTTGCTGTAGCAATGCAGTCCCGGCCATCTGGGACAATGAGGGGTAAGGCACTGCTGGACCTTGTACTGGCCAAAGAGGATGATCTAATCAGCGACCTAAGGATCAAGGGAAACTAGGTGACAGTGACTACAATTTGATCACTTTCAGTATCCATCTCAAAGCTGGCAAATCAGCCAGCAATGCAGTAGTCTTTGACTTAAGGAAAGCCAACTTCCATAAGCTCAGGCAACTTGTTCTTGAGGCCATGATTTCACAGGGAGGGAAGTTCATGATGAGTGGTTGCTTCTCAAGTAATCTATCCTAGAAGCACAAGGGAAGTCCATCTCAGCCCATAGAAAAGGTGGTAAATGGGCTCAAGAACCCCCTTGGCTCAACAGGAAACTCCTACATCTAAAAAGAGAGGCTTACAAAGGATGGAAAACAGAAAACACCACTAAGGAGGAGTATTCTGTAGTGGTCTACAACTGTAGGAAACTAATTTGGAAAGCCAAGGCTGCAACTGAACTCTAACTGGCTACATGAATCAAAGACAATAAAAAGTCCTTCTTTGGATATGTGGGGAGTTGGAAGAAAAACAAGGGCAACATTGGACCCCTGTTAAACCAATTGAGGCAGCTGACAACTGACACTCAGGAAAAAGCCAACCAGCTTAATGATTACTTTGCATCAGTTTTTCACCAGTCGAAAGAGACCACCCTGCCTGATGATGTGGAATGACCAGGGTGAGGATGAATATATGCCCACCATTGGCATACATCTTGTGAGGGAGCACCTTGAGAGGCTGGAAACCCATAAATCAGCTGGTTCAGATAGACTGTACCCAAGAATGCTAAAGGGACTGGCACCCACTGGCAAGGATATTCAAGAACTCATGATGCTCAGGCAAAGATTAGAAGAGGGCCAATGTGGTGCCTATCTTTAAAAAAGGGAGGAAATAAGATCCAGGAAACTACAGGCCAAATAGTTCAATGTCAATTCCTGGGAAGATCTTGGAAAAATTATCAAAGAAACCATTCTTGACAGGATAACAGAAGCCAACATTTCTGACGGATAGCCAGCATGGATTTGTTCCATAGATCTTGCCCAACCAACCCCATTTCCTTCTATGACCAGGTGATGTATCACCTGGAGAAAAGGGAGGTTGATATATTTGGAATTTTAAAAAGCCTTTGACCTGGTGTCCCATGATGTCTTCATGGAAAAATTGGGCAACTGTGGCCTCAACTACACTGCAGTTTGATGGCTGGGGAACTGGGTCCAAGAACAAGGTTGGACCCAGAGAGTGGTAATTGATGGAATCAAATCAACATGGCACTTGGTGGCCAGTGGTGTCCCAAAAGGCTCTGTTCTTGGACCTGTACTTTGTAATGTCTTTATAAACAATCTGCACTCTGGTGTCAGAAGCGGACTGACCAAATTCACTGATGACACCAAACTTTGGGGAAGAGTATCCACACTTGAGGATAGACTGGTAATCCAGGCTGACCTTGATAGGCTTGCAAGGTGGGCAGATGAAAACCTGATGTCATTCAATGTGGAGAAATGCAAGGTACTCCACCTCGGGGGGAACCCACATCACACTTATAGGCTCAGCAGTGCTACACTCGCTAACACCATGGCCAAAAGAGATTTGGGGGTCATGATTGACCACAAGATGAACATGAGCCACCAATGTGATACTGCAGTCAGCCAAGTGAGCAAAATTCTGGCTTGCATCTGCCAGTGCATCTCGAGCAAAACCCAGGATGTCATCCTCCCACTATACTTAGCCTTGGTGAGGCTGCAGCTGGAGTACTGCATCCAGTTCTGGGCTTTACAATTCAGGAAGGACATGGAGAAACTTGAAAGAGTCCAGAGGAGAGCCA
Organism: Caiman crocodilus; assembly: GCA_030014935.1. Lineage (NCBI taxonomy): Eukaryota > Metazoa > Chordata > Crocodylia > Alligatoridae > Caiman > Caiman crocodilus. Next base: position 183,459,660 of record JAGPOW010000261.1, read on the forward strand.
TGCACATGATCAGAGAACAAGAGAAAAGGCCTTATGAAGAGAGGCTGCGAGCTATGGGACTCTTCAGCCCAGAGAAGCACAGGCTCAAGGGTGACTTGGAGGCAGGCTATCAGGGGTATGCACTGGATCTTGGGGAATGCCTGTTCACCAGAGCACCCCAGGGGATGATAAGGTCCCATGGTCACAACCTCCTGCAAGACCATTTTAGACTGGACATAAGGAAAGATTTCTTTACTGTCTGAACCCCTGAGGCATAGAATAGACTTCCCTCCTGACAGAGGTGCTGCCAGTAGCTACTCTGCAAACTTAAAAAAAAGCAACATTGAATACTTATCTTACTGGGATCCTTTGACCCTAGCTGACTTCCTGCCCTTTGGGCAGGGGGCTGGACCCAATGATTTTACAACGTCCCTTCCAGCCCTAGAGTCTGTGAAATCTATGAAATTCCTCATTATAGCATGTTGCTACGGCAACATTATGGCCAAAAATAACCACGTGCCACTAGCACGGCGCAGTATGGGCTGTTACTGTGCCATCATTTAGTACTTCCAAAAAGAAGTACTAAATGATGGTACAGGAACAATAGTGCCGTAGGGACACATGTAGACATACCCACTGAGTAGCATTTATCAGTCTAACTTTAGAATACAAGCTCTGCTCCCTGCTAACACATGTGCTGATGACTTACTGAAAAAGAGACTGGCATTGATCGGTTTTGCCTACCTGCAGCCCTGTGCATTTTCCACGGGTGGACAGGACAAACAAAGCAGCATGTAGATCACCTAGTAGAAGCATGACTGAGTATACATTCCCTGGAAACACCCAGTATAATTCTGAGTTGGCCAGAATTCCCTCCAGGTTGTGGGTTTTTTGTTTTGTTTTTTTCAATATGGCCTATAGCTACAATCCATGGCCTAGCTCTAAAGTGGATGACACTAATTGCATGTACATGTGTGTGTAATGGATGTCAATTATATTAGGGTTATAATTTTGACCTCCATAGCTAATGAAATGTTTGCCAACAGGCTGAGCTACAGAATCTCACATTTTAACTGGGGAATTGGGTAGGAATAACATTTTGGGGGATTTGGGAGCAAGACACAAAGCAAACATTAGCAACTAAGTTCTGTGTGTATGTAATTTTTACCTCATCTGTTTAACAAAAATCAATAACAATAATATCAACATCATCTATTAATCCACTTGTGTGCTAAAATTTATCAGAGAACTATCACTGCAGAGTAATGAGTTCAGAGGATATTTAATAAACAGATCACAATAAAAGAAGAAAGAATTAGTAGATAAGTCATTACGCTGTTTCAAGGAAAATGAGTTTGAATATGTTAATGTTAAGGGGTTTTTTTGTTTGTTCATTGCCTGGATGATGATAAGGCATATAGTCATAAAGGATCAGATTTTGTATATCACTCTTGCAAAGCTTTTACTCGTTCAGTAGTTCTACTGCATACAAAGCATACAGATCCAATGTGTTGTATCCCAGTTTTATAAATATAGTTCTAGCTAGGTGCATTTCCACATGTGTTTTGTTGTGCTTTTTCCATGTGTGCCAGTATTAGGGCGCAGTAAATTAATTAACTCTGCTGTAGGATAGTATTGTCAGGGACAGTATTATTTTACAGTGGAGTCATTTACTGCACCGAAACACACATGTGGACAGTGACCAGGACTGCAGCAATTTGAGCTGGGGGAGAGCACCCACAAGCTGGCAGTGGGCTCAGTGGGGTGGAAAGGCGGGGGTGGGGGAGGGAGGAGTCAGCCACACAGCTACACAGTTTCAGCAGTCTTGTGCTACAGCCAGCCCCTCTGCTGCCTGGTGCTGCCACTAGGAGCCAGGGGCTGATTACCCCCCGACCTCTCACAAGCCTGCTGCTCTGCCCTAGTTCAAACTGCTACAGTCCTGGGTGCATGTGTAGATTTTGCACACAGGAGCAGCTTACTCTGGCACAAACTGTGCAGAGTTTATTTCATTGCCTTAATGGCATGGGTAGATGTACCCATTGAAAACTAAAGCCATAAGTCTCTTGTCACAGTGCTGTAAAACCAAAATTGTATTATTGTAAGAAAAATCAGAACTGTGGGGCTATATAACAGATATTAGAGGGATGTGCTGAGCACAGGTTTTTGTTGAATTTAGTGTCATGAAAGAATGAAAACCAGTGAACCTGATAAAATAATTTCGGCTGATCTAAGTCACTGAAAGTACTTTGTTTTTTTTGCTGGAAGGTGTTATCTAGAAAATAGGTGGGTTTGTTTTGGGGGAATAGGTGGGCATATCTACATGTGCAATTACTGTGGCTGAATAAACTGTAAAGCTTATTGCTCTGGAGTTAATTGCTCCTGGGCACACTACTAGAATGTGCACCTGGCAACAATTAAGTGTTTATTCAGGCGCAGCACATGCAGCCCAGGCAGAGCAACCCCAGCTGGCACAGGGCTCTGGGGTCAGCCTGCCAGCCTAGGGCTGCTCCCCACAGCATGTTGAGTTGCAGAGGGGCTGCCTGGGGCACAAGGGAGCTTCAGTGTGGGGCTAGTTGGCAGGCAGCCCCTGCACAGAAGCACCCTTCTACCTCTCACATAATCAAGTTGTTTGTCTATGCGCTGAGCTCTGGACTATATTGCAATTTCTCTATTCTTGAAACACATGGTACTTTCTCATGTTCATCCTCAGAAAGGATTTCAAAACCTTTCACGAACATTAATTCAACCTTACATCACTCTTCTAAGATAGAACAGCATTTTAAAAATTGTACATGGTAAAGCAAGTAAGAAAAAAAACTACTCTGAAGGTCAGTTCCCCAGCTAATGGCAGACCTGGCAAGAAAGGCCAGGAGACTTGCTAATTGGTCCCCTGTACTTAAGGACTAGCCAAAATTCTATATTAAGTACTGCACAGTCACATGAATGATAGAGTGAAGAACAGAAAAGATAACCACTAAGTCACCAGCAAGAGGTAAGTCTTAAAACTCTTGAGCAAACTACAAAGGAATTAAAATTCTTCCTGAGGTTCTCTCTCTCTGTCTTTTTGTAATTGACTTTCAGGGGCCATGGGATTTATGAAGTTGTTGGTTCATTCTGGCCCAGTGCTATTGATTTGCAAAACTCTCTTTAAATAAAAATAGTCTTCTTCACCATGTGTCTACTCCAACCTTTTTATATGGTCTGTTCCCAATATTCTGCACAGGCTTCTGGTGTTGGTGTTGCTAGATCTTGTGGGATGCATTGTGGCACTACAGGGCATATCAGGAAATGATCCATGGTTTGTTTGGAATAAAAATAGTATGGAACTGCAATGAAATTGGAAGCCATGTACCAGGAAGCAAGGAACAAAACATGTATTGATTCAATGACAAGACTTTTTAGGAAAAGATAGAGTTTTTTAGTCATCACAAGAAAGCTTGAAGATCTTAGGCTCTGTCTTGTTATCTTCTACTGGCGGGGGTGATTACTGAGCCCTTGGCTCGGTTATACGAGCGCTCTTGGAGCTCTGGACAGGTGCCGGAGGACTGGAAGGTGGCCAATGTGGTTCCCATCTTTAAGAAGGGGAAGAAAGAGGACCCGGAGAACTACAGGCCTGTCAGTCTCACCTCGGTTCCAGGAA
>JAGPOW010000261.1:183465132-183480290 GCA_030014935.1 Caiman crocodilus
CTATTAGTGGAGACCAATTGAAAACTGAGCAACTCTAGCACGACTATCTACAGGGCTTTCAAAGGGGAAGCAGCATACCTATATTGGAGTAGCACTGTGGCAGAACTAATTAGCAGTTCACCATGTTTGCACATGCTGCTGCCTGAGCTGGAACATACCATATAGGTAGGGAAAGATGCCTTGTTCTTTCACAAGTACACAAGGTGGGTGTATTCTGTACTGGCTAAAGCACAGATATTCTGATGCTGATATTAGAGGACCAAGGTTGTTCTTGGCTATTAGCTCTGAGAGAGTCTCCTTTGACCTGTGCATTACTGGCAAAACTAGGTCTGTCAGGGATTGTTTTCTGACTACCTAACTACACCAATAGCCTCTTAGTGGAACACATCTTCATACTGGCAAAATAATATATTTTCTGATTTTATTGTCTTCTGTGTGAGGAGCTGCATCTTCACTGGGAAAGGATTGCTGGTATAGCCCTAACCATATTAGCTATCCTAGCAAACTATTTTAAGTGTGAGGAAAGTCTTCTTCTCTTCCCTGCCTTATTAAGAAAGGGCCAAGGACAAGCTTTTGAGGCTGGGGGAAGGGAAATAGCACTTTCTTTTCTTTCTACACATTCCATGATAATGGGGCCAAATAAAGTGTTGCCGCTTATTTGGTTTCTGGAGTCTAGCATTCACAAAGTGTACATACACAACTTCTTGGTGTGTTTCTATAGCACCTGGGATTCCAGATGGTTTCCCGCCTAAGTACTAACCAGGCCTAGGACTGATTTATGGGCCAAGATCAGGCACAATCCATCCAGCAGGGCCACACTGAGATGACATAAAGAATTGCTGTATTTATGTTCCTAAATTTGACATGTAACATTAGGGTTATGTAACAGTTGCACAACTTGCATAAAAACACACAGTGCATTGCTATGTAACGGATTTGTCATCCAAAAGGAAAGCTTCTCCTAAGAATTTTAATGATGCGTATTATCATGTTTCATGGTTTATGCCTTACTCAAGTACTTTGATAATAGTGTTTGCTGGCCTATTGCTGCACATTTACAGTTTGTGTTATAGAGATGGATAAACTGGAAGGAAGGCCATAATATTTAGACTGCAGCCCTGTAGATCTTACAACATTTTCTAGTCAGTACATGACAAGCCTGGCAGAATGGTATGGGCTGCAGAAAACAACTCATGGAGGTTCTCAGAATAAGCAGGGATTTTAACTTAATATGCAGAATATTTTTCTATCTTGTTAGGATTAAAGATCCTACAGAGATGTGTCTAAAGTAAATTATTCTGAAAAATCACCTTTGATAAATATATGTGTATGAAACTGGATGACTATGTATGGACACCCATGGAAAGTAGGCTGAGCTCTGGCTGGGCAGGTATGTTGTTCTACATATTCCTGTCAAGGACGAGTGTAAATCACAGAATTATGCCCAGCAAATATTTATGACTAGTGGGTATTAGACGCTGGAGGAGGAAGACCCTCATGTTTTGGCCCTGACTAGGTTACTTGCCCAGAAAGAAGGAGACCTAGACTCCCCAACCCAAAGGGGGTTTGAAATTTGTCTCTTGTACTTCCCAACATGACTCTAACTGCTATGCCACAGATTAGGCATTATCCAGTCTCTTTCTCTGTCTCCTGCTTGAATTTGACTGCCTAGCTGCTCAACAGAGGAAAATCTATGGGGCCAATGGGAGGACAAGGTACAGGATATGAAACTCTGAGATGGATCCTGCACTGAAAGTGTTGTGTTGTATGTGAGCGAGTGGGGAGTATACGGTATGGTCCTATGCATTCTAGATGGGACCCTTGCTCCCCAGTAGAACAGAAATTTTCCTACTGCTTTCCAGACATTTTGACATATGAATATTAAAGGCGAGGTGTTTGGGCCCAGTTTCAAGAGGAGGGATCCAAAAGGAAACTAGATCAGAACTCTCTAATTGGTAAACTGTGGGCCCTGGCAGTCATTTCTCCCACTGCCATGCAGCTGGAAAGGGCCCAACCTGTACTGCCAGCAGGGAGACTATGCACCATCAGCACAGTCTGTGTATTAGGGGCAGATCTTGGCAGGACCGCTCCCACAGCATGCAGCCTATGTAAAATATCAGGTCAGATTTATACTGGCTCTCATCCTGTCTCACTCACTCCTTTTCTATGTACCAAGCTATATTTCTGTAAATTTATTCAGATTTATGCAGCCTTGCAATCTGCTAGTTTTCATTCTGAGGAAGCTGGCAGAGATTCTGATCTCACACTAGTTCTTAAGGAACATAACTTAACTCGTATCAGAGGAGCTACTTCTACTTTATGCTAATGTGAGGGTAGATAGAGGCAGGAAGAGTAAGTCTAGATCAGTGTGACTTCTGGCAGACGATATATATTGCAAAAGTTTAGGATTTCTTAGACTTACCTCTGAACAGGAATTTGGTCCATACTCTCCAAATTCTGAAGCCAAAAAATATTTTTCATAGAAAAAGCTGTGAAACCAGAAAGTTCTCCTCTGATGTTACAAAGACTTTGAAAGTTTATTCTCAGAAGGCAGAGACTGTAGGCCTGATTCATATATTTATAGGAAACTGATAAGGTCACCTTACAATTACCTTATTTTGACACTGTTTATGCTGTGGCTGTTCCCTTTATTCCCTCTCTTACCAGTTGTTTGTCAGACAGTCTAGCTGCAAATATGAAAATGCAGAGATGATAATATAGGCATGTAGGTTGTTGAAATGCAGAGATGATAATATGAGTTTCACTATTATGTATATAATATTAGCCTGTCCCCAGGTACAGGTCCTGATGCTGAGTGTCTAAAAACCATAAATAAATAAAATTTGCTGGGAGATGTAACCAAGTATCTGACCATTCCCTCTGATGCACATAAAATTGAAGAGAAGTTTTCTGGAAACAAATGCATAGGCAAAAATCCAGGTTCTCTGTGGCTGCTAGAGACAATGCAAGGGAAGATGTGGAAACTAAAGCATGCAACTGAGAGTTCAAAGATTGGGGGAGTTGTGCTAAAGTAGCTATCCACTTCTCAAGCAGTCCTGTTTCTTTTCTGTGGCGACCGTGGAAAGAGGGGTCCTTCACTGAAGTTTCACATGAATAAATAAATAAAAACTGGACACCAGAGCTGGGCTGCCAGGAAGTCATGTTTGCATTGCAGGGCAGGCTTAAAGCTTGCTGTGGTCTCCAGTGTAGGATGTGCATTATGCTTAGAGGAAGCCTCAAGTGACAGAGAGCAACCCTATATCACCCCTGCACTTAGGGGAGCTCTTGGGAAGAAGAGCTTGTTGTTTCTCCTGATTCCCAGTTGCTTTTAACTTGGAGTATTTTGGAGACCCTGAATGACCTGCAGGCTGGAGAGAGAACAAAGATGGGGCTGCATAGTCCCCTGATACACTCAGTGAATCCTGTAGCAAGCAACTCTTGGATAAACCAAAAGATAAGGACCTATTGGATAATGCCTATTGGATGGATCTATAGATGCATCTAACTGAATTTAGATGAAATGAGCAATTAAGTTGTCTCATATCCAATTCTGACATTACCCAAGTTCCCTGTCTTTGTGTTTCATTGTTTCTTCAGAGAACGAGCATTCATTTTGCTGCCATCTTTGCCTTGCCAAGAAGGCAGCAACCAGATATTTTTTTGAAAGACCAGTCTTGGCCTGCATGTCAAACACCATAAAACATATACTAAAAATGGCTTTAAAACTAGGGCTCATTTCAACAAGAAAGGAAAAGGGGATGTGCTGCAGCATGGGAAAAGTTGATTTGATAGTCAAAAAACTACAAGGGCAAACATAGTAATGAACTTCCATATAAATGAGCTACCTTATAGTCACTAATATGCCAGCTTCTTCGTGGCTAAGATAGTCAACAACAGCTCTATGAATCTGTAGAAGTAGTTTGTGAATTATTAGGGGCAGAAAAAAAGAAAGCCTTGGCAGGTAGGGTGGTATTTTGAATAAAGACCAAACTTTAACATTCTTGCCCTGAGATGTAACCAAGGTGGTGTTGAAACATGTTAGCAGGGCAGTGCAAGGGAGCTCATATTATAGAAAACAGGAGCATTTAATTTTCAATTATAGTCATTGGGGCACTTTTCATGAGCACTGGAAAAACCGACAATTTTTTTATGAATGGGGATCATGAATCCAGGTGACAGTCTCAGAAATAGTGACTCACATACTGGCAAAGCAATATCATGCTGTTTCCTTCAGTGAAAAATGGCTAGGGCTGGCATCTGAAATCAATAAGCATCCACAGAAAATTATCTGAACATGTATCAAAATTATCTTGCTCCCAAAATATAACGCATCAAAATTACAGCAGTTGTAAATACAGATGTTGAAGTACTCTAAAGCTTGCAAGCAAATGTGCCTTCAGTCTTAATGTGCTATACAAGAACAAAAACATTACAGAACAGTTGCAGACAATGCAGTGGTGCAGATTTTAACCTCTGGAGCTACATAGTTGGCTCAAATTCACAGGCTCTGGCCAAATGTGGAAAGGAAATAAGTTTAATAAGAAAAAAATCCAATATGGTATTAAGATAACACAGAAAACTTCCAGCAAGGCAGGCAACTACAAAAAAACAAGGTAGAACAACATCAAATATAGGAGGCCATAAATAGAACTCTCAGGCAGTTTCTTTTACTAAGATGTCTGGCTTTTGCAGACACAGGAAATGAGTCCCACTTTCTAGGAGCTCCCTGTTGCATTTCAAAGTCTACCTGCACCTCTAGCCCACTGTAGTGTCATTACAGACACCCTGTCAGTTCGAGAGCTATCACCTCTCACAGGATGGAGGTGCACAATCCTCACACTGCCCATTTTATGGGCTGGCCCCTGTGAGATGGTTAGACACTCATGTTTGCAGGTACCAGAATGAAAACAATAGTAAGTTTTAACCTGAAGTCAGATGTCTTTTTGTACTTATCAAGTTACTTTGGTTATAGAAGTAGTTATTGCCAGGGACCTACTTGTAATTTTTTTGGAAGAGCCTTGATATTGAGAAGGGCTAGTACCTGCCTATGGGAAAAACACCAGTGATACCAGTTAGCACCTTCCTCTCTTCACTGGGGCCAGAATCTGATCTGAGTAACACCTATTCTACATAAGTGAAAACCAGAGGGAATATTTACAGGATAAGGTGCTATTCAATGTAAAGATGGTAGAATCTGGCCCAAAATGAAAGTTGAAAAGTTCAAACACTGGGCCTGCTCCACAGCGAAGATGGGCTAAAGAAGTAATGGTTATTATTACCACTGATGTCCTATCAATCCATTCCCTGGGCTTCAAACCTAAGTGAAAGGGACCAGTAGTGATTCATAGTCACAGGGAAGAATATGTCATTCTGTCTGTTGCTCAACCCATTTCTCTCTCATTCTCCACAGTAACTGTGACTGATTTCCTTCTCCCCTGAAACCTGTCACAGATTTTCATTATAAAATTAATGACCTTGGATAGCTTATCAGAGCATTGATCCTGAGCCACAGGTAAGGAACATTTGGTGTGGGGCTGTGCAAAGTTGGTTCTTCTGATCCTAATGCTGCCTGTATGATGAGTACCATCAGAAAGCTATTTGACTTTGCATCAGCTACCTTAAGAGTCCATTCTGGCAGCCACAGCCTGCCTACACACAGAGCAAACCAGTGAAAGCTTTTGTATCGGCTGCTGCAGAGGGGCAAAAGATATTATATCCACTCTACACTGCCTAAGGATTTGAAGGGTAATTATCTGTGGCTGAATTGTCCTTAAAGCAGTTTTGTACATCAGAGGAATGCAAAATTGTTCTATCATATCAGAGGAGCCTACATGGTTGCTTATACCACAGATTATCACGATATCATAGCATAATGCCTTGCTTAATCTGGAAAGTTTATGTGTGTGTAGTTTGTGTGTAGGAGAGAGGGGTGGAGATTGACTGAACAGGGAGAGGAAGGAGCATATCTTTTCCAACTGCACCATCTTTCTTGCTGTAGAGCTTTCCAGTGGCTTTGCAGTGAGCTCACAAACTGATCCAGCTTGGGGAACTACTGTTCTTTTTTTATTGGCACACAGGAAAAATATTCTCCCATCTTAATGACTTGTGTGTATTTTACTAGTAACATTGATCTTTGAAGAAATGTTTAATAGCCGAGCTGCCTTTTGTATCTGTAATGCATATCAGTAAGAATTTCTCCTACTCTACTTGAAATAGTAGAGTAGTCAGGGAGGATACAGGGAATCTTTTTCTCCAAGTATCTTTTGTTTTGTCTTTGAAATCTTTGACCTACAACCGCAGGAGATTCAGGATCTGAGAAGAAAACGTCAGTTATTTTTTTCAGTGCCTTTGAATGCTTGCATTAATCTTCCATGTGTAGGTATCTGATACTTCTGTTAGTAACCGGGATGGATGCATCCCTACCAGACAAGTATGCTGGGGTGGGCAGAGAACAAAGAGCACTTGCCAACTTTTTAAAACCAATATTTTATTAGCCCATAGCCATTCAGTTAGTCACAAGTATAATAATTTATTCATACCAGTGCCTGTACAGGAATATAAGTAGCCAAACCTTTTGCTGCGTTGTTCTCTGTGTTACTGGTCTTCTCTAAAGGTTTCACTTAAACCCATCACTTTATATTTACATTACCAATTTATTATTCAAAAGATAATTCACTATACAAAACACATGCTTCAATGTTTTCCAAGAATTGTTGCTAGCTCCTGTTCTGGGTTCACCTGTATAGAACTGGATAGACAGTCCATTACAGGAGCTAAGAGTGCAATTCAAGTTTAACCCTGTTTTCCTTCAGTCACGTAATAGTGGTGTAGTGTAGGCCCCTTACTTAAACTGGGTCCCTGAACATCCACCAGTGCTAAAAGAGTTGGAGAGAAGGTCACACCTTAGAGTCTTCTATGATACTTCACTAGTTCATGATAGTGAACTAGTCATAGCTTGCTTCTGTTACTAAGGATTAAAAGCACACAGGGCTAAAATCACTGTTGGTTATAGCAGCTTCATCACAGGAGACAGTAGGAAGTTGTGATAAAAGATATGTTTGTCAAAGATTGCTGGAATTGCCTAAAAATTATTTGGTGCTGGAAGGGAAACAGCATTGCTAAGGGATTCATTTATTACCCACATCCATGACACAGTGCCACTACAAAGCTCTTGTGGAAACCCCACTAATAGAAATGAAAAGTGGAAAGACGGCAGTAATGGAAACATGGGCCCACCCCTCGTTAGCAGTGAATCTCCACGTGGTCAAAAAATCCCATTGTAGCAGTAAATCTTTTTCTGTATCTGTTCTTTACTGGGGACCAATTACCTTGTATTGTCACTGTGATTTGCTGCCACTCTGGTAATACTCTGAAATCTGGCTGCAAATATCCATGCTTTCATGAGATTTAAAACACAAGTATAATAGTCTTATACTTTTCCTGTGGAAAATAAAGAATAGCCTATATTTCATCTAGCTTCTGCCACCTGCTAGATTTTCATTGTCTTTTTTTTCTACTTTCACTTGCACTAGCGTTATTGGAAATTCACACTAGGTCAAACACTTTGAAGTTGTGGTTTTCAAGCTTTATTTATAGTTATTGAAGTCTTCCAGTTCCCGTGTGTGTGTGTGTGTGTGTGTGTGTGTGTGTGTGTGTGTGTGTGTGTGTGTGTTTAGTCAAAAACAGCACCAGAGGGTCATTTTGGTAAATAAATTATTGTGATTATTGGATGGCAAGTGAAAAATGTTGACTGAGTTTTTATAGACTGAATTATGCATAGGAGGGGAAAATTTTATTGCAGTTTTGCAGAGTGAATACAAATGCAAACATTAACATTGCAGATCCACTTCTACCTGAAAGCTCCTGCACAAACAAGAGAGGTGTGAAATTACAGCGCTCAACAACTTCAAAAGAGATGAAAAATTATGTGCTTATTATTTAAAATGCAAACAATCAATACTTTGATCAGAGTTTGTTTTGGCATTTTGAATGAGTTTATACCTGTGTGATGCAGATAGCTCTCCCCAAGTCTCACAAATGTTATCCAGGTCTTTGCTGCAGTCTTCCTTGTATTCCCCCTGGGACTTAATAACACAATGTCAGTGAGTAAGTATCTCCAATTTAACAGTGATTCATGATTAGTTTAAATTCATCAGAAAAAATGGGAGCCTAGGGCATGGACTGGGAGAAAATGTCTTCTAGATTTTGCCTGGGGTTCTTACTGTATCAACTCTCACAGTTAAGTTTGTTACGGTCCTGTTTAGCTGGAGGCATGATATGTACAGTACTCTTGCTGTTGTCGTATAATTATTTTAGAAAAGAGAAAACAATGCAGGTAGAGTAGATAGTGGAGGATGGGGATTGCCTTGGTGCTATTTCTGGAGTAATTTCATTCTGTTTTATAGAATGATTTTGGGCATGAAAAGTGTTTGTCGGATATTGCTCATAAATTAAGCCAATAAATCAAGTAGTCTTGAAAGCGTACATGATATGCTAACTACAGAAGATTATCCAGCTACTTTTCTACTACATATAGCAAGAAGATGAGGCTAGGAAAAACACATTAGTAGGCCTGGGTTAATCTGAAGATGTTTGGGTTGAGGTTCTTTGTTAAATCAAACTGTAAACTGAGCTTGACCCAAGACCACGCGAGAGCATCCATTGACTTCAAATGTCTTTGGATCCACCTAATCATTTGGGATACTACAATTAACACTACAGTGACAGCTTCAAATACCCCCTTAAACTCTGTTGCCTACCTCCAGTGATTGAAATGCCTGACAACAGTGATGCTGCTGGTGGCATGCTTTGTTGGCCAGTATGGTTTTCCTGTGTGGCCCCATTTGTATGCACCTGTTGTTTCATGCTTTATACTTTAGATAGGAAAGGGATTGGGATTTTGTTTCATGTTAGTATAGGTCCTAATACAACAGAGTCCTGGTCCATGAGTGAGGCTTGTTAGCAATACAAATAAAATATAATGGTAATAAGAAACATAGAAAATATGGCTAGAAGGGACCTCTAGAGGTCATCTAGTCCAAATGTAGGAATGCCATATTGTACAGGTTTGACTGAACATTGCAAGATAGCTTGCAAAAACAATACATAAGATTAATTTAAGGAATTGACTAAACATAGGCGGGAGAGGGTAGCCTCACATTGGACAGTCCTTAAGAAACAGTGCTAAAGCTAACATCCCCCCTCTGACATCTGTTGCATTTCCTGACCTAGCTTATCTCATCCCAACTTGTAAACCCAGGGAATGTCCAAGGCTCAGAAATGGAGACAAAGGATATTGCTGGCTTGATTAAGGTCAGTCACTCAAGGACAGAGAGGGAAAGCTAAGGTTAACTGAAACTCCAGAGGTTAGATCTGCTTAACTGCAAAACAAGGAACCTTTAGGTAAGACACATATGTATAGACCTTTTTATTGTTTCATAAAATCCTTTTTCCACTTGTTAAGATTGATAGTACTTTGGTTTAAGCAGGTTACTTTGAGTCCCTGTAATCAACTGGTCACATGCTCCTAAAGAGGGAGGCCACACGTGTCCAAATCTAGTTGGTTGGTTGGGGAAGTCCAGTTGACACACAAGGTATTATACCTTGTGATTCCCTCTAGGAACATATGAGTCATGTGATTCCACCCCTGAGAAGATGATGGCACAAAGTCTTAAAGGGCAGTGACTCATGCTTGAGAAGGGGTCAGAAATCTGTACCCATGTCAGAACTCAGACTTTGTGTCCTAGGGAAATATTAGGTCCATAAAAAGTAAATTCACTTAAAGCAGTCATCACCAACTGGTGCTTTAAGTGATCTCAGAGCCTCTTGTAGTCAATCTGAGGCTGGGGTGGGGGGACTCCCATCATTGTGCGCACCCTGGCAACCTGATACCTTGTGTCCAGCTGCCGGCTGGGCAGGTGACAAGGCTCAGCCCAGTGTTGGGACACACTTGGCATCAGGCCACTCCAGGGGGGGCTGGATCAGGGCTCAGGATGCAAAGCCCAGCCCACAATGGCAACTGCCTCGGTCATAAACAGATGAGGGGGCAGATGCCCCTCCCCAAAATGCCAGGCAGCACGGGTGGCTGCAGTAGGTGTGAGGGAAGGAGTAGGACTGAAGCAGGCCCTACACAGCTGTAGCATGAGATGGAACCATGAGCAGCTCATCTGGGGGGCATGGGGTGGCAGGGCATGCACCCCAGGAGGGCACAGGGGGGCATGTACCCTGGATCTGCACACCAGCTGGGCCGGCTGCTGCTGTAGGCTGGGGCTGGGGTACACTGGGAGGCAGTGGGACCAGGGCTAAGCAGAGGGATGCAGGCACCTGAAAATTCACTGTAGCTGTCCCTCCCAGCACCGCCACTGCTTGGGGTGACCACAGCACAGCCCAAACTGCTGTGATGAAGTGCACTGCATTGCCTTCCAGCCCTAGCCCACCCCCTTCCCCATGCAGATCCTGGGGGGAGGGGGCGAGGGAAGGGAAAAGCAGCGCCATGCTTTTCACAGCAGTGGTATGGGCTGTGCTGTGCTGCAGTTGGGCCAGGTGGTGGTGGCACTGAAAGGTGGGGGTATGGTGAATTTTAGGTTGCTTCACATAGCCTCACATTCCAGTCCCAGCCCACAGTGGCAGCTGGCCTGGCCAGCATGCAGATCCAGGGGCACATGCCCTGCTGTGCCCTCCTGGGGTGTGCGCCCCCCCCGGTAACCCCCAGACAAGCCATTCATGACTTTGTCCCACGCCTCACCTGTGCAGGGCCTGTCCCTGCTCCAGCCCCCTCCCTCCCTCTCTGCCAACAGGGGGAAGATCAATGCCCCAGCAGTGAAGGAGGAAATGGAGCTAGGGCTGGGGCCTTGATCTGCCCCCCACCCAGCCCTTTCCCCTGCCCCTTCCCCACAGGCTTACCTGCTGGGGGGGGCATGCCCCCAGATAATTTTTTCTCCTTCTGCCTCAATCTGCCCCTCCCCCTTCCCTCCTCACAGACTTACCAGCTGGGCTGGGGCCAGGGGTTGGCACATCGTAAATTTTGGGCAGCTAGCAAACTGTGGAGTGGATGCCTCTATGGTCAGGTGGGTGGCCAACTGGCTTAGGGACCACACCCAGAGAGTGGTGGTGGATCGTTCCTTCTCAGCCTTGAGGGAGGTGAGCAGTGGGGGTCCCACAGGGTTTGGTCCTTGGACTGATATTATTCAATATCTTCATCAGCGATTTGGACAAGGGTGTGGAGAGCACCCTCTTCAAGTTCACTGATGATACCAAGTTACGGGGCAAAGTTAGTACACCGGAGGGCAGGGAGGAGATTCAGGCTGACCTGGACAGGTTGGATCAATGGGCAGAGATAAATAGGATGCAATTTAATAAAGATAAATGTAAGGTACTCCACCTGGGATGGAGGAACCCTCAGCGCACCTATAGGTAGGGGAGTGTCCTTCTCAGCAGCTCAGAGGCAGAGAGGGATCTTGGAGTCATAACTGACTCCAAGATGAACATGAGCCGGCAGTGTAACGAGGCCATCAACAAGGCCAGTCACACCTTGTCGTGCATTAGCAGTTTCATGACTAATAAAACAAAGGAGGTGATGCTCCCCCTCTGTGCGGCACTGGTCAGGCCGCAGTTGGAGTACTGTGTCCAGTTTTGGGTGCCGCACTTTAAGAGGGACGTGGGGAAACTCGAGAGAGTCCAGAGGAGGTCCACTCGCATGATTAGTGGCCTTCATGTTAGACCCTATGGGGGGAGGTTGAGAGAGATGAATCTCTTCAGCCTTCACAAGAGACGGCTGAGGGGAGATCTTGTGGCTGCCTATAAATTTATTAGGGGAGGTCAATGGGGAATAGGGGAAGTGCTGTTTACAAAGGTGCCTCAGGGAGTGTCTTGGAATAATGGGTGTAAACTAGTTGAGGGTGGATTTAGGTTAGATATTAGGAAGAAATGTTTCACAGTAAGGGTGGCCAGGATCTGGAATGGGCTTCCAAGAGAAGTGGTGCTATCACCTAGCTTGGAGGTCTTCAAGAGGAGGCTAGATAGTTACCTGGCTGGGGTCATCTGACTTCAGTCCTCTTTCCTGCCAGGGGCAGGGGGTCAGACACGATGATCCATTGTGGTCCCTTCCAACTCTACAATCTATGAATCTTGGATTGCTTTTAAATGCCAAAGGTGATCTCCTACTTAAAAAGGTTGGAGACCATCCACTTAAAGGGACTAACTCTCATTAAAGGCAGTTCTGTTATTTCAGTAAGTGTGTTTGTGGCACTGCACCTGTGGTGCCTGCCACTTAAAGCAACGGAGCCAGCAAGTGCTTGATTAGGGTGGCCATTTTAGGACTTAGCACACACAGTCTGGGGCAGCAGTCTGCTGCTAGCAGCCAAGGGAGTAACATTAGCTGGCTGAGCAATTGCTCCTAGAACAACCTTGGAGGTAAGGGCAGGAGCTTTGGGGATGGCAGGAGGCTCCTGGTCCTGGGCATGATGTGAAATGTCACCTTTCCAGGGAAGGGGGGGGTCTGGTGGGACTGTCTATGGTGGGACATTTCCCAAGAAATACCAGACCAGTTACCCCCTGCCCCAGGTGAAAGGCAGGTAGGGGTGCCTTAACCTCAGCTCCCACCATTTGGTGGGTAATTGTGAGAGCAGAAAGGGGCCAGGTGCACCTATAGAGAGGTACCTGAGCCCAGCAAGGGTGTGAAATCCCAGAGGCCCCAGGAGGGGTAGTATTTGGTGTTGAGGCAGGTACAGAGCAGGATGCAAAGAAGCGTGCAAAAGACTGTGAGTGAATGAGGCTCATAGTAGGGCTGTTGAGGGAAGTTTCAAGGGCTGCACCACAGGTGTATTGAGTAGGGCTGCGAGGGGCAGCTTGAAAGGCAGTACACGGGCCATCCACATGAGTGAGATAAGGATTCAGTTGCCCAGTGTGGGGCTAGGGGCACAGTCAGATCAGTGTTTGGCACAAGGAAAAGCCATGTGGAGAAGTGGAGCTCGAGTGAACTGAAGTTGCTGTGTGCTGACCCAGAGTTAGAGTAGCAAAGCCTATTGGCAAAGTGGGGTTGCTTGAGAAAGCAGGGTAGTAGAGAGTGGCCCAATGATGGGAAGTGTGCAAGAGGCCCCTGTGACAGTGGGGTGGAGTCACTGTGAGTATGAGAGCAGCCTAGCAGTGTATTGAGTCTGCCCCGGCCTAAAGCTGGGGAGCAATAATAATCTGGATGCCATCTGTGGGGCATGGGCCATGTTGTAGGAAAGGTAGGGAGCTGTGGATAGTGCCCCCTGGCATTGGGGTACTGAAGAGGCAGCCTCCCATTTAATATATTATGCTAACTTTCAAGTCATGTCACAGGCCAGCTGGACACTGTGAGTGCATCAATTTTATCACAGGCCAACTGGCCTGTTTTGTTCAGTTTCAGATCGAGAAGGCAAAGTTGGGAGTGAAATAAAGGCAAATTTATTATAGCTTACACACACACAACAGTTAACAGAAAGATAAATGTGATAAGCAGATAATGTACTATTAAAGAGCTAATAGTAAATAACAGATAATACCAACAGATAGATAGATCAATTCTGTTGCAGACCAACTGGGCACTGCGAGAGTATTAGCCACCAGGCTGTTCAAAACAACAGACAGACAGACATGGGTTGGCAACTTATCGATAGTCCCTCAATGCCAGGCACGCATTGAATGATTCCAGTGAAGTCAAGCGTCCCTGATTGCTGTCAGAGGGATTACCGGGAAAGGTCCCTTGATCAGGATCCGATCTTCACTTACACCAGGAGTCCAGGGTCCGGGCGTGGAATAGAAATGACCACTCTGTTCCCTCCTTCCTGCTGGTCATGTGATGCATGCGCTTTTTATATCTAGTTTTATGTTAATCAGTTGGCTTTAGAGCCACTCACAATGTTGTGGCTGTTACCCTATGGGATTGAATAGCTGTTACTTTATGGGATTGAAAGGTGTTAAAAATTATCATAAAAGATTACTACCTAGACTCGGGTTTATCCAATAAGCAAATCATAATGCAGCACCTTTAGGTCTGAAATTGACATTGCTCTGCCCAAACCCCAACCCCTTTTAGGTTTTCTTTGAATATGCATCCCTGGAATGTGTTGGGTATGCCAGGCAGTTGGATCCAGTTTTTTATCATTAAAGCTGAAACTTGAGCAGAAACTGCGAGGTCAGCTAATCTTGCATCTACAGCTTTGCCTATGGGGCTCAGTCAGTTCCACAAACCGTTAATTTTATCATTTTGGGTAAACTTATGACAGACAAGTTACATTTTTAGTTTACAAACTTACAAGCTTTATATTAACTAATATTACCTGTTTAGGCAAAATACCAAATGCCTCTAAGAAGCTCATATTTATTGCTTATTAATCCCTCTGGTTGTGGCCATCATAGTCACGGCAGGAAAGTCAGGGCAGACTGCCCTAGGCAAGTGAGTGGGCTATCATGAGTTCTAGCCCCAGGAAGGCCCACTGTCACAGTGTTAGAGGGTGGTCTGGCTCTATGGCTAGGGACAAACTTTACATATAAACTGGTTTAAGTGATCAGAAACTGGTTTAAACCTGTAACAAAACAGATGTTCAGTGCACATAAACAAGTTTCAAAATGGCTGAAACCAGTTTAAGATAAACCTGGTTGAATGTAGTATCAGACTTAACTGATTTGGCTCAAACTGGTTTATACAATGTCTGTCCCAGACCCCTTCCTGGTTTAAGTTAAATCAGACTCCCCCAGCATCCTGGCATGCTTTCTGGGCTGGGCAGGGCTCTCTGCTCCACAGCAGGGCTGGCCCCTCCCCTCTGCTCCCTGGCAGCAGCTCTGGCACAGACTGCAGGCATCTGCCTGGCTTTTGTTCCCCACCTCCCCTCTAAGTATGGGTACCCTGTCCCCTCTGCTTTACACAGACACCTCTTGGCATTAGCTAACATACCACATGCTAGCTATGGTCCGTGCAGTGGCAGATGGGACAAAGGCAGAATCAACAGGTAGCTGGTAATGTCCCTCTGTTTTCTTAATGTGGTGATAAACACCAAGTTAGGGGTGATAAACACTGTGTCATCAATTCCCTAATCAGAGCATCCTCCCAGGGCCTGGCCACACTCATCTCAGCTCAACACTGTGGAAGGGAAGGGAAGGGAAGGGAAGGGAAGGGAAGGGAAGGGAAGGGAAGG
>JAGPOW010000261.1:183487248-183522525 GCA_030014935.1 Caiman crocodilus
CTGCTACAAACCCGTGTTGGTTTCCCCTCAGCATAATTTGTCCTGGTGGGCTCTCGCATATGTGAACCTTGATAATTTTTTCAAAGACTTTGCCAAGGATGGAGGTGAGACTAACTGGCCCATAGTTGCCTGGGTCCTCCTTCCTCCCCTTCTTGAAAATGGGTACCACATTGGCCCTTTCCCAGTCCTCCGGGACTTGGCTTGTGCGCTATGAGCGGTCAAATATTCCCGCCAGCAGCTGTGCAACGACGTCGGACAGTGCCTTCAGTACCCTCGGATGGAGCTCATCCGGGTCTGCCAACTTAAAGGCATCCAGTTCTTTGAAATGACTCTGCACCATCTCAAAGTCTACACTTGGTAGTCTGGCACCATGCTGCTACCTCTCTACAATCCCAGTGAGAGCCTTGTGCTGCCCCTCACTTAGGAACACAGAGGCAAAGAACTCATTGAGGAGTTCAGCCTTGTCCCCTCTGTCCATCACCAATTGCTTCTGTCCATTTTGTAGGGGTCCTATTCCTCCCTGGGCCTTCCTTTTACTCCCTAAGTATCTAAAAAACAAGTTTTTGTTATCCTATACTTGGGATGCCATCCTCAGCTCCATGGTAGCTTTGGCCCATCTAACTGCCTCCCTACAAGCACGAGCAGAGGAGGTATACTCCTCTTAGGTGATCTCTCCTTGTTTCCACTTTTTATGTGCTCCCCTTTTGGCCCACAGGCTGCCCTGGATTTCTCTGGTCAGCCAAGGAAGCCTCCTAGCCCTTTTCCCTCTTTTTCCTTGCATTGGAATTGTCTCCTTTTGTGCCCGAAGGATCATTTCCTCTTGGGCTCCCATCACTTCAAAACTCCTGCTCGGCAGTGCGTCCTTGACTAATCGCCTGAGTTCATTGAAATCAAGTTTCCTGAAGTCTAGCATTTTCACCTTACTAGTTACTTTACCCACTCGACGTTTTATGAAGAATTCTATTATTAGGTGATCACTGTCCCCCAGATGGCTACCGATCTGTAGTTACCATGTTATCTGCTGTTGCCAATATCAGATCCAGTAAGGCATTCCCCCTAGTAGGACCGTGTACCTCCTGTGTCAGGTGGAGGTCCTGTACACAGGTTAGAAACCTGCATGAACGATTGGACTTTGCCGTCTGCATCTCCCAGCAGATGTCCAGGTAGTTTAGGTTCTCCATGACTACCACCTCCTTAGCTTTTATGGTCTCCGATTTAATGCAGGTTTGATACATTTGTCTGGGATGTTTTAGACAAGGTTATAGGATTAAGTGATCTCCTGAAATTCCCTCCAATACTATTTTTTTTTATGATTCACTGTTTCTACATAGGTCAGATACAGACATTACACTCTTTTACCATTAAAAGGGATCAGAAACCAGTCTATACCTGTAACTGAACAGAAGTTTGGCACACAGACTGGCTTAAAAATGATGGAGTCTGATCTAAGATTCATGTTCCCACCCCAAAGGATAAATGCATGTTCTGTTCACTACCAATCTAAACTATGCCATTTACAGCAAACCATGGAACTTAGATTGATTCTGCCTCTGGCTTTTTGATTGTTTGTACCTAGCTATTAGAACTATTCCACAGCCATTTTTAACATTAGAAATGACTGAAATTTCTGCTTCTGCCTGGGCTAAGCCAAAAGGCAATTTATGATGTGAATGTGTTTTCAATTAAATACTTTCTTCTAGAAAAATAAAATTTCCAATGGTTCACTACCTCACTTCCATCTCTGCCAAAAGACATTTTTTAGGTAAATGGGTTTA
This sequence comes from Caiman crocodilus, assembly GCA_030014935.1. Lineage (NCBI taxonomy): Eukaryota > Metazoa > Chordata > Crocodylia > Alligatoridae > Caiman > Caiman crocodilus. The sequence goes on from JAGPOW010000261.1 coordinate 183,489,024, forward strand.
CAAAGCTCATCTAAGCTTGATACTGTCCCTGTAAAAAAAAATTGCTATGTCTAAAAAAAACAACTATCACTTAATGATGTATTATGTAGACAGGTCAGTAGATATCGAATTGCTTTGTGTACCCTCACAGGAAATACTCATGCCTTCATGTACTGTGAAATTCCATAGGACTAAATGAACTACATCTGTATGCAGAGATATGAAGTACTTCCATTTGATCTTTAAAAGGTGTAATGAAAATCTGATGGGCTTTTTTTCATTATATCATCTTTGTGGTATCATATTGACTAGTTACAGAAAGATAAATTTACAAAATATCACCTAGGTAAATTGTCTCCAAATGTTTGTAAAATGTGTCACATTTATTTGATTTAATTGATGAAGTGGATCATATTGACTAGTCAATAGGTATGGCCACATCCTGTTTTGGGGTAGAAGTAATCTTAAAACAATGCTAAGTGCTAAATAATATCAGTTGTTTTCTGAATGGCTGATCTGGCAGCTTTCAGTTCTAAACTATGTTGCTACGTGTTACGTGCAGCAGATGTACACAGGAGAACCACATACCAAGGCTTAGAGGTAGCAGAACTAAAGGAACTTTGAGACAGCAGGAGCTAAGTTAAATCACCTTCTAGTTGAATACAGTAGTTGAATACAGTAGTTGAATTCAGTCCTCATATTTTAGGTATAGAGCTAGACTCTGCCCTCTTTTAAGCCAGTATATTTTAGTTCTAGTCAAAGTATAATTCAAAGGCAATTTGTCTTAACACATAGGTCACTGAAGCAAAATTAATGATAGTCTGATGAAAGTTTACATCTAAATTTTTTTTGCAAAAGATCGATGAAGGCTGAACTATAAACCTCAGATTCCTATATCCAAATCAACAGCTTTGCAGTTAATTTCTCCCCCGTGTATTCACTACACATGGAGGTGGGAGAGAAGAAGTTGCAAGGTTGTTAAAAAATATAAAAGATTTTAGCCTTTTGTACACAAGAAGGAAAAATATAAATTACCACAGTGCTTACTGTGTCAAATATCTAAAATGTCAATGTTCTAAGTGATCTTAGTCTGAGGACTGTGCCATTGTTTAGCCCACTTGATTTCAGGGAGCCCCAACCCTATTTCAAAAACATCATGGCTCCACAGCTTCTTTTCAGCTTTAAGTTCCTTTATCCTTTGGCCCAAGAGGCCTTTGCTTTCAATCGCAAAAATCATTAAAGAAGAAATATCATGTTCAATGAAACATGAAAGAATTGGAGAACCTAACTCCTTCCTCCTGATGGCACTTTGAACATTTCTTCTAGTTGTAAGGTTTTAGAAGCTTTGCCAGAATCCAAGACTTAAAGCTCTCCCATCCTCTCTTTCAGAACTGTGGGATTTCTGATTTATTTTGTTCCATTATTTAAATGCTATACATTGAGGATTTGAACTCTGAGGCCATATCCAGATGAGCGCGGATGTGCCTCTTTCCTTGCCTCAAACACCTTTGAGGTGGGGCAAGAGGCACATGTGGGAACGAAAAAATGTTCCCTGCACTGCAAGTTTGCAGTTTAAAATCTAAGTTTAAAAAAGCGGAGCAGGGCACAGTCCCAGACCTGAGCCCTGAGGCAACTGGAGACTGAGTCCTCTATGGAGATGCTTTGCCTGCCAGAGTGTCTCTGTGGTTGGCCCCTTGCCCTGGTGCTGAAACACGTGTCTGGCCAGGCTGCGTGTTTCAGCACCAGGGCTCCAATGCCGGTGAGTAAGGGGTCAGGGCACCTGGAGGAGGGTGGTGTGGATCATGGGGGGGACCCCTGCAGGCCCAAGCCCCCCTGACCTCTACCCTGGCTGGCCCCTCCCCGCACCAACCCCCTTGGGGCCCCCAACCTCTTCCCTGCCTGACCCCATCCCCTCAAGCCCCCCAATCCCTGTCCCCCACCCCACAGTTTTAAAAAAACAAAACCGAAAAAACCCTGGCACTTACTGGCAGCTCCAACTGCTGCCTGGCTGACTGGGGCCCCATCCACACAGTGCTGGGCAGAGGGGGGTCCCAACAGCCCCAGCCCAGGCCCTCCTGCCCATCCCTGCAGTCCTGTGCTGCCTGGGGTATCTGCTAGGAGGCCCTGAAGCACCCCCACCCCTGCTTCTAAGGTAAGCAGAGGCTTTTTTTCCATTCTGGGGGGTTTTGTCCTGTGGTTTTTTGGGTTTTTTTTTATTGATGGTGCCTAGGGTTGTGGGGTAGCCATGGGGGCCTGCAGGTGAAAGTTGGGGGGTAAGACTGGGTGGGACAGCTACTGGGGGATCTGGGGAAGCAGGGGGGGGCTGAGTGGGGCAGCCATCGGGGGGGGCTGCAGCAGCTGGTGGGGGATGGGGCCAGGTGAGGCAGCAATTGGGAGGCTGCAGTGGGGCATGTGGGTCTTGCAGGGGGGTGATAGTCCCTTGTGTGGGGGCTGTAACCCCTCTGTGGGGGGCATCACTCCTGTGGGAGGGCAGCAGAATATATATTCATGAAACATGTATTTAGAGTTTACTTTATTATGATAAGAAATATGCTTTAACACTGTAGATATATCCTTAAAACATTGCCCAACTGATCGCTGTCTCTGTCTCACTCACTTTCTCTCTCTTTATAGTGGTGTTTTGTTTTACTTGTGGAGAACATGGATTGGGCAGTATTTTACAGAGTGACTTTCGGATTTTTTTTTTTTTTTTTATCAGGGATTTTTCAGTTTCCAAATAGGGAACACCAGAATTCCTGCTGGGGAGGCCAGTGGCAGGACTTTGCCTGCTCAGAGCTGGCACCTTGGACCCAGCTGGCTCTGGCTGACCTCCTGGCCAAACGGCGCCAGGAGGACATGCTTTGACAGTTCGAAGCAGGCCACCACACCTGAAACATCTTCCAGGCAATAGCTTCCCAGATGGCTGGGCAGAGGGCACATGTGGCAGTAGTGCCAGTATAGTACCCAGTCAGGGTCAGATGACTCTTCACTTCTGCCCATATAAAACACTGCAGAGGAGCTGAACATATCTGGGCAACAGGGCTCAATCACAACTCTGACTGAACTTGAGGAGAAAGGGCCTGGGGGCAGGGGCTGTGATGTGGGGGGACAATATATGCACCCCCAGATCAGATTGGGCAAACCCCAGTCCACAGTTCCCTTCCCTCCCCCATCCTCCCTATCTTCCTGCAGGCAACGCTGGGGTTGGGGCTGGGCTGCATTAGCTTAGCCCCAGTCATATGCAGAGATTGACAGAAATTAGCTAAGGTGTTCCGCTTTGGAGCACCTTCATCTGATTCCTTCATTAGATGAGGGTTAATTTGTCATGCCATTGGCCCCTACGACTAGGTCACAAAATCCTTAGATGCAGGTGTTGTGGTGGATGTACTCTTTCTGGACTTTAGGAAAGTCTTCAACACTCTCTCTCACCCCACTCTCATCAAAAAATTAGGTGACTGTGGCATTGATGCCTACACAGTCAGATGGGTTGCAAATTGGCTGGAGGGCTGCACCCAGAGAGTAGTGGTGGACAGGTCATTTTCATCCTGGAGGGATGTGGGCAGTGGGATTCCCCAGGGCTCAGTCCTCAGGCCCACACTGTTCAACATCTTCATCAGCAACTTGGACAAGGGGGTGAAAAACATCTTGTTCAAGTTTGCTGATGACACTAAGATGTGGGGAGAAATGGGCACATTAGAAGGGAGGGACAGGCTACAAGTAGGCCTGGACAGGTTACAAGGGTGGGCAGATGAGAATAGAATGGGTTTCAATAATGACAAGTGCAAGGTACTGCACCTAGGGAGGAAGAACCAGCAGCATACCTACAGCCTGGGGAACTCCCTTCTTGTCAGCACAGAGGCAGAAGAGGACCTTGGAGTCATTGATTCCAAGATGATCGTGAGCCACCAACATGAGGATGCAGTTAGTAGGGCCAACTGCACCTTGTCATGCATCCACAGATGCATCACGAGCAGGTCCAAGGAGGTGATCCTCCCCCTCTATGCAACATTGGTCAGGCTGCAGTTGGAGTACTCCATCCAGTTCTGCACGATGAACTTCAGGAGGGATGTGGACAGCATCAAGAAGCTCCAAATGAGGGCCACTCATGATCAGGGGGCAGCAGGGCAGACCCTACAAGGAGAGGATATGGGACCTGAACCTGTTAAGCCTTCACAAGAGAAGGCTGAGAGGAGATCTGGTGATCATCTATAAACTTACCAAGGGGCACCAGCAGGGAACAGGAGAGACCCTTTTCCCTCCCAAGTACTACTAGGAGTAACTAGGAATAACAGCCGTAAGTTGACTGAGAGTAGGTTCAGGCTGGACATCAGAAAGCACTACTTCACAGTCAGGGTACCTAGGATCTGGAACCAACTTCCCAGGGAAGTCGTGCTTACTCCTATCCTGGGGGTCTTCAATAGGAGGCTACATAATCACTTTGCTGGAGTTATTTGACCCCAGCATTCTTTCCTGCCCATGGCAGGGGGTTGGACTTGATGATCTACTCAGGTCCCTTCCAACCCTACCAACTATGAACACTTGATTTTCCTCCCACCCTGACCCAACAGGTGAATGTCTGTTGAGTCAGGGCGGGGCTGGTCTGACTTATGATGCTTTAATGTAAAGCGCCATAAGTTAGAGCAGGGGCTTGCACTTCTGTCAGGCCCTGTGTGACACAGGAGATTGGACATGATGAACCTATAGTTTGGCCCAGCAAATGGCAGCTCTTATGTTCTTAAATTTTGCTCTGCCCAAAAGTAAATTGGAAAGCATTTGTTTTTAGCATAGATACATTGTATGAAGACACTAACATGCCTGATGCATAAGGCTGCCTGTGGGAGCAACAGAAATATTTCTAATCTTGATCCTTACAGATCACAGTGTAGAAATATCAGCATGCTAATCTCAAAAACTGTTGCATCAATGGAGGGGATGCTATAAAACAGCATTTGGACCTGTGTAAAAGTATGGCACTTACCATGCAGTCCTTAACATTGATAACTACTGTAGGGGACACAAAGAGGAACAGAAGAGCCATTTATGCAATTGAGAAATATGAGGCTCCTAAAAATGTTGTAGTCATGCAAACTTACATGTTTATTGCCACCAGACTCAGGTAAGAAATAAATCTGCTGAACTTCATTTTCTTCACCAACAAAGAAAATGCCAGGTAATCAGTAGGCTTTCTTATGGTTGTAAAACGGGAACATTTGCTAATCAAAAGTATCTACACTTCTCAAAAGAAACACAAAAGCTATAATCTGATATACATTGAGATGTTGTTGTTGTGTCAGTTCTTAATGTCACTCAGAAAATGATAAGCCTATACAGCCACCACTCCATAAGCAAAAAGGTTTGTCATAGTACCCATAGGATATCTCTCTTAAGCTCAGGAACAATTTGCATTTGTATATGCTCTGCTTATATTATTGCAGCTGAAGGTTGCTTTCTTTTGGCCAGAGAAGTGCTAAAGCACTCTCTGGGGATGTAGTAACAATGTGCACTTTACACACTGATCCACAGCAGCCCAGGCATTTAGCAACTCAGTCACTTAGAATCCTAGTGGGAGCCATTCAAGTAGTGTTTGAGCCTGTAGATCTTGGAAACTCCACAAAACATCATGTGGTGGTGTGTTTTTTTAAATGTGTGCCTAATAACTATTTTGGTAAACTTCTATCAGTTAACAAACAGAGTCAGACAATCTGTTCAATTGAATGCAATGTAAGAGATAATTAACAATTAAATCAAAAGTGCCAGATTATGCTCTTTCTCTCAGGCTTTGATTATCCTATCCCCTCCTATTGTTTTACCAGACTCCCTTACATTCTAAGCCTACAGTCATCAGTCTGAAAAAAGCTGAGCTTCAGAATTCCTGCCACACACATTATCACAGAGCTGATATCTTACTCCAATGATTAATTTATTTCTCCCCATGCCAAATTGTATAGAAAAGGCAGTTAAGGGGAATGTCAGCCATATAAAGACTATGACATTTATAAAAAATAGACAGACAGCTTAGGAAATTATTTGCCATTTAAGTCAGATGTATTTAGAGATGTGTTGCTCCCTTCAGGTTTAAAATTGTGTGGTTTTTTATGGTAGAAATATAATACGAATGTGAGGAAAGCAAGACTTATTCTTGACCATAGAGTTGTTTTGTGTTTACTATATTGTAACAAGGCAAAATTGTCACCCAAACTTTTCTACCTAGGCCTGATGCACCAGTGCAGCAGAGGCACATAGGAATTTAGTTATCTTCCCCCTATTTAAAAAAAAAAAACACAACATTTTACATAAGAACCAGTGAAGACAGAATCACTACTGAGGAAATATTAAGCTCACTTCATTGGAAGCACATAGGGTGTGTGTAGACAAAACAGGGGCCCTAAATTGAAGTAGTGGGTTTTTAAACTCATTGCTTCAATTTAGGGCCCTTAAAACCCCAGTGTCATGCACATGCCCTGAACTTACCTGCCTCTCTGGTGGTGGGGAGGGGAGGTTGAGTTTCTGGCAGGCATAGTGGTCCCTGGGCTATGGTAGGGGGACTGGTGTTTCCCTCTGCAGCAGTGCCTGCAATGCCCCCCACCCCCCGGCAGCACCCACCTGCAGGCACCCGGTTCAGGCAGTCCTGGGGTCACCACAGCCATGGAGGAAAGCACTTGGCCCTTGAGCAGCTCAGACAGGCAGGCAGACTCCGTAAGCAGGGGTGGGGGGTGTGCAGTAGATCAGGTTCGCTGCTTTTTTTTTTCCTTGGGTGGAGCCTGTCTTCCCAGGCTTCTGCCAGGCTACCTGCATGGGCTTCCTGAAGACCCCCTAAGCTGCATGGAGCCTGGTGCTTTGTTCTGCGGCTATAGGGCTGTCCTTTAAAGTGCATTACGCCACCAAATTTGCTACAGTGGCTGGAATTAATGCACAATACACTGCTGAGGTATACAAACACCTACACCACTAAAGCAATGCAAAAGCATTTAAACCACTTTAAAGTGATGTGCACACACGTCCCTCATTTTGTCTACACATGGCCATAGATACTATGGCAGAAAAGACTGGAGCCAAAAATACAAGGGTATTTTTCTAAGAAATGTTTATTTTTGAGACTGGAGAGCTTGTGTACTTCATAAGTGAAGAATCTTCTCTTCCAGTGCATATATATAAGCTTCTGCTGAGATCACCTCTGCATGGATCAACAGTACGCAGTAATTTTAGGATCTCTCAACCCCTAGATTGTACTTCCAAATACTTTTAGTCCACTGCTGAACATGCAGGCGGGCCCCCTGTGCTCCTGTGGGATGCTCCATCTGTCCTACCATCTCAGCTTTCACAGGCCACACCTGGTACCTCAAGGCATGTAGAAAAGACATTTAAAGCTGTGTCTGTGGCTGAATTGCTGATTTTCTGAATCAGCATCAAATCTTCAGATTCAGATTTGGCTGAATCAAATCAAGACAGTGATCAAAATCAACCAATTGATTCACCATCCCTGATTTGGGCTGAATCTGAATCTAATTTGACTCATTTTGCACACCCCTACTGAATATATAGCTATACATATACTATTACACATACCGTATGCTATCTCTGTTAGTATGTATGAATCCTCACTGTAAAAGATGAAACAAGGAGAACAAGGGGACTGCTAATCACTCCTTTCCCTTCCAGAGCCATTTCTGTAGAAGAATCAGTATTTTCTGCACCTCCAAAGCAGATTACAATTGGCCTTACTTATAGACGAGTACCTTTGGCCAATTTACCAAGCTTGACAACCCTGCTCAAACATAGATGACTACACTGTACAAATGCATTAGCAGAGGATCTGTACTATAACAGGCAAGAGCAACGCCAAATTGCTCAAGATTCACTGCCATGCACGCTTCCAGCTCAGTGATGAATGGTGGATGCAATCTTGAAAGCAGTGAAGAATCAAGAGCCACGTTGTACATTTGTTGATGCACCTGGTGGTACAGGAAAAACATTCTGCTTCAACATGATTTTTTCAGCAGTGCGCAGGGAAGGGAAGATTGCATTGGCTGTGGCATCCAGTGGAATTGCTGCTACCATGCTTACAGGAGGCAGGACTGTCCACTCAAGGTTCAAGATACCTCTAAGTGTGTTGAAAACCAGCACTTGCAGCATATCAGCACAGTCTGACCTTGCTAAGCTGATTCAAGAAGCAGCTATCATCATCTAGGTTGAAGCTCCAATAGCTGATTGGTACATGTAGAATAGACGCCGCGAGATTTTCTGCAGATCAGTTTACCTTTTGGTGGAAACGTGATCATGCTTGGGGGTGATTTTTGGCAAATTCTGCCTGTTATGAAACATTTTCATAACCTTATGATCACAAATAGTAGAATAACCTTATGATCACAAATAGTAGAGGCATGCTTGAAGCAATCTGAGTTGTGGAACCACTTCCAGATTTTTCAACTTTGTGAGAACATGGGAATATGTAAGGGAGGTTTTGATGCGCAAAGTGCAAAATACACTCAGTGGCTTTTGGATCTGGGAAATGGTCAAATTCCAAATATTGATGAAATCATTGCCCTGCCTCCTGAGCTCTTCATGCCTCTGGAACTCTTAGCAATGATAGAATGAACATTTCCAAATCTATTGGATAATTATCAAAATCCAGGATGGACATCTTAAAGAGCTATTTTGGTGTCACATTACTCTGTTGTACAGGAGATCAATAATCATAGAATCATAGAAGTAGGGTCGGAAAGGACCTTGTAGATCTTCAAGTCCGACCCCCTGCCTGGGCAGGAAGAAAGCTGGGCTCAAGAGACCTCAGCCAGGTAGGCATCGAGCCACTTCTTAAAGATCCCCAGTGGAACCAGCACCACTTCCCTTGGAAGTTGGTTCCAGATCCTGGTTGCCCTAACTGTGAAGGGCATGTCTACTCTAAACCTACTCTCCAACAACTTGTGGCCGTTATTTCTTGTTATTCTGGGGGGTGCTAGGGAAAACAAGGTCTGCCGCAAACCCCTTTGGTCCCCCCAGTGAGTTTATAGACGGTCACCAGGTACCCCCTCAGCCTTCTCTTGTGAAGGCTAAATAGGTTCAGGTCTTGTAGCTTCTCACTGTAGGGTCTGCCCTACTGTCCCCAGATCATGTGGGTGGCCCTCCTCTGGACCCTCTCAATGTTGTCCACGTCCCTCTTGAAGTGGGGTGCCCAGAACTGGACACAGTACTCCAGCTGTGAGGGGGAGGATCACCTCTTTGGCCCTACTTGAGATGCACTTGTGGATGCACGATAGGGTCCAGTTAGATCTGCCGATCATGACCTCACATTGTTGACCCATGTTCATCTTGGAGTCAATAATGACTTCAAGATCCCGTTCTGCCTCTGTGCTCTCAAGAAAGGAGTTCCCCGTCTTATAAGTGTGCTGCTGGTTACTACTGCCCAAGTGCAGCACCCTGCATTTGTCAGTACTGAAATGCATCCTGTTTTTGTTAGCCCACCCCTGCAACCTATCCAGGTCTTTCTGCAGTCTTTCCCTTCATATTAGCGTGCCCACCTCACTCCAAATTTTGATATCATCAGCCAATTTGAACAGGTTGCTTTTCACCCTGTCATCCAAATCGCTGATAAAGAAATTGAACAGCATGGGTCCAAGGACTGAGCCTTGGGGGGCTCTGCTGCCCACTTCTCCCCAGGTCAAATATGACCCGTCCACCACCACCCTCTGAGTATGACCCTTCAGCCAATTAGCAATCCATCTGACTATGGAGGCATCGATGCCACAGTCACCTAGTTTTTTAATGAGCATGGGGTGGGAGACAGTGTCAAAGGCCTTGCTGAAGTCCAGAAAGACTACTTCCACGGCGACACCTGCATCCAATGCTTTTGTGACCTGATCATAAAAGGCAATCAGGTTGGTCTGACATGACCTGCCCCTAATGAAATCGTGCTGGTTGCCCTAGAGCATCATCCCTGATGCCAGCCCATCAGTGCTCCTTGATGATATTCTCAAAGAGTTTTCCCAGGATTGAGATAAGACTGATGGGCCTATAGTTGCCCGGGTCCTCCCTCCTCCTTTTCTTAAAGATGGGGACCACATTGGCTATCTTCTAATCATCTGGCACCTGACCTGAGCACCACAAGCCCAGCACTAACCCTTGCTAGCTCCCTCAACACCCTGGAGTGGAGAGCATCTGGACCTGCTGACTTGAACACATCCAGCCCCTCCAGAAGCACTCTAACCTGGTCCTTCTCAACCTTAGGTCTTGAGGCGTTCCCCTCGAGTCCATCTTGAAACACGGTGAAGAAAATAGAGATGAAGAATTTGTTAAAGAGGACTGCCTTCTCCTCTGGCGCAACCACCAGATCCTGTTTTCATCCATGGACAACTATATGTGGCTGCTCCCAGAATCTCCCATCCAGAAAACATCCGATTTGCAGCGACTGCTGACTTGAATAACAAAATCAGGAATGTTGTGCATACAGAAGTGTTGTTAAGCTCTTATAGTAAGAAAGTTTCAGAATTTTGTGTTTGCAGAAGTGTTGTGAAGCTGTTGAAGTGCAATAAAATGTGATCTGATCCCCTAAGGTGTGGAATAGCCTGCCATCCAAGGTGGTTCAAACACCTACTCTGAATGCCTTCAAGAAAAAATTGGATGTTTATCTTGCTGGGATCCTGTCACCCCAGCTGATTTCCTGCCCTTCGATCAGGGGGCTGGACTCAATGATCTTCCAAGGTCCCTTCTAGCCCTAATGTCTATGAAATCTATGAAAAATTGGCTCATTCAATTTTCAAGCAAGCAACGCTGCACGGGGCATCTAGTATGTATATTAGACACACTAGATACTTGGGGAGTGTGAGTTAACTTGAACCAGGAAGGGATCTAGGACAAAAGTTCTACAAACCAGTTTAACCTAAATCAGTTAAGTTTGATATACTACATCCAACCAGGTTTATCTTAAACTGGTTTTGGCCATTTTGAAAGTGGTTTATGTGCTTTGAACTTTTATGTGCTCTGTTCTATTACAGGTTTAAACCATTTTCCAATCACTTATACTGGTTTATGTGTAACGTCCGTCCTGAGCCTTGATGAAAATAAAAACACAGCTTTTTTTTCCTTGAGAAGGGAGGTATGTATTTTCTAATTAAGCATGTTAATTGTTTTTACAAGCAAGTATGTTTGACAGAGACAGAATTGGTTGCTTTAAGTTATTCTGACTGATATTGAGGGATACTTCATTCTTGATTCAGAAAGAGCACAAGCACACTGTTCATGGAAAGTGGCAGTGTCTTCTCACTCTTACCTCCGGCAATATTTACATTTATATTAATTTACGCCAACTATATTTTTCTAAAAAGAGTTAATGAGCTGATTTGTGTAATGCTCTATCTATCTAGCCACAAGACTAAGTCACAAAAATAAAAGCAGTGAGGAGGAGGAAAACCCATCTACCTTTTGCACCAACTGTTTTTTCAGGACCTTGAGCCAGTTGAAATAGGATCACACTGAGGTACCTTAACCCATTTAAATGAGTAATAGGTGGTATGGGAGTCCCACCTTGTCCAGGGTGTTTGCATTTTGCACTGGCCATTAGGCTGGTAGAGAATATTACTCTCTCCTTCCCCTATTAGGTTAGAGCTCCATTCAATGGGACTGGTAGAAAAGGGATATAGAGCCATGCCTTCACCTACTCTTTACTTTTTTTTGTTCCCTTATTCTCAGGAGAAGAAAAGAGAACAGTCCATGCTCACAATGGCCTTCCTCAATAAACTACTCAAGGTGTAGGGGCTGTGACTTCCCAGCAGGCCCTTACCTATGCACAGCTGACAGAATAGCACACAACACAGCCCAGCAGCATAGCAAGGGATGGGTGTTTGGGGTAGCAATCCTGTGCACTCAGAAAAGATGCAGAAATGGCAGTTGCTGTCACTGTTGCTGCTACAGCCATCCCAGATCCTGCTGTCATCCCTGCAGCTACTGCTCAGGTCTCACACTCTTACAGGTAGGCCTCAGGGCCAGCCCACTAATTCTAACCTTTGTGTGGACTGTGTTTAGATGAAGGGAAATATAGCTACTCACAATGGCACCTGCCAAATGTTATTTTGGAGATTTGAAGAATCAGTGCTAGAAAAAGTGATAAACTGTCTATCAACAGTTTTGTGACTGCAGTTTGCAGTATGTAACACCTCAGACATTCTTATACTCTGTAAATTGCTCTGCCATTGCTTCCAACATTGCTCCTAGCATGGAGGCTCCAGAGGCACATTTTCCTCTATGACAGTTCAGAGAAAACCACTGGAATTATAGTCCCTGTGAGACTTATGCTGCTGTTAGGGCTACGGGAGGTGAACACCTCATTAAAAACCTAAAGAAAAATCTGTATCTGCTGCTTCATTAATATAATGCACTGCCTGCACATTACAATGTTGTTATAAAGAAGGTAGTGTCTGTTTCTTAGTGGTTCATTTCCCTTAGCTTCTCTCCTTGCTTGACATTCAGGATGTCTTTCATTCATTCAAAAAACCTGAGCCTGAACTGATTCAGTCTTTGCAGTTTTGTCTAACCTGGTTAGGCCGAATCACTTTGTAACTTTACAGATATCCCAGAAATGCAGGCACATGCCTTCAGTGGCTCAGGCTAGAAACAGGCAAAACTAGAGCAGCCCTCCTTTCCCTTCTACAGTGCTGAGCTGACGGGGGGTGTGGCCAGGTCCTGGCAGGATTACAGAGGGAGCATTTATCAGCTCTGTTATCAGCATTTATCACTCCATCAGGAAACAAACTCATTAGTTCAAACTCTTCTTAGAAAACAAAGAAAGAACAGAAGGACATTACCAGCTGAGCTTTGATTAGCTCCAAAAAGCCCTAAGCTGACACTGCTGTCTCCCATAATGTGAACCATGGCCAGAATGTGGTCTGCTAGCTAATGCTGAGGTGCTGTGTAAGGCAGAGGGGGCAGGGGAACCTTGCTTAGCAGGGAATGGTGAGTGGAGCGGGAAAGCAGGCAGAAGCCAGGCAGACACTGCTGTGTCTGGAAGTCTCTGCTAGAGCTGCAGCCAGAAAGCAGAGAGACCTGCCCAGCCCAGCGCAGAGAGCATGTCAGGATGCTGGGGGAGTCTGATTTAGCTTAAACCAGCAAGGGATCTGGGGCAAACATTGCATAAACCAGTTTGACCCAATCAGTTAAGTCTGATACTACATTTAACCAGGTTTATTTTAAATCAGTTTCAGCCATTTTCAAACTGGCTTATGCGCACTAAACATCTGTTCCATTACAGATTTAAATTAGTTTCTGATCACTTAAACCAGTTAATGTGTAATGTCTGTCCCTAGCCTTGAAGTAAGACGACAGGGTAGATATGCACCTTTATAGACTAACTAAATAAGATACATAGAGAGAGCATAAGCTTTCATGAAACCAAGTTCACTTCATCAGATGCTGTGAAGTGAACTTGGGTTCACAAAGTTGTGCTGTCTATACATTTTTATTCAATAATAAAAGGTATATACCAACCCTGCCTTCAGACTGACTTCATACTAATATGTCAACTCTTACCTCTTTCATGATGTAACCAGAGTCGGATCTGAATTTATTCAGAGGTGGGATTTCTGGCTTCAGGGGGTCACTGTAGTCCATTTTATGGTGAAGCAGATATGTAAGTTTCAAATTCAGATGCAAATTGTAAACTCCACAAAATTCAAGGTGCTTTGAGGTGGGGGATAAATCTAGTGTTCTAAGCCAATAAAAGGCACGAAGGGGAATGATGATGTCTTGTGGTTAGGGACTTACTTTGATTTTAAGAATCTCCATTTAATTCTCAACTATTCCACAGGTTTCTCTGAGCAAGTTGCTTAAGGCTCTCTTTGTGCCTCTGTCCCTCCCATTTGTACAAGGGGTAACAAGCCACTTTGTTTTTTAGAATATCAGATATGTATTTGTAAATGCTACTTCATGATATATGTGTACAGCATTTACCTCAACAGGGCCTTGAGAGCTAAGCTGGAGATACTGTAGTTGACACTAATTAATTAATGAATTAATAATACATTGTATGCATAATTGCCACGTTGGAGGATGATTAATAGGGAAAGACTGAGCCTTTCAGATTCTGATTCCTACCCAGATAGAACTGTGGCCTTCTACTCCAACATTCATTCCTGCACTGCTAGATATATATTTAGCTCTATTTTTCATTTCTAAGCAAGAAGGGGGCAGTTAAGGTTCATAGGCATATGAGAAAAACAACTTCAGCCTTACCTTTAAATTGGTGTCTGGAGAAATCAAAACTGAGGCTGAACTACCCTGTCAACACAAGTGTTGTCACCTCAAGGGGAGGATTGAGGCATATGGTTGCTGCAGCATAAGGAAACTTTCACTATAGCTGCCAGTGCTGTGTGTTTGTTTTGCAGATAAAGGACTTACAGTTGATAAAAATGGATCTTTGATAAGCATTATATACAATAATTTTAAAAAAATCTCCCCGCAGACAAACCTGAACGAAAATTCATGTGCATGCAAGCTATATGTGATAGTACTTATGGTATCTACTCATTTAGCTAGAAGGTTTGTCTAATGTCTGTAGGAAAATCCATAGAGACTGACTTCATAGAGCTACTCACCAGGCCTTTCCCTTTTCTAATAGCACATCTCTCCACCTGCTATTTCTCGTAGGCTGTGGATGACTAGACCCATGTGATGGCTACCATTATGACATAGTCCTACACTTTTGTTTGTGGTAAAATAAGTACTCAGAGTTGAGAGCTTACTTCTCTGTTCTGGCACGTTTTGAGGTAAGACAGAATTAGCCTCCTTCCCAACTCTTACCTAGCTGCAGAGTTCTCTTCAGCTGTGGTGTGTGTGCTTGTGATGGTCTTTTGTCAGTTTTTGACCATGCAATTTAAAGCTGACAGGTTGCACAGGGGATGCACATTGAACATACCACTGTATAACCTGGTAGCAAGGCAATAATCTGCTCAAATCCTGTACTGGGAACCTTGCCAATATGTTATTTCAGGATATTAGAAATGTTGCTTCAGGAAATTAAAAATGAGACTCTGTGGTAAACCAAGGGATGTATGCCTATACTGATATGCGATGCTTAGAACACATGAGCTGAGAATCCCAAATGCTGCCAATTAAATGGCTGCTGGGCCTAATAAGGAAGTCTAAATCATTGACAATGTGACTGAGAGTTATCACCTTTTTGGGGACAGAGGCACTAGGAAGGACAGCTTAATTCAGCCCAGGAAAATGAACTAATTGATTATAGATTACTCAGTATAAAAAGTATAGTAGAGAAAGTCAATGGGCCAAAGGAATGCAAACCATGTCAAGCACTTGAACAGAAGTCTCTGTTTCAGAGAGAGCTAGAATAATTTTGAGCATTGAAAAAAGAAGAAAGATGAATACTCTACCTGCAGAGTGTCAGGAGACAGCTTACTGGCAATTTAGGGTACAGTCTGCTCCCAGTAGAGGACCATGGGTGATCTAGCCTCTGCAGCTGTACCTGGGGGAGCATAGGACTGGCTACTGGGAACTAGTCACAGGTATTTAGGGTCCTGATGTATGGTTGTTTCCCTGGTTCCTATTCCTACGCCTGGCCCCCTAGTTCAGGTCTTTGGTTTGACCCTGGCCGCATATCATGGCTCTAACCAGCGGGTTGAATTACCAATCCTCTTGTTATTACAGGAAGGCCTGAGCTATTTGTTTGCTTTAGTGCAACACTGAAAATCCCATTGTGAGAAGAAGGATACCACCTGCATACAATCACCTAAATACTATTAGTCACACATGAAGAAGTAGCAGACTGGTGCTCCACCAGGGAAAATAAACAGCAGAAGAGTAAGCTTCTCGGAAGGGGAAGGAAGATTTATAAAGGCCTGACTGGCGAGAGAGAGAGAAAAGGGAAGTCTGTTCTTGCTGCAGAAATAAACTACATAATAGATTAAATTTGGGATTTGTGGGCACACATTTCAAGGAAGTATGTTTAATAACATTTGGTTATTAAATATTAGCCTGTTCCCAACTGCAAAGAATGAATCAAAGAAAAGAGCAAAGCAGGAGGCAAAAGTGTATAGAAACAATGTGATGGTAAAGGACAAGGTTTATGAAGTGCTACTTATGTAAAACAAGCAGATAGCTGTGGCTTAAGCCACTGGGAAAGATACATATATAGCCTCAAAAAATTATAATTTATATACACACATACTTATACATGTGGGGCCATATATATTATAATTTTTTCAGGACAGCTTATTTGACAGGGTGATGATTTGTAGTCTCATGCTTTTCTGTATTGTGGTTCTTTTTAAAGCAAAAACTAATATCATATGTTTTTCTTTTTTTTTAAGAACAAAAAGACTGGGATGAAGCCATCAAGGTAATTATCAGCATATATTTGAATGGAAGTTTTCCAAAATAAAAGGCCATTATAGTAAACCTGCCTCTTAATCATTTAGATTTTTCCACAGTAGGTGGCAGAAGTATGTGCTTTATTTTTTTTTCTGAGTATATGCCTTTGTTTTTGTTTGCTTGGTATATGCCCCTCCAGAACAGGGTCAGGTATAGTTGTTCCCTGGAGTTTCTCCTTCCTACTTTTCATTTCTGAGGTGCCTGCCAGTGGCTTGCCCACCACACCTTAATGGGGTAAAGTCACCTGAACTGAGCCTCATAGGATACCTGGGTTGCTGAACACTGGGTTTGTGTCTGGTTGGGGTCAGCCAGGCCTCACCCAAGTTTGCTTTAGCTGCACTGGTCAACCTGGGGCCCACTATTCAGGACCATAGGCTCCCTTTACAGTGAGATGTACCCCAGTGCGGGATTGACAACCTGGAGTCGGGTCACCTCTGCCGGGCCTTCTGGGTCTAGCCTCTCACCATCCTTGTTCCCATCAGTCAACATCTGCTTCTTGCCCACCATACTGGACATATCCCTCTGTTTCTATGTGTTGCTCCTTGCAAGTGCTGGGCTTTTAGGGTACTGCCCTTGACCCCATGTTCATGACCTCCTCCACCCCTTCAGCCATTTCTTGTTCCACCAAATTGAGGACCTCTATCCAGGCATCAATTTCAGCACTAACACAAAATTTCCCTACCACGGGTCAGCCTTACCCTTGGGCCATTCTTCTTCCAGTCCAAATATAAACCGGAAAGCAAATAAGGCTTGACACTTATCTGTTTCGCTGTGGTGCTGTTGTCAGTCTTCCTTGTCCTGCCAGCATTCAAGCCTGCCTGTAGTGATTTTTGTGGCTTTTCCTTTCTCTCTCTCACTGCCAGGAGCTTTGCTTCCTGCAGCTTCTCTATCCCTGACCTTGTCCTGGGCTGAGCTCATGTGTTCAGCATGGGTCACCTGATCCTGGTATTTCTGCCCTGAGTCCTCTGGGGCCATCCACACCCTGCACCTGGCATATATCTCTCTCTCCTGCCTCCTCTGCTCAGTGGCATACTGTGGTAAAACCTTCATCTGTTACAAACAGGTACATGTGTGTGCAGGGGGAGGAGAGGAATGGGTTAGAGGGAAGGAGCCAACTCAGTCACGGAAGAAAAAGGATGGGGGGAAGCAGGAAGGGCAGAAGAGGAAAGCACGCTGAGTCTTGGGGAGACCAAAGGGCTGCCCCAGACCCTCACACCCTCCTGTAATGGGGAAGTGGCCCCATTACACTTGGCTTTGTGTCTATCTTTATTCACTCTTTAGAGCAGGGGCAGGCAACCCATGACACAGTGCCAGCATATGTATGGCATTTCGCTTGGTATGCACACCTTGGGGTGGATGATAGGAAAGGAGCCAGGACTGTACTACCACAAGAAGGATCAGGCCCCGTGTGGCTTCCCTGACCTCCATCATCTTACAAGTTGAGATTGCAGGTGTTTTTAGTACTCTGCCAAAAAATATTGCTGATCCCTGCTTTAGAGTAAAAACAGATTGACACTGATAGTATTTGTGTTTATAAAAGAAACAAAAAAAAGCCAATGAGAGTGTTGCCATTTGCTTACTTGAAACCAGAATTGTACACCTTGCCTTAAATACAGCTTCAGGTTTGAGGTTTCTGTTTGGATCCATAGCTAGTATGTCTGGGCCCTTTCTGTAGATTTGTATAGAAGGATTCATCTTTCTGAGGGTTATTAATGAAAGACAAGTAATTGCTATGAATCACTTATCTTTGTCTCTTCTGCCATAATCATCACTCTCCCATAGTTTAGTATATAACTCATACTATCATCAGATAGATGAGTAGGTTTGACATGCCTCTTCTGGGATAACATTGCATATAAAGAGGCAGATTCTCATTTCACCTAGACCAGTGCAAGGGTTCATACTTAGCTTATCATTATGTGAGACCAGAATTAAAACCACGTGTTATAGCCTGGGAGGCTGTAACTCCTTTTAAAAGACTTTGTTGAAGAGTTGGGAGCCAACTACAAGAGAAATAGTGCCTTCCAGAATCTAATTATACGAATCTCTCAGAACAATATGATATTCTTTCAATATGTGAACCCATTGGCTGTGTCCACCCAAGCAGGGGAGTGCATTTGGAGCAGCACAAATTTGTACTGCTACTTTGTACTGCAGTGCATGCCCCTGCTTCATGTGCTGCAGAAGGGGCTGGCTGGGGCACAGGGTGCCTCAGTGTGAGGCTAGTCATTAGGCAGCCCCCATACTGAGGCACCCTGTGCCTCAGGCAGCTGGGGAGCAACATATGGCTCTCCTGGGGAGCAGGCGCACTTGTGGAACCTCCATGCTAAGGTACCCCGTGCCCAGGGAGTGACTGGCTGGGGCACAGAGTACCTCAACGCAGGGTCTCCACATTTGTCCTGGCATATGTCACTTTGGTATGCTTTGCACCACCTTTTTTTCTTCCAGGTTTTTTTTTGCTACTGGGAATCCCTGTAGCAAATTTTGCCCCAGCATAGAAAATTAGCAGGACCACACATGGTTTAATGTGCAACGTGTGCAGTTTGTGGTGCCACGAATAGGTTTGCGGTGCCACACACCATGTGCCTGCACATCTGGATCCACCCATTAAGTTTATTTTCAATTTTCAGTGTACATAACTTAGTTGAGGTTTGCCAGGTTGGCTATCTCAATGTCTACTTAGTGGTGTTGCTACATGTTCCATTGGAGCCTTTTCACACCAAAATCAATACTTAAATAAGATGGCAATACCAGTGTTTAAAAATGTTGTACTTTATTTCTCTCAGTATATTCCTCCTTCAATCAGCATCCAAAAGAAATATAATGTCCTTATATATCTCCTACAAATGTTTCATAAAAATTAACTAACCTCATATTATTTCCTTATAATTCTTAGAGTCTTTTTTCTTGGTAGGCGTAGATAAGGTTATAACTTGTTTTCAACAACTTCAGAGGTTATAGCAGCAAGCTTGCAATTAATAGCAACTGTTTGACTTTATCTAATCTATATCAAAGAAAAATACTATGTTAAAACAACACCTATTCTGTATAAGTTCTTTGTTAATCTCATGGTGCATCATTTTTTGAAAGATCTAAATTACTTTGTACTATTTTTGGTATTTTAAGAAATGAGACAACAAAGAATATTAGAACTGTGGATATTACAATAATCCTCATTAGGATTAGAAGCATGATTCACAAAGGGTAAAAAAAATGCATATATAAAAAACACTCAACACATACTCACATACCACTTTGTGATCTGTATAGTGAATAGAAATCTTAATTTGTCATGTGTCAAACTGAGGTGCAGAAACTGATGGTACTTTAAATTGTTCCAATGCAGGTATGTCAAAAAAACAGCAAAAGCGATTAAAACAAAAGCCATGAGATTAAAAAGAGCGTCAGAGTGGATTGAATAATATTCTCAAATCATGGAATCCTTGAATTTTGATAATTGTATACCAGTGTTTCTATCCAGCCTGTTTAAATACATGCAGTAAATTGCAGTGTGACATTATCAGAATTCTAAACAGTTCCAAAGGTTGCGTTCAGTGCTTTGAAAAAAAATTGACATATACCCAGCTATACCCTTTGGAACATATCTATTTTTAAACCGTCACAGATGACTGTGCCCTTGCTTGCTTTAGAGCATGTGCATGTCAGTATTTCTTGTCACTTTTATTTTCTTCTGACTAGAATAACTTGTAGAGGGAACTTGAGAAGTAAGCAGTTATGACCTGTGCACTTTTTTCTTTGATAGAATGCAGTTTTAACCCATAGTGTGAATCAGTTTTATTACTTTTTCCTTTTATTTTATTTTTTATTCAGCTGTCCTAACTGTTCAGCACTGTTTGGCATTGTGATAATGAAAGTTCAAAAGGTGGTGAGAATTCAAAGAGCTGCAAATACATGATTAAAAGGCTGGAAGGACTGGTCTATGTTATCACCTTCTGTAGATCAGTTATACACAGCAGTTGAGCATATAATCCTGTACAAATTGCTTAAATCAACATACAAAGTATTGTACTATGTATAGTAATGAACTTGATTAATCATTTGTTAATCCAAATTTATGCCAAAGTAACTTCAGTGAAATCAACTATCTCCCTAGTGTAAATAGTTCATAACACACTCCTGATTCAGGATCAGTATGTATTAATACAAAGGCAAACAAGGGGTTAACCAGGGTACAGCTTCACAATCAAAACAATAATCAAAACTAGAAATAGAATGAGATAAGTTCTTTTTAGCAATTGGACTCACACACAGTTTATTAAACTGGCAGGAATAGAGCTAGTATTGGATTCAGATAAATGAATAAATAGGAATCAAGTAAAAAAGTATAATTTTGTATCATATTTCAGGTTCATAGTCTGGACTATATTTTATCTCAGAATGGTTCAGCCTGCAGTAATATACCAGTAACCAACTCTCAGAATCAAAATGGAAGTTATATGTAAGAATAAACATTTTCAGAATATAAATTTAAATATTGTTCTTCCTCAAAGACTGTTATAACCCAACCCCTCCTCCCCACACATAGGGTCAATAAGCCCTCATATATGGGAAACTCCTGATATACAAGCAGCTTGTCCCTCACAGACAATAAACCATTACCACAGTGTTCCCTCACCTCCAGTCATCCTCTCACATACAGGCAATGCCAACATCACACACTGTCTTCTCTTGTGCATGTTGTCGCACTTCCCAGGAAGTCGGCCCCTCACACAATTATGTCTTCCTCACGTATATCGGATCTTTCACATAAGTCAGCACCACCTCGCTGACTTGTACAGTTGGCAAATCACAAGCAGACAATCATTAATCCATTCAATGACAAGGCTTGTAAATCTGCAAGCCTTGAAAAATATGAAGACTAGTATTTTTGGGTGATGGAAGGGGGGTGGGGGAGGGCTTGGGTTTGGGTATTTTGGGGGGAATTGTTTAATCACCACAAGGAACAACTGTGATAGAATTAGAGAGGGTCAAAAGTGATCCTAGTTACACTAGACCAGGACTTGGCGTTTTCTTAGCTGGTTGTTTAAAATGGAAAAAAATATAACTATGTTAAGGAGAGAGGTTTGAAACAAAACAAATGATAGGTTGTATAAATCCTCAGTCATATGGTACAGAATAGAGAGGCGTAACAAATGTGTATTAAACTGAGCAATAGATTTTCCATCTATGAAAGATGCCATGATTTTTACATACCCCTATTCTGGAATGGAATGAAAAAAGAATGTAGACATTTTGGTGGAACAAAATTATGTGAAATAAAAAGTTTCAGGTTTATTAAAATGTATCATTTAGATTAAATCAAAACTCTTTTTGATTTTGACATTTTTAATCTCATAGGCCATGTGTAAATGAAATGAGGGGCATGTATGCACAAGCCTTTAAAGCGAGTTAAATGCTTTTGCACCACTCTAATGGTGTTGGTGTTTACACTCATCTGTGGTGTATTGGGCAGCATTCCAGCCGCTGTGGCAAATTTGGCAGCATAATGCACCTTAAATGACTTGGGGTGCAGCGGACTAAAATTCCTCCAACAAGATTTAGTTTGCTGCCCTACAGCCACGGAGTGAAGCATTGGGCTCCTTGCAGTTCGAAGGCTCTGCAGGAAGCCCATGCAGGCAGCCTGGAAGCAGCCCAGGAAGACAGGCTCTGCCCAAGCAAAAAAAAATAAAAAGTGGTGAGCCTGATCTTCCTTCCCGCCTGGAGCCTGCCTGCTTGCCTGAGCTGCATGGGGGTCCAGTGCTTCCCTCCATGGCTGTGGTGCCCCCCAGGACTGCCCGAGCTGAGTGCCCATGGGCAGGTGCTGCCTGGGATGTGGGTGCCTCTGCCCTGGAGGGAAGCACCAGCCTCCTTCCCCCACATCCCAGGGACCACTCCACCTACCAGTGGCTCGCCCTCCTGTCCTCACCACCAGAGAGGGAGATAAGTTCGGGTGTATGCACAAAACAGGGGTTTAAAGGGCCCTAAACTGAAGCGCTGTTTTTAAAAACCCATTGCTTCAATTTAGGGCCCCTATTTCATCTACACACAACCATAAATTTCAAAATGAAAAAGGGATTTGAAATAAAAAAACAATGTGTTGAAATAGGATATTGTTCTGATTTTGCTTTAAATGAAAATTCAACAAAATAAATATATGACTGTAAAGCTTTTGGGAAATTGGTGTTTTCCTATGAGAATACATTTCAATAGATAATTCCCAGCCCATTCTAATTAAAATTCAGAGAAGAAACATTGTCAGGTCAAATTTGGCCCAGAGCTTCAAATTGGTAAAACTTTTATAAAACTCAAGTCAATAAAATAATTTGATTTTATTTTTCTAATTCTAAAGAGGTTTTTCTACTAAAAAAAATCAATCAGTCCTCTACAGTGTTTTCACCTTGATGATAGTGCTAGTGAATCTAGTAGAGAAACTAAGGAGTAATACCTTATAATGAAGCTAAAATGAACTAGGCTATATTCATTGCTTACAATGAAAGAGATTAAATAAATAAGCATGCTAAGGCTAGGTGCAGACATTTGGGGAGGTTGCAGGGAGGTTAGGTTGCATTAAAAATGGCCACCTGATCTAAGGTAAGTCAGGATGGGGGAGTGCTAGCAGGGGGAGTTGGAGGGACAGGAGGGCAAATAGGTTTGGGGGGGTTGTGGTCTGTGGGAAGAATGGTGGGGGCAGGTGGGATATGCAAGAAGATCAGGGGTGAGTGGTGGATGGCATCTGTGGGAGTGATTGGCAGAGGGTAGGCAGCATCTGCAGAAGGGATGAGGGGGAGTACAGCATCCACAGGGGATTGCTGGGATCCAGGAGGGTTTGGCAGGGTCAGGAGGCTTGTAGGGGAGGTTTGTGGGGAACCAGGGGCTATTTTTAGCTGCACAGTCCCACCCCTCCACCCAGCAAGTCTACATCCCCATCCCCCCGCCTCTTCCTCCACTAGTACTTACCTATTTGGCTCCCAGCAGTGGCAAATGCTGATAAATCCAGCACCTGGAACAGCTTGCAGGATGGGGGTGAGGCGGGGTGCTGGCTGGTCTAGATTGATTTGTGATCACTGAGACTGGGCCTAAGTGTAAGAACTGCACTTAGGCAAAGTAAGTTAGATTGGGCAGCCATTTTTAACCTGATCTGACCTTTTTCTAATCCCCTCAAATGCCTGCACCTAGCCTATGTTTAATGCTACTTCTCCTGGGGAAGTAGTAGCATGTACTAGGAAGAGTAGCCCAAAGAAAATGTTTCTTTAAGTGTTGCTCATTTGGCCTAAGTGATTAGTCATTTGGGCATTTGAGGCCTTCCTGGATGGTTTCTGTTAGGAGAAGAAATTGATTATATGAGTCAGGTTCCACGTGGCATAATCCTGTATCTGTACAAAGAATAACTGAAACCTGCTTTGTCTAGACATAGAAACAAACAACAGGTGGGTGTTTACTTGCTCACCAAGCCTGCCTATCTAAGAGAGCCTAATCCCTGGGATCTTTGTCTCAGACCCCCTTTTTGCTTCTCGCGCACACACAACTTGTCAGACCTTCCTGAGAGTCTGTGCGATTAGTCACAGAGAAAACTTTCTTATTCTTCCTGAATTTGTTTTTGGTCAGGCTTTGCCTGAAGCATAACATTTTGCATAGGCAATGGGTAGGGGGAGCGCAGGGGTGCATGTGCCCCCCCAATGGGGCTGGTGTCCCCCCAACAGCTGACAGTGATGCTGTTGATAGGGCTCATGCCCCTGACAGGGCCGCTGCTATCAGCAACTTCTGCAGGTGCCCCACCCAGATTCAGGAGTCACCAGTCACTCATGACACTTTGGGTAGTCTTTATAGCCACTCCTATGTAAAAGGGGCTTAACTTCTTTTTCCCTCCATCCCAGAATGAAGTGTTGTTGTACATACAACAACTTTACTGAAGTCTGTAGATGGCTAGACTCACTTGATGGTCACCGTGATGACTTACTCCCAGTCTGTTGTTCCACGGTAAATTAAGTACTCAGGAGCTGAAAGCTTCCCTATCTGTTCTGGCACATTTTGGGTTAAGGCAGAACTCATCCTCTTCCCAACTCTTAGCCCAACTGCACAGGGGCAAAGGGGCATCTGCTTCAACCCCACCAACCCAGCATGTAGAGACTGGTGACTTGTTAGAAGAAATGAAAGCCAATTGGTAGCTTACAGCCTGAGCAGCCTATTAGAATCATGGGCAACTGGTGCCACCTTAGTGGGGGGGGGGGGGGGCACATGCCCCCACAGTGACCAGTCAGCAACTGGGGGGAGGAGGTCCCCCCACAGTCCCCCCACATTTCTCTGACCGGGACGGGAGGTCCCCCCACATTTCACTGACTGGGGCGGGAGTCCCCCCTTCAGCAAAACTTACTGACTGGTGAATAGCTGCGCTGCTCCCAGAAGTGGCTGTGGTGCTCTCAGAAATGACTGCGGTCTACATCCAGTGCTCCCACTCCCCGGCCAACACTTGCAGGGGGAGCACTGGTGCTCCCGCCTCCCCATCACCTAAGTGAGGAGTGTGGGTGGTCAGGGGGTGCACCAGTGCTCTCAGGGAGTGGATGTGCACCCCTGTGCAGCCCCTATACATCACTACCAATTAGAATCTTGCTCATAATGAATAATAAAAAAGTTCAGATGTTTAGATCTATTGCCAGTCTTATTTTCTTTTTACTTGATATTTAACATAAAAAAGGAAGTCTTTGTATATGTTCATTGTATGTATGAATAGAGTGAAATCCTGGACTTCTTGATTTCAATGTCAGTTTTGCATTAATCAGCAAAGATCCTACTGTCTTCAGCAGAGTCAGATTTAATCTAAAAGAGTCTTTTGATAAGTGCTGTAATAATTGACAGGTATTCAGGTTGTAGCTGTATTGGTCTGGAGGAAAAAGCAATCAGGGCTCATGGACAGAGGTGATATCTTTTATTAGACCAACAGGATTTTTGCAAAAAAAATTCTTAATGTAATATTTATTTTTAATATATATTTTATTATATAAAATGATGTAATAATTGGCTGCATTACTGGGTAAGGTTTTAGATTTTAAAATAGTTCAAAGAGCTCCAATATCTCCTTCGTATTAATGAAAGTGAAAATATGAATCCAGTGAACACTGAAAGGTTATGATACACCATAAGGACTAAGCAAATCTAGGCTGTCTTCTCCCTTTATTTCCTTCTGAAAAATAAATGGTTTATATGCACAATATGATAGGCGGATTAAAGTGCCCATAGCCTTTCCCCTCCCCTCCCTGCCACACCCAGGAAGAGTTGCATTCTAATTTCAGTACTCTGCACATAAATCCACTGAATTAAATGTATTGACTCCAAATTCACCCTGATCTAACTGAGATCAGAATCTGGCCTGAGGATAAGAAACCTCTTGTACCTATGTACTGTATGTTTATTTCCTTTATCACTCAAAATAGAAGAGCATGAACTCTGGTTAACAAAGTCTGTTTCCTATTACATTTTGCCCCCTATGGGGTTGCTTCCACCATATTTTTTTGTTTTCCTTATGTGTAAAAGTTTGGTGTTCTATGACTTTGTCATTCCACACACTTCCCTGCAACTCCTGTGTATATCTACAAACAGTGATTAGCTTTAAACACTTATTCAGCCATCCTAGAAGCCAAATTTGGCTTCCTTTTTTCTGCCTTAAGCCATTTGCTCCAGGCACATCTAAGATGTATCGTCCATCAAGCAATTGTTTCTACTCTGTCATTCCAACACACAGATACATCTTCATTGAACAATTCACCTTGTCATCAGTCTAGTAATGATTTATTTTATTTTTAATTTATTTTTGGTCATCTGTACCAAAACCAATGAATTCCTATGGGTAGGAAAAGAATGTCACTAGTTTTAGTGGCTCTAAATGAGTCGGTTGTTCTCTCTCAGTGCACTGGGATTTGGCTGATAAATTCAAACAAACCTATGTTCTAGGACCAAGCCAGATCAGATTTATAAAGACAGAGTCTATCTATGAAGCATTAGGACTTTGGTAATCTTCTTCACTGCTGCTGCTACTCTCACTGTTTCACAGATCTGCCCCTTACATAAATGAGTGGTTAGGCCCTATAGATTTCTGCTCTGTGAGTAAAAAGCTCAGCAGCACTGCACATTGCCAATGTGTGGCATAGTCGTCACCATCCACAGGAATCTGCTGTAGAGTACCAGTAGGCCAGTAAAGCCACTGAAGAGATTAGCACTGAAAAAAATCACTTCATGATAGATCTTTTATCAGACAAGGTTTCTAATGTGAACTTGATCTGATGCCCATTCTGAAGTACTGCTTTATATAGTTTCAGCAAGCAATGTTAGATTTTTTTGTTTTGTTTTTGTGTGGAGGAGGCTGCCCAAAAGAGAGAGCATTTTTGGATAATATCCTGTAGGAAACATTATTTATGGACTCATTCCGGCAAAATGTTGATAATATAATCCCCAACCTAGTATTGCATTTAAACTTGTGTGTAGAGACGGTGCCCTAAATGTGATGATGTGCATACATAAAATTAGGAGTATGCTTAATTTGATGGATCAGAGGCAGAATGTTCAGCTCCTTGCAGGTCTAAGCCACTGGAAACTAATAGAAATATTTTGGATTAAATTAAAGTTATTTTGAAGCAAAAGAGAATGGACTCTTCTTCATTATTTTTTAAAAAGGCAGCTAACACATTTACTTAATAAACTGTCCATTACTGTTTGCTTTGCCCACAAACACTTCAAACAATACTTGCATTCACCACCCTGTGATCATGGTAGTGAATTAAGGTGAACTTCTCTTTGTCATTTGTTTGCGAATTTACTCTATCATGCGATGCATAAATACTGTAAAGAATGCACTTTGGGGGGATCTTGTTTTTATTGCTGTGTTACAAATACAAAGGTCAAATTTTAATTTAAAAGGTCTTCAGATCTCCTGTGGGAAAAGTGATTTGTCATTCTGTAGCAGACCAATAGTGTGAGAAAATAAGGCTAAGGGCTAATTTTAATGGATTTTACTAAGCCTTCTTGGAGAAAGCCAAATAAAAGAAAACACCTCCAATATCAGAATACAAAAATGGCTGTTCACACTATTTCTAGAGTCACACTAGTGCTGAAGTTTTTAACCTATCTCATTTATTTTAAAAAATGACACGTTTTATTTTTCTCTGTCTTAACTGGAAAATAGGGAATTGTATTTGAGAAGAAATCTTATAGATTCTAGAGCTGAGAAATTCCCTGAGAATATTCTAACAGGTTAAAAGGAGACATTTTTCTCCTTTTGGAAAACAATTCAAAATACCTGTTTCCATGAGTAAGATTGATTAATATTTTAGACAGGATATAAGGAGTATGTGTATGATAGCATAGAGTTTTAAATTGTTAGTCTATTTTATTTAGGCCCTCATTGTACTCACCACCATGAGATGAGAACTTTCCATACTAATTTATTATTTATTAGTTGCTTAGATAATTAATCAATAATTTATAATTTGTTGGTTGCTTAGAAATAGGGTGGAGAAAATGTCCATTGTTGCTGTCGGTTGGGTGTTCTAGCGAGGGAGGCATCCCAAGTCTGAGTGACCAGGGCTAGGGGCAGACATTACACATAAACCAGTTTAAGTGATCAAAAACCTGTTTAATTCGCTATCAGAACAGATGTTCAGTGCACATCAAACAGTTTGAAAATGGCTGAAACCAGTTTGAGATAAATCTGGTTGAATGTAGTATCAGACTTAACTCATTTGGGTCAAAGCTGTTTATGCAATGTCTGTCCCAGACCCCTTGCTGGTTTAAGATAAACCAGACACCTCCAGCATCCCAGGATTTTCTCTGGGCTGGGTGGGGCTCTCTGCTCACAGCAGGGCTGGCCCCTCCTTTCTGCTCCCTGCCGCAACTCCGGCACAGGCTGCGGGCTGCTACCCCCCTCCTCATCACCACACCCTGCTAAGCAGGAACTCCCCCCTCCCTCTGCTTTGCTGAGGAGGTGTCTGTGTATTAGCTAGCAGATCACATGCTGGCTATGGGCCATGTTGAATCAACAGCTGGAATCAACAGGTAGCTTGTAATGTACCTCTGTTGTTTTCTTAATGGGGTGATAAACACTGAGGTAGGAGGTGATAAACATTGTTATCAATTCTCTGCTGGGCTAATCAAAGCAGCCTGCTGGGGACATGACCCCCCTCTATTCAGTACTGTGGAAGAGATGGGAGGGCTGGTCTAATGCCCCCCAGCATCCAGCCTGAGCCACTGCAGGCACATGCCTGCATTTCTGGGATGTCTATGTAGACATCCAGTTCCACCTAACCAGGTTAGACTAACCTGTAAAGATTGAATCTATTTAGACTTGGGCTTTTTGAATGTCTGTCCCTAGCCCTGGACATTAATTCATGTACCTAAGCTCCAAGGAGGAAATAACATTTAGATATCTACCATAGCTAAGTACAGACAGTCAAAAAGCCTGAGGCTGAATTGATTCAGTCTTTGCAGGTTAGTCTAAACTACAAAGATTGAACCAATAAGCAAATGAACAGACATTCATTTGTCTGTTCACTCAGGAAATGCAGCCACATGCCCACAGTGGCTCAAGCCAGAAGATGGCAGGGCACTAGAGTACAGCTCTCTGGCACATAGCCATAGTATAACATAGCTCTCTGGCACATAGTATGTTTCTTTCCTCTTCCTGCTGTCTCTGGGATTTGCACTCCACAATCACAACAGCAGCATTCTTCAGGGTTACTCATAACATCCTCTTTCTGCTTCCAGGTGCCTCTGGGATTTGTAGTCCACAGTTGCAGCCAGCAATAAGTAAGCTAGCAGGACAGGGCAGCTCTGTACTTGGAGGAAGGTGAATTTAACCCCACTCTCTAGCCACAGGTCCCAGCTGAGATTTGCCTGGGAGGGGCAGTGAGCCAGCTAGCAAGGCCAGTGAGCCACCCCTCTCTGCTCCAGCTAGGGAGCAGAGGGGTGGGGCCAGCCCTGCACTCTGGAGCAGACAGCACAGACCAGTCCAGGGCTGAAAAGCATGTTGGAATGCCGGGAGACTCTGATTTAACTTGAACCAGGAAAGGGTTTGGGACAGAAGTTTTATAAACCTAAGATTTGACCTAAATCAGTTAAGTCTGACACTACATTCCACTAGGTTTATCTTAAACCAGTTTCAGCCATTTTTAAATAGGTTTATATGCACTGAACTTCTGTTCTGTTACAGGTTTAAACCAGTTTGTGATCACTTAAACTGGATTATGTGTAATTTCTGTCCCTAGCCCATATGTTTAGTGTTTCTACTGGATATATGTGCCTCCCTGCTGATTGATTAACTGACCTGGATAACTTGTAGATGGCACTTAGATCTGCCTGCTTACTGGAAGAGAAACCTATGTTGTAAGAGAAAATTATCAAAGTAAGCACTAGAAATGCAACAGCTAAGGTTTCTGCAAAAATGCAATTTGACCTCCAGTTTTATTTGCTTTTCAAGTTTATCTTATTAAAAGTTACATATTTTCCACAGGACTATTTGTATGAATAGCCCTTAATGCCAAAGAGTATGTAGGCTGCTGAACCTATTTCCATTAATATTAAATGTAAACATAAAATATTTTAAGAGTACCGTAATAGTGTCACACACAAGTTTTTGTTCCTGTTTATTAATTTAGATTTAAATATCCCCTATGCTTATATTTTTCATGTTTGTGTTTAAGTTATAAGGTAAGGATAGTTCATCATATTTTTATATAACTGGAGTAATATACACTGTTAGTTTAACAGCTGTTCATAGATAGGAAGAATGTTTTTCTTAAATTGTACAGAAACATCCAATATTTTGAATGGTAAAGAATAATTAAATTTGCCTGAAAATGTAAAACTGCAACTCTATTGAATATTTTGTTATAAAATATGCTTTTTAATATGCTGTGTTTGCACTTTGTTCAGTCTGGGTCAAAATGGGCCGTGATTTGGTTTCAAAAAGTTATTTTTGGTCTCCGACAATGATAAATCTAATTTTACAGGCTTGAATGAGACTAAATGAGGTCCAATGAATGTGGAATAGCTTAAGTTATAGCCTCTCCAGATACAGAACTACTGAAAACAACAGATACATTTATTTTCATATATGTATATCTGCTAATGCAAAGCTTTCAATGCAAACAGCATACAAGAATGCTATGCAGAATTGAGACAATCCTTGGAGGATTTGATTTGCATAAAGCCACAAAATCTTTTTGGCAGCTTGTGACAGAAATAATTTTGCTCCAATACATTTCATTTCAGAGCTCTGGGATAAGTTAGGGGTAGAATTTCATTTCATATGTAAGAATAGAACAAACTGATTACGCAGGATATGAGAGAGGAATTATCACATTTTTTGGCATAAGGTCTTTGAGAGAGGGACAATTTATTTTGTGTTTTTGTACATGACACAAATGGCTTCGTGGGCCTAATCCTAATGGTGGTGTGTAACAGTTGCTATAGTGATGATCAGTTTAATGATGGTAATGATGCAAGTGAAGCTAACAGCATCTTGCATACCTATTTTTCATATGTGGTATAGAATGTAGGCCACTGGGGGCCAACTTTTTTGGCAGCCATACCACAAATTAGCCCTGCACCTCCCCTAGTGATCCTCCTGTCCCTTTCCTCTGCCCCATCTCCTGCTCTGCTGCCCCCTACCAACTGTGGCATAAGAGTATGCCTCTAGGCAGTTATTAGGGCTGTGTGATGCCCTAGTTTAGCTTTGAAACAGCCCTAGTTTAGCTTTGAATCAGTCCCTGATTCAATTTGGCCTGATTCAGAGGCTGAATCTCCAAATCTGACTAGAATCAGGAGAACTTTTAATCTCTACAAATTGAATCAGAACCTTCTGAATCAATCTGGAGAGATTCAGAGATTTGGACATAGACAGCTTTAAATGTTGTTTCTACATACCTCAAGGTACCAGGAGGCTTGTGAATGCTGCAATGCTGGAGCAGATGGAGCATCCCACAGGAGTGCATGGGGCTCCCTAGCATGTTCAGCAGCAGACCCAGAAGTGGACCAGAAGTGCTTCTGGGCCCTCCACCCCTCATCCTCCCCATCTTAGCGACTGGTACCTCCTGGCTCTAGGGGTGCACCTGGGGTCCCCCTGTGGCTGATCCCTGGGCTGGGGGGGGCCCTCCTGTGCTCTCCCTGGTGGACCCAGAAGTGGACTGGAAGTACTCCCGGTCCACTTCTGGGTTTGATGCCCAGCGTGCAGGCCACCCCCGCACCACACTCCTGTGAAATGCTCCATCTGCCCCAGCATCACAGTGATCACGAGCTGTGCCTGGTACCTTAAGGTATGTAGAAAAAACATTTAAAGCTGTGTCTATGGCCGAATCGCTGATTCTCCAAGTCAGCATCGAATCTTCAGATTCGGATTCAGCTGAATCAAATCGGGGACAGTGATCCGAGTGAATGAATAGAATCATTGTCCCTAATTTGGGCCATATTCTATTCAGATTTGAATATGAATATTCTGAATTGAATATGGCCCATTTTGCACAACCGTAGCAATTATCATGGAGCAGTTGAAGCCTGGGAAATCCCTGCCTTCTTTTATCCCATGGTAAATTGTTTCTGTGTCGATACCTGTAGTTTACTATCTGCCACAACCACCACTGCTTTCATTTGAGATTTTTCTTTTTGATCAGAGTAGAACTGACTTGAAGGAAGATTTACCTCAAGACTGACCATTTTCTCGCTACCTGACATTTTTAAAAATACTGTCTGGTATTTTCAGAAGGAAACTATCTTTGTGGTTAGCTGTTTTGACTAGAACTAGGCAAATTAATATGGTTGAAGTGTTTTCACTGTTGTTTGAGCCAGCATTTACAATACTAATATTACTAGCATGTATTAACTTCTTGCTGTGATTTTTCTTTTCAGATAAATGTGGGATTCAAGTAATGCCTCAGATCAGAGACAGATGAAACTTTTGAAACATTTCCAAGTACAAAAGTTTTGAAAACATTACAAAAAAGTAGTGTTTCCAATGTTAGACATGGCTACAGCCCTTTATATATCTCCATTGGAGAACTTCAAAATTGCCACTGCTGCTTGTATCATTGTGTTTTCCCAGCCAAGGAGCTCTGCAGAGGGCTGTAGTGGCCTCCAGCTTTATGCCTACCACCCACCCATCTTCTCCATCAGGTGAGTAAGCAGGAGACATGTGACAGGAAGAGTGGATTGTCAGAGTCACTCTGAAGCTCCTGTCTCCCAAGGCTGCAGCTCCACTTTCCTCTCTATGGGGGCAGTAGTTTGGGGCAGGAAGTGGAGCTGATGTCAGTGGATAGTCTAGTGTCCCTCCCCTCCTACACTTCATGAGTGACTTGCCCCTAACAGAAGTGGGAGACTGGAGACCCCCTTCTTCCCTTTTCCCTCCCTTCCCCCCACACCCAAACCAGAGGTTCACGAAGACTGGGGGGGCTGAAGAGCCAGAATCTCAGCTTTGGCTGGAGTGGGAGAAGTCTGGGGATGTGGGGAGTCTTAGGGCAGCAGGACAGGGCTCTAGAATTTTGGATGTTCTGGGGGCTATGGCAGGGGCTGGGGGTGTCCCAAGTGCTGGGAGGTCCCACGTTCTGGACACTACAAGGAACTGCCACTCCCAGCAGTCTATGTTAGAACAACAGGATGTGTGGGGTGGAAATCTATCTGACTCTGGCAGGGGCCTACCCAAATCTGGTTACACTGGCAGGGTATGGGGATCTACCCAAGTAGGAAGCAGCAAGAGATGGAGGCATTGGCAGAAGAGAGCCTGCTGACAGTCTGTGTCACTCTCCCTCCCGCTCCCTATGTGTGCATGTGTAGGGACAGCAGAGTCCTGAGGGATGCAGGAATCTCCTGTTGAGCTCCATACATGGTACACATGGAAGCAGTAGTGAAGCACTTCAAAACATTTTGTTGCTCGAATAGATACTATTTTGGAGGATTTGGTCAATTTTGGAGAGCTTCAAAGAGCACAAACATTTGCATGGTTGCCATTTAAAGGTGCTTGATATACTTTAAAGGTTAGAGAATGCTCTTCATGTTTCCATACCTTTTGAGTATACAGGCACTTTGAGGCCCTAAGTCATTTCTTTATTCTGTGTCTGTCAGTCTGAACCCAAAGCACTTTAAACTATGAAAACCCAAAAATCTAAGCATAGGT
>JAGPOW010000261.1:183532240-183569189 GCA_030014935.1 Caiman crocodilus
ATGAGACTGGTTGCTATTTGGTTAAATAGCGCAGAAAACATTAAACAGTAAGTAGAAGAAAGCCTTTAGAAAAGGGCACTGAGAGTCTACAACAACTCTTCCACATAGAAGAAAAAAAAAGAAAAGAAAAAGAAACAGCTACACAGCAGGGAAAAGAAAGCAGGTGCAGTCTGCCTTCCTTTTTTGGCTGGGCCTTATTACACCCTATGCTGTAAGCCACACAAATGTTGATCTGTGTTGTGCTAGCTCAAGCTTGGAGCAGTCGCACGTTCAGGCCAGCAGGGGCCTGGAGGACTGAAAGGTAACAATTCTCCCCATTCCTCCTTTCCAGACTTCCCCTCTGCTCCCTAAGGCTCCCTCAAACACCCCTGCCCTAGGGCTCTCTCCCCTGCCTCTCCACAACCCATGGGGAATTCCTTGTGGTTGCCTGCAGTGTCTGTCCTAGGGGAGTAGGCACGGTAGGGTTAAACTACCTGCTTGCTGCTGTATAGCTGTTGCTTTTCTGGTGCAGAGAGAAGCAGAAGCAGCCTCCTCTGGGCAAGTAGTTTAACTCTTCCCTGCCTGCTCCCTGGGACAAAGCCCTGGGGAAGCCTCAAGTAAGCAGGGGAGGAAGGGTAGGGAAGACAGTGAGCCTGGATCTGGGGTGCTGGGAGGGCAATTGGTGCATTAGCCCTGATCTGGACCAGCTGAGGTGGGGTGTTTACACTAAGGTGTAGCCTATCCTGGCTACACCTTAGTGCAACACAAGCTGTGTGACAGGGATCAGTCACTTTGAGCCGCTTCACAAGTGCTTAAAACCAGTTTCAGGCATTCACATGTTCCTGGAGCTCTTAACCCCCAGATTGTCCGGTAAGAACTCTAGGAGCCACCCAAAGTGATGTGTAAGGAGGTCCTGTGAGCATGTCAACATGCCTGTGGGAAGAAAACAAGGAGATGAACCAGAGAAAGTTTGAGAAACATTCTTGTAGGGTTTGTTTCTAAACTAAAAAACAGTCATTTTCCTCTTGGAAGTAGCTGTCCCTGGCCAAGCCATCATCTCCCCAGCCAAGGAGTGCTGCTGCACCCTGAGTTTTGCTGTATGGGTCACAAGATAAAGGTTGGCCTCCCCACTTTGTTGAAGAACCGTGCTTGGCTTTCCCTCTCCCTTTAGACTCTTCCCTGCTGAATTGCCCCTTGTGTCTGTACATTAAAGGAAATCCTGGGTTCTGGTAAAGCCTGCCACTGGGAGCCCTGCAGTGGTAACAGCAATGCTGTGAAGCAATCAGTACTATCAGGTCCAAAAAACTGCCCCTGTGCTTGTGCCTAGTAACACATGAAGCGGGGCTGCACTGGTTCAGGCTGTCTCTGTGGTGTGGCTGCTGGTGGGGTGGGTTGGGGCAGGGTAGATGCCCCCAGCAGCTCCTATCCTTTTCCTAGTGTGTCTGGATGTAGCCCCTCTTGCAGACTAGCCTTTTTCTCCTCTCAACAAAGAAAGTATTATCTGATCTGCAGCCCCTGGATCTGACCTTTTTGCTCAGTGGATGCCTGGACCCCCCTCCCCAGGTGAGGGGCTGCTCAAAAGATTTCCTTAGATACTTTTTCAATCACACAGCCCCTCCTCATTTACCATCATAGTTACATTCTTGCAAAATGCAACATGAAGTGAAACAATGTTAAGTGAATCCCAGCAGGTCATGGTAGTCCCCTACTAGCAGGCGGTGGCCAAACGACATTCTGACCGAACCTTGCGCGACTTTAAACAAGTTTGTTTTCTAATCGATCAGCAATGTAATAAGGAAACAATGTTAACCAGGACGGGGTTAAAGGAGTGCTATAAATGCGTGCCGCGCACAAGGCAGACAAGGTTCTTTGGGTCAATCTGATATCTTTTATTAAACCAACTCAACCAGTTGGAAAAATTCTTCTTTTGGGCACAAACACCCTTCGTTAGGCTGAGGAAGACGGTGTGAATGACTGATTCGTGTCCTAGCAGAAGCAACGAATGACCTTTGTGCTAGCCAGGGCTGAGACTTACTTTCCCACAGGCATTTGTTCCCTTTGCGGTGTTGAATCAGACAAGCGCAGCTTAGCCAAAGCCCCTCGCCTGCCTATGTCCGAGAGCCACTCGGCTACAACCAACAGCTCTGCAGAATAGCTACTTTAAATGCAGTTACGTAAAGAAGTGACACCAGCTAGAGTTGCGGGGGGCGGTGTTTCTTTTGGGGGTTTTCTTTGAGTTTTGGGCGGCAGTTTGTTCTTTGGGGTTTTGTTTTTTGGGGTCGTTCTGTTTTGGGGGTTATTGTTTGGTTTTTTACGGGGGCGTTTTGTTTTGGGGGGTTGTTTTGTTTTGGGCGGAAGGGGGATTTTTTGTTTTGTTTTTCAGCAGTTTGTGGGAGGCTCAATCCTGGGGAGGGGGAGCTTCCAAAACGATCGGTGGGGCCTTTGGAAATGAAAAGGAATCAGAGCTCCTCGCGGCAGAGATGAGCTCTTTTGTTTAGACCAATAGCTATTTGCCCCCCGCCCCCCAAATAAAAAAGAAGTCTTTATTTGCTAGCCTCTTGATTTCTTTTGCCTCCAGCCTGGGTACCTTTTGCAGTACGAAAGCCCGCCTCCTCCCATTCACGCCTGTCAGTGGGTCTCGGCACCCGCCTCCAGGCGTGAGAGGCTATTTTTTTGGTGTGGCGGGGGGCGCCGCTCCCCTCAGAGGCCGCCGGCTCCTGCCCGCTCCCGCCAGCTGCAGTGAGGAGAGGCAGCGCCGCTGCAGTGCGCGCGCACCGCTCCCCCACCCGCGCGGCCCCCGCTCGGCTCGGCTCGGCTCGGCTCCCCCGCGGCCGCGCCGGGCCGGCCAGGTGGTGGCGGCAGCACGGGCGAGGCAGTGCCATGGCAGGCGCGGCCCCCGGCAGCAGCACCCGCACCCGCGCCCACCAGGCGCCCTGCCCCAGCCGCTGGTAGGCACTCTTGCCCCGCAGCGGGGACCCCCCTCCTCCTCCCCCTGCCGCCCCCGAGGGCAGCGGTGCGAGGGAACAGGAGCCACCCCGGCCCGCGGGGCCAAGGACTTGCTGACCCAGCCGCAGCATCCTCCTCCGGCGAGCGCTGCAGGGGGAAGTTCCTACTGCCCAGCTTCCATTTTGGTGCAGGCTGCCGTGGTGAGTACCCACCTGCCCTGCCCTGCCCTGCTCTGGCACTGCCGCAGGGGCTCTGTCTTGCTGGGGCAAGCAGCTCTCAGCCTGGGTGTGCTGCGGGGGACACGCAGGAGTTTCCCCAGCTGCTGCGGTGTGAAGGGAAGGGCTGGCAGGTGCTGGGGGGTGCAGTGACAGTCCAATCTCCCCTCTCAATCCTCCTTCTCTTGCCTGTCGCATAGGTGTGCAGCCTGGCATTGCCCCTTCCCTTCCCCATTGCCACTAGCCCCTGTGGGGGAGCTGGTGCCCCCGGTGGCTGCGCCCGCATCCTGGGGTGGCTCCGTGGTGGGGCCTGTCTCACCCCCTGTGACAGAGGAGAGGTTCAGATGTGGGGGATAGCTGGAGCAGTGGGGAGGAGGCTGCGATCTGGACTTCTCTCCGCCGCTCCCCCAAACGAAGGTCAAAGCCAGACTCATGCTGTGCCCCTTGATTGACAATGGGATGAAGCCAGCCAGAGCTCACGGTATGCCTCTGTGATCTAGTTAACCTCCAAGGTGCGATCCTACCCTACCCTTATTCATTTTCTCCAGGCAGCAGACACCTATTATCTCATTCCTCCCTTTCCCTCCCACCTTCTCCCCCCCACCTTGGGTTTTCTCTCTTATTGAAGCACAGTGATGCTTGTACAGAAGAACTGTCATTTACTGGGTTGGAGCACAGGATCATCCTGCCCAGTACCTTGGCACACAGGGGCAGAGCGTGGAGGCTGAAAGGATGAGTGAAACTGGGCTGGCCAGGGGTCTGTAATGTGGAAATGTTTATTAAGAGTCTCTAATCTGGAAATGGGGAGAGAGTAGGCTCCTCCATTCACTGTGCAAGCAGGTTTTCTGTGGCATGGGGATAAGGCATAAGAAAGAGTGGCGTTATTTCCAAACTGTACGTTCGCAGCTGCCCAGCAGTTATATCCTGCTGACTTTCCCACATTTATAAAAGCAACATTAATTGGCTGGACCGAGTGCTAGGTCTCAGTGATTGAATATATTTGCATTAGACTTCTTTATTGTGATTACTGGCCAGATGTCCCAATAGTTTGGCAGGTTTTTAAATAATATTATCTGGGCAATGCCAGCACAGCATGTTTTTCTTTAATGAATAGAATGTTTTACTATGGGTGAACTAACTTCTGGGAGGACTTTGAGGTTTGTAATGGAAGATGTATGTATGGCAGCATTTCAGTATATTCTTTCTGCAACTACAGTATATAGAATCATTATTTTTATTTTTTTCTTTGGTTTATGTTTTGTTTGAGATTTATGTAATCGAACTGGATCACAAAATTAAGCAAAATGTCTTGGATTGCGGGTGCCACCCTAAGTAGGTTCATAGAGATGTAAACTGTACCTATGGATTTATGTTGATAGAAAGTATGTTTGTGCTTTTTTTTTTTTTCCTTTTTAAACTCATCCCTTCATCATCCCTCTGTGAAAATGTCAGTAGGTGGCAGAGTGAAAGTTATAAAGGCTAGAAACTTTTATTTCTAGAACAGGCATAATGTGGGCATCGGTAATGAAGGTCTTTCCGTCTCTGTGACAAGATGCCTCAGTCCTGTTCAGGAAGGGCTGTTTATAAGAGGGAGAAGGGAGTTTATTTTCCACATTCACCCAAGCCTTTATAGTTTTGTCCAGACTGTCATCATAGCTTGCCAGTGTGTTTTTGATGATCTAGCTGCTAGGCCAATAGGGAGTGGACAGAGATCATCAACTGATTTTATGCAGGTCACTGAACTGCCATCCATCATGTATTAATACCATCTGATTATTAACCACCTGACAGGAATCTGAATTTAAAACTTACAAAGGAACGATTTTCCTAACTTCCTGAAACATGATGCGCCCTTATTTCTCTCTTTTTTATTTTTTAATAGAAATAATTGTATCAAAGCATGTGCACAGAGGTCTTCTGCCCTGTAAATATGTAACTATTTGCTTATCAGTCCGATTCCACAAGCAGATGGCTTATTAAAAATATATTTAGACTATAAATGGGAAGCATTTTTTTTTTAAAAGTACAATGACAAAATTGGGTTCTAAGATGCGAATATGGAACATACATGATACTTTTCAGACAGTGGCTCCCAGGGACAAGTGTACAAGACTTAATTTGCATTCTTTGGAGGCATTTTAGGACTACCCTTTTAGACAGGCCAATACTTCTTATGAAATGTTCCCCTTTGTAATCTGTACTGTTCGGAAACAAAATAAAGTCATAGTCTAGAACTTTCCAAACTGGCCAGTTTTCCCCTCTGAGTCCTAGCAGGGCAGACCCCCCCCCCCAGTGGAAAAAAGCCCTACTGTTAAAAATAATAGTGAATTTGACCAGGTGCTTTGACAATTGACTTTTAAAAGGGACTTCTCTGGGAGAAACACACAAATAATAAAAGCCAACTATGAGAATGCAATTACATACAGGAATCCTGCATCACTACCCTGAGAAACGGTAAGGAGAACAAGAGCTACAATAAATATAATGTTTGAATAAGGTTTAAGAAAACATGCATGGTTGACTTTCAAGAAAAGCTGTGTATGCCTAATACATAATTGTCCATAAACCGTTTATCCATGTGCAAATATGACTCTTGTATTGTTGCCAAAATCAGAAAGACCTCTATCGTGATCTGATTAGTTACTGCTGATTGCACAACACAAACTATTTAACTAGGACATCCAATTCCCTTGATATTTCAGAAACCTGAAGAATCAAATTTTAGCCTTGGATAAATGCATATGCTTCCACTGAAGCCAAGAGGTGGAATTTGTCCCATGGGCTGTAAAGATAGTCAGTAAGCCCAAGGCTGAATCAATTCAGTCTTTGCAGGTTAGTGTAAGCTGTGTAGACTGAAGTGATAAGCAAGTGAATAGACATTCACTTTGATTCTGGAAATGCAGCCACAGGCCTGCGGTGGCTCAGGCAAGATGGCAAAGGGGTGCTAGAGCATGCCTCTGTGCTGGGCTGAAGCAGATAGTTTGGGCCAAGGCTAGCATGCCCATCCTGTGAGGAGGATATACGAGGGAGATGCAAAGCATTCTGGGAAGCTGGGATGAGTTAACTTGAATCTGGAGGGGATCTGGGACAGAAGTTCAATATACTGATTTAACTTAAATCAGTTAAGTCTGCTACTGCACCCATTCGTGTTGATATTAAACCAGTTTTGGCCATTTTGAAAGTGGTTTATTTGCACTGAACTTCTGCTGTGTTACAGAATTGAAGCAGTTCTAAACACTTATACTGGTTTATGAGTAATTTCTGTCCCTAGCCATAGGGTGCATCTACAAGTGCATTTAAGCATCACTAAATTTAATGCACGTTAAGCCATTTTTGGCAGGTGTCCACACATGCAAGGACTTGGCACTAAAGTTTGTCCCAAGTCCCTGCAGCCCTGCCATGTGCCCCTGTTGCTGCTGGGGGAAGCTCCAGTCTCCAGTCCCATGGCTGCCAGCACTTGGTAGCCATGTTGAAGGCAGAGCCAGCTGCCAGCAGCTGGCAGCCATCTGAGAAACTCGGAACCCTGACCAGCCCCTTCCATGCCCAGAAGCTGCATGCCCAGCACAGGGCAGCATGCAACAGCTCCCTCCGTGTCCACCCTGCCTCCCTGCACCAGAGCTGCTTCAGCCCCTGGTCCTACCCATTATGCCCACTGCTCTACTGCTTCAGCCTGGCCCCTGCAAGTGATGACCAGTGCCCCATGATCCTGCTGGCCACGATGTTGGCTGTGCTGGCTCCAGCAGGCCCTGCCCTGCCTAGGCCCCAGGACAGCCGCACATCTGCCAGCAGGGGCCAGGGCACTGGCTGTGGGAGGCCCTGGCTAACCTTCTCCTCCTGTAGTCCCTGCTTCAGCCCTCCTGCCCCACCTCCCCCAGACCCCTACCCTCTGCCTGCCCCAGCACCACTCTCAGGACGTGTACATGGGTGAAACAAAAAACACTTTATTTCCCTCAGAATCCTCACCTCTATTCCTT
Source organism: Caiman crocodilus (assembly GCA_030014935.1). Lineage (NCBI taxonomy): Eukaryota > Metazoa > Chordata > Crocodylia > Alligatoridae > Caiman > Caiman crocodilus. Next base: position 183,539,355 of record JAGPOW010000261.1, read on the forward strand.
CCCTCTCAATAAACAACTCTCCCCTCCACCACCCTCTCCACCCATCAATAATAAAAAGCCCTATTACAAATGGGAAACTATACAAGGAGAAAACCATTTACAATATTTTGGGTCTTTGAGCCCAGAGTGGGGAGCTGAGGGGGGCAGGGTCCTGGGTCAGGTGCCCAGCACCCCAGCCCCTGGATGTTCCCTGGGGCTGAGCTCAGGCAGGCCCCCTCCTGGCAGGGTAGACCTGGCACTCAAGGTAGTGGTGGGTTGTGCCTACATGTGCATTAATGCATATTAACTAATTATGCCTTAATTTGATACCTGCATTTCCAGGTATCAAATTTAGGTGTGATTAGCCTAAATTAATGCACTTCAAGGGTGCACACATGTAGGCAAGCACCTGTAATGCACATTAACTTAGGCTAATGTGCATTAACGTGTCTTGTGTAGATGTGTCCATAGAGTCAAATGCATATATTCAATATAGTAAATAAGCCATTCCCTTTAAGAGACTTCCTCTACTTTTTGTTTCAGTACATAGATTATGATCTTGTTTATTTGGTAGGTTTCTGTGGGTTTTTTTTTACCACAGGTCAAATCATTTGGGAAACGAAGATCCTTAAGACATAAGAAAGGCAGTTCCTTGACAGTGCAGAAAAAGCAAATGCATTTTGGCTTGCTAAGACCTAAGGCATGCTTTAACTTCAGGCATTCATTTCTGGGGATGGACACGTGCATATTCCACTAACAATATTTGGGTTAAATAAATATAACAGGATGCATAATTTAGTACGGTAAGTATCACTGAGATGTTTTAAAGATTTGTGATTCAGATAGCAAAGGCCAGTGGTTGTCATCTCTGGTATATTATCTGACTTGGCCTTTCAGAGGTAACTTAAGAATTGTATTCTTTGCAGAACATTTGTGATGTTATACTTTGATGTATGCTCCCATAATGAGCAGCACCTCATATGGAAGACATTTTAAAATTTGCTGCGTAAACTAGCTTTTTGTTCACCTAAAAGTGGTAGTTGTTTAAATTTCATGCTTATTTGTTTCTGGCATTATATCTGCCACAGACCGCAGCCATTACTGTCTCCAGCTAGGCATAACACACACAGCATTACCACATAACACTGAGTGTTTTTAAACATGCTCTGGGGGTCACCGGGGGCAGGGGGCAGGGAGGGACGGGAGAGGGGGCTTTAATTAGAGAAGCTCCAAGAACTGCTCTAATTAAAGTGCCCAAAGTGTTTCATATATTAGCGTCCCCACACTTCAAAATGGTTGTTGGGGCCCTTTATTTAAAGCTCGTTGAACAAGATTTAGTTAAAATGCTTCTGGTGCCATTTTGAAGTGCGGAGATGCTGATACATGAGCCATGGAGGCTGGCTGGAGTGCAGTAATTACCACGCTCCAGTAGACTTGATTTAATTGCGTCTGCTCTGACGTGCTGTAATTACACTCCTGTATAGGCACCTATTCGTTTTGGATTTATCAAGATCAGATTTGCTATTGGATAAGTTCTTGTCTGTTGATGTAGAAGAGCAGAACATAGAAAAGTTTTTAATCTTTCGAGTGAGACTTTTTCAGTGTCATCATTGAAATGTTCTTCCAGTGATTATCTAAACAGTCTTCCTAAGGTTCTTTGGATCCTCTAAGGAAGAGAATTCTGGCCTGTCTGGCTTGTTGGACTCCCACTGCCTTACAATTAAAGTTTTTTTTTTTCTGGTATCATGCATCAGAAACATTAAATCTTCCAGGTTTAGCACAATCCAAGTTTAGCAAGCCCCCACTTGCACCTGGTCTCCCACACACAGATCAAGGATCTAGTAATATACCTACTACAGGGGTCTGATTTAGCCTTATACATGCCTGTTTTATACTGTTATAGTTCCTTTAATTCCTGATTTATGCTGGTTTAGAATCATCCCACATGTGTCAGATTTAACAAAGAAAGCACGTTCTTGGGATATTATCCTTGCTTTTTTTGATTTTGCTCATTTACATGCTAATTTGTAAAATTTGGTAATTTTCAGTGGGTTTTCCTATCACTAGTGTAAATTAGCAAGGATTTACTGTATTACATTTGCTGTTGACATCTGGTACTACTAGAGCATACCACCTCATGGCAAGACAGTAGCTGCTGTTGGAATTTGCTTACCAGTAGAAGCTCATTTCCATCTCCCCTCCTAAAATACTCAGGCATACTTGAGTCTAGTGCCTTGACAGTTATGGGGAAAGGTGTTCCCTAACTAATGAGTTAAATGTCTTGTGTTCCCTGCCATAAAGATCCTGACAAATGCCATGCTGAGCAAAGGAATAAAACTTTTATTTTGATGGCAGTGGGAATGGTCCCCTATCTTTGTTCCCAGCTTCTTTCCCTCACTTATCTGCCAGGACCTGAGAGCCTCCTTGACATCACCATCCAGCTGAACCTGTAGTTGCTCAATTAGTTGCTTTGATTCCAGCACTCCCCAGTCTCAGTTTCAGCATCCCACCCCTTAATCAGCTCTCTAAGTTGTAGCCCCCTCCATCACCCCTAGTTATACTATTGATTATAACATTTTGCCGGGAGATGGTTAGGATGCATGCAGTAGCCTATTTACTTTGATCAAACAAGGGCCCTAGGATGGAAGTACACAAAAAACATTTACCCTGGTTTAACTTGCTTGTAATTTTGGTGATCATTTAAAAGTAAAGATTGTAATCATTAGAAAGAGTTCAGTGAGGTGCATGTTTTTTATTGCATCTGAAGTATAGCATATTTCAGTGACAGATTCCTTGCTTTCTTTAATGCATATATGTCTGCAGCTGATACAAACTTTCATTTCTAGCCTTACATACTCTAGAGAAAGTCTAAATGATTTTAATTTTTTTTTATTCTTTTCATGTCTCTTGTATTCAGTAAGCAAATTAAGAAGAATGTAGAGGCAAGATGCATCAAAAGCTCCTACTACTTTCCTAAATGGATTTTCTAAAGCTTCACAACATGCCATACTAATCTTTGTCTTTCAAGGTGTTGAATTCCTGTCATTATTGTCCATAGTAGCAGAGTTGTAGATTAAGGTAATGCAGTACCAGTAATAGCTGTTGTTTGTATGAAACCTTTCCTGTAGAAGGGGAACAAAAGACTTCCCTGAATATAGATGATGATTTTTTTTTCAAACATTAAAGATTGCATCCTCAATCTTGCAAAACAGTCGTGATTATTTGTTTTACATCTTGTTTAAAGTATAACTTGTTAGATCTGGATCCTTAGCTGATGTTAAAGGCACAGTTTTACTGAAATCCATGGGTGTGTTTTGATATACACACCTTGAGGTGCTGGCTCTATATTTCTGTTGATTTGTTATTGATTCAGATCAATGACACTGCTTTTTGCAGCATAAGCATTTACTCTTTCCTTAGAAGTTTATTCTCCCAAACAAGGATGATCATTAAATCCAAGCACAATGAGGAATGAAGTAACAAGCCAACAGCGGGATACCTAAAGGCAGAATTGGGATCATTATAGGTTTTCTTTTGTTTTGCTTATGCTCATAAGACTAAAGATAATCCTGAAGTAATCCTGAAATTCACAGTCCTTTGCTTTTTTCCTTTTCCTCACAACTATATTTTTTCTTCCTTTCATTAAATAAAATTATTTTGTTAGTATAACTATATGCACCTGCCTGGTCTTGTACAGGCACTCTCTGGCGACCTTTGAGTGCACACCTGGTTCTGGCTGCGGGGTGTGTGCCCGGGCCTTACTGGGGTGCATTCAACCCCGAGGGAGGCCCCGACACTCACCTGCCACAACTTGGTCTTCTTTTCTTCAGTGGTGGGGTTCCTCCTCGGGGCTTCTCGCTGACCAGGTGGTGCCCTTTGTGGGCATTCTTGGAGCTCTACCTCCCCTATACCCCAGCCATGCCTCAGCCCTCAGGACCATCGGATGATGGGTCACTGGCCCGTCCCTTTTTATTTTCTTTCGCTCTCTTCTCTCCTTGCCTGTCCCTCAGTGACCTTTCACTCCGGATGATGAAGTGGGGGATCATCCTCATCTCTGCACCTGTTCACCTTTTTTGAGGCTTCTGTCGTGCTGCCTCAGTCCTCTATCTTGACTTGGGGTCACTTGGGGTTACGTCACCCCTGGTCCGGGCTCGGTGCACCCTCCAAAATAAGTAACAAAAAAAAAGAAGAGAAGAAAAGAGTAATTGGGGTGCAAACTTCTGCCCACCCCACTCATGGGTCTGGCATCTGTGGTCCACGAAATCTCTCGATGCTGTCCCCCCTTGGCCCAGCTACCCTGTTAAGCCCAGTGTGCAACTCTTCTAAGATGGTAGAGAGCCCTCCTGTGAGTCTCCATCCAGCCTCCTTCCAAGCTGCCAACCCTATGGAGTTGCAGCGTTGCCCTCTGGCTTTGGCATTGTTGTCCCCATCTCCATTTTCCCATTGCCGGTTTTTAAATCTGCCAGGTGGTGGTTTTTGCTGATGTCATCTGTGGGCACCATTCCCAGCTGGCAATAAAAGCTGCTGATGAACTGCACTGGTGGCCCTTCCCAGTGCAGCTCTGCTTCTCCTAGGGACAGTAAGTGTGTCCTCTTTTCAGGGCTCTCTATTCCTTTCTTTGGGCGGGTCAGCCCTGCTTCAGGTCCTGCCACAGGAGGCTGCTCTGGTGCCTCCGTTTTTATCCACCTGGGACACTGTATTGAAATATATCTTGTATAAAGATCCTCTATTAGTATTGTAATTATGTGGTGGTGTTTCTGAAAGGAAAAGTGTGGCGTGAATTTGTATTCAATTCATCTGAGATAAAGGCACATCTTATTATAGAGGCAGGGTAGGGAAAACCTTGTCGCTGATATTGTTATGTGAAGAATGTCTTTTTGTTTTGGAAGATGCTTTCAGAAATTGATGTAATGCCAAAAAATAACTGATCAGGAACAGTAAGTGTCTGACCAGCAGGGTACAGCTTAGTCATAAGCTCCTTTGTGCCCTTTGCTCCACTTTGCTTGGCTTCTTGGCTTCTCATCCCAGCTTGCTCTCTGACTGATGTCTTCTCTCCTGGCTTCCTATCTGCACTCTCTTCCAGAAAGCCTGGTTTCCTGACTCTGCTTGTTCTTAGCCCCTGCTCTTGGACTGCCCTGCCAATTTCTAGACTTGGCTTGTCCCAGATTCCTGCTCACTCCTTCCGACCTGGTTGGCACCTTGATCCTCGAGTGACCCCATACCTAGTCACCTGGGACTTGGTGTGACACTGGGATGAGAAGAATACATTGTAATCTAACCTGCCCACTGAGTCCCTGTGCTTCTGAGAAGAAGGCGAAAAAAATAGTTTGGCCACATCAATCTGGAAACAAGAGAACATTATTCAGATACTGCTTAAATTAGCTGATGGTCCTATATTGGCTTATTTAAATGAATGTATTAATTTATCTACCCAAGTCTTCTATGGAATGACACAAATTAGTGTCCATGAAAATTTTGCACTTACATTTGGGATGCTGTTGAAATGTGTTACAAACTCATTCAGGAAGACAGCTTCCAACTGGGTTAAATCTAAATAATTTAATGTACATAAATTATTCCAGTTGAGGTCAGCAGCTTTTTCTGCTTAGAAAATATTTGGTGTCAGTCACAAATCTTTCAGTACAATACCTGCCTTTTACTATGCTTGTTCTTCAGGGTTAGCAATCACACATTTGGAAAATGTGTGAAGGCACTGAGGCATAACTCATTCATATTTCTAACCTGTTTTGACATTTCCAGATCAAAGGTGTTATGAAAGTGTAAAGTACACTTATTTTTTGGAAAGCTGTACTCGGTGGAGACTGGCAGTATACTGATTCTCTGAATGGCATCACTTTATGGGTGGCATCTTAAACAAACCCTTTAAACACTAATTTGGCTAAGTTTCAGTGAGTAGTGCAGTGGGGATCTGAAATTTTTTTTTGCACAAATTTTTCAAATTATTGTTGTGCTCAGTGTTTTTTCTTATAGAACCTTGAAAGCTATCTTTGATATCTGGCCGTCTTTGTGATTGATACCTCAGAATATTTCAAGTCCTGCCATAGACTATACTCGTGGCATCTGCTGGAATTAATTAGAGAGCTGTTTTACTTCTTTTGGGTTATAGTGTGCCTTCTTCCAGAAAACCCAGAAGAGTAGAAAAAATGATTGGGAAATTCAGTGCATTTTTATTGTCTGGAGTTCTTAACTTCGCATCGATGTAGGGATTTTCAGGCCACTGGAAGGATGAACCTATAATTGAAGTGCTTTTGTATACATTTATAGTAAGGTGAGACGTGCATGCATGTCCGAAATTTTGCATGGAAAATGGTAGGGGTCATATTTGATGTCCTGGATCATCCTTGAACTGGTTGCAGCATGGCTTGCTGAGGGGATTATGCAACCACTGCCACATTTGTTGACTAGCATAGGTGTATAGGCTTGATCATATGGAAATTCTGGAAATCCAGGACATAAACCAGGAAATCCAAGACGCTGCCTGCCTCCTCCATCACCCGTGCCCTCACAAGTTGGTGGGGGTGGGGCTGCATGCCAGGCAGGCAGTGGTGCAGGCCTGCCCGCCTGCATGGCTCTCTGAGTCCTGGCCAGACTGAGCCCCATGCCCTTGCATTTTCAGGACCCTCATAATTCCCAACAGCCAGCTGGGACCAGCCTCTGAAATCTGGGAGTGTCCCAGCTAAACTAGGACAAATGGTCATCCTGTGTAGGAACGGAAGTCTCAAATCCTCAATATATGTTTTGTGTCTGGGAAAAGGTATGAAGCTATTGTGGTAGAAATCCATTGCATAGATGGTGGTTCAACTGACAGATTATTGCAATTCTGGTGACAGTTCCAACAGATTTTAATCGTCTTGTGTGTGGAGAGAGGTAAAACATTGCTTGTTCATTTTTGTTATTACCTATGTATATTAGCCAGACGTCTTGTCTTTAATTGAATACATTTGATCACCAACCAAAAGTAAGGGGAGAGCGGCTATATGCTATATAGGCACTGACTTTTCACTTTGAAAATATTATTTTCATGGCAATGTTGACGTGTTGATTTATTTTTTTTATTTTTTTTGCTTTTGTACACAATAGAACCAAACCAGGATCTAGTTGCCAGTGTATCTGGTACTGTACAGATACCCAATGAATTTCCTCCTTAAGAGGCATCTTGATTTTACCTAGCATACTTGCAATGCTAAAATAAGTCATTTTATTAAGAGTGAATCTTAAATTTAAGCAGTATCTTAACAAGAATGGAGAAAATAAACCATATTCTAACAATTCTTAAGAACTGCATATAAATCTATAAAGAGTTCAAAATAGAACTGCAGTGAATGGATGTTATAGCTTTCATAGCATAGGTGACTGGTAGGGTGGGCACGTGGTCCGCCAGCTTCTGCAAGTGGTCACCACTCACCACCCTGCGGCCGATGCTGTTGCTCGCAAACTGTGCCCCTTCAGTCTCAGGAGGCGCCAGTCACCCATTATTCATAGTAAACTATACCTGGCAGTTTTTTGAGTTCAAATTTCTGGAAAAAATTTCATAAGAACTAGCTGAGAGCTCGTAAGCAAAATAAACTAATTGGAAAGAAAAACGTAGTAGTGGGTACTTCAGCCTTAAAATTCTTTAACACTCCTTTCTTTTCCTCCCAGCCTGCCATAGAAAGCAAAACAAAATGTATAATCATCTGGAGCACATTGATGCTATCATGATAGGGACAATAAGAGTGCTTGGACTGCTAAATCTAAATCAGTTTAGTCCCTTGGTAGAATACATTTAAATGTATTTTTTTAGCTGGTCTTTCATAAGGTTTTCAGTGAATGGATTCTCATTTCCATCTAGGTAACTCTGAACCTTTGTAGATGATGTGAAAAAGTTGCTTCCCTTTCAGAGCTGCCTTTAGGGGTGTGTGTAGCCTGGGGCATATCAGTCTGTGCAGGGATGGGGGGAGGAAGTGGCCGGAGTGTGAAGCTGGTGGCACGTAGTGGCGGCTCCCTCAGCACGTACCAATGATGTTGTCCACGGGGCCTGTACAGCACTGTCCACAGCGCCCCCCCCAAAGCACAGGGCCTGGGGTGGTTGCCCAATTTTCCCCTTCCAGGGGATGGCTCTGTAACTTTTGTAAGGGTTTTTTTGAAGCCTCAAGTCCATCAACAGGATCAAATGGCTTTGTAGGCCAGATTCTGCCTGCGGTCTGCAGGTTGCTAACCTTTGCTATATGCAGTTCTCTGAGTTCTGCTACCCTCTTCTCCATATCACTTACATCATTGTAGGTCTGAAATCGACAACCTTTTTAGTGATGGTAGGCTGCTGCTTGTGAGTCAGTTGCTACCATAGGTTGCTGATTTCCTTTCCTGGGTGATTTCTACACTTCCCTCAATCCCCTTAATCACCTCTGCCATGCTGCTGACAGATTTAGTCCTGATCCCCACGTCAGTCTCAGCCCCACACCTCTCCACCCCCATTAAAGGTATGACTTCTGCTGATGGGGAAGGGTGTTTGCACATCCAGTAGCCAACAGTTAATGAAGCAGCAGGTGGGTGCAAGGACCACACCCTGCTACTACAGTCATTGCTGCTCATTTCTGTCACCGATTGCTGCTAAGATTCATTGCCAAATGGCAATGGTAAATACAGCAGGAAGAAAAGCAGCAGCTTCAGCAGGGGCAGGGTCTGCATGGACCCCCTGGCTGCTGACTGTGCCAGCACCTTGCCCCACAGCAGTGGTATCTCCTAGGGGTATGCGAAGCTTCGGTTGCTGTTTTGATTTGGAGGAGATTTGGCTCAATTCACCAGCTGAACGTTTGAATCTGAATCGAATCAGGAGGCCTATTAATCTCTTTGAATCGAATCGGAAGCCTCTGCTCCACTTCTAGGTCCGCCACCCACCATGCTCCCCTCCCTCCCACTCCATGCTCCCATGGGACTCTCCATCCGCCACACCATCTCAGTGTTCATGAGCTGTGCCTGGTACCTTGAGGTATGTAGAGAAGACACATAAAGCTGTGTCTGTGGCTGGATCACTGATTCTTTGAATCAGAATTGAATCTTCAGATTCAGATTTGTCCGAATTGAATTGGGACAGCGATCCGAATCAGCAAATCAAATCACTGTCCCCTGACTTAGGCTGAATCCAAATCAAATACTACCTACTTTGCATGGGAGTGGAGCTGACAAGGGAAGTGGAGCTACTGGTATCTGCCCAACTAAGAGACCCCAGCTGACTGCAGGGGACTCTTGTTGCAGGCCAGACCCAATGTCTTCATGGGCTGGCTCTGACCTGCAGGCCATAGGTTGCCAACCCCTGTCCTGGATAAATGCAATTCTGTTCTTGGCTAGAGGGGTCTTGCTAATTTGCTCAGTTACACTGATTAGCATGGACCCATGAGATTTTTTGCTTTTCCTTATAGCAGGGGGCATATTTCTTTCTCTGGGATTGTCTGGGCAGATATTAACCAGCTAGTTCCCTGTTGTTGCAGTGTCAGGACATTGGCGTGTCCATTTTGCCTCTACTTTTGCCTTTGATATTTTATAGGGTGTTGTTAGTGTTTGGGATTTTGTTCCTTTGGGGTGTCAGCGAGGGTTTGAGGTGAGAATTTCGGGGATTCCTTCAGTCAATGACTGCCTGCTAGAACAGGAGTCGGGACTTGATAGGCCGTGAGGCCCCTTCCAGTCCCATGTTTCCATCTTTGGAGTTTTGGAATGAGATGCTGGCAAAATCTTTTGTTGATTTCAGAAGTTGTACATTTACAATTACTGCGCATTGTTTTCCAGGAAATCTGTTGTTTTTACTGTTTTAAATTGAATCTGTTGTTTGTATTCCTGTTCCAGTTTTAATCATATTATTTATATCCACTTTTGCAAAAGTTCTAGCATTCATACTTCAGACATTTTATGTTTCCCTTCTCTGTTATTTGTGCAATCCCATTTGTATTGGGATATTAACTTATGATTTTACAAGTCTTCCCACTATTTTATTTAAATTGTAATGCAGATTCCCAGCAGGGGTTCATTATTTTGTTTAGTGTTATCCGCTAAAGATACTCTTTGTTCCAGTTTCTCTTTCTTCAGAGATGTACTGATTTTTCTTGTTCAATTTTCCAATCTTAAACAACACTAATAAAGTTAATTTAGTAGTGAACTTTAATGTTATTTGTTACATGGGGGGGAGTTGTTTTCTCTCTTTGTCAGACATTTTAAATTCAGAGTTGGTACAGACAAATTTTTACTGTGGGCAGATTTAAAAGCTTTGTACCAGTTCCTAGAAAGCCTAAGACCAAGCTGGTGACTGTAGATGTTTAGTGAAGGAGGGTGAGCAATTCCAGAGCCTTCTAGAGACCACCATGCCATTTAAACACCTGTATTTTCAGGGAAATACAGTTGTATTTTGTTGGCTTCCAAAGTCTGCAAGCAATGAGTTTGATTTTTTGTTGTGGCATATAATCTATCATTTCTAAATTTTATTTCCATTTGGTCAGTGTAGTACACTTCTTATATGTAGCTTTGTTTAATAGTATGAATAAATTTGCTTGGTTTTGAAAATCACTTATTTTGTTACTTTTTGAAGTCAGCATTGATTGAAGACTATGGAAACTTCTTTTAGTGGCATAGAGATGTTATAATAAGCTAAATACAGAGGGGTACTCTTCTCTGATGTTAAAAACTACATTTGTTTGTTTTAAGTGTGTGTTTGATTTTGTGAGTTCTTTGAAATCATGCAGTATTTTCAGGCTGTTCACTCTGTATTTTGTTGCCTTTTGTGCTTTCAGGTATCTTGTAATTGTTCCTATCCAGGATAGAGCAAACAATGGGGAGAAAGCTAGATCTTTCTGGCTTGACTGAGGAGGAAGCAGAACACGTACTTCAGGTGGTCCAAAGAGATTTCAGCCTTAGGAAGAAAGAAGAAGAAAGGCTGAGGTTAGATTATTGTTTTCTTTATTTTGATTATCCTGTTAGAATAGCAACCAAATGTAACAAGCAAACTCAAGTGTCTTGCCCCTTCCACATCTGGGTTTTATGTATTTTACAACTGGATATGTTTGGCACAGAACACTTTATTTCAGGGTGTAAATATGCATATTTGCATTCAGTTATTTGGTAAATAATTGTAATTGTTTTGTTTTTTAATAAATATTTTTAAAATCACTTGGATAGGGATTCAGTAGATTCAGTTTCTTGCTCTGACATACAGAAACAGAGTAAAACAATATTCTATATTGAAGAATCTTTGGCCACTTGAAGTTGATTTTGTTTTCAGTCATTGACAGAATCCTTCAAAAAAACATGCAACTAAAACAAAGCAAATCAAACCAATCCCAGGTGCAAGGCTCTGTGTTGCATTCCCAGGAATTTTATCCCCAAAGGCAACTGTAACGGGAGGAACCTGAGTTGATAGATTGAAAAGTTTATTCATAGTTTCCAACAATGTTTTCTTTTGGTATGATTCTGTTTTCTTTTACCTTTTCTAGAAAAAAAAACAAACTATTGTTGATTCTCTAGGAGAGAGACTTAAGTAACTGCTTATACTTGTTGCATACAAATTCTCTTGTTGTAATCCTAGTGCAACAAATGGAAATCAGTCTTTATCTTCCAGCATCTTACTGGAGTCAGCAGAGCAGGAATTTTACCTTGAGAAGACATTGAACCCAGGGTATATATTATGCACAGTGAAAATGAAATCCCTCATTGCATGTGGATTTCTCTCCTGCTGTTTTTTTCCTGAAATAATACTTTGGAAGAGCAGGAACAAGGAGAAATGTGTTACTAAAGAGTCCTAGTTCATTTTCAATGCGTTCAGAAAGATTCTATCTATTCCAATCTCCAGTAGAGTTTGGCTGTGTACGCTTCCTTGGTTCAAGTTATAGTGGCAAGAAATGAAGAGAGGGATTACAGGGTGGGGAAGGCAGGAGTAAACAAGAAGAGAAATAAGGAAGTATCTAATGGTTGCTTGAGCTTGGGCAGCTATATCTTAATGGAAGAAAATATAAAGACCAGGGAGAATTCTGTGGAATTCCTTTACGATAGTGTGAAGGGGAAGTGATTCTATGATACCTTGCTGCCATCTATATACTTAGACTTCCAAATTGGTTTGATTTTACTGTTGTGTTGCTACAGTGTGTCATAGTGATGCAAGCAGGGTGCACTTGCATCTTTTAGGAGTGTCCTTTAGCCCCAAGCCTCCCTGCAGTCTGCTGCTTGACTACTGGGAACAAGCTGAGATGTGCCATGGGGGCCAGCTCTTCACTTTGGTGTTTCAACTTCACCTCTTACCCATGTCTTGACAGTGCTAATACAGTAGATTTTGCCAACTTGAAAAATCATACCCATGTCTGGCTTGTGTAAGAAATTATAGGTCCTGGCTCCTACAGGAGTGACTGGCCCATTTGCCAGCTGCTCTGAAATCACACTTCCCACAGACAATCAGTTATGTATAAGAAATAGCAACAAGATTTATTACATAAACAGAATAAACTTTAAAATTCAGTAACCATATATTAAAATACATAGAAGACAAATAACAAATAAAACTACAAGCACAATATTTGATCTTACAGCTGCTAGCACTCTGACCATTTCAGGATTTTCTACATGTAAACATGTTAATTTATCCTACTCAGCTTTTCATTAATGAAATTATCTCCATGTCCAAGAATTCTTAGATCAAAACTTACTTCTAAAGCAGCTTCTTAAGTTCTCATTCTTATCTGCTCATCTGAATACTTTCATTGAATTCTTTCAAAGCATATATTATGTATATAACTTCCTGCCCCAGATGTGTATCGATTTGCCATGTCAGGTATCTTTCCTGATCAAATTATAACTAGGACAAATTTAAATCCTTGTAACCATAAAGATTACTAATTCCACATCAGAGAGAGTGTCTCTTATCTTACATCAGAGACTATTTGGATAGAAGACTACCCCTCTATCCTCCATTAATACCTTTTCCTTTTGAAATGTAGACAAGTGCTGCCTGACTCATCCAGCCCTGCAGGCTTAAGCAGTGCAGGGCCCAGTCTGTAGGCTGGATGAGTGTCATGGGGTCTGTCCACAGAGCTTGTAATGGATCTGTAAACATGGTGGTAGGACAAGGGGCAGCAGCGTTAATTGGCACTTACCCTGCTGTCAGACATGGACCCATGAGGAGCTGTGTGGGCTGGATGGTGTGGTTCCACAGAATGCTCTCATGGGCTGCATCTTGGTTACACCTGATACAGACTGTCAGTGTTTATTTGTGGATGAGCCTGAGGTCAGGTATACACCCAACCTTTTGGCAGGCTACTTTACATAATCGCTATAGATGTGAATTCTTGGTGACTACTCTTTCAAAGCCAGTTAGGCATTGTCCCTCTTAGGTGTGAACATTATTGTCTGAAAAGAAACATGCATTCATATAAGATAAAAAGTTAATGCAAATACAAATTGATAAAACTAAATGCAGCTTAACATTGACTACAAGTAGAGACCACATATTATACCAGCCAGCCTAACTGAGGAAACCATCTCTATATGAGTTTATGCCGTAGTTATCTATAAAATTTGTTTTGTTAATGTTAGTCATTTAAGTAAGTTACTTGTGAAAATTGGCCTGAGCAGGTAAGCAATATTACAAACTAAATGTCTGCCCATACTCCATATCTGGTCACATGGTGGCTTAACCTGGTCACATGTTTGGGTTAACCAAGGTTTCTTTCTCTTGGCATAGAATTTATACTTTTGCAAAGAATTCATAAATACATTTTTTCGAGAATGGGGTACTTGTTCATAACAACCAGTATTGATAAACTCATTTTTTTGTACCACAGAGGATTACTTAAAAAAAAAATCCAGTAAGCATGAATTAATACCAGGCTTAAGCTATCTAATGATTCACTTAATATTTTACCAGTTTATTAAATTCATTGTTTTAAATAAATTTTTCGCATGGGTTGTGTGCAAAGTTGTACATTTTTTCAGAATGTTAAGCGCTTCTTCCTAACTCTACATGTTGAAATTAATTGGTTCTCCATATACTGAAACATATGCTTTGCTGAAACGCAACTTGAAACGGCATCTTCTAAAGAGGTGGATCAGATCTTCATGTTGTTCCTCCAGCACTGGAACGCATTACCTAGGAAGGATGTGGAATCTCCACCACTGATGGTTTTTACAAATAAGTTAGACAAATATCTACTAGGAATGGTTTGCTTATACTTGAACCTATTATGGTGACTTTTCAAGGTCCCTTTTAGCTCTATATATCTATGATTCTGTGTTTTATTTTTTTTAAACAGTTATTAGATGACAAGACCTACCAGCATATTGTCAATTTAGAAATATCAATTAATGTTTTCTATATATTGTATAGGCTGTTCTAATAAAAGCTAGCTCTTAGATGGTGTATTAATCTTGATGTGATTGCAGAATTCAACAGCTTAGATAGGAAATTGATTTAAAAAAACCCCTTTTAATAACTGGAAATGCCCTGCTAATTGAACGGTAGTTCTGAAAATCAAAAGGGGTCAATTGATTTAACATTGTTCCCTGAAAGCAACCTGTTAAAGTTTTCACGTGCATTGCATTACCTATAATAGGCTGCCAATATTGCTTCTTTGTGCCATGGGGAGCCTTACATTTCTCCACTGAAATGTAGTAATTACCTTGCAGGGCTGAGGGTAGGAATATATGAAGCATTTGAAATGCTTCAGAGTGCAGCTCTGAACAGAAGTGCAGCTCCCTGGATGGAGCGCTTCAGAATCATTATGGCTGCATATAGCAGTGTGCTCTCCAGCCACTGGGGTGCAGTGACTTCTGGTTCCACTTCCCCACCATGTGGGGAGCAAAGCAGATTGTGAAGGCAAGATAGTTGTTTCCTTCAAGGTTACTTGTGCAGTACTTTGGCACATGTGTCCACCTTATGCTTTGAAGCACTTCAGAGGCATTTCAAACGCTTCAAATATCATTTCAAGAGTCTTTGGAATACAAGCTAATTACTATGAAGGGGACCAAAGATCAAGATCTGTCCAAAACAGGCTGTCCATTTTCTGAGCGCTGTAGGCTGTGTAGCTGCACACTGCATGGGCGCCTCATCTCCGTGTGAGCTGTATGAGCTCCCTCCTACCATTGCTATGTGAGCCTCTGCACCTCAATGACTTTGGGTGATTCCCACTCCACTGTCCCACTACTGCTATGCAAACAGTGTGAGTCTTCCTCACGAGCCTCCCTGCCATTGCTGCATGGGCAGCAAGCTCACCAGGCCTCCTGCCATGCTGTCTTGCTCCAGAGACCCCAGCTACTCCCGCCAAGCAGGTAGAGTAAATGGGAGCAATGATGCCTAGGCAGGAGCCCAGGGATTACATGTTATCCCATGGTGGGTTGGATGTGGCCCACCAGCCTCCTATTGGATGGCTCTGGTTTAAGATAATGCAGACAGTAGGCACTCATATAGTGTAAACCACCTAACCAGAATGCAAGCTAAAAAAAGTGAAAATGGTTGGTTTCAAATCCACTTCGCCAGCAGAAAATCAAAAGTGTAGTTAGCATGAAAGTTTATCTCCACTCCCAACAAATACTTCTGCTTACAGTTAGAAGAGGCACAATGAACAGCATGATTTTAAGTCTTAATATGACGCTAACTTGCATGAAGTCTTTTCATATATTTTGTTGGTTCATTTTCTCCTACAGCTTAAAACAAAAAAAAGAATGAAAGAAATATCTGGATGTTAAATTTAACATTTTCGCTGTTTGGGTAGTTAGATTTATTAAAGCTAATGAAAGTGCTGTATCTCAGAAAGGCATGTGAGTTTCAAACCGTTTTCCGAAGTATGTGATCTACATATAAAATAGGATAGTAGTTTAGTTACTGGGAAACCTTGAGTTAGTGTCATTTGGAGGGAAATGTAACAATGTTGTACCCATTTAAAACTCCATGCACAAAATGAAGTTGTCAAGAGTCTGCCTGGAATTGTTCCTTTTTATTTTTTGAAGTAATTTGCATACAGGTTAATTTTTTTTGTCAATATTGTAACTTTGTCATCTTTTAAAAGTGAACTATGCAAGTTTTAAATGTTGTCTATTTTCACTGTAGCTTATTAACTGTCTTTTGTATTTGTTGTTGCAATGCTGTCTTTTAGCTTCCTGAAGTAAGAACGGAGTTAGGGTTTCTTGAAAGTGGGATAGAGATAGATATCAGCTCCTCTCTTGAATTTCCAGTTTTGTTGCCACACCTTTCCCAAGGAAATTTCTGTGCCTGGTTAAATGAAAAAATGGCATAATTATCATTTGCCTGGCAAGGTGATCAGATGAAAGTAATTGCACTCATTGATGAGTGTGGGTGAAAGGTTATGTCAACTTTCTTTGTTTCTGGACAGTTTTTTTCTTCTTTCCAGGTATATAACTTGATATTTAATCATCATAGCTAATATCTTGCCTTTGCATGTTTTTACAGCTCTAATTTCTGCCAGTCTCATTGCAGTATGAATTCTATTCTTTTGCGTTGGCAGTGTGTATTTGGTGTTTTCTTTCATTCTGATATCCTTCTTATTTTATTGTTATTAGCAAATGTTATCATGGTTGAAATGGTATCCAAGAAGCTTTTTCAATAGACTGGCTCAATTTTGTGTTGATTAGTTCAAACAGGCATACCAGTTATCTCTGGCAATATGACACTACTCTGCTTGCAGTCTACTGCATGACCAAATAAAACTCGATAGTACGCTGGGACACCCTTTTGTTTCAGTTGTGGATACTTCACATCTGTGATAGGAGCTTTACAGAGCACCATTGCCATCAGACTGCAGTATGAGAACCACTGTTTTAAGTGACTTAACCAGAAAAGGATTGTCAGAGTGTATTTCCAGTAGGACTTTTCTGCACTTTTTCTTCCTTGATTTAAAACAAGTGCAGCTCTGGCAGTGTTAGGAATGGGGAGCCCATTTGGGAGGCTCAGTGTTTACCATTTTCTTGTGTACTGTTTTTCCAAGTATGTCCAGGACAGCTTACAAGGATATGAGTCTGATTTGGATTGGCATCATATCCATTTACACTGCCAATATGTAAATGAGAATCAGGCTGTGTATTTCTAAGTTTATATGCTGTGCTAGCATTGCAATCCATGGAATATATTTTTTCCCAGCTTAATTAAATTTGTCTATAAGAAAGTGGTTATAAGAGAAAATCTGCCCTGCAGTTCTAAGTCTTCTAGTGCAGTTTTGCAGTGAAGTAGATGGGTGCTGTTAAGTTATAGTAGGTATGCTAGTACTATAGTCCGGTGTTAGATGGCAACAGAACTGGGTATACCTTAGCTGCTATACCCTAAGTAGTCTGGGACAAGTGTAACTGAAAATATGGTGGCAAGTGAGCTAGCCACTCCAGTAGGGAGGTGCCAGCATTTTTATCTGTGTTGTCATAGATTCATAGTTGGTACGGTAGGAAGGGACCTGAGCATGTCTAATCATGCCTGGTCCCTTGCTATTGAGCATCATACAGGATTTAGGCATAACCAGGATCATAAAAGGCAAGTTTAAAAAAAAAAAATGAATTCCACTTTGGGTTTTTTGTTTTTTTGTTTTTGTATTTCAGTAGGCTGCAGCATAGATACAGTAGGTGTCATGGTAGGTCTTGAAGATGAAATTAATTCCTTTTAACCTTTGTTTACAAAATGTTTTCTGTCTGATCCATATCCTTTAGTGGCAAAATGCCAAGCCAAATGCCTGTTGAATCAGTAGAGGTGTATTGGCTATATTCTCCTTCCTATCTATTTCCTTCAAGTAGCTTTTAAAAATACCTGCTATAAAGCCCTGGCACTGATTTCAGTCTTGCTATGTCCCTGGGTTACAGAATTCCAGGAGCTAAACATCTGAACACTATGCTTTGTGGCCTAAATTAATTTTATAAAGTGAGCTTCTGGTTGGTCCATACAAATGAGACTACTGTAGTTACTTGAATATAGGATGACCTCCCAATAATTAGACTCTATAAATGGAAAATGTATAAATTTATTATAATTGTCCAGGTATAGAATCTAATTATTGGAGGTTTTCCTTAAATTTGTCCCCTTCCCACCACTACAGCAAGGAAAATAAATTGAGGGGGAGGGGATAAATCTTTTCTCTATGCTTCCCCCCAACCTTTTGTCTTGCAGCCCCTTTCTCCTCTCTTTATTGTCAGACCCTGTTTTCCCTAAGCACATGGAAGTAAGGAACACATTTAAAAACAATAACTTTGAATATAAACATGGCTGTAGGAAATTGCATATAGTACCCATGCACCTAGCTTATCCAGGATTGATGCATGTTACTTTTCCTTGAAACTGCTGCAAGTGTAGGTACTCCATTAACATACTTTTGAACAGCACTTTGACACCTACTGGTATGTAGTACAAAATATGCATGATATTAGTCCAAGTCAGAAGTTCTTGATTTACCACGTTCTTTGGGCTGAGCTCCCCACAGTCAACAGCATTGCAAGCCATGGTGATCCCACACCTCTGTTGCTCACTGATGTGCCATTCCCCCATCAAAAGGATCCATGTGCTAATTAGCTCCCTTTCCTGTCTGGAACTGCGTGATTTTGGCGCTACAGTTGGGGTGCTCCGAAAATGTATATGCAGATATGGTGCAGGGCAACCTGATTCAGCTTCTGGGTGTACTGTCATGGCTCACTACGACTTTAAAAATAGTTGGTGGTAAGGGGGATTGTGCTCAAGGGGCATTACTGTAAGTCTTATTCAGATCTACTGCACTAATCTATCCTTGTAGCTGGGCAAACATACTGATGGGAGCCTATGTGGGCCATATGTTTTATAGTCCTGTTCAGTGTTGGCTGCATTTAATCAACTTCTTAGTTGGCTTCCATTGCTAAGAACATGCTGGTTTTGCTAGATAGTTGGAAAAGGGCAAAGATAATGCCAATCTTGAAGAACAGGAAGGAGAATCCAGGGCGCTACAGACTAGTCAGGCTTACCTCGGTCCCTAGAAAAAATCATGGAGCAGGTCCTCAAGGAATCCATTTCTATGCACTTGTAGGAGAAGAAAGTGATTAGGAACAGTCAACCTGTATTCATCAAGGGTAAGTCATGCTTGACCAAACTGATTACCTTCTATGATGAGATGACTGGCTCTGCCGATGCAGGGAGACCAGTGGATGTGGTATGCCTTGACTTTAGAAAGGCTTTTGATATGGTCTTCCACAACATTCTCTCAAGCAAGCTAAGGAAGTATGGATCGAATGAATGGCCTGTAAGGTGGACAGAAAACTGGCTGAATCATTGAGCTCAGAGGGCTCGATGGCTCGATGTCTAGTTGGCAGCCAGAATCTAGTGGAATGCCCCAGGGGTCAGACCTGTTTGATATTTTAATCAGTGACATGAAAGATGGAATAGAGTGCCCCTTCAGCAAGTTCTCAGATGACATCAAGCTGGGGGGGAATAGTAGTTATGCTGGAGGGTAGAGCTAGGATTCAGAGAGACCCTGACAAATTAGAGGATTGGACCAAAATAAAAATCTAATGAGGTTCAGTAAGGACAAGTGCAAAGTCTCGCACTTAGGACAGAACAATCCCATGCACTGCTACTGGCTAAGCAGCAGCTCTGAAGAAAAGGTCTTGGGGATTATAGTGGACAGTAGGCTGAATATGAGACAAGAATGTGCCCTTGTGAAGAAGGCTAATGACATACCAGGCTGCATTAGTGTTAGTAGGAACATTGCCAGCAGATTGAGGAAAGTGATTCTTCCTCTGTATTTTGCACTTGTGAGGCCACATCTGGAATACTGTGTCCAGTTTTGCCTCCCCCCCACCCCCCAAACTACAGAACGGATGTGGAGAGAGTCCAGCAGAGGACAGTGAAAATGGTTAGCAGGCTGGGCACATGCTTTATGAGGAGTAGCTAAGGGAACTGGATTCATTTAATCTGGAGAAGAGATGACAGAGAGGATTTAATAATAGCCTTCAACTACTTGAAGGGTGGTTCCAAAGAGGATGGGGCTGGCCTGTTCTCAGTGGTGTCACATGACAAAACAAGGAGCAGCGGTCTGAAGTTGCAGCAAGGGAAGTTTAGGTTAGATATTAGGGAAAAACTCTCTCTCACTAGGAGAGTAGTAAAAGCACTGGAACATGTTACCTAGAGAGGTTGTATCCATAGAGGGTTTTTAAGACTCAACTAAAGAAAGCTTTGGCTGGGGTGATCTAGTTGGGGCTGGTCCTGCTTTGAGCAGCGGGTTGGACTAGATGACCTTCTAAGGTCCCTTTTAACCCAAATTCTTTGATTCTATAATTCAGTGGGATTTCCTTGTATGCGATTACAAGATGAGGGGCTTGTTCCCCATGCTGATTGGGAGGAAACCTTGTCTTGTATTTGAGTAAATACAGTAAACTAGGACAGGAGTGCGCTTGCTCGCTCTCTCTCTCTCTCTCTCTCCCCTCCCCCCCAACACACTCATGCACACACATGCGTACGCACACAAACACAAACTTTTCTGGAGGAGCAAAGAAAGGAGAAGAAATAGAAATGTAGCTATTCCTCACCCGATCCTCATTTTTATATATTAGCTCTGAGAGCAGGATCAACACTGGAATTCTGTGAGAGCATGTAATGGCAGATGTGTTCTCTCTACGTTCTGGAGAGTGCAGTGAGGCATTTTCCTACTCTGAAGCAGGATGCTTCTTAGTGCTGTGCTGTTCATGAGACGGCACTGCCCCATAATTTCTCAGTGCAAGGCTGTACCATGTTGTCAGATACTTAACGTTCTTTCATTTGGATTTTTTTCAATGTAGTGCATAATTCATCATAACGCTACTTGCCATTTATACATTTACTAAATGTAATCCTTGCAACACCCTTGTGAAGCAGGTAAGTATAATTATCCCCTTTTATAAATTGAAATAAAAACGCAAAACAAAAGGTTAAAACAATACAAAATAGAAAACTATAGGACATTTTTTCCTGGAACTGCAGTTAATCAAGAAGGATAGCAAGACCATGCTCCTCCAAGATAGTTGCCACAGATGCTGTTAGATTGGTTTCTAATACACAAGTAAACCTTTTGTGCAAGGAATAAGATTATCAGTAGTCAGTAATTTCTTCTGCATGCTAAACATATCACTTTATGCCATTGTTTTATAGCCCTGTCTAACAATAAAGCTTAATATTTTAACTAAAATCCCCTCAGGTTTTTCTCTGGCTGAAATTTCTTGTAAAAAAATAGTTGGTGTCCTGGGTGAATTCTGCATAAGAGATGGAGAGCTAATGGTTGTTTTGTCTGCAGTGTCAGCGAGGTTATACTTTAAAGTTCTTTTAAAAACTGTTATTTGGCATTAATCTCAAGATACACTGATCTAAAAGTGAGCTGCTTGCTGTCAAATAATGCCATGTTTGGGATTAGACAAGGAAGTAGATGTTTCACTTATGACATTAACACACCCACACATCACCAGTCTGTTTACATACTAGTTTATATTCTTCTTCCTTCCCGCATACTGCATTAGGTGTGCATCTTGAACAACCTATCCTATAAGTAGGTGTTAAACTTGATGGAAAAGCAGTATGCGGATGTTGATGACTCAATATTGCAGGAAGCACACTGAGCCACTTGAATAAAGGGAGGTGGTTGTGATTTTTTTCAGAAGACCCAGACTGTGCTGCAGATTCCCATGTAGGGCAGTGCACAGATATCTGCTCTCTGCAATTTACCCCTAGAAGGATAAATGTACCTGTGTGGATTTCCATGCCAATTTATATATTTATATTCCAAATAAAATGACACTCTCAGATTTAAGTTCTACAAAATATAGACAAGATTGTATGAGTAAAGCTAGCAATAATACCTCTAACTGGGAATGCCATGACATGTGTGACTGTACTGCTTTTTTCAATAGGATGTATATAAGAGTAAATAACCATTAGCAAAGGTAATTTTCAGCATAATCAAATGCCTAATTGTCTTTCTAGCCTTAATGGGTGTGCTGTTTTGACCTATATGATATGACTTTCAAATAATATGGGCAAAATTCTGTGTGGTGGTTCTGCAATTCTTTTTAGTGTTGAAGGATCAAGCTCTCTTTTTTACAGGTATTGTTCCGTTTTCAGTTTCTTCACAATTGTAATTTCAGAATCAACATTCTCTTAGTAGAAATCACATGTGTACAATTGTTTGTGTTGTTTCTCTAGGACCAAAAATGGTGGTTCTGGGAGGAAAATAAAACAATTCCAACCAGAGAGAAGTTTCTCCCAGGAGAATGAGCATCTACATGCATTCCTGTAACTTAACACCTCCTGGGGACCAGGAGTGAAGCTACAGAGAAAGACTTCCATGCCTTCCCAAAACTGGGTCAGCTTGGTCTGGAGAAGGCTTTTGGCGGACAGCTGCTCCAACCCTTCCCATAGACTTTGAGTGGATGGGAGGAGCAGTCACCACTGCTCCTCTGTTGGCTTCTCATGCACTGGATTCCCTAGTTTGAGAAGTGGACAGGAGTTTTGCCCCGCTGCTCCATTGGCTTGACTCCCTGGCACCTTGAGCAGATCAGAGCAGCAGCGTCGGAAGCTTCCTGCCCACTTCTCACAATGGAGTCCCTGGAGTGAAAAGTATAATGGGGGCTTTACCCTAGGCATGCTAGGACTGGAGCAGCCCACACTTTTCCTAGACCAGGATCACCCCAATCTTGGTTAAGGCTCAAGGAGTAGAGAACAGTTGCAGTCTAAAAATTTCTGTACTGTTCCTTCTCCCAAAATCATTTTTAGTGGTAGAAATTTTCTATTTGTAGAAATGAATGTTGGCACACAGCCTTAGAGTACTAGTTTAGGACTCAGGAAATCTTGCTTTAGTTATTAGATTGCCCCTGTTACTATAAATGAACAATATTAAGATGTACCCAAGATTGACATGCTGTATCTGCATATAATAAAATTTAAAAAGCACTGTCCTGCTTCAGAGATTTTGGAAATTTATTGTAAGAGCTGAGGTAATTTGGTATTTTCTTTTTTTGTGGGTTATCAGTTTCCCTTGTGTAAACTGACTGTCATTCTTAATAAATAAGAATGAAAATATGTAGTTATAATGAATAGCTATAATATAAAAACAATATTTAATCCTGAACATCTTTTGTATGAAGTGTGACCTTTGTAACTTGACTTGCAAGGGTAATACTCATATTCTGTGATGAAAGAATACTGCCTTTAGTAAAGACTCAGAGAATCAATATCTGATGAATTTGTTCATAATGAGTGTAGATATTTTAAATCTAAAGTGTCCTTTGGGAAGTAAATACTTGCCCTTGAATTTTGTTAAAGAAAACCTAGGAAGCTGACCATAACCATTCTGGCTAAATCCTTAATTAGTATTCAAATATCTACACCTATTTATTAGAAACCTCTCTAATACAAAGACAAGTCTATATGTTTATTTATGTAAAACAACTTTGCTGTGTTGATTTGAGAAATATGTTTATGTACAAGGGATGGATTCCCCTTGAGATTCAAATTTCTCTGTATGTATCTCTGAGTCATATTATAAACTCCATTTTGAATGTGGGGTTTGTCTGCTGTCTGTTTCCTGTTCATCTGCTTACTGGATGAAAATTTGTAACGCCAAAGGATAATCAAGAATGGTGAATAAACTGAGGAATAGACGGGATGTATGGTATATTGGTGTATTTGTCCTGATTGGTATGCCTCTTATGCTATCTAACGTAAAAAGTAAGTGTGTTAGAAATATGTGGAGAAATATTCACAAATATTTGTTCTGCATTTGATATCTGAAGACTCTTAACTAGAGCATCTACAAGGCTGGAAACATGCTTATGTAACTCTCAGTCTGAGGACAGCAGCACAAGTCTCAGGCAGTAGGATCTTGTATGTCAGGGGGTGAGGCTAGATAGGAGATCTGTGCACTGAAGGTGATTAGGATGCAAAGCCAGAGGCAACTCCTGGGGTCTCTTCAGTCTCAGGAGTCTAAAAAGCTATATGGACAATATTTTTAGACATAAATACAGTAACTTGGGGATTAACTAGACCAAAACTCAGCTGTTCTTGGATGCCATGGAGGCTGATTAAAAGTTGTAGATGGGACTTAGTAGTGTTTCTGTAGCTGTGAAGTTTGTTAATCATTGGGTTTAATTGCTAGGCTGTTGAAGGAATATGGCTCTGAATAGTTTGGAGGATCACCATCATGTATCTAGCTGACTTATAGCTGCCATGTAGTCATGACTTAAATCTACCGTGTCTTGGTATCTCTCTTTTTATGTTGATGTTTCTTACTATTCATGAATTTCATAAATTTCAACGAAGCTTGTAAACAAATATCACTTAAAAACATAATGTTGTAAATTAATTACATTGCTAATAATTTTCAGGACCTGGGTATTTAAAATATATTTAATTATAGCAATAGCTAGATTGTAAATGTCTGATAAAGCTAACTGTGTTGGTAGCATAGTAGTGTATTTAAAATGTGTTTTTTGATCCCAGAAGGAAATTATCTTACTCTGAGTTTCTATAGCAACATGATAAATATTATAGACTTACCTTTGGATCTGTTCCTGGACTTGTCTGGTGTTATACAACTCCATATCCTAAATGTGCTCATTTCTGAAAAAAATCAGTCACTATTCAGCCTTTTAAAGTTTGTCAATTTCAAATGTACCTTGACAATTAAAGTAAGTGTTTTCTACAGGTTTGACTTCCTAACAATACACCTTTTTATAAGCTTAGAAGTAGGCATTTATGTAATAAGCTAGTGGTGGCCAACGTTTTTGGCAGACATGCCAAAAGGGTAAGCCCTGTACCCTCTCCAAATGCCACTCTGATAGCCATTCCCACCCTGATATGTTGTTCTGCTGTTTGCTCCCTGTCCTATCTGTTGCTGTGTTCTCTGCTCTTTTTCCGTTCTGCCACATGCCACACACACAAGCTGCTTGTGGCATGCATGTCATGGGTTGGCCACTGCAATAAGCTATAGTGTTTCCAGAAGGGACTAATCATTAGGGGTGTGAGAAGCGGGCCCTATTTGATTCGGATTTGCCCTGAATCGGGGACGATGATTCAATTAGTTGATTCAGATCACTGCGCCTGATTCAATTTGGCCAAATCTAAACATTCGACGCTGATTCAGAGAATCAGCAATTTGGACATAGACACAGCTTTAAATATTTTTTCTAGGTGTCTTGAGGTACCAGGCACAGCTTGTGAATGCTGTGATGCTGGGGCGGATGGAGCATCCCAAGAAAAGTGCAGGGGGAGAGGGGCCATATGCTCAGCAGTGAACCCAGGGAACATGCTGAGGGTCTGATTGGTCATGAAGGGACCCCAGGTGCCCCCCCAGACCCAGGAGGCACCAGTTGCTGAGCCAGAGGGGTGCAGAGGGGGGCCCAAGCACATTCTCTGGTGGACCTGTGCTCCTGTGGGATTTGGAGATTTGGCCACTAAATCGGGCCGAATCTCTGCTAAATTCAATCAGGGACTGAAGCTTTGCACTGTTCTATTAATTATGTTCAGTTCTTCCTTCCCATATATAACAACTTTAAAAAAGACTATGCAACTATATTTAAAAAAAAAAATATTAAAGTAAAGTTGATGTACAGTTGAATTCCCTGACATCAATTAATTTAATTCAAAGGGAAAATTTAAGGGTGAATCAGTGGTTAGAGCCTGCTTATTTATTTATTTATTTTAAGATTGTATCTAATGTAGCATTAGGCTACTTCTCCTACCTTCTCCTAAGGTTTGCTCTTCATGTAGTTTTTGCCAAATCAAAATGGCAATGCTTAAGCCAGATTTCTATCTATTTTGCAAAGTTTCCACAAGAAGGTAAGGCCAAATTAGGTCAAGGTTGAATTTAGCTGAAATTATTTCAGCTGAAGGAAAAGTAAAAACGTTTTAGAAATGGCAACATTTCACTTAATAGCTTTTCCAAGAAGTTGTGTTGAAACACTGAAAATCATTGTTTAAATTCTTTTTTTTCAACTTTTTATTTAGCATTTTCATTTAAAGGCAGAATTATGGAGAAGCTCTGGATAACACATCTACATTTCCAGATTCAGTTCTAAGTTCATGACTTTCTGCCTCCTATAAGCGGTTTCAGATGCAGGAAATTAAAGTAAATAATGCTTTTGGAATGGTTTAGCATTATGTTATGCTCTGCAATGTACTCTTTGCAGCTACTATAAATTTGTTTGTCTAGCTAAGATTAGAATAAGGTCTTTGTTGATGCTTGGGGGGCTGTGTAGCCTAAGGTAAGAAGATATTGTATAAATTGAAGGAGGAAGCAATGAGTTAAAAAATAATTCGCAGCTTACATCCAGTTGACTTTTATAAAGATTATTTAACTTTCAGCATAACAGTTTGCTTGTTTCCATTTCGTCAATGATAATCTAGTTTTCTATTTAACGTAAGTTATTTCCAATGAAGCTCCCCCTCCTCCTCTTTATCCTGTAAATAAGTTGCATTATATTGGGATATAAATATAGCTAAATCATGTCAGTATGTGAAGCAGGTGAAATCAACAAAGGAGATTCTGAACAAACAATGAGAGTAGTAGGAGAATGATATTATGAAAACCCCCAAAAGGCAGATGGAGGAGAATTATTAAAAACTGCTAAAAAGTCCAGAACAGGAAAATGTAGAACCTGTGATATGAGTAGTATGCTTAGCAGAAGACTGCTAATAATGCATTCAGTAAGGTAGATAGATGGTGGAAGCCATAATAATAAATTCAGTATGAACTTTGAGTACTTGGAAGGGTACTGCTGCAACCAAAGTGCCATGGCATCCTGAGGTGCCTTGAGATCCTTTCAAGGGTGTTGCAGGGTGTTGTGCAATATTTATACACCTAACAGTGCTAACACGATTCACAAGGTAAACTCAGAGATTTCAAATAGGAATCCATAGTGTTAAAAATATTCAGCCCTGCTCTGGTCTTTGAGTACTTTGCAAAAGAAGAATTGTTCTGTTATTTTTATATAGTGAAAAAATATGAAAACTGGCTTTTTCCATTTGAGAGCTGGCATTTTCTAAGGGATCCCTCAAGCCTGTCAGGGTATGTGTCAAGCTTAAAAAGATTGAGAATCGCAGCTAGAGACTCAAAAGCATTTCTGATCTGGGGTGATCTTTCTGAGTTTTTTGCAACAGAAAAATTGCTATATTATTTTTCTTTAGTCAAACAACAAGTGAAACCTATGGGAAACGGCATTTTTTTGAGTGGTACTGCGAGTCTAATAAGGAGCGCCTTGAGTCTAAAAAAAAAAAAAAAAAAAATAAGAGACTCATTGCCCTAAACTGTACCTGTAAAATTTGCCTTTGTACTCATTTGTCCAGAATAAGAGAACATTGCAATTACCAGTTGATCTTGTTTTAAAGCAGAGCTCGTTTTAGTTAAACTTACCTAAAATTTAACTGTTGTATTGAACAGGGGCAAAGTTTGCTTTGACACAGAAAAAACAGTGGGCTGACCACAGTGTAAGGATGATGATTATGCTCTTCCAAGATATTTCATAAAATAAGTTTGTCTACTTGCCCTTTTATAGTTACAGTTTGTTTGTGCATCTAAGATTTTATAAACCCCAAATGTTTGTGTGAACTAAACAATGGATTCCTATGTCACCAAATTACTTTAATAGTAATCCTTTTTGATTTAAATGAATTATGGTACAGGTCAACAGGATATTCCTTTAGCTCTCTTTTCATTGCTTTAATCCCTTGCCTCGTACGATAGTTCCAATTTGTATTACATGTAACTATAGACAGCATGACTCAAACATTTCTTTGCCTTGTAGTATTTATTAAAAACTAGAATGCAGAAAAAGCCCAATGTCCAGGCTCCATAAAAAAAAAAAAAAAAAAAGTATAGAAAACTGTCCCCACCGTTTCTTTTTTTTTTTTTTTTTTCCATTTTTCGTAAAGCTCTATGAAGACAATCTTTAGGTGGAAATGGATATGACCAGTGAGTTCAAATACAGACAACCTCGTCCTCCTTGGTGTTACATTAGGGCAAGTGGGAAGGTGGGGAAACTAGCCAGTTATGTACAAGGTTGCTTAAATGTCAAGATGTGTATGTGAGGATGGTAGTAGTTGTGTGTTAATGCATCTGGGTGACCATGGGCTACTCCATGATTGTTACCAGGGTGTGCTTCCTACTGCTTCATAAACAAAGAGCTGGGAAATTCTTCATCGGCTTTCACCAGAAAGAATGTGGAAGAACATATCCCAAATCAAGTGAAGCTAACCTTCCCCTGTACGTTCAAGCCTTCTGAGTGTGAATCAGGAGGGAAGTCAGGGAGGAAGCATATTAACTCCCACCTGCTCTACCTGATCACCAGGAATCCTGGTTTTCGCCGATTTAAAAAAATCCTTAATTTTTGGTTAAAAAAGTAACTTCGAATCCGAATCTTCCAGTGATTAAAACGAAACATCGCTATATATTTCTCTCTATAGTAGTGGTGTTTCATTTTAATCACAGAAAAATGTGTATTTGAGGTTACTTTTTAAACCAAAAATTGGGGATTTGTTTAGATAAGAGAAAACCAGGATCCCTGCTGATCACCATACACCCTCACATTTGTACCTGAATTAGAAACTTGAATCAGAAACCATTAGATGTTAGTATGTGTCTCTTATTAAATAGCTAAATAAATGAAACAAAAAAAAACCCATAGCAAAAACAGTAGTTTCCTATGTAAGAGAATGTTTCATAATTCCAGAAAGCCCATTTTAGATATTACTAATGAAATTAATCAGGAGTGATTAAGAAGCTTTCTTGCTGTGATTACATCTATCCTGTCAGTCAAGTAGATGTAATCCTACCGCCACCTATGAACTATTTCATTATTTTGATTAGATAAAGAGAATGAAACTGTGGCTTTGAATCAATATTTATCTGACTGACAGCAGGAGTATAAACAGCAACTTCATTTTTTGATAACTTTTCTTCGCGTGTATGTTAAGCCCATGAGCACATTACAGAAAATTAGATAAATCTGATAAACACTATGAAGCTATAGTTCTTGTGCAGTTCTGGAGAACGTCACTTTAAAGATACGAGTGCATCTCATATCCCCATCTCATAGTGGGGATTTTTCATGACAATTAGTTGTTGCATTTAGTGCATTACAAGTAATGTCCATATTTAAGTATAGGTTGCATTTACTGCATTAGACGGTGATGTCAATATTAAAGTATAGGTCATTGTTCAGATATTTAATAAAAACCTTTCAGTTATCATTTTAACTTGTCATATTTTCCTTCCTCCCATTGCACTCATTCATTTTCTTGACAGCTGTCCTTTATTATCTACAACAAAACCAAACCACTGTCTATTCAGAGACATTTTTGAATAACTTTGCTTTCACTATTATACTGCAAGCCTTTGTGTAAGAATAATAGTGAATTTAAGTACAAAAAAAACCCCTCCTTTACATCCTTCAGTCCAGGCTGAGTGCCTTGTGTAATGGGGTCCTGCGGCGAGGATGCCCATAGAATTTCCCCTCAGTCCCTGTCACTATTAATTTCTTTGGGCTATATACCCTTCCACTTGCCTGCATGCCTTGATATAATTATGTTTTCCAAAAAAGGGAGGCTGCCTCAGGGCTCCCAAAGTGAGATCTCACACTTGTGAATACAGGTATCACTGCTCATCACCTTAAGGGATAGCTATGTGGCCTCCTAATTTCCCCTTTTAGCCATGCCCAGTATAGGGTCTAAAGTGGGCCATATTTGATTCAGATTTGGCCCAATTCGGAGCACAATAATTATATTCATTGATTTGGATTGCTGTCCCGATTTGATGGAGGTAAAGCTGAATCTCAAGATTCTATGCTGATTCAGAGAATCAGCAATTTGGCCATAGACACCGCTTTGAATGTTTTTTCTACATATCTCAAGGT
>JAGPOW010000261.1:183569289-183582477 GCA_030014935.1 Caiman crocodilus
GTGCAGATGGAGTGTCCCATCGACGGGGGATCCCTGCATGCTCGGTGGTGGACCCGGAAGTGGACCGGAATTACTTCTGGTCCACTTCAGGATCCTCTGCTGAGCATGGGGGACCCACCCCTATGGCCCCCCTGGCTCGGTGATCAGCCACAGGGGGGACCCTGGGTGGCTCTCCAGACCCAGGAGGCAGCAGTCACCGAGCCAGGGGGTGGGAGTGAGGGGGTCCCCTGCGCACTCTGTGGTAGACCCGGAAGTGGCCTGGAAGTGCTTCTGGTCCACTTATGTGTCCACTGCCGAGCACGCAGGAGTCTGCCCCCCACCTCGGTACTCCCATTGGATGCTCTATCCACCCCACCATCTCATTGTCCATGAGCCTCCTAGTACCTTGAAGTATGTAGAAAAACTTTTAGTATCTATGTCTGAATCATCGAATCTCTCTGAATCAATTTGAAGTGTTGTGAAAGGGTCTCCTGGTTCGATTCGGGTTTGGAGATTCAGCCGCTGAATCAGGCTGAATCTCCACCTAATCAAATCAGCAACTGAAGCTTTGCACAGCCCTAATGCCCAACCCTTGCAGATGTTATCCACCATGGGGTATTAAGCCCCATGTTTGAAGTACAGAGGCCCAAGGCAAGGAGGGGGCAGGACACTGGTGCTGGAAGCTCCAACAGTGACAGAGACCATTCCAGGTTTAGAGGCCCACAATGACTGGAGTTGACAATAGGCCTGAGGGCCCATGGATGAGAGATTGACTAGATTGGATAATCTTAACCCCTCCTGGGTTTAGGCTTGCATTTCCCCCCCCTGCCCTGGACTCATTACCTCCAACAGACTCCACCTCCCCATGGGCTGTGGGCTCCCTGGCCCTGCTGGTTCTTTCCCCCCTCAGGCTGTGGCCCCGCCGGCCCTGATTCCTATTTGCTGGTTATGGGTTTGCGAGCCCTGCCTGCTATCCTAGCTCTGCAGCCATAGCCCTTCTACTTGGCCTTGGCCCCCACAACCCCTGCATTCTCTCTCTCTAAACCATAGGTCTTATCTGCTCAAGCTTAGTCAGCAGATAGTCAGGAGCCTTGCTGCAGCTCTTCTCTACATGGCTTCCAGGTCAGATGCCTGCCCAGCTCAGGCCCTGGGTTTATATCCTGCAATCCCAGCCCCTTTTGGATCATCTGGCTCCCTTGATTGCTGTCTGCTTCATCTGCAGCCTGCTTTTCCTGCAGCCTGCCTTCCCTTAAAGCGGGAAAAGCACTGAGTTCCCTGGTATATTTGTCCACCTATCAAAAGGTGACGAACTACAACAACAGGCAGTCTGAATTATTTTGTCAGTGTCTGGATTTTCATTCCTTTTCCTCAGAGGCTTCTTTACAGTTTTATATACTCATCAGTAAGCACAACTCAACTGACAAATATGTCTCAAAAGTTCCAGTGTGGGTGAGGAAGCTGGAGGATGGCCTCAGGAATAAGCTAACTTGATAACCAACACATTTCCTTCTGGTTTCTCTTCCTTTTTCAGTGGGCCAGACTCAAGTGTCCCAGAGACATCAGTCTCAACAATCTGAAGAGCTAGCTTTTAGTCCCCAAATGTTAAAGTTACTCAGAGACAAGATATTTAGAGTTAATATGGTAAAATGGCTGGCAGGAAAAAGCTCTAAGGTAGGCAGTGTGATAAGGATTTCTGCAGTCAGGCCTGGCCTGGGGACTTTCGGACTTCTGTTACTTTCTATAGAAAGGTGTATGTCTTGTAGAAAGCCAATGGTTGGTATGGGATGAGATGCTCTGTTAGTTCTGTGCACTTTCTTAATCAGCCTTTTGCTTCAAGGTTGGGTTTTTTCATTTATTTCACATAGAAGTGAATTCAGAAGGGTCAGCAGCATTAAAAAATGAAGTACCTTGTAGTGGTAGGTTGAGCTGAGAATCTTCTTGGCCTACGTTCTCAAATGAAATACAGGAAGAACACAAGCAATCACACAGTCCTAGAGTCTCTGAAAGTATTTCACTGGCTAGGCTTTGTAAAGAATCTAGAGCCAAAAGCTGCTTAAAATTGTTTGTTTTTTTGTTAATTGAGGAGGCATTTCCAAGCAGCCCAAAGCAAAGTCTTTTTTTATCATCAGACAGTATTTAAAAGAGATTCAGCAGTCCCTTCAGTCAAATCAACACTAGTGACAACTTCAGAAGAAGAATGGGCTTTTTGGCTTCTAATAAACTACAAGCAGAAACTTACCTACATGTAGTGGATAGGATTGTCAAAAGCAATCTATTCCTATTTGAGTTGGTTGCAATGACAGTTTGATGTCAGTGTCAAGCCTTCTGAAAAAGAGAGACTCCTCTTCTCTGCTGTGTCAGGTCATTTTTCATATAAGTAAACTGTTACTTAAGAACATGATTAAGGCATTAGTTGTATGGTGACCTGTAACA
Source organism: Caiman crocodilus (assembly GCA_030014935.1). Taxonomy (NCBI): domain Eukaryota; kingdom Metazoa; phylum Chordata; order Crocodylia; family Alligatoridae; genus Caiman; species Caiman crocodilus. The sequence continues at coordinate 183,571,702 of JAGPOW010000261.1, forward strand.
TGATGCATGCAGAACATCTTAGTATTAGGTTTGTATCACATTTTAGTTTGAATGCCAAAGCTGTGCCATGCAGCCCAATGCCAAGCTGCAAATCTGGATTTAAACTTGCTGGCCTGGAGGGAGCCAACTTGACTTTAAATGTCTCAGCACATGGAGAACCCATGGGCTCCCTCCATGCTGACAAGCTTAAAGCTGGCCAGGCATCAGGGACTAATGCCAGGCTGTGCAGCATGGCTTTAAAGGTCCTGGGTGCACAGTGGGATCTGAGGAATTTTACCAAGCGCACATCCTGCCATACAAGATCCTAAATACCTGCTAGGGGCCTTAGCAACTTATTCTTGTTATTCAGAAAGAAAGGCAATAGAAGAACAAAAAACAGAGTTCAGGCCTTGACTTCCAAATATTCTAACCACTATATTACTATTACTAACTAAAAGTAAGATATCCTTTATGACTGAGAAAACATCTACTTGTTCACATATGCTACAACTGTGGATTGTTTATTCAGGCTAATATTGTGCAACTCGCTTATCAGCATTTCTAATGCACAAGACACTATAATACACAGGCATCACATACAACACATTTTTAAAGGTTAATTTCCTTCAAAAGGACAATGTTATTTAACCATTTTCTTTCATTTTAAGAAAGCTACTTAAAAACTTTTGAGTTTCTCAATTTTCCCTCTATCACTAGTAGACTTGCTTTGCAATTCTAGTGACTGTAGTTTTTACAGGAGAACAATGTCATTATGCTCCCAAAGTTAATTTGGTACATTAGAAATAGATAACATTCATTTAAACAGAAAATTCAAAGTAACTTTGCCTGAAGGACTTGTTGTTTTTCTTCATTTTTGTTACTAATAGTCTCTCAAGTCACTTCTTGGACATAAAAATGAAAAGAAAGACAGGTCAGTTTCACAAATAGAAAATGTGTTTCTGGGCAAGTGTGCTGTTTCCATTCAGCGTTCTTAAAATCAAACAACAGGAAGTAAAATGGTAGATTAGTTATGTAAAGACAATGTAGAACTGGCTCTGGACTCAACCATTAAAATAATGTTTGTAGGTTTTTCCCTTGGTCTCAGGAAATGTATTGGCTTCAAATGCTATTTTAAAACAGCTGTAGTCTGTTTTCCTGAGACAAAATAGAGTTTGTCTCCTGAGTAAACTGTCTTTTGAATATTTTCTTATTTTTAGTGAACACGCATTCGGATTACCTTGTTTTAGAGAAATGTTTGTACCACTGTATTTGAATATGCATGCTATACAAAGACATATTTTTAGATTTGAGATTATCTAGTATTTATGGAGTTAGACACTGGTGTGCTGAGGATGGAAGGAGCTGCTGCATGACCACATTTTTTTGGTCTACATGTGGAATGCTTGGGGATACAGGATATGCCCTCTCATGGGCCAGCAGAGCTACTCAGTCACTCCAAAGATGGGAGTTATATAATGGTTTAAAAAGTTATTTATTTGTTGAAGGACACCTGTCTATGTTGTCTCTTTAATGAATATTGTCTGCTGGCAGTGAAACATAGGTGTACCTCTCCCAATGTCTAACCTAGAATCCCGAGTCCTGTTGCTTTTTTTTTTCAGTCTATTTAAAATATTTACAGTAGCAGAATTAAAAGGAGAAGGTAGAATGATGGACTGAAAACAAATAAGTTGGAAACAGATGATCAAACTTCTGCAATTTACCTGGCGTGCTCCTTATCATACTTCAGATTTGTGTGGATTGTTTTGAAAACAAAGTAGTTGTAGTTCATTTCATATATATTTTAGTTGTTAACTGATTTCATTTCCTCAGAGTAAGACTTGAAAGAAACTGCTGTTTAGCAAATTTTGACTAATATTTAAGGACATGTTGTCTTTCATGTCCTGCCCTCTTTCATGATTTTTTTAGTTCTAAATGTTTTGCTGTCTTGGTAATCTTTTCAGACTCTTTATAGGGTATTACCCTACCTAGAACATGAGGTATGTGTAGTCTTGAAAAAAAAAATAGATTTCTTGGATTAATTGTAATATGCTTCATAGAAAAGTATTTAGAGTTCATTTTAATGTAAAATGTTTTGCAGTACAAAAAGTTTGGAAATATGGGTATTAAATTCTTAGACTCTATGGTCACAATAAGTTATAACCAACAATCTGGAAAACATTTTGATTTGGTAATTATTTGTCTCTTTATATTCTTTATCTCCCTAAAGGAAATGCAGATTTCTCTTGTCAATAAAATACACGTGTATGTTGATGGTAGACTGCTAGATTTCCAGGCAAGGGTCTTTTGGTTCCATATTCACTTACCTTAGAAATTTTGCAAAACTTAGTAGAATTTTCTGTGGAACTAATTGTAAAGACAATTTGATACAATGAAATTTTCATACAAAAAACTCATGGAGGAAATACAAAATTCTGCTTTTAGCAAAGACTGCCATTTCTCAACTGTTCATGAACTGAGCATACCAAGTTCTCATTCTCTTAGAGTTTGTAAGTGTAAAGTGGTTCCAGTGGCATGAAGCAGTTGGAAATGGCTGTGTGACATAGGACTCATGCCATGGTTGCTCCTCCATCCTTCCCCTGCTGTAAGGGGCATAGAGAAAAAGCGTTGTGGTTTAGAAGTGGCTGCAGCTGGCTGAATTCTGGCTACTCAAATGGCTGTGAACAGCAGTGGGATGGCATCAGAAGGTGAAGTCTGAAATGGCACTATGTTATGCCAAAGGCTTGGGATTGTCGACTGACCTTCCAAGTGGGTAGCTAGAAGCATCTCAGCTCCCTTCCATCTCCAAACCAAGACCTAAGCTTTTTTGCATACATATGCTGCTTTTGGTTATATTTGCAGTTCAGTTAAATGTGTTGCAGCTAGCATATGGGCACAGTTGCACTAGGTTTGGTCCAGTTAGCTACAGTAATGATAGCTGTACAATGCAGAACATGAACAGTTCTGGGGCTTTAGCTAGGTATTTTGGTTGCTGGTAGTGAATACAGTCTCAGTGCGTAGAAAATGATAGATCTGAGGTTTAGATGAAGTGCTGGGACAACTCCAGGGAGTACAGTAAAGGATTAATTTATTTTGAGAAGCTTTTGAAAAGCTAAAATGACTTTATTTTCGGTTCCCTAGATTACTGTTTCTGATGATGAAATATGGAACGGTGGGAAAGAAAATAAAATAACTAGGAACAAGAAGTACATGTATGTTTAAACTCAAGTCTTACAGGCCAAACCTTCAAGAGGCTGAGCACTCTGAACTCACTCTGCCTTCTAGGAGAGCTTAAGACTCTCAATGTCTGGCTAGATCAGGCCTTTGATGCACCCTTCGGCTCTAAAATGTGACTCTATGGAAATGCCAGTGTGAGTGTTAAGAATCCAGGTATGTTATTTCTCAGTGACTTCTTATCATTATGTCCTATTAAAATATATATATTTTCCTCCTAATTGTTATCCCTGAAAACTTGGCCTAAGCTACAATAGGGTGACTATATGCCATGCTTTTGCCAGGACAGTTTTGTTGAACACCTCTCCCAGGTATCCTGTCAATTTGGTTGAATGTATGGTTTTGACCTGTTTTCAGAATGCTGTTTCAGGAGCCCTAGAGTACCAGCAACCTACACACATGCAGCAAGGCTGCTCTGACACATGGTGATCACAGCATGTCTGAGCAAACTCTATTAATTGAGTCTGCTGGAGCATGATAATTACCGTGCTCCAGCAGACTCCTGTGTCACATACTGAAAAATGGCAGCGGGGTGCTTTAAGTAAAGGAGGAGAGAGGCTCCATACCAGCTATGAACTGACTGCCCGAAGGAGTTATCCATCTATTGACTCCTATGAAATCCTATGAAATATGAACTTTCATTTCTACCCAGGAGAGCTTTTGCAATCTTTTCTCCAATGCCTGATAAAGTGTATTTGTGCCCCAAAGCTTGCAATTAAAGAATTTTTTTTGCAAAAATCTTGTTGGTCTAATAAAAGATAGCATTTCTACTAGGAGTCCTCATTGCCTTTTCCTCTAGACCAATACTGCTACAACCTGGATACCTTATACATGTTCAGGCACTAACCTTGTAGCTGGTGACTCATTTTATAGCTAGACGGATGTTTATATGGCATGACATTTGCTTTGTATGTGTGGCCAGTCTACATTTATTGTGCGATTAACCAGTTAATTGTGTACTATATGTAACATAACAGAGGGCAAACTTACAGATATAACTCTGCATGCACACTGGGGTTAGGCCTGCAGCGAGAAAAGGAATAATTGTTATAGTCCTGTTTCAGAGCAGTATTATGCTTAAATGCATGTGAACATTTCTGAAATTTTAACCCAAGCAGTTAGTCCTTGATGGCTCAGATTTTAAACATATTGAACCAACTCAACTCCTCTAGGACAACACAAGACTGGCTTTAAAATGTTCTCATATTCCTTGGGTGCAAAACAAATTGTGCATTTTCTGTATCTGCTTAACCACATACAGTGCCAGACACTTAGGTTACATAATTAGACATCTAAATCTTTTTCTCCATTAGAGAAAATTGCTTTTGTTTCAACTTGCTTTTTTTCATTTACATCCATTGAGCCAATATTAATTGTTAAAACTCAAACAGTAATTTGAAAAATAGATTATAGTTAATTACAAAGAGATGCACTAAGCCAACATGCAGAACATCTGCTGCCTTATCCTGTGGTCATTAGAACTGGTGGACATTTTGCCATTACCTTCAGTTGTGTATAGCAGTATTTGGTCCCTTGTAGAAATAGTAGTAAGCAGGAGAGGAGTGCAGTCAACTTGGATGCAAGTTTATTTATAAATTCTTTTCTCATGAGAACTAATTAGCAGTTATGTGCTTGTAGTCTGACTGTTTGGGTTAGATCTGTATTTCTGAAGTTGTCGTGATAAATTATATAAGCAGTAGCATAGAGACTTCATTTTGGATCTTCGGTGTTAATAGGATGATTTTCTCATCACTGTTTTTGTGTGTTGTGGTTTACGGGGATACTATTTACTATATTCCTTCAAAACATGCCAGAATAAGATGGGTATGCTATGTAATAGAGCTGTGTGAAACGGCAGTTTCATTTCAACTTCTGTTTCACCGTTTTGAGTTTTGTTTAGTTGTGAAAGCACTGTTCCATTTCATTTTGTCAAAACTGCTTCAGTGTTTTGACGTTGTATCAATGTTTTGTCCATAGGCTATGATGGGGAAGCACAAAACTGTCCATAATTTTGTCATTTCCTGCCTAATTCAGATGAAACTTATAGGAAGGGTAGCCCCTTCTGAGGTCATAACATCTGCCAAATCCAAGGAGATAGGTGCAGGGGTTTCTGGGAAATTGCATATCACGCTGCTGACAAGCAAAAATTGTGATGTGTGACTTTGTGTGTGTGTGTGTGTGTGTGTGTGTGTGTGTGTGTGTGTGTGTGTGAAGGCGCACTGTCACTGGTGCCTCTACGTGATATGGTAGTGTGCCCCAATGAGGCTTCCTCCTCCCCTACAGCCTCAGTCCAGTCCACCACTTTAAACAACAACAGGTAAAATAATAACTCAGTGAGCACTAGCACGGTAGCTCCAGCAGCATCTCAGGCAGCCAAACTATGACAGAGCCTTTCTTTCCTTTCCTGCAGGAGCTTCTTCTCCAGCAGATGCCAGAGAACTCTCCCTGCCAACCCCAACCCTGGGGCTTAGATGTGACCAGGGCCCTACGTCCTTCCAGTCAGGTGCCAGGAGTGTTTGTCTAAGGACATGGCACTGACAGACAGGTTCCTTTGGGTCAATCTAATCTGGTATCTTTCAGCAGACCAACTGAATAGTTAGGGAAATGTATCTTAGCAAGCCTTCAAGTTGAAAAATCCTTTGTCATGCTGAGGAAACACCTGCAGTTGGGGTGTGTGCATGCATGCGTGTGCACGCTGTTCCTGGATGGAAAGAATAGTAAAGAAACCAGAGGCTGGTATGCAATGCAGGCAAGAAAGCCAGTTAGTGAAAATGGAAATGGAGGCATCGAGGGGTGAGGGACAGGCTGGGGTGCCAGGGAGGTGGGGGGATAGGGGATATAGCAGTGCAGGTAAAAGTGGAGAAGTACCTGGGGAGTCGGATGTCCAGCAGGTTGTAGTGTGTCAGAATTCCAATGTCTATATTGAGTCCATCAGTTTCTGTACCTACCAGTTTGGAGGTTGATGAAGTGCAGTTTATAGGCTCACCTGTGAAAAGCAGTTTGTAAATTCAAGCAGGCACTGAACCTTGCCAACGTCATCACTAGAAGCCAGCTTCCTACAGCCCAAAACACACTGAATGAATCCAGGCCATGTCATGACAAGACATGCAAAACCTGACAGCAATATCTCCAATATGGGGATACCTTCACAATATAATACAATTCTCCATCAGGGTACCACGTTCCCTGAAGGAAAATATGTGGAGACACCAAGCAACAACTGTGCACCAGAATGAGCTCAAACTGAAAATCTATCAAAGACAACAACAGAACACCACCTGCCTTCAATCTATCAGGCCTGATCCTCAAAAGGAATTTACAAACTGCTTTTCACAGACGAGCCTATAAACTGCACTTTATCAACCTCCTACGTACAGAAACTCAATATAGACATCTGGACATCTGACTCCCCAGGTACCTCTCCACTTTTACCTGTGCTGCTACATGCCCCCAGCACCCCAGCCTGTCCCTCACCCCCCTGATGCTTCCATTTCCATTTTCCTTGACTGGCTTTCTTGCCTGCACTGCATGCCAGCCTCTGGCTTCTTTACTATTCCTTCCATCCAGGAACAGAGCACACACCAACTGCAGGTGCTTCCTCAGCCTGACAAAGGGCTTTTCAACCCAAAAGCTGGCATTCCAGGCAGTTAAACTGAGTTCACCTGGAGCCTCAGCTCCACTGCAACCAGCAAGCCTCAGGCCAGTCAAAGACATGATAGGTATGGCCTTTCCCCAGCCAGGACTGTGTGTGTGCATGTGGTGATTGGAGGTTATGGCATCTCCTACCTCCCTTTCACCAGGAGGATCTTTGGTCCTGGCATTTTCTAGGGCTGCCATGCCACCAGCAGTCCCACCAGGCCTCCCAACGCTGGCAGAGTGCAGTTTTAGTGGTCATGCCCAGGACCCGCAGGTCCATGGCCTCCATGGCCCCTGGCCACACCTTCAAGGTCATCCTGATACAGAAGCTCAGTGGGGACATGTTCTTCCCCTGCTGGCTGGTGATGCAGTGAGTGCCCCTTCCAGCTCTGAGAGTGGGGCATTAAATGGCTTTTAAAAAATTAAAAATGGAAATAGATGCAGCTGGAGTGAGGAGGGTGGCATTCACTGCATCTGGAGCTTGGGGAACCCCAGCAGTGGGAGGTTCATCTTGAGGAATACCAACTGCTCCAGCAAACCAGGATCCAAGCAGGTGCGGTGGGGTATCATCACATCCCCAGCAATGCTGAATACTCTCTTACCTAGAACACTGGTTAATGGACAGGACATTTGTTCACAGGCAGCTTTGTCCAGATATGGCCACATCTGGCTGTGAGTTGCCCAACAGGCCAAGGGATCAAACAGCAGTGGCTCCACTTCCTTGGTGAGATAGGTACCCACCAAGGTCTGAGTGCTACCTACCTGATGGTGGGATCTGGTGCCTCTGGATCCCACCATGCAAACCATGCCCCTGGCCCACATTGGCAGCGCCTGTGGTGGAGGAGGAGACTGGTTGGTGGATGGCCTGCTAGCATGGAACAATGGATCCTCATCTTCCATATCTCCCTGTCTCCGCAGTTCTGCCTTCCTGACTCTCTTCACCAGCACCTCTGTCCACTGATCCAAGGTTTGGCTGCTGCATAAGCTACCCTTCACACTCAGGTTACACATGGCAGCTAGCACATGGATGGTACTGGACCCCAAGAAATCAAGCCATTTCCTGATGTTCTCCTTCAGCTACCTCACCAGCATATGCATGTCTGGTGACAGCAGCGTGCCTAGCCCAGGAACATTGATCCCCTGGCAGCTCTCCATTTGGCTCTGAAATTCCTACACTAGAGGGATCACCTGGCTAAGGAGGGCATCACCAGTGCTGAGAGTCTCAGTGGCCTTGAGGAAAGGCTTGGGGAACACCAAGATCTGGGAAATGGTATCTCACTCAGCTCTGCTAAGGGGGCTACTGATCCCAATCTCTCTGACCAAGGCCATCTCATGGATGGCCTTCTGTTGCTCCACCAGCCTCTCGAACATTAGGCATGTGGAATTCCACCAAGTCTCCACATCCAGCATGATTTTGTGCTGCGGGATGTTCAGCTCTGCTTGTTTGTCCTGCAACATCTTGCCCCCCTTCATGCTCCAGTGGAAGTAGCCTGCCACCTTTCTGCATTTGGAAGTGAGCTCACTGGTGATGCTGGCATTGTCACTGGGAGCACTGTCTCCCTCCAAGTTGTCCCTGACAATGAGGTAGAATTTTGTTGGCGTTCACTGGGTGGCACACAAGTTGGTATTGTGGATTGCCTTGACCATATTGGCTCCATTGTCAGTGACCATGACCCTGTGGGTGAGCTTGCCTTGCTGAAGGAGCCACCTGTGCACCAAATAGTTAATCGCCCCCACGATGTCTGTTGGCGTCTGGGACCCATCCATCACTTCCACTTGAAGGTGAGCCTACCAATGGCCTGACTGGTTGCACCAGTGCCCTGTGACGGAGAGGCGTGATCTCCACCCCGGCTGCTCCAGATGTCGAAGGTGAAGTGTAAGGGCACATGTGGACCTGCCTCTATGCAGCTCCTCCCTCAAGTACTCCCTGCATGCAGGATGGCACCACCGTCCTGGTGAAGGTGGTGCGTGTGGGCACTTGATAGGATGGGGCCATGAGTGCCATGGGTCGCCTGAACCCTGGCTGCTCAACTAAGGAGAAGGACTGGCCATCCACAGCAAGCATCTCCCGAATGCTCTGGGTGATCTCATTCGCCCTTGCAATGTGGCCCACTTTCTATCTGCCTTTCTCCCACTGTTCCAGGGTGGCCTGCCTCTGCTTTAGGGGAACTGGGGACTTTGGAGTGAGAAAGGGACTTCCCTTTGGGCATTCTCCCACTGGTGCCAGGCTGAGGAGGAGCAATGGCAAGGGGGTGGTGCCTGTGGAGATATATCAGCATCCCTGTGTTTTGTTCCCTTGTCCCAGCTGGTTTTGCCTCCGCAGTGCAGGCAGATAGTGTATTTGGGATCATCTCCCAGCTTAAAATTATCCCAGACCACATTACCTGCTCACTTTTGGGATGCAGGTACATGTGTGGATGCTGCCTTTTCCTCCTCCTTAGCAGGCAGAGGCACAGCAACAGGAGGAGTGGACTCAGATGAGCTGTTTGCCTCTGCAACCTCTACCTCATCCTGTTATGAAGTGCCTTCTCAGGAACAAGACCTGGCTCTAGGGGGAACTTGAGGGGTGTGGAGCGTGAAGTCATGTGATTCCCCTTCCTTTCCCAGAATTTCCTTTGCTATGGTACTCAGATCCAGCTCCAGCTCCAGCTCTTCCTCTGGCACTGGAAGACTCACTATGGGAAGTGAATGGAGGTGGAGGAGACTGTCATGCTGGTCCTAGTGCTGCTGCTTGTTTTCATGATGGTGGTGGATGGTGGTCTATGGCTGGTGCTCTTGGAGGGGATGCAGGCACAGGCAGTGGCACTGGCACTGTTCCCCTCTCCTTGCTGCTTGAAGAACTGGAAGCCTTATCCCTGCTAGTTGTAGGAAAGAGGCTGCGTCTCAATTTGTGGGGGGAGACTTCCACCTTTCCCTCCACTCCCTCTTTCACCCCTTCCTGAAGGCTTGCCACCTGCCTTTCCACCATGCTTCATAATGTGTTTCATAGTGTCTTGTCTTTATAAAAATATATAAATGTATATGTTTTTTTCTGTTTAAATTCTGTTATAATATGCAAGATATAAATGTATAAAATATATAAATGTATGTACCTTCCTATATAAATTCCATAGTATAATATCCAATATAATTATGAAATTGAAAAGAATAAATCAATGAATATAATAATAAAATTAAAGGGTCTAGAAAGAAAGCAAAAGGTATTGCAGAATCCCACTTGCTAGGCTAGCAAGTAGATAATCAAATCAATGGTAGTAGTAGCCTTTGTTGTCTAATGCTCTTGAGCTGCTGAAATATAGCTCAGTAACTGTCAGATCCCAAGGCAGAAAGCAGGCCAGTTCAAACAATGCTGCCTTTAATGCTGTTTTTCCATCCCTCCCACAGATAACTGGGATTGGAAGGGACTTCATGGAAGGATCACAGTCACTAGTGAGCTACATAGTCAATGTCAGACTAGTTCTTCCCCACTCTTCACCCTCCCTCTGCTTACTTTCTGTTTCTCTTCAGGGAAGCCCAGCTTCAGCTTTGAAACTCGAAATATTTCAAGAGGTTTGGAACATTTTGATAGCTGCGTAATGAAATAAGGGCAATCTCAAAGCCCTTTGTTTTATTTTAGTGTTGCTGTTTCAAGCTTAAAACGAGTCGAAGCAGCATCGAAAGGAAACAGCCAGCAAAATTTCACACAGCCCTACGGTGTAATAAACTGTTATAATGGAGCCCGCAGACATTGTTATGGATGGGAACCTCTCACAATTTGTAGTATGAATTAATTATTTTCAGGGTTTTAACGCTTGATCATTAAAACAAAAATGCTGTAAGACAAAATGTTGGCTATAATGTTCCATCCTTGGAGAGAATTAATGGTAATCATATACTTGGTATTATAAAGTAGCTTTGGAGGGGGAAGTTTTATTGCCTCCCCCTCTCCCC
>JAGPOW010000261.1:183582577-183595634 GCA_030014935.1 Caiman crocodilus
CCCCTTTCTTAAATTTCAGAACAAAATTATCTTCTATGCATGTAATGATAGCCTAATCCTTGCAGTATTCTACTCTGTGTTTGCAGTTATGGATTCATTTTCCATATCTGTACTGGGGATAGGTTATGAAGTTGCTGTCTACAGTATCACATATTCATTGTTATCTAATTCAGTATAAATTAGCTAAGTTTTTCTTTATCAAACATAGCAACTGTGCTTGGCATATCATCTTGAATTTAGGTTTTCTTTTTACTGTAAAAATTGTTAGGTAAGATGGATGTTATTATACAAGTACTGTGTTTAGTTTAATTTTTTACTTGTAAAGATATGGAGAATATACTATATTTTCTCACATACAACATATACATTTTCCCCAAAAAAATCAGTCTCCCAAAAGTCGGGTGCATGTCTTAAGTGGGAATCAGTTTTTCTTGCTGGAAAAGAAGCAACTTGGAGATTAATGTGCATGGTGGACATATCCACACCTCACCCTGAGTGCATAGTTGGTACTGGGCAGTCCTGGTGGTGCATAGGTAGTTTTTGACCCTACTGAGCAGTAGCAATGAGCTACTGTGCAGTAGCTTGTTGCTGCTGAGCAGTAGCAGTCAAGGTGGATAAAAATCACGATTTTAAAAAAAAAAAAGGATATTTTTTTAATTGGATTTTTTTGATTTTTTTTTTTTTTAAATCATCATTAAAATACTAAATTTCTCTCATTTAAAAAATAACCGTTACGATTGAATCTCATCACAAACATGCTAAATCTACACTTATATTCTCATAAAAATGAATCAATGGCTCTGTCACACTTGCACACATTGTGTTACCTACCAATCAAACATGGGCATTCATTTCTGTTTTTCATCTCATGAAAATAGTTCTAGTCTCTGTCCAGCCTAGCTACTAGCTCTTGCTTCTTGAAAGTTCTGGCCTTTCAATTTCTGTTCTTCAGCAGTATAAAGTCACACTTGCAAAGACACAGGCTGGATAGGACTGTTGTTGTTCTGTGCTTACAGCTTCCTATATTCCCCACCACTTTTTTGCCACAGAAAAACTGTCATGGCTTCTGGGCATAAAAGAAGACTATATCTGGGAATATTTTGAAGAAATTCCTTCCCTGGGTAAAAAAGGAAAATGTGTCCAGTGTAAGCGGTGCAAGAAGGAAATGCAGGGCCTAGTTGCAAGAATGAAACACACAATGAAAACTGTTTATTGGGAGAAAATGATGTGGATTAAGATGTCGATATGTCTGAAGAACAATATGGATCAATTAGTTAGTAAATTAAATAAAATAATTCATTTTGTAATGCATCATTCTTCAAGATTCTCTCTATGCCTTTTAGTATAAGTGTGATTTAACAAGTAAATGCCCAAGCTGTGTTGGATGTTGCTAGAAAAAAAGTTTAGCTTTTTAATTGGGTTTAGAATCTATCACCCAAGTTTTTGGTACAGAAAGATGCAGTAAGAAAAATCTAGAGTTGCCAGTTGCCACTGGGTGTCATTTTCTTATTTCATATAACATAATACATTCCCCTTATTTTGAAACATCCTGGCCCCAGACCATAAATGTGATGCCATAAGTCTATTCCCTATTTTACTTCAACATAACTCAGCTTTCCCAAGGGAACCCCCTTTTTATACTTGTTTTCTCAAAAAACAGAAGTGCCAGTGAGTTCAGTGGGGCTTACTCCAAGATTTAAGTGTACTTTAAGTGCAGTCAATCTTAGCTTTTTTTGGTAATTTGGATTTAGATTTGCATCCTTGCTGAAAAAAATGTAAATGATTAACTGAATAATAGAGTGAGAAGAATTGTGAAGAATGACTATTCAAAAATCATTTTGTTTCAGGATCCCATTTAAGCATAAGCAACTTTGACTGTCTATCTGCAAGAATTTCAGATTCTTCCATTGGTACTTTTAGCAGCAGTGCTGCAATTAAACATATTTCAGACAACAAAGTATCAGTAGCAAGCAAAAGATTTCAACCATTAGTAAAACCACAACCATGGATGGGTTTGTAGTAAGGACCAGCAAATACCAGCTTGACACCATAGATGAAAAGATTGCTCAGTTCATTTATGCTGCAAATTCTCCTTTTTGCATTGTTAACAAACACGTCATTGGCATGTTTGGGTCCTTACAACCAGGCTACACTACACCTGGTAGAGCAGGCATTGGTGGAAGGTTGCTAGATACAGTGTATGAGAAGGAACTTGAACAGTGTGCAAGAAGTACTGAGGGGAAATTTGCCAGTTTAAGCCTTGATGGGTGGAGCAATGTACACAATGATCCATAATATGTACCTGTGTGACAACAGAAGATGGGGATGCATATCTTTCAGAAACAAAAGATACATTGGGAAATGCCCACACAGCAGAATGTTTAAAAGAAGTGGCAGTGAAAGCTGTAATAAACTGTGAACAAAAATTAAACTGTCACACGCGCAGTTTTGTCACAGACAATGCTGCAAATGTGGCAAAGATGAGAAGATACTTAGAAGAAGAAATGGAAGGATGCTTCTTAATAACATATGGTTGCAGTGCCCATTTAATGCGTTTTTTAGCCAAAGACTTAAGTACTTTACCAAGAATAAAAGAAAATGTTGTTGAAGCTGCAAAATATTTCCATAATAACAATTTTGGTTTGGCTTCACTGAAGAGAGCAGAAGGATCTAAATTAATTCTCCCTCAAGATGTTCGATGGAATTCTGTGGTTGATTGTTTTGAACAATTTATTAACAACTGGCCTATACTTGTAACAAATTGTGAAGAAAACCATGATAAAATAAATGGAAGTATCTTATCCAAAGCATTTAACATTGGATGAGAGAGGAATGTAGAGGGTACACTCAGTATACTGAAGCCTATATCCATAGCCTTAAACAAACTTCAGAGAGATTGTGGCAGCACTGGTGATGCTGTCAAAATTTGGAAGGCACTTCAAGAGACATTGAAGAAAGAAATACCCAACCACAAATTTAAACTGCAGGCAATAAAGAAGCAAATGGATCAAGCACTAGCTCCACCTCCATTTTCTTGCAAACTTTTCAACCCCAGATATAAGGGTAAACGACTAACTTCTGAAGAAGATGATGCTGCCAAGGCACGGGCATCTCGAAATCACTCCTTAGTTATGCCAGTCATAATAAATTTCAGGGCTGGAGGGGAGCCATTTAAGCAGTACATGTTTAATGATGAAGTTTAGAACATAGTCACTCCCCTGAATTGGTGGAAATCATTAGCCAGGCACCTTGAAACAGAGTTCCTTCAGTTACTAAGCCAACTTTTCACAGCAGTAGCTTCCTTTTCAGGTACAGAGAGAATATTTTCATCGTTTGGTATTATTCACTGAAAGCTAAGAAATTGACTGTGTTGAAAAAGCAGGAAGACTCATATTGCTGTTTCAGTCTATGAATAAAAATAACAGAGGGAGTGGGGAAGATGAGATCTAGTTGTAGAAGTTTTAAGGACACATATGATTAGTGTTGTGATGACTTGTCTGTTAGAGTTAATAACATTTGAAAATTTAAAATAGTTTAAGGACAGATGTTGTAAAATGCTGTATTGAGTTGTAAATTAACATGTTTTAGTGACCAGATTTGTGCCATTGTTTAAGAAATATGAAATATGTGAAGAAGTATCAGGGTTTTTGTTTGGTGATTTAAATCATTGATTTAAATCACATTGACTTAAATCAATCCACCCTGGTAACAGTGTCACAGTTAGCATTTCCCAACATTATGGTGCTGTAGTGATGTAGAGGTGCCTGCCATGTAGCTGCCAAAATGGTGCAGTCCTGGGATAACCCTCTCAAAGCCAAAACTATTGACTGAGCACTGTAGCTTGTACCTGAAGTAGTGAGTCATCTTCTGGTGACGTCTTGATGAAGCTCGTGATGTGGTACAACAGTTTCTCTATGAGTATTTATATAAAGAACTGCCTACAGCAAAGAGCTAGGTCTTGGTAGTGCCCTTGCAAGGGTCTGGGAACTAACCTTGTGTGACAAAGTATGTCCTCCTGGGAATAGTGTCCAGGAAGTGTGACATCCCAGGCAGTAGTCTGGATGAGGCAGCTGGTATCAGCAACTTCCTGGTGACACACTTACTGGACACTCTGTGTTTCCACGAGGACTAATTCTGTGTCACGGAAATGAGGTGCATGTTTTATTTGGAGACGTGTATGTAATGGAATATAGTACTACCATATTTTATTATATGAAGAAGACCTAAGGAGGGCAATGTCTTCTTCATCTTTGCATCAAACTATCCAATCAAGTAGGTGCCTTGCAGTGTACAAATGCTGAATCTGATTTGTCAGTCCTGTTAACTATAAAAGGCCCTTCTTATAGGAAAATGGTGTTTTCTGTAGTCAAGGTGGGGTGGGGGAACTGTAGGAAAGATTGAGGATTTCCCAATGTCAAGGCCCCTTATACAATCTGGTCTATTTTGTAATATCTTGAAGGTAAATGGTTCCATAAGAAAAAATTATGCCTGTTCGTTCTAATGTGTATTTTGAATTGCCCCCAGCCAAGCAAGCACCAGTTTCCTGTCCTGAATGGTATGGGAGGCAAGAGGCTACAAAAGATCTGAGCAAAAATGTAAATTAATGAAGGGATGGACAAGGAGCCAACTCCCTCTTACCGTTTAAAGAGAAGCAGGAAACCATTGCAAGAGGGTGAGGCCCTCCCTAGTGTAATCAAATTTAATCCCCAAAGAATGGGCTTAGTAATATAAAGATGATGCAGGGGGGAAAACATCTCTATATATGCATTATCTCTTACTTAGTAAAGTATATTCCAGTAGAAATGACTATATTTTTCTCACATACCATACACACCGTTCCTCCCTTTACCGCCCCCCTCCCCAAATTAAGTCGCGTCTTAAGTAGGAAAGGTGATCCTCTGCTTGGAATAGAAACACCTCTATTTGGTTCCTACTCCACAACTAACTGGCTGCTGGCAGCAGCAGTAGCATTTCTATTCGGGCAGCTGAAGGGGTCATTTGCTGTAATGGCTCATTGGTTTTTTTCATTTCACAGGTGTTAATGATCATCCCTCATTTTGATGGTCTTGATGTTCCACTGATCAAGATAACCTTTCTTCTGGAAACTTTTCTGTTTGCTAGCTACTCCTGGTCTCTCTCCAGGACTGTATTCTTTTTCAAAATAGTACATCCATCAATGGAGACCATCTACCCATGGAGAGCAGTCTTCAGCAGCAGGTGAAGTTTCAGAAAAAAAATTAAACAGGAGAGGGAAGGTGATTGAGCTGAAGATTAGGTTCTTTTTTTTTCTCTATGCAGCCTTTACTCAGGCTGGTGGGAAATCTACTTTGTCTTCATTTTGTCTTCCCAAAAGTAAGGTGTGTGTTTTACTTGGGGGACATGTGGTATGTGTGAAACTGTGATATTAATGAGTTAGTTATCTGAGTCCCTTCAAGTATGTGTAATTTTACGTGCAGCTTGGATCAGGAAACAAGTGTGTCATTCACTTTATTATGATGATGATGATGATGATTATTTTACAATATCTGCAACAATCATCAGTTGTGGAGCTCAATTTGTGAACCTCTTAACACTCTGAATAGTTCTAACTGAAGTCAGTAGTAGTGAATAAGATTGTTTGCAGCCAAGGTCTGTAAAACCGAGACTGAACTATTTACTTTGGACCTATGGATATCCCTTTGTTGGGAAAAGGGAGAAATCCAAAAATGTGATATTGCTTATCTCAAATGCTTAAAAATCATGCACTTGAAAAAGAACCAAGAGTTTATTTTTGTTTGTCTTCCTAATATCAAGACTTTAAGATATATTAGGATTACATAACCATGGGGGCTAGAAATCTGTGTTATAAATAACTCCTGAGGTTCTCACTTAATCATTTGTGCCCAATCATGTCTGTAACTCAAAATAAAATCAAGAGAACTGATCATGTTGCCAATTCTTATAAGTTATACGTTTGGAGAACCATACTTTTTTTACAAGTTCTATATCTGGAACCCACTGGAAATTTAACAAATGCATACTATATTTATTCAAATCTAAGTTCACCCTGAGTTTAAGACAATCCCCCAATAATTAGATTCTATATATGAAAAATTAATATAAAAAGTTATAATTTTCTAGGTATAGAATCTAATTATCAGAGGGTTGTCTTCAATTCTTCCCTTCACCACTTGTACAGCAGGGAAAGCAGTGGCTGGGGATGTCAGCCCCTTGCCTTCTGTCCCCCTCACTTCTTCCCCTTGCAGCATTCCTACTGTCCCCACCATTGGCACCCAGCACCCCCGTAATCTCTGCCCCTTGCCCTCCCCATCTCCTTCTATCCCATGCTTGTTCCCTCCCTGAGCACAGCACGTGGGAGTGTAGTCCCTGCTTTCCATGCAGCAATCTAGCAGTGCTGATTGTCCAGGCAGGAGCCATTCAGTTCTCAGAACTGCTGATTGACTGGGCAGGGGACAGAGTGTGCTCAGGAGGGAACCCAACCCATGCTAGAGCTGAGCTGTGCCTGACAATAATGGGTGGGGGAGGGGCAGGGTGTTGGGTGGGCAGGACAGAAGCTGCGGAGGGTAAGTACAGGGGTGGGCATAAGACTACTATGGGCTCAGGGCCAGAGTCAGAACCACAGCAGTCACCCTCCCGCCTCTTACCCTCCTCTTTGTACATGAATCTAAGATGTGGGGACCCACCCATGTTGGGGTATCTTGTTTTAGCGTTGAATAAATATGGTAATTTATTTCTAATTTTGATATTTACATCGTGGATTGAAAGTCTGAAATTGGCAGGTGTGATTTAGATCATAATGGGTGTGTATTATATTAGAGCTGTTCCAAAGATAAATAGGACTTAGCTTTCAAGGGCATTCAGTCCTTTCATAAGCACTTCACTGGGGAAAATAAAAAGATAATGAAAATTTCTTATTTCATATCCTCTCATGTTCTTGAAAAACTCAATATTTATTGTGTTGTTTTTCATTCTTTTACTTACTGATTAACAGGGATCTTAGAAAACAAAAAACCATGGGTTTCCCCTTTTTATTAGAGAAAACATGGATTTCTCCTTTTAGCAGAGAAACCCACAGATTCCCAGCTTTTGCAAAGAGCTCTACAGGCTGGTTGAGCTCCAGCCTGCAAGAGCTGTTTGCAGACAGGGTGGGAAACCCCAGCTCTGGCCAGGGGGAAAGGGCAGGGCCTGAGGTGCTCAGTCAGCTAAGGCTTGGCTTTGCTTAGCTTCACTCTTTGCTCCTGAGGTAAGTTGGACTTTCAGGGGGCTTGGGGTTCCTCTGGCAGGGCTGGGGGGGGTTGCGGGTCATGGCTAAGGGACACTGGCAGGGTGGGGGGGGCCAGGATCCAGCCCCACCTCCACCCAAGCAGGCAGAGGAGTGGGGGAGCCGGCTCCATGCTGCTTCTACTGTAGCTGCCTGCTGTTGGGGGCAGGGAGCTGCAGACTTGGGTTCCTGGCCCTTAGCCCTGGCAAATGCAGGCCCCCTCCAGCAGGGCCAGGGGGCTTGGGCTGTGGGTGGGGGTAAGAGGCATGAGTAGGGTGGGAGGCTGTTGTGGGGGCAATGCGGGGCACTAGTAGGGTTGGGATGGCTTTGGGAGTAAGTGAGGGGCACCAGAAGGGCTGCGGGAGGCATTGGGGATGAGTAAGGGGCTGGGGGGGGGGGGCCATTGGAGGTGAGTGAGAGGCAACAGCAGGGCTAGGAGAGCTGCGGGGGGGGGTTATTTTGATAACAGATTTGGGGTTTTTTTATCAGAGAATTTGTGATTTTTTTTTTTAATCAGAGAAAACCAGGAACCCTGCTGATTAATAAAGCTCATCTGGGTAACAGTCAAAATAATAGGTTGTTTTAAAAAAATGTTTAGTATTGTGTGCAGGATGGTAACATTTTGTTTGATTAGTTTGAAAACATTGTGACAGCTGTTAAACATTGCTTGATATTAAAGGACAGATATATCAAGGAAATAATTATTGTGATATGCCATTATTTTACCCTAGGGTAAAACTGAGGTCCAGTATATTTAGTTGCCATATATGTATTTACTCCGTGCTCATTTCAAACATGAGTTACATGCATGTGCAGGGCTGAGTGCAGGATTTTCAGTTACTCAGGGCCTTCAAAATCTCATGGAACAGGTCTAACAGGGCTCAGAGGATGACGACTGGCAGAACAAGTGATCAGAAGTCATGAAAAATAGGTGCTTTTTGTTTTGAGGGGATTTAAAGTCCATTTTGAATGCATTGTGTGGCACT
Organism: Caiman crocodilus; assembly: GCA_030014935.1. Taxonomy (NCBI): domain Eukaryota; kingdom Metazoa; phylum Chordata; order Crocodylia; family Alligatoridae; genus Caiman; species Caiman crocodilus. The sequence continues at coordinate 183,590,825 of JAGPOW010000261.1, forward strand.
TGTTTTCCCTACCCAAAGATATTTCTTTAAATAAATTTTCCTTAACATTTTTGGCAACCAGGTTTCCTGCAAATTGTAATATGGAGACGGTGGCATAGGGTGCTCATTCTGTTCAGCCCACTCATTTCCCACCTGCCAGATACACTGTTTGGTGCACTGCTGCGTTGCCCGGCTCCTCTGGCCAGGTAGAGGCAGCATAGGGTTTGTCCCACCACTGCAAGGACTCCCCTGCTGTGACAGACTCCTGGATCCTGTTGAATCCTGGCACCCCCTCATAGTTGGCACCTGAGGTGGGTCTCCCCGTTCCCTCACCTTAGTTATACTACTGTATGTACAGGTTCCACTGCATGTAATGGAACCTAGGGGGTCATACACCTGCTTCTAAAGTAAGAGTACTGCATGGCAGATTAATGCAATGATTCCCAAACAGGCTGCTGTAAGATCCTGCCAAGGGTACTACAAGGTGCCACACAAAGTTAACACTGTTAGGTTTGCATTTATACAAAAATGATTCATGAGATAAACCTGGAGATTTCAAATAAGAACCCATGGCGTTAAAAGCACACTGTCCTTTTGTGGTTGTTCTGAGTTTCTTACAACAGACAAATTGCCCTATTAATTTTCTGTAGTCACAAAATGAGTGAAATGTAAGAGCTGGCATTTTCTGAGGAGTGTCTTGAGTTGAACAAGGGATGCTTTGAGTCTGAAAAGGTGGAGAAACACACTGCACTTAGGACAGAATAATTGCATTACTGCAGTACTGCAGAGAAGGATCTAGAGGGTACAGTGGACAGTAAGCTGAATATGAGCCAACAGTGTTGTTGCAAAAAAAGCCAATGCACTACCAGGCTGTATTAACAGGAGTATCTCTTGCAAATCAAGGGAAGTCATTATTTCTATTCAGCACTGGGGAGTCTTCACATGGACTACTGTCCCCAGTTTTGGGACCTAAACTTCAGGAAAGATGTGGACAGATAGGGGAGAGTACAGCAGAGAGCACTGCAAATTAATAGAGGTGTCTTTGTAAAGTCCTGGGAAGCATGACTTCCAAGGAGAGGTTGAAAGAGCTAGTGCTTTGTTTCATCCGGAGAAGAGAAGATTGAAGCAAGGATTTGATAACAGTTTTCCAGTACCTAAAGACTGATTATAAAAAAGATGGAGTTAGCCTTTTTTCTGTGGTCACAGAGGATGGGAGTAGGTAGGAGCAATAGATTCAAACTGAAGCAGAGGAAATTTAGGCTGGAGTTTAAGAAGAACTTTCTGATTATGAGAATGGTTAAGCATTGGAACAGGCTACATAGAGAAGTTCTGGAATCCCCATTCCTGGAAATTTTCAAGAGCAGATTAGATAGGCACTTGGCTGGGATGGTTTAGTCAGGGATAATCCTCCCATAATGAGGGGGCATGACTAGATGACTGCATGAGGTGCCGTCAAGCCATGTTTTTATATGATTTTGTGTTGGCCTAATGACTTCTGTTTCTGGAAGTGTTCTTCATAGCTATCCCCTTCTCCAAAAGGATATGCTGGACTGCACGTTTTAGGCCAAATCTTTAGTTTAAAACTATGAGATATCATTAAAATCTTTGTTCATTGATGCACAAACTACTTGTACATATAGGCTAGGGACAGACATTATACATAAACCGGTTTAAGTGATCAGAAACTATAACAAAACAGATGTTAAACCTGTAAAACAACAGACGTTCAGTGCACATAAATCAGCTTGAAAATGGCTGAAACTAGTTTGTGATAAACCTGGTTGAATGTAGTATCAGAGTTAACTGATTTGGCTCAAACTGGTTTATGCAACATCTGTCCCAGACCCATTGCTGGTTTAAGATAAACCAGAGCCCCACAGCATCCCAGCATGCTCTTGGGCTGGGCAGGGCTTTCTGGTCCACAGCAGGGCTGGCCCCTCCCCTCTCTGTCTTCCTGTCTTCTCTGTGCTAAGCAGGGATTCCCCCCTGCCCCTTTGCTTTACAAAGACACCTTGGCCTTAGTTAGCAGACCACATGCTGGCTACAGTCCGTGCTATGTGAGTGACAAAGGTAGACAGGCTTTTTGGAGCTAATCAACAGGTAGTTTAATGTCCTTCCTTGGAAATGCTGTTTGAGAAGAGCTATTTGCTTGCCCCCTCTCCCTCACCACTCTCTGTTAAGCACAAATTCCCCTCTGCCGTGTTGAGAAGTGTCTGTATATTAGCCAGCAGACTACATGCTAGGTCTGTGCTGAATCGACAGATAGCTGGTAACGTCTCTCTGTTTTCTTAATGGGACAATAAACACTGAGATAAGTGTTTATCACTCTTATTGGATCCCCTGGCTTGCATGCCTGTCAGTTTGCTGCAGACAGTATACAGAAGCAGGGAGGGAGAGTGAAAAGCTCCATGTCATCAACAGATGCATGCACTGTACTTCCCCCACACTTGCCTCAAAGTGCTAGCCTGGGGCTGCAGGCTGGCAACACCTCTGCCTCTTGTACAGTGAGCGGGGAAAAAGCATGGGACTGCAGGCAGGGTGGGGGTTCACACCCTTCCCTAATCAGAGCCCTGCTGGGGAATGGCCAGCCCTCCGTAGTTCCCTCTATGGAAGGTCAGGGAGGGCTGCTGTAGTGCCCCCTGGCTTCCATCCTAAGCCACTGCAGGCATGTGCCTGAGTTTCCTCAGGCCAGAGAGATTGCCTGTATGGTTGGAAACCAGTTCAGCTTAGCCAGGTTAGAGTAACCTGCAAAGGTTGGATCAGTTCAAGCTCAGGCTTTTTGAAAGGTGGTCCCTGGCCATACTGTAGGCATAGCAGAGTAGCACCTTATAGACTAATTCACAGGCTTAAGCTTTTGTAGGCAACAGCTTACACTGCCAGATACTATCAGGTTATGCCTCTGCATTAGTCTGTGAAGTGCCACTCTGTCCTGTCCTCTGCCTGACTTCAGATTAACACAGCTAGCTACCCTTCTTATATATACAGAGGCGCACGCGCGCACACACACACACACATGTTTTATTGACTACTGAAATGCAGCCAGCAATGGGATGAAATGTAGCTAGAGTTAAGAGGGATAGCAAGATAATGAAATGGTCTGAGAGAATAAATAAAAATGAATAATGTATTCAACAGAACTGATGGGAAATTTTAGGAGATAACAGTGAAGGGTAGATAAAGGAATAAAATTTAAATATATTCACAAATTACATATTTATTATGCCAAATTAAACATTGTAATTTAAACCGTAAGTTTTAGTTCATACTAGCTTCCTAGGCAAATTAAAAAAAAAAATGTTACAGCAAATATATTTAATTGCCTTTGGCTATTCAGAGTGTCATCCATCAGGAAACAGCAGTGGTAGGCAGTCCTATCAGCAGAGATACCTTATATTAGCTCTTTCATCAAAAGCATTACACAGCTTAGCCATGGCATCTTGAAATATTGTCTGCCTCAGGAAGTCATGGGGATGGACTTATGGTTCTGATTTAAGAGTCACTTGAATCAGTTATGGAGTCAGCAGCTGTGTTAGACCTGTAAAGATCAGGACTGTCCTAGGGTTTCAGAACGTGTAGCAACCCCAGGTACCGCAGGAGCCTCCAAGACAATATTACATGCAGCATTGTAGATGCTGCAGTACCTTGGAAAGATGTAAAGGGATTTTTGGATGGGAGTTAGTTGGTACAGCAGGTTATACTACAGCTTCAGCCTTTACATGGGAATTTCTTTCTTTTTATGGATGTGACTTAGAACCTTGGTATTTTTTCAGGTAAACTTCTACATGTGGTGTAGTTACAGATTTGTTCTCTAGCAAAGTTCTTCTGGATATTAGTGTGGTATTAATAAAATCGACTTGAATTTTTTGAACCATGTAACTTTGAACACTTGCAATTTTATTTATTAGCTTTACTCTTCATAGCTTAAATGGGCTCTTGTTCTTCTCTAAATTAAGTCTATTTACTATTGTTACGCTGGGTATCAAAACTGTATAGTGTCATTTTTTTTAACGCATTCATTAAAAAATCTGTTCATAATACAATAAGCAAATAACACAACACACAACACCCTCTCTTTCCTGATGCTGAATTCAGCTGGGGGTGGGAGGATGGAGGGGTGAATGGTGATAGTGGTCGCCACTGGGCTCCAGAGCTGTGTGAAAGCAGGGCTATAGGAAGAGCCTGCACCAATTATCTGGTAAGCTCAGAGCTCACAGCACATGCAGAGCTCCAGCAGGAGCTGTGCCCATGTGGCAGTGAGCTCAGAGAATCTGTGCAAGTGCCATACAGCTGAAGGGGTGTAACTGCATCCCTCCTGCCATGATCCTGGATCTGACCTTGCTCATGCTATAATTTTGGAAACTATGAATTGACTAATACAAAGTAGCTTTTTGTATTTTTATTTCCTGTAATGTTAAACTAAAAAACCCCTCCATCTCTGAATGCCAAGGAGAACAAAGTTCTGCCTTGCACCAGGAAGGAGTAATATAGGAACTAACAATTTTGACTGATCTGCCTGGGAGCAGTGGGAGTTGAGCATGACTAGGTGTCCCTACAAAGCAGCGAGGTACTAGCCAGCAGGCGAAGTAGACTGTGTCTTCCCCTCAAGTGTCAAAAGAGGATGGTTAGATTTCCAGAGGCCATTCTCATTCTTCACTGACATAGCATTTAATCTGTCTACTCTTCTCCTTGACCTACTGTTCTCAAGTATCATAGTATCTAGGGTCAGAAGGGCCCTAGAGCAGGCCATCTAGTCTGACCCCCTGCCAATGGCAGGAACGAGTGCCGGGGTCACAGGACCCCAGCCAAGTACCTATCTAATCTACTCTTAAAG
>JAGPOW010000261.1:183595734-183659906 GCA_030014935.1 Caiman crocodilus
TCTTCCAAAGATAGTAAGCCTCCTGCTTTGCCCTCAGGGCCCCCCGAATATCCCTATTAAGCCACGGGGGCTTCTGGGCACTTTTGCCTATCTTGCATCAGGCAGGAACGGTCGCTTCTTGGGCTCGGAGGATCGTCTTCTTAAGGAACGCCGACCCTTCATGGATGCCCATGTCCTCAACCCTACAGTCCCACAGCACCTTGTCAACTAGCCTCCTGAGCTCTCTGAAATTGGCCCTTTTGAAGTCTGGGACCCTAGTCCTAATGTGACTAGAAAAATATCACGTTCCCTCCCCATTTTTCTTGGGCCATGTCTATGCTGTGGTATACAATAAAGGTAGCTCAAGTATCCATACACTAAGTGTTTTAGCTTTAAGCAACTTGGCTTCCTGATTGGAAGCAGTGTAGCATTGTCAGGATGGAGATTTGCATAGACTGCATACCTTTCTTTTCATGAGCTTCTTGGCTTCAGCTTGTTACTCCTCTGCACAGTGCTGTGGTCTGCAGTGTTAATACGCTTTGACTCACTGTGGAATGAATGTCGAATCTTGAGAGCATTTTTTAAACACAGATTTGAAAGGCCTCAAGATCTATGGAGCTCCTTCAGCAGCCAAGATAGTGAGATATGTGGGGTCAGGAGGAAGCAAGCAAGCGGGAATGGCTTAGTGAGATGGATGCTACTTTGGAAAAGAGCATGTCTTGGGTTGTAGCCTGGATCCTTGCTCCCAGTGTGGAAGAAACTTCCCTGCAGCTCTCCATTGATTTTAGCCAATGAATATTAAATGTGAGACTCAGTAGCACCACTTCAAAAGAAGGGTTGAAGAAGAGCCTGGTTAATGCCTTGCACAGTACTCTTTCTGCTGCAAAATCAGGGATTCAAATTCAACTCTCCTTTCAATGAGGAGGTCCTGAGTTTCCTGCTTTCTGGTTAAGTGTCTTAAGCACTCAGCTGTTGAGCAAAAGGTGGAAAGGCCTCCCTCCTCCTCCAACATATAACACCCACTAGGCATGGTTTTCTGCTTTTTAGAATTTCATAACTTGTAAGTATGTACAGAGTTGCATACCTGCCCAACCTGTACACAGCATGCTGCCCATGCTCAGTATCCATGCAGTGACTTACACATCCACACTTCATGGGTTACAAACTGCACCAAAAATGCTATTTAAATAAGCACCAAAAATGCTATTTATGTAGCTGGAAATATTCCATTTGTGCATGAAAAGTGAAATAGGATTCTGCTCATACACTGGAGTTGGGGTGGCCAGTCTGCATGTCACAAGTGGCACAGGCAGCTTCTGTCTGTGGTGCATGGTATTGCGAAGGAGCCAAGCAGCATAGTGGCAGATAGGGCAGAAAGAACAGCAGGTTGGGCAGAGAAGACAGGGCAGGAAGCAGAAAGGAAAGCAGAAAATCAGGAAGTGAGCACAGCAAGTAGAAGGCAGAGCAGCTGATTGGGCAGGGGAAGGGGATTGGAGTGGTACTGGAGGTGGGTATGAGGCTATCAGAAAAGTTGGCCCCTGCTGCCACAGGGAAGTTTGAGTCGTAAGAGAGGGTTCTTTTATATTGTCCAGCCATCCAAAGTACTAGGATGACTCTTGTACTCTTCTCCAACATCTTTGTCTTTTTTTAAAATTGTCTTTATTTTAGTTTGATTAACGGTGCAGAATTCCATGTCTGTTTTTTTAATTATAACAAAGTCTTCTGAAATCCAGTAAAAAACCTGAAAATGGAAGAGAAGCATGCAATAATCTAGTTGAGTGCTGTTCAACCTGTGGCCTCTAAAGGTTGAACTGTGCATTGGTCTAGTCCATCACCCTGCCACAGCTAAATTATTCCCTATGGTCTGTTTTCTAGTATTTTTCTAATCACGTGTAACCCATTTTTCTAATTTTTTTCTCTCCATGTGCCAATCTGTGCACTGTGTGGGACTCAAGTAGCCTCAAGCTGCTCCCAGGGCTGGCTATCTGTGCACTGATCCATGCACTGTCCCACTCAGCCACATGCTGGGTTTAGAGGCTCAAGCCACCTTGAGCGGCTTCCAGATCTTGGAGCACTGTGTGCCAATCTGTACACCATTGAGGCTCAGATGGGGTCCCAATGAAGGTCTTCTCTGGAGCTTCTCTCTCCTTGCCATCCCTCGTTGTCTCCCCATCACGAGGCTCACACTGTTTCTTTTATTCCCTTGGGGAATTCCACCCCCTGAAGTCCAGCAGGCCTGCATTTGCAGGTCCCAATTAGGTCCAGATGCTTCTTGCCCTCTCCCTTTGGGAAAGAAGCAGTGCTGTCTCCTCCCAGCTCTTCCCCGATTGGTGGATGGGATCCACCAATTGGAACAAAGAATTCTCAAGCCTGGGACTCAGCGGGGTCTGTAGCAGGTAAGTCTCCCACACATGTTTAACTCGGGGATGCCAAGCCTGTGGCACGTATGCCACAAGAGACAGAGGCAGCTTCTGTGTGTGGCACGTGGTAGACTGGCAATGGGACAGGTAGCCCATTGGTAGGTAAGGCAGGAAGCAGAAAGCAAAACAGCAGATCTGGTGCAAGGAAGGTGGGATTGAAGTAGCACTTGGAAAGGGTACAGAGCTAATATGTGGTGTGACTGCCAGAAAGGTTAACCCTCCACTGTTATAAATGATGTATTATTTCAATTAGGGATTATGCTGTGGTCTAATCCCTGCATGGATTTTTTTTCCTGATATTCAACCCAAGTTCTCATTCTCTTCATTTCATTCTATTGTTCTTAGTTATAAATTCTTGTATCACTCAGATTGATACATTTGTGTCTTTTTCATTTATACACACAATATGTATGTAATATGATCATACCCTACTGTATCTATCACTTAACCATGTATTCAATAAAATGTATATAGCACTTACATTTTTATGACTGTATCCCTCTGGCATTCTTCCTGTTCGTAGTGCTGTTCTTTGAACTTCTTCCAGTTCGTAAATATCTTGGTGGTATCAAAGTGCGCAGGACTGAATTCTCTGTTCTAGGTGCACAGTAACCTTTGTTGTCTTATTGGACAGACTAGTTCTGTAGCTTCCTGGCTGTACAACACTGTAGCTCTAAAATAAATACAGCTTCAAAATAAATTGGTTGCATTTTTCTCCCATATCACAGAACAATACATCTATAATTTACTATCTACAATCTTTGTCTGACTCTTTTGGCATTACTGCTTTCTAAGATGGTCCCTCTCCCATTGAAAATGTCTTATAGTCTGAGGCTCCTGCTACTTGTTATACTTCAGGTGTGATTAATCATGCCTTAAATTGTGCCCCAGCTACGCATTCAATCAATTAATGACACGATAACCAGGCAATAAGAATGTACAATAACTTTGTAGCTAGTTTTAATTATGCCATTAATTGAATGTGTGGGCAAGTGCTCCCCTGTGGCTGGGAGACCCAGCCACAGGGGTGCAGCAGCGACTGCCAATGTTTGGAGTGGTGGCATTTGTAAATTGCTGCTTCTGACCTGACCTGTAGAGCACACTGCAAATCTCTGCCTCCCATAGCACCCAAGCCAACTTTCCTTGCTTCCATCACTGATTCCCATCCCCAACAGTAATGGAGAAGGGCAAATTATGTGTCATGGGTAAGCTTAGGCAGGAATGAGTAGCAGGGTGTGCTGCAGAGTGGAGCACTGCTGTGCGGATGGGCATCATGGCACACTTGTGTGCTGCCAGTCTCCCAGGCTCATTTAGTAAATCTTGAATATTTTCCAGCTTTTCAATTGTATTATTCAATTAAGGATTCTGGCTAAATGCCATGCTCCCAAAAATGATGTAACATACTTATGACCATAATATAAATAAGTTTGCACAAATTAACTGAACTACAAATATTATACTAAAAATAAAGCCCACCAACGTAAAAACATTGTTAATAAAAATATACTAATAAATCAAGACGTGACTCTGATGTTGTACATAGATCCACAATTGAGATAATAAAATCAAATTTAATTTTAAAATGTATCACTCATATCAGTAATAAATGATATTTAACTCTAATCGCCTCAGCCTTATAAGCAAAAATTGCAATACGGTTTACTAAATTTGGATCTGTTTGCTGTAGAACTCAGATTAATTTCTCTCTGCTTGAAAAGTATATGAGTTTCTTCAGGAATGGTAATAAATATGCCATTATGTCCTAATGTCATTATATAAAAAAATTCTAAAACATAGTGGATAATATGTTCTAAAACTCCTAGACAGGCTGGGCAAACATCTTTTAGCTCTTGGAATAGAAAATCTATGTCTAGCCAGAACAGCTGTGGGCATGTGTTCAGTCCTGAGTCTAGTCAAAGAGGATCACCATTTATTATTGAGATCCAACTGTAAAAACCTTTTCCCCCCCACAATCTAATTTTCAAAGAGTACATAAAGGGGCAGTACAAGTAGCCCTAGCCACTGCAAAATCATTTTGCTTGGCAATATCTCATATCCTCCTGAAAACCCAAACCTTTTCTATAGGGGAGAAGAATCTTTCATTATCTTTGAGATCGGTATCCCATCCTCGAAAGCGCAGAAGTATGGGAAAGAAAAGCTAACCAGGGTGATTGTGAAGTGTGCACTCCATCTTTCTGTTATTTAAAAAGTACTGTTAACTTGCTAGTGACACCGAAAACCTAATAGAAGACACAATTTGCAAAGTAACTTGCAGGCTAAAGATCCATCTTCTGCAAAGATATAATGTTCATTTCCCCACCTTCTTTCTGTCAGTAGTGCCCTGGTGGAAAACTAAACCCTACTCCAACAACCAGTCATTGGTGTTATTCTTCAGGCCAAAGCATGAGCTGAAAGATGATCCCAAGTACCGGGCATAGTTTGTTGCCTTGCAACTGCAGTCTGGGGATTCAGTAGCATCTCTCAACCCTTGTTAGACAAGTTGGTGGCTATTAATGGGACAAGCTAACTTGCAAGCTAACATCATTACAGGAGCAAGAACTTCTAGCCCTCTCCAAAAGGATTTTTATGGATTTGCAAAATGTGTCTGTTTTTTGTAGCTCCCCTCCAGTTTAAAAAAAAAAAAAAAAAAAAAAAATTCCATTATTGGTAATTTAAAAATGTGATGAACAAGGTGAAGTTGGCTGGTCATAGAGAGTTAGTATATTATACAATGAAATTATGAAAATAATAAGACTTGAGTCTTAGATGTTCTTTTTCTGGAAAAAAAAGACTTTTAAAACTATATCTTGAGTTGTCCTGTTTGTTTGACTCTCAGTGCTCTCCATATTATATGCCAGGCACTTGTGTGCACCATCTCCCAAATGGGAAGTAATATAGTGCATTTAATCACAATTATGAATGGGTTAATTAGCTTGAGTATTGCACTACATAAATATGACTACACTGCTTCTGATTTGAGAAGACATGGAGCACTGTGGTATGTTTAAGTGTGCTTGTGCCTGATACAGTAAAATGTGGTATAGTCAGGCTATTTAGTATGCCCAGTGCACTGGAAAAACATGGCTAGAGTGCATCTGCTTCAGGCGGTAGTATATGCAGAGTAGCATAGAATACTTGAAAGCATCATTTCCACATTTTTCCCACGGCAATATTTTTGCCTTCAGTGTACACAGGTAACATTAGCTGGATGCTAGAAAATAATTCTATTAATAATGTCCAAGAAAGAGTAAATTCTTGCTTGCATTATTCGTTAGATGCATCAGTTCAGGAAGACTGAGATGGCAAATCATAATCAAAACATTTTTGAAGCCAGATTCAGCAAATATGATTCTGAATGCACATATTTAGGGAGTAGTTTTATTGAATAAGTACATACCATTTTACAGAAGTCATTTTTCAGTGAATGACTTCGCTTTCAGACTGTCTGACATCCTAAGATGTATTATTCATAAGACTCAGATTGGTTTTATGAAAAGATAATTGTCTTTGGACAATATAATAAAAAAATTCTTGATTCATAAAGTGCCATTCCCTTACATTGTAAGGGCAATGGTGCTCACTCCGGACAGTAACTTTGTTACTGTGGATTGCCTCTTTGTATTACATTGCATGGATTCTGAGGTGGGGTGAGAGGGTGGGAAGGGCAGCATTTGGTGGATACAGTCTTATTATAAAAGCAGTTTGTGTGCTCTATTGGAGATGTGTAGTGTAGATGATTGCATGGCATCAGGGAGTTTAAATTGGCACAAGCAAACTGATGTTTAGCAAACATCTGAGAGGGCTAGACATCTTTTTTGTTGAGATATAGTAGGGACAGGAATTAAAGGTTGAGACTATATGAGGAGGACTCATTCTATAGTATGAAGCTGTACTAACTGGCATGTTTTATGAGAAATGTATGGTTATCCTTAGAGATTGAACAAAGTTGGCAGATTTCTTTGCAGAGAGTTACCAAAAATTAGAACTGGGTAGATTCCAGAATTTGATTTTTGATTTTAGAATGTAACTTGACTTCTTATGAATCCTTATAGTTTCTTTTTGCTCCAGAAAAGATGGAGTTTTCTGTGCTGTTTTGACAATTCTATGTTATATCCTAGTCGGTATCGGTGCTTGAAGGAATTCCAAATATCTGAGTAATTTGGTGTTGCTGTTAAACATAAATAAAGCTAACATCAATCACACCAGCAATTAACTAGATATCATCTACACACCATATCATGACCCTTCAGTGTGCATCAGCTGGTGTTCAGTCTATATGGTGATAAATATATTCAACTCTATTTGAATTACAGTAAAAGAGACATTATCTGGCACTTCACTAACTGGCATGCTTTATTAACTGGCATGCTGGTTGATGCCTGTTGACATGGCAAAAGCAAAAGTGGAAGTGGGACTTCCAATTTCTCTAAGTTCCACTTCAGGCCACGGCCTGGGGCAAAGCAGCCTACACGGGGCCTCCGTCCTGGTCCCCCAGCACACTGACATGAAGGGAGGGGTGGCATGGTACTTGACCCCCGGCACACTGATGCATGGGATGCGGCGGGAAGGGCGCCTTTGCCTGACCAGGCAAATACGCCTCTCAGGTTACTGGCATATTTGGTTATCTGGCACACCTCCATTCCCCATGGGTGCTGGATAATAGAGCTTTTGCTGTAAATGGATATTGTCAATACAACCTTGCAGCACCTTGCAGGAGAGACCCAGAGGCAATCTTAGAATCATGGAAGAGTTGGTTTGGAAGGGACCTTAGTTCAGTCCTCCTGATCCAGGAAGGATCTTCCTTACCTAACCGTCCTGTACAAGTGTTTGTGTAACCTGTGCTTAAAACTGCATGAATAATGCATTTGCACAACTACCAGGCACATAGCATCAAGCCTAGGGACAGACATCACACACAAACTGGTTTAAATGATCAGAAACTGGTTTAAGCCTGTAACAGAACAGATGTTCAGTGCACATAAACCAGTTTGAAAGTGGCAGAAACTGGTTTGAGATAAACCTGGTTGAATGTAGCATCAGACTTAACTGATTTGGGTCAGCTGGTTTAGGCAATGGCTGCCCCAGACCCCTTCCTGATTTAACTTAAACCAGAGTCTCCCAGCATTCCAGATGCTTTGCAGCCTTGGGCTGGGCTGTGTGCTTCAGAACAGGGCTGTCCCAGCCTGTTTGCTCCTTAGCCGGAGCTCTTGTAGAAACTGTAGGCACAGAAGAGTCTTCCTTGCTTCCTCTCCCCACCAGTTCCACTCTCTGCTCAAGCAAGGATTCTCCCCTCCCCTCCCCTCCCACCCCCCATCTCCCACAGCACAGACCGTAGCCAGCATGTGGTATGCTAGCTAATGCTGAGAGGTATCTGCGTAAGGCAGACGGAACAGTGTCTGCTGAGGGCTTTCTGGAGCTAATGAACAGGTCAGCTGGTAATATCCCTCCATTCCTTCCTTGGAAAAGGTTGTTTAAGAAGAGCTTGAACTAATGAGAGACGCTTTTTTTTTTTCTCGATGGAGTGCTATCCTATTGGGTCCTGGCTATGCCCCTTCCCCACCCTCAGCTCAGCATTATGGAAGGGATGGGGGGATGGTCTAGCACCCCCTGGATTTTATCCTGAGCTACTGCAGGCATGTGCCTGCATTTCCTCAGTCCAGGGGAAATGCCTGCACACGTGCAAACCAGTTCAACCTAGCCAGGTTACACTAATTTGCAAAGATTGAATACATTCAGACTCAGGCTTTTTGAATGTCTGTCCCTGGTCCAAAACACCAAGAACACCCTAATCGGCCACAGATAAAGCAGGGAGGTGAGGGCAATGTCCTGCCACTGTTGTTTGTTAAAATACACTCAAGAGATCACAGGAAATCAATCAGACCCCTGCTGCAGAGGAAAGCAAACCCCACTCACATACTGCCAGTTTGGCAGTGGGTTAAAACTATTTCCTGAACCCAAATGTAGCAATTGGTCTGACCCTGGGTGGAGGAGGAAAATCATCTAACTAGGAACCCTCTTGGTTTTTCAGTTCCAGTGGGAGCATTGACATACCTCAGTCAAAACCTTCATCCTTGGCTGCAGCCAACACCCAGAGCTTCTTGGGAAGATGAAAAAAAAAAAATTCCTGGCACATATAGTAGCAGGAGAGAAATAATTCCTTCTTAGCCTTGTGTGGAAACACCTTGATGGGGTTGTTTGACCCCAGTGCTCTTTCTTGCCGTGGCAGGGGGTTGGACTTGATGATCTGTCAAGGTCCCTTCTGACCCTACAAACTATGAAACACTGAAACCTGAAAAGTTCAGGATCATAGGAAAAACAAAACATCCTCCACTCTCAACTGCAACTAGTGAACCACAAACAAACTCCATGCATTCCACACCCTGAATGAAGAACCAGAATTCCTCTTCTTTCCCTCCATGAACTTATCCCAGTTCCTTCAGTGTTCTTCAATAACAAAGGCAGACAAGGTTCCTTGGATGAATTTGATATCTTTTATTAGACCAATCCAAATGGTTGGAGAATAGTTATTAAGCAAGCTTTTGGGTTCAAAAACTGTTCGTCAGGCTAAACCCCTGCTTCAATAACAAAGACACTTGTGGAGCTCTGCTTCATTTTCCTGTTGCTGAGCATGGTCCTACCCAGTTTCTGTGCACTCTTCACTACAGAGCTCTTCTTGCGATCTTCAAGTGATATGTGAAGGGAGTCTTTTAGGCTTCCAACTATTGCTTCTCACAATGTACTTCTTGCATTACTTTTCTTAGATCACTTCTGCCCAATGCTTATCCATTCTCTTTTTTTAAAACCTCCAGTGAAGGAGATTCTACAACTTTTCTTGGTTGTCTATTCCATTGTCTCACTAGTCGAACACTGAAGAAGTTTTTCTTGATATCCAGTCTAAACCTACTTTGTTGCAATTTCAAGCTATTGCTATGAAAACCACTCTCTGCAGACATGGAGAAATGGTGTTCTCCCTTTTTTGGATGGCAGTCTGCAGATACTTGAAGACTGCTATCATAGTCTCTCTTAATTATGTTTTCTGCAAGCTGAAGAGACTTGTTTCTTTCAAAATCTCATCTGGTTTACCTTCCAAGCCTTTTATCATTCTTCTTACCCACTTTTGGACCCTCTGTAATTTCTCCATTTTCTTTTTATAATGTGTAGCCCCAAACTGCATGCAGTATTCAAGATGGGACCTAAGCCATGCTGACTAAAAAGCCACTATTACATCCCCTTTTTGCACCCAGTGGTTCTGTTGACGCAACTCAAAACTGCCTCTGTCTTTTTGGCCTTTTGAGCCTGTGTTCCACCAGTATCCCAAGCCCCCAGGCAAGTTAGACAGATACTTGACTGAGATGGTTTAGTCAGAGATGATCCCACCTTGAGTAGGGGGCTGGATTAGCTCTCATGTGGTCTCTTCCAGGCCTCCTTTCCTATGATCCTATGAACTTCCTGTGCAATGCTGCCATCTGGCTGGTTGCCACCTGTTTCATATTTGTGTTTTTGATTGTTCTTCCCAAAGTAGTATCTTGGATTTGTCAGCATTGATCTTCATCCTGTTGGTTCCAGCCCAGCTTTCCAGTCTATCCAGATCCTTCTGAATTCTGCTCCTATCCTCCAGTATATTTGCAATCCTTCTCAATTTTGTGTCATTTGCAGATTGGCTCAGGACACTCTCTATTCCAGCATGTAACTGATTAAGAAACATCCTGAACATCATCAAATCAAGACCCTTGTGGGATTTCATTCAAAACCTCATGCCATTCTTGTCATCCCTTGGGGTACTCTTGTGAACAGATGTTCTCCCAGATCCTGGTAAGCACCTCTGATAAACTTTTATAGGTGGCCACCAGATCACCTCTGGGCCTGCACTTTTCCAGACTGAAGAGTCCCATGACTCTCAGCTTCTCTTCATAAGGTCTGCTTTCCTGAGCTCTGGTCATGCGTGTGGCTCTCCTCTTTACTGTCTCAAGCTTCTCCACATCCTTTTTGAATTGTGAAGCCCAAAACTGGACACAGTAATGCAGCTGTGGCCTCACCAAGCCCGAGTACAATGGGAGAATGACCTCCTGGGATTTGCTTGAGAAGCATCTATGGATGCAAACAAGCATTTTGCTCGCTTTACTAGTTACAGTATCACATTGAAGGCTCATATTCATCTTGTGGTCAATCATGACCCCCAGGTCCCTTTCGTCCATAGTGATAGCCAGTGTAGCATTGTCAAACCTATAAGGATGTATTCCCAAGGTGCAGAATCTTGCATTTTTTTTGGTGCTAAATACCATCAGGTTCTTGTCTGCCCATTTCCTGAGGCTGTCAAGGTCAGCCTGAATCACCAGCCTGCCTCAGGTGTGGATGCTTTACCCCAGAGTTTGGTGTTGTTGGCAAACTTGGCCAGTCTGCTTCTGATATCACTGTTCACATCATTAGTGATGATGTTAAATAGTATAGGCCCAAGGACAGGGTGGTGGGGGACCCCACTGGTCACAGGGCACCATGACGATTGACTTCTGTCAACCACCACCTTCAGGGTCCTACCACAGAGCCAATTTCCCAGCCAGTGAATCGTGGTGAGGCCAAGGCTGCAGTAAGCCAGTTTTACTAAGAGGTGATCATCATGGGATACCAGATTGAAGGCTTTTTTGAAGTCAAGATATACAACATCAATCTCATCTCTTTTGTCCGGGTGATGGGTCACCTAGTCATAGAAGGAAATAAGATTGGTCAAGCAAGACCTACCTGCAACAAACCCGTACTTGCTATCTCTCAGGATGTTGCCATTGGCCAGTCTGTTAAGAATGGTCTCTTTAATCTTTTCTAAGACCTTCCCTAGGATAGAGGTCAGGCTGATGGGCCTATAGTTTGCCAGTTTGAAGGTGTTCAGCCTCTAAAAGTGTTCCTTCATGAGGTCAGCATTGATGGGGGATAAGGAATCTCCCTCACCTGGGCCTCCCTGTCCCGTAAAGGGGTGTCCCATGGGACTGGTGAAAAACTAATGCCAAGTGCCCACTTAGCAAATTGGCTTTTCCTGGGCATCAGTTGTCAGTTGTCCCACCTGGTTTAGCAGGGGTCCAATGTTGCCCTTGCTTTTCCTCCGGCTCCTCACATATCTAAAAAAGGACTTCTTATTATCCTTGATAGTTGTAGCTAATTGGAGTTCTGTCGCAGCCTTGGCTTTCCTGGTTCACTCGCTGCTGGTCAGGACCAATGCAGAGTATTCCTCCTTGGAGGTGAATCCAGTCCCCTTTCTTTTGTAGGTCTTTCTTTTTAGATGCAGGAAGTCTGCTAGTTCCCTGGAGAGCCAAGGGGGTTGCTGTACCCTTTTGCTATAAATACCCTTTGCTTATGGCTGTTAAGCCAGATGTTTTTCTACTTTGTAGTTTTTTGGCCAAGCTGCATTTCTCCAATCTGTTTATGAGAGTTTTGTGGAACTTCATTAAAAGCCTTACTGAAATCCAAGTACATTGTACCCATGACTCCTCCCTTGAACATCTGCCAGTTGTCCAAGATTCCAAATACCTTATACTGACATCAAAGAGAAAGCAAATGTCAAAGTATCAGAATTTGCCTTTGGATAGAAATTCTGATTTTCAGCCAGCTTTAGTTAATAATGTGCGCTGGGATGATACATGGGACCTGAAACCTACTGTACTAAAAAAATCAAGTTTTTCTAACAAAGGTTACTCCATGGCTTAGGATGTCCTGTTTTAAGAGTAATCTATTACCTTTACATTTCCTTTAATTTTTGATAGGTAGTTTTGCTTTCTTCTCCCTTGACTTCACAAGTGTGACAATTATCCTGTGACAGTATATTCCACTGACACTCTTTCTTAATTAGCTTTGATACAGTATATTAACCAGTATGATTCTTAATTAGTATGAAGAAATTGTGAGCGAGTAGAGTGGAAGATGTGCTTTCTTTTGGCAGTAATAAGGTATTGTGAAACCTAATTCAATCTATTTTAATTAAAATACTGTTTTAGTTACTAGAATTCTTTAGGACTCCCACAATCACTGGATGATACAAGAGAACTTTCTTTGATTTGAGTTATATTTAATAAGACTAGTGACATGCCATCATTCTGTGCAATTGAAAGAGTAATTTTGTCCTGAAAATAGACTAAGTAAAGTGGTATTTTCTTCTTTAACTGAGTGTTTCTAGTGTATATTCAAAGTCTATTATGTTTTGTTTCAGGATCTAAAGTAAACTTAGTTTTACTGCCATTTTGTTATTTAACTTCTCTTAGCCAAAGATTAGTCAAAGATAGGATGATTATATTACTGCTTGTGAATCATCAAAATATTGGCTACTTAAATTCCAATCAGTTACTGTTGTGAAACTCTGTTTGAAGCAATGTTAATGGATTGATTTTTCAGAGATGTGGAATGCCTATCCTTAATTAAGTTCAATGGGACCTACAGATGCCTTGTATCTGTGAAAATCAGGCCACATGGATATAATCTTGTTTACAGAATCCATGTTAATGGATTCCAGACTTGTGTTCTTAGGGACAGTGGGCATGAGAGAGAAAAAAAAGAAGCAACAGTCATAATCTTGGTACACCTGAAATGGAAATTGTTAGGGGAAAACAAATACCAATCTTTTAGTGCCATTTTTATAGTTTCCTTTTGGAGAATTTACTATTGGAATAACATAGTATAAGTAAAATGCCGGCTAACATTTAAGGTACTTAATAACTTTGCAAAACTTCAGTCCATTTCTTCTTGATGGCTTGTTCCTTTTGAATATATTGAGATATAATATTGTCAGCTAGCCCTGACAATCTGCACCCCAGGGTACTCAAGGAGTTGGCATGCATCATAGCCCAGCACCTGGCACAGATCTTTGAGAACTCCTGGTGCTCTGGTGAAGCGTTCAAAGACTGGAAGAAGGCCAATGTAGTACCTATCTTCAAGAAAGGGAAGAAAGTGGATCTGGCAAACTGATATATTATATATAAATCTATATTTATAGATATATTGATATATAATTGATATATTGAATATATTGATATTGATCTATATTACAGAATTCTTGTGCAGGTTGTTATTTACCTGCCCTGGTATAAAATTACAAAAACAGATCTGAAACCAGGATCTCTGATTCAAGGGTAGGAGTTCTGTATGAACACAGGAGTCCATACCACAAAGCAGAAGGTTAATTAGAGAGTTAGGGATTAAAAAAAAGATAGACTTATGTTGCCATTAGCAGCTTCTCAGTCACTGCTTAGGACAATTTACCTAACAACCTTTGTTGCTATGAACATATTTTAAATGTTATTAAAACCAGTAAAATATTTATATTAGAAGTGTTCCTGTTTCTGTCTCCTAAAATACCATTGAAATATATGCTTATATATTTTTGTCTGAAAAGAGGGCCTTTGCTTCTTACAAATCTTCATGTTTCTGTTGCTCAGTATATATTGTCATAATCTTCTGCTTATGCCAGCACGATCCTTTATACAGTAACCAATTGGGATAGATTTTACATGGTTTTGGAGGGTTAATATAAGTAGGTTGAGTCCTAATAAGTCTGATTCTTCCAGTTTAGATGAATAGAATTAAAAAGAGACTTCTTTAGGGCATCATGCTTTTAATGTACTTTAATAATATTGACAAATCTGTAAATACCAACTTCCTTTCATTTACTGAACTCTATTTAAATTATAGAACCTTTACTCAGCTAACAAAGAATGGGCAAAAGTTCAGTTTCCTAAAATAAAAATTAGAACAACTTACAGGAGACTGATGTATAATTGTTTATCCTGAAAAAATAATGTACGTGTCCCTTGAAAATCTACCAAAACCACTTTCAGAAAAAGAATGTCAAAACTATAGGCTCCAATTTATATTTTTGTTGGGAGAAGGCTAAGATGATGGACATGTGGAAAATTTTACACATTTCAAGTGACAGCCCTCTTCCCGAGGGGGCCCCATGTGCTTGATGCCTCTGGTCAAAACTGCTTTTCTTGAACCATCTGTATTTTTACATTTATTTAAGTTTTGTTTTTTGCCCTGCTATACGTATCTTCCACCAGCAGAAAAAAGAGTTGTTTTTTTTCCGATTGTGAATGTTGGAAGAACTGTTTCTTCAGGGCTTGGAGTCTTTTATGCTGAATAGAACTCTTTGTGCCTAACATAAAATGAGCGTTGAGATAGACGATTCTAAGCAAATCTACTGAGACCGCTGAAAATTCATTGATGAAACAGCAGTAAGAATAGAGACCTAGCTGGAAGTTATTCATGCAGCTCTGGAACTTGAAAATATGGTCTTTGTGAAGACCTTGAAGAGAATGATAAGAACAGCTGAACACATAAGAGTTCAAATCCTTATTAAAAAATAAAAAGTAACGCTGAGGATAGTGAATGCCTCTAGCACTTTTTTACTTAGTTTAGCAAAGCAATTCTAAATATATTTTTGGAATATGACTCTATCTCTGTTATTTACTCTTTGGGCTGCTGTTTTGCATGTATGTGAGCAGGTGGGAAGAGGGGGTGTTGTGGGCAGGATAGTCCATCACAGTGGTGCTCACTCTTTTTGGTCAGTGGGCCAGAAGGGCAATGCCAGATCCTGCCATGGGCTGGATTGGATGCCCCAACCGGCCACACAGAGGTGAAAAGGGGACAACCTGGTCCAAATCCAGCCATGTGGTGGATAGGGGCTTGGTCTGGTGCCCATAGGTAGAATAGGCTATAACCTGGCCTGGATCCAGTCTCATTGGGGAATGGGGTGTGGGCCAGCCCCATGAGAGGAAGGGGGCATGGCCCAGCTCCAACCTGGCTGGGCAAAGGACAGGAGGTGGCATGGCTCCTATCTAGCTGTGCAGGGGGAGGATTGTGTCTCAGCTCTGACGTGCCCTTCAGGTCTTGGAGTTTTGGCAGTAGGGAGGGGTACAGTACTGCCACTGCTCTCCTGCCACCAAATTTCCTAACCTGTGTGGAGCACCATGGGCTGATTTCCAAGTCTCCACAGCTGCACTTGGCCTGTAGACTGGAGACTGATCACCCCTGACTTGTCAAACCAATTTGTAAAGCAAATAAAAGACTAAAATATTTTTGCACAAAATGTTATTGCTCAAAGTTCTCTGCCAGCTCTAATAATTAAGCCTGGGAAATGTGAGTGAAAGTCTTCTTGGGCAGAGCAAGGATTTGAACATGAGTCTCCTATGTCTTAGTTGAATGCATTAATCATTGGCTACTGGGTATAAGGTGGGAGTAGAAAATGGCATCACCATTTAGTTTCAGGAAGGTGATCCCTCCTGAAACTAAATGGTGAATTTGCACACACACACAAAAAAATTACAGTTGATCAACACTTCATTTTGTTATTCCCCCCAAACAGTTTACCTGATTCTATTTCTGAATACTTCTATTTCTATTTCCTTTCAGGTAGGTAGCTATTAATGTCTCCATTTTGTGGATAAAGGAACCAACGAGGTTACTGTACAGTACCAGAACATTAAGCCATGTGGTGCTGAAGTTGTGATTGCAGCCTAGGCCTTTTTATCTCTAGAGTAGCCAAATCATTGCTCCAGGAGTAAACTCAGAAGGGTGTGATGAGGAGGAAATTTTCCTGAGGATATTCTCATACTCTCCTCTGCCAGAAGGAGAAGTAGGTCCAGAACTACTTCTGTCTCTAGCATAAAAGCAGAAACCCAAATGAGTTTACTACAAATCCAGCAGATTTTCTTAGGATCCACCAGAGACTAGAGCCCCATTTCTGGAGTGCTGTGCTGTTGTGTTGGTACTTTCTCTCTCAACAAGCAGTCTGCTTCCCTGGTGTTTCCGGGAAGATGGTTCTGTAGTTACTTCAGCATCTATTGAAATGAACTTGGGTTCATGGCAGTTTGTGCTTTCTCTGTATATATCTTATTTAGTTACTCTATGAAGGAGCATATCTACGCTGCGTTCTGATGGACTTCAGACTAACACAGCTAACTATCTTTCCCTGCAAGCTACACTGCCATTGAACTCATTCTCTGTAGTACAGTAGTGCCTAGGTAACCCACCGGGAATTAAAACTGGCATATGAGATGCTACTAACACCAAAGTCTTACAAAAACTTATTCTTTGAGTAGACAAGACAACAGCTGGAAGTAAAGTAACTATTATCCCCATTTTCCAGATGGGGAACTAAGAGTTCAAACAGCACAGAGGAAGTTTCTGTACAGGTAGAGTTGAACTCTGGTCCTCTCTATCCAAGAGTTGTGCCTTGCTAAGAAGAATGTACATCTTTCTTCATCCAAACATGCGGCCAAATTATACCATCAATTTGTTACAGAGTTTTTTGTTGTTGCTGCTGACCAGCAACAGCAACAACACAGGATGAACCTCATGGCTCGGGACAGAAGTTACACATAAACTGGTTTAAGTGATCAGAAACTGGTTTAAACCTATAACAGAACAGAGAAGTCCAGTGCATATAAACCAGGTTCAAGGTGGTTGAAACTAGTTTCAGATAAACTTGGTTGAGTGTAGTATCAGACTTAACTGATTTAAGTCAAACCAGTTTATGAAACTTCTGTCCCAGACCCCTTCCTCATTCAAGTTAAATCTGAGTCCCCCAGCATCCCAGCATGCTTTGCAGCCCTGGGCTCGGCTGTGCTGGGCTGTGCTGTAGCCCTGCCTCTCTGCTCTGTAGCTGGATGAGTGAGGGCTGGCTCACTGCCCCCACACCCACCTCCAGGCAAACCCCTTCTGGGGTCCAGGGCTAGGGAGGGGAGTTAAGGTTCCCTTGCCCTGAGCAGGGCAGGGCAGCTCTGTGCTTACTTAGTGCTGGCTGCAACTGTGGAATACACATCCCAGAGGTACCTGGAAGCCAGAAGAAGACATGATGAGCAACCCTGCTGAGTCCTGCTGCTGTGATTGTGGACTGCAAATCCCAGAGACCTTGTGGGCAGCAGGAAGTGGAAGCAAACACACAGCCCATGCTGGCTACTTGTCAGAGAGCTGTGCTCTAGTGCCCCCTAGCTTCTGGCTTGAGCCACTGCAGGCATGCGGCTGCATTTCCTGAATCAAAAGTGAATGTTCATTTGCTTATTGGTTCAATCTTTGCAGCTTAGACCAACCTGCAAAGACTGAATTGATTAAGCCTTGGACTTTTTGACTGTCTGTACTTAGCCTTGTTGAACAACTGTTATATTTGAGTGACTTACCTTATTCATGGTTGCTACATTTTATGTACTCTGTGAGCTAAGTAAAAGACTCCAGTGCAAAACTGAACACTTTTGCTTTGTATCCAAAGAACAAAATACATTTGTTAATGAGATTTGAATATATTTGTGATTGATATAACCTTGCTTCAGTCTTGCTCATTTCCTCTTGAGTACAGTTCACAATTTTAATAGAAGTAGAACCTTTGAGAGCGAGCATTTTCTGCTTCATTCAGAGTAATGCTCTCCATTTTAAAAGTCACATGCAGTAAATAACTACATTGCTAATAACATTATAGCTTAAAGTGAAATGATTTTTAAAAATCTATTTAGTATGGGATTAGTTCTGTTTAAATTTTATTTCTTTGCTTACACAGAAAATCAATTAAGTTCCCATTTGTGTCATGTTTGTATTTTAAACATTAGAAATGCATATTTGTTGAGAAGCCAGCTCTTTCTCCATGTAAGCATTTTGAAGCTTTTTGTAAGCATTTCTGTCATGTATTTACTTATTTTTTACAAATGTTAAATTTCAGGTATTTAAATTGATTACTCTTTTAAATGTAATTCCAGATGTGTGGCTAGTAGTTGGTAAAATCTGACAGTATATTCTTAATTTGCATAATTGCAAATCTTTCTCAGCTTTTTCAAGCTGGCACTATAGGGCAAGATTTATACTTATGCAAAGTGAAAGTCCAAGAAAAATTCAGTTGCCTTTACTTTAATAAAGATCTATAACAATTAGATGAGCACAGAAATTAAAAACGGAGGCGTATCCTCTGATCATATCTTTCAGATTATCACTGTTCTCTATAATAGGTATGATTCTAGTGGTTTGGTTAATTAAGTGTCTCAAAAAATGCTACAGTTTGTTGAATATTTTTTAATAAACTGTTATGCTAATTAGTAGAGCTAGCATGGAGAGTTAAGAAGGAGAAGGAAAAATGAGAAGAAAATCTAGGTGACAAAATGCTTGTTTCAAAATCTCAGAAGACTATACTGGAGGATTAAAGATTGAAAAGAGACACAGTATCACAGAAAGAAAACATGATATATCACCATAAAAATGGTGCTGCACCAAACAGCTGAAGTCTCTGTGTTGTAGGACAACTTATAACAATTATAGGTTTTTCTTGATTGATAAGTAGACTAAAATAGTCTATTACTGCGGTATTCATTTTGAGCTCTCATATCTTCCAAATTAACGTGCCTTTAGTCCATTAAGCTCTCCACTGCCCAACTTATTACATTTTTACCTGAGACATGAAGTATTCTTATAAATACCATTAAAATAACCTTTTTGTACAGAATACATAATGGGATACTATTAGCCATTTGCCTTCGTTGCATTCATATATAATGAATGTTCATTTCTAAGAAAGAATCCATGTTCCTTTTTATTTTATTCCTTTTTGTTATAAGTTAGAAGATGAATGACTGGTTGCTGTATGATTTGGAAGCTCTGTTTCTTTTGATTAATTATGTGTATCCAAGTATATATAAGCTCCTTATAGACTTTTTGACTCTTTCTTCCACTTCACTGATTTTTTGTGTAGGCTCTTCTACTCTGAATGTTTTTAATCTTTTGACCTTATTTGTAATTTGTTTTCCTTGGTTTGGTGTATACTTTACTTTTCTTCTCACTTTGGAGAACACCCTCTGATTCCCGAAATGTTCAGCCTAAGAACTTCCTTCCTTCAATTCTAAGTGCATTTTGACATGTGAAGCCAAAAATGCAGTTGTCTTTGCTGACAAATGTTTGATCTCTTGAATCAGTCATAGGTTATCATAGTTTATTAAAATTTGTAAAATGTTTTTTGAGAGAAAAAAATACTGATGATGGGTGGGGGGAAGGGAGTGGTTCAGTCCCTTTAATAAAGATTTAGCCTTCCAGCTTGCCATGAGGATTAGGATTCTTGCATGGAAGAGTTGCTTTGAAAGTGGATTCTTACATATTAACTTGCAATATTGACAATGGGGTAGTGAAGAGCAATTGCAGAGAGAGCATATTAATGGGAGAGCTGAAGAAATGTTGTGGGTTGATGCACAGAGAGCATGTTGACCACTACCTTGCAGGAATGGCTGTGTGAGGGAAAGATGCATCTCTTCTAGTTTTGCACATAATCAGAAATTTGCTCAAAATGTAAATACGGCCTTAGCTGCACTTTTTGACAAACTACTGGTATTCTGGAGATCTCCTTCCAAGGCAGTTCTCTTGTTTGGCAGAAGTCCAGGTGATATGGATCCAAAAGAATTACATTGCTTAGGGGGCAGAGAAGAGGGATGAAAAAATGGGGTGCTGAGACATGACATAGTATATGAATCAGTGTTAATGATGGATTTAATGATGGATTTGTTATGTATAGAAGACAAGTGATTGGTTTTCCTGGGGGGGTTATTGTTTTTCCTACGTAAATGTGAGGATAACTCCATAAAAGGAATTTACAGAATTTTCCTCCCTTCAGGACATCCTTCAAAAGGCCTTTTCACAGAGAGAAGTGGTTGCTCCCTTTTCATTTGTGTGTGGATAGGGTTGCTGGATGTGTGGGTTTATTAAGCAGGGAGCGACAATGCTGCTAATAGCAACATGCCTAGTGTTTTCAATTCCCATTGCATCACCTCTAGTTTTAGCACTGTATTTAGTTACAAACCTATTTAATATGGGGAACATTTATATGTTCTTAAATTGTTGTGGGACCAATTATCCTTTAACAATAATGTTCAGATGGGTTACCACTTTCTGATTTCAGCATAGAGGGTATTTATGTATTGGGGTGCTTCAGATTGTACAAATTTGGGGACACTTGAACCAAGAGCAAACCAGATTCTGTCAATAATGTTGACTCTGTTATGTTGCTTTTATTACAGATTATTTGTTTCTTTTGTTTATATCTGATCAGATTTGAGGAGTAGACTTAGATGAGAAATGAGACACTGTAAGAGTTCTTGATGGGCAATATGACGCTGAGTAATCTTCTAGACTCGAACATTAAGATTTGAGTTTTTGTTTTGCTTTGATAGATTCATAGATGCTAGGGTCAGAAAGGACCTCAACGGATCATTGAGTCTGACCCCCTGCCTAGGCAGGAAAGAGTGCTGGGGTCAGATGACCCCAGCCAGGTGCCTATCCAGCTTTATTTTAAAGACCCCCAAGGTAGGGGAGAGCATCCACCTTCCTTGGAAGCCCATTCCAAATTTTGGCCACCCTTACCCTGAAGAAGTTTTTCCTGATATCTAGCTTAAATCTGCTCTCTCTCAGTTTGTGACCATTGTTCCTGGTTACCCCAAAAGGTGCCCTGGTGAACAGAGCATCTCCGATCCCTTGCTGCATCCCCCTAATGAATTTGTAGGCAGCCAAAAGATTACCTCTCAGACTTCTCTTGCGGAGGCTGAAGGGGTCCAGGTCCCTCAGTCTCTCCTCATAGGCTTGTCCTGTAAGCCCTAACCATACGAGTGGCCCTTCTCTGGACCCTCTTGAGTGTATCAACATCCTTCTTGAAGTACAATGCTCAAAACTGGATACAGAACTCCAACTGCAGTCTAACCAATGCTGCATAGAGGGGAAGTATCGTCTCTCTGGTTCTGTTTGTCATGCATCTGCTGACAAGATTCGGATTCTTCTATTCAATTAAACCATCTGAATAATACAAGGAATATTTGACTCTTTACACTACCAGGATATACTTTTGTGCTTATGTCCCGTAATAGCCAGTTCTAAAGTAATTACATCTTAAATAAATATTTTCGGCTTATATGGGTTAAAGGGTAAAACTCAATGGCGACTAGAATGCAGACTAAATAGTTCAATAAATAACATTTGGGATGAATACATATTTTTAATATGTTTGTTTCTATTTTTTCACCAAACATAAGAGTATGAATATTACAAAAACAAATAAACAACATGATATATTATCTCTGGAAAAAATATCCTTGTACCATGGTTGAATTTTGCAGTGACAAAATGCAACTAAAGAAATAGGACAAATATTACTTTAGTACATATAGAAAATTATTGGTGTTGCTTTTGAAGAGCAAGTTATTAGAATGAGCTTGGCAAATTCACAACTGGTTTCCATCTGTTTCAAGGCTCACAAGCATCATTTTTTTAACTGTATTACATGGAAGTCATTAATATTCTGATGTCTGATTAATGTAACTAGCTCATTTTGTACAATCTCTTGGTATTATTTAGTATGTTTATAAAAGTGAAGTATACCACATTGTTTCAAATATCTTTTTTCCCAAATTGATGCAGATAAAATTGTTTTATGCTATAGAAGTAAAAGAAAGTACTTCCTTGTCCTGAGATACTAATGGTAATGAAAATTTTACTGAGCTGGAATTTCCAGCATAATTTGGAGTAGGTTACAACTCCCTATTAATGTGACAATTATTGGACAACATCTTCCAAAAACCATGTCATTTTTTGCAGTAGAGCCAGGAATCTCTGTTTTTAATTGCAGAGATTTGTTACTCACTACACTTGATGAGAAGCATTGGTCTACTCATAGTTAGTGCTTTATAAAATTGCTACATGCTGAACTTAGTGGAGAAGTGCATACATTTTTTTTTTTTTTTTAAGTACATGGTCATAATTCTTAAGGACCATGATGAACTATATTAGGTTGTGCTTTAAGGTGTAGAACACAATCTCTTTTGGAGCCCTTTTTCAGTGTTTTCCTGCCACTACATGCCAAAGGTTCCCTTTGCTTCTTGCAGCTTGAAGGGGAATAGAGAAATATCCTAAAATTATAGAAAAGGTTTAGGAAAAGTGTAGGAAACTGTAAAAAAAAAATATTTACACGAAAATTTCCTATTTTTCCACGTAGCAGGGTAGCCTGTTCCTTTAAGAGGAGGCAGCCAGCCTGACTAAGGGTCTGCAGCTGTGTGAAGGCTAATGTGGGAGTGGGTCACTGGGAGTCAAAAACCCCACCAAGCAGGACTAGAGGGAGGTGCTGAGGAGAAACCTCATAATGGAAACTGCTAGGCTATGAGGAATGCAAACTTGCTGTAGAAAGGCCCTTCTCAGCATCCAGCACAAGAAGCTGTTTGTTGGTTTGTTTGGGGTTTTTTTGGTTACTTGCTTTATTTGTTAAAAGATTGTATAGTGCTGGGGTGTGCTGAGAAATGTCCCAGGCTTTTCCCCACTCACTGCTTAAGGGGTGGGAGTGTTGCCAGACTTCAGCCCTAGGTAAGTACTCTGAGGCAAAGAGGGATGTGCAGTGCTTGCATCTGTTGATGATACCAAGCTTTGTAATCTCCCTCTCCCTGCTTCTTCATGCTGTCTACAAACCTGACAGGGCTGCAAACCAGCAGATAAAACCACAATGTTAATCGGCCCATCTATAAAACAAAAGCCTCTCTCATTAGTTCAAGTTCTTCTTAAACAGCTTTTTCCAAGGAAGGAACAGGGGGACATTACTAGCTGACTTGTTGATTAGATCCCCAAAGCCCTAAGTTGATATTTTCCATTTGCCTGTCTCAGTGAAATTGTGTGCGCGCGCGCACACACACACACACACGTGTTTGCGCACACACGCACGCACACATGCACTCTCTCTCTCTCTCTCTCTCTCTCTCTCTCTCTCTCTCTCTCTCTCTCTCTCTCTCGCTGCGTTAGCTAGCATACCACATGCCTAGCATCCATGGGGCTGGGGTCTGTGCTGTGGGAGATGGGCGGGGGAAATCCCTGCTTGAGCCCTGAGGGAAGCCAGACAGTCTCCTCTGGAACTCTGGCTAGGAAGGAGAGGGGTGTGGCCAGCCTGTTCTCTGGAGCAGACAGCCCCGCCCAGGGCTGCAAACCATCTGGGATGCTGAGGGACTCTGGTTTAATTTAAACCGGGAAGAGGTCTGGGACAGATGTTGCATAAACTAGTTTGACCCAAATCAGTTAAGGCTAATACTACATTCAACGAGGTGCATCTTAAACCAGTTTCAGCCATTTTGAAACTGGTTTATGTGCACTGAACTTATGTTCTGTTACAGGTTTAATCCAGTTTCTGATTATTTAAACCAGTTTATGTGTAATGTCTGTTCCTAGCCTTAGTAAGGGACAGACATTACATATAATTGCATTTGCACCTCTGCAAGTAGTCCAATTACTAGAGAACATGTCATTCATCTGTGTGACCCTGGAATCAGAGAAAGTGCTTGTTTAGGAAAGATTAAGTGGAGCCCAGCAAATTTTGCACTGATGCTGTCCACCAGAATGGTTCTGCCTGCTGTTCTGAATAGCTTGAAAAATATAGCTACAAATGCTAGATGTAGCAACAAGTCCAATCTGACTTGCAATTTAAGAGCTGTGCCTAAAAATCCATTATGTATCCCTTGCAGATAGCAAATAGTGTATTGTAAAACAAGTAGGAGTATTGCAATGATTATTTTGAACCTTAAAGTTTAATTGTATCCTTTGCTTCACCTTACTGACACTTTTATTATCTCAGTGCATTTTCATGTATTTCCTAAAAGGAGGTTATTTACTGCTGAAATGTTATAATTTGAACTGGGAAAAATTCCAAAAACAATCTGTACCAGCATTCCTTCTGAGCTGTGTGGCTGTGCAAGCATGCCTGGTAGCATGGCATGGGCACGACTGCATGGCCATGCACACCACGCAGCTTAGAGGGAACGCTGATCCTCACCAACTTTTTCAAGTGCTTTTACTTGTACCTCATAAAACACTCAGACAGTTGTACTTCAAAGACATTGATCAGACTATGAGATACACTTGATAAAAATTGTTTCTAATTTTCTCTCTACTCAATAAACAGTGCATGAGAGCTCAAAATTGCCTCATTTTAAGTCCAGGTCATTTAAGTGTACAAAAAACAAGAACATTTCTGTATCTTGTAACACACCCTACCCTATCCTTTCATGTCACAAAAAAGACAAGAGGTGATACTACCCCTATAAAGTGGCTCCCAAACTGCATTCTCCACTCCCCTCTCACTCCCACAGTACGGGAGATTCTTGAGGCTACATGCAGACCCCCCTCTAGTGGTGGAGCAAGCAGTGTCTGGGAACTTTGTGGACTCTTGCAGCTCTTCCCAGTGGGGCTCCATATCTCAGATTTTGGTGGCAAGCCCCGCTCCCTGCTTACTCTACCACCAAATTCCTGATCTCTTTGAAAGGCTCATGGGCCACATGACATGATTCTGCATGCAGAATCTGTCCCACAGGCCTTATGTATGACATGCCTGCTCTACATCCTTTGGAGAAGGGACTCCTAATATTTATATAATGTCTAGCACAGATTTATTTGTGTTTTTTATATATGTGAAATTAGTCTTACTACTTATAAATACTAGTGGATATAATCTCTTTAAAATACTTCAAAACTTTTATGACAGAAAAGCATTGAGACATGTCAGATCCATCAATGGAGGATGTTATTTCATTGAAGAAATTGAAGATTTAAGAGAATAAATAGGTTGCTAAATTTCAGCCTGTATTTATATGGTTTTTCTTTTAAAGGCATTATTTTCATTAAAACATTGTCAGAATAACTTTGTTATTTTTATTAAAACATTTGACATTGGGCATGTTAAAAAGCTTAAGTTCTTCCTGTTGCAAAATAAGATATAAATTGCATTGAATTTTGTAATAAAAGGAATTAGGGATAGTGTTGCTGTTTTACATTTTGAAGCTTATTTGTCATTTGATTCCTCTGCCTTTTGTCTGATACACTCCATGGGCTTTATTGGTTTGAAGTGGGGAGAGATCATCATAATTAATTCAAATATCTCAAACTACTATATTTTTGCTGCAAAATTCATTCTCCTCTAAAGTAACTATTATAAAAATATTATCTCTTCGGCTCATTCAGAAAAATAAGTCTTGTAAAATTTAGGTAAATACAATTTTCTGTAGAATTCTGTACAATTTCATGTTCTTATAAAAGAGTGTTTGGCATGCAAGCATGGCTCATTATGGCTTGTATTAGCGTCATTTTCCTTATGGTTTTTTTAACCTTTTAAAATGCGATTTCAGTTCAGAATGATGCTGTTAAATGTAAAAAAAAAAAAGTGAGGAGAGCTATACTTTCTCCTAGTTGTTACTGAATTACTTGGCAAAAGTTGGCATGTCCTTATTCTTGTCACAAAGCAGGAAACCAGGCACAAAAATCTTCCACGAAAGATGCATAACTTTTTTTTTGTGGCTGGTTCTCATAACGCCTTAAAATGAATGTGTAACAGAATGACTAGAGCCAGCTCAAGACTCTGAGGTGGTGTTGACCCTGAAACTGCACCAGAATCTTGAGCTGGCTCCAGTATGGTCTTGGGGTTGGGATTGGCAATCGGCTGATTAGGTTCAGCTGAGCTGTGGCCACCCAGCTTTCAACTTGCCCTAATCCCTTACATGTTTTATATATATATATATATATATATAACAACATATAAGGGGTTAGAATGTCATAAGAAGGTAGAGCTGGAAAGATCACCTAGTCCAATTCATTGAGGTAAATAAAGTATCCTAATATTATTCACAACAGATCTAGTTTGTCTAATCCAATGATTTTCAGCTGGGCTGCCACAGCATCTGGAAGTGCCTTGAGATCCTTTCAGGGGTGATGCAGGGTGCTATATAATGTTAACACTGTTAGGTTTGCACGTTTCACAAGATAAACCCAGAGTTTTCAAGTAGGAATCCATAGTGTTAAAAACTTTCTGACCCATTGTTGTCTTTTGGAGTTCTTTGCAATAGAAGAATTGCTATATTATTTTCTGTAGTTGAGAAATGAGTGAAAAGTAAGATCTGGAATTTCTGAGGAATGCCTTAAGCCACATAAGGGGTGCCCTGAGTTGAACAAGGGGTGCCTTGAGTCTAAGACGGTTGAGAACTACTGGTCTAATCTGTTCCTTTTTATATATAGCTGTGCTTGTATATACATGTATAAAAAAACAGATTACCCCACTGGTTCTCCATCATTTTAGACTCGAGGCACCTCTTGTTCAGCTGAGGGCACCTCTCACATGGCTTGAGGCATACCTCAGAAATTCCAGATCTTACTTTTTCACTCATTTCTTATATATATAAAAAAACCAGATTAGACTAGTGGTATATCATATATAAGAACAACCCAATGACCTGTTTTCTTCCTAACTTTAGAAGAATAATCTCAGGGTATTGCATTCTTTGTGATCCAGTTCTTTTAAGTCTCGTGGCAGGTGATTTCTTTGTGATTATTATTTCTGTAGTAGTATCCAAAGGCACCAATTTCTGACTGCGCAGGTAGAAATCCTTTCACAGGAGCTTACAAACTTGTTTGAAGAAACTTGCTTTTGAGGTGCCTGAGAACAAAAGTATCTCCTGTGGTTACACTGTCTAGATGAATGTAGGCAAGAAACAAAAATAATAGCATAATATAGTACATAGCAAAATGTATAATAACTGTGTTTAGTAGGACAATATGTAGGGTAGTAAGGGCCATCCCAGGGTAAATTGGGACGACTGCACCAGGACCTGTACTTTGCAGGGCCCTGCGGAGCAGAGCAGCAGTAGGGCAGAGCTGGGCGGAGTGGTGGCTCCGTGTCCAGCCGCTTGCTACCCCCCTGCCACCACTGCCACTGCTAATGGCAGTGGCAGCAGCTTCTTCAGATCTGGGATCAGAGTGGGGGTGGGGCCCCAAATGATCTGATTTGCCCTGGGCCCCACTCCCTGCTCAGGTTATCTTTGAGGGCAGTTAGAATATTGATGCCACATTCTATATTTAGTTTGGAAGTTTAATTATATAAAACATAATTATATTATGATTACATGGCGTTGTCTTCATTAAAACAATTACTAAGTATAAAATTTTAGAACAATTTATAGACTTGTCACTTTTTAATTAAACTAGGAACAAAGAATTAAATTATCAGTGATAAAGCTGTATGGCAGTCAGAAATTACATTTTAATTGGGCAGTGTTGTAGCTTGTGATATAATTATAAAATATGTGAAGCACATTTGCTCTGTAGCCTTTCAAGCTAAAGAAAACAAGAAGTAGATATAAACTATGTTACCTTGAGGTGAGAGCATCACGTTAGAAGAATTGCTGTGGCAATAGTAGAAAATAATTAAAAGGTAACGCATCATATCTGAATTCAACAAATAAATAGTTCTCATTACATTGACAATGAAGACCTCCCTGTTTATGTGTATATCTTGCCAATTTTCCAAATAACTTTTGTTAATCCTTTTTGTTGTGTTTGGATTTATGAATTTAAAAGACTTTATGGTCTAGTGCATGAGCAATGAGATGCAAAACTTTTCGCCTTCAGGTCACTGTTTCAATTCCAGATGCTGGTATCAGTGCCATAATAGTTACCCTCTGATAGTGTCTTAGTGGCTGATCTCGGTATCAGTTGAGTTCAGTCCAACTCTCCATGGACAAATGTCCCTTTCTCAGAGGGCATAGATTGAATGGCATCTGAAAACTTAATTATTCTCTTTCCCCTAAAGGAGACTTTTGTTTTTTGCCAGCTGGTGGTCAGATAGCAGTTTAGACCCAACTGTCAGAGTTGCTTAGTAAGTCTGTGTCTACCTCTGAGACTTGAACTGAAATTCTTGAGGTGTCTCCAAAGCAGCTTTTTTACATGATATGCACGCACTCACTAAACTTGTTTTAGGTAGAAGATTTTTTTAATTGCACATCTTTCAACAGTAAAGTATTTTTGAATAAGATACAAAATATATTATATTAGAACACAATATGTTTAGAAAGGCTTTGCATATAACTTCTTTGAGTATGGCCCCTTCAGTAATAGGGGCTGCAAAGTTGTCTTGTTCTGAAAAATGTAAATTACTTACAGACAAAAATTACTTGTTAGGAAAAAACAGGTTCAATACTTCTGTAAGAACAAGTTACTTATTTTCTATGCAGGCCACAAATATTCCCTATTCTTCCCTTTAATTATTTATTTTGTGATAGTAATGGGTTCTTGTGGACATCTCTAAAAGTCTCTTTACTTAACCACACAACTCCACCGAAAGAAAATCAATGATTAGGTTAGCTTTTAGAGTTACAAATAGATCCTTGAAAATATGTAAACTGTTAATACTGCTATTTTTCTGTCTGCATTCATCTGCTGTCTCCTATCCTATACTTGGTGGGCAGGAGAAACGGTCTTACTGTTCTTAAAATATCACTTTGATTATTTAGTACTTAAGTTCTGTAGTAGGTCACATAAATTACATGTAATCCCTGACTGAATAACAAACATTGTAAACAGGAAAATTCCTGATGTCATGTAAAAATTATGTACATTCTGTATTAGTATTCAGAAGAATAATTTCACTGGGTACCTTTCTCCAATTTGGTCCTGGTCTGTCACCTAGGGCTTCTAGGTTATATGATAATACAAATAATTAATAATACTATAGCCAGTCTGAAACAATAACTTAGAGCAATGACCTGCTTCCATTCATTTTAGAGAACTGTTAATGATTAGACTTAAAGAGTGAGTAGGTGTTAATACTATTAACTGTTTCAACTGTTGATGCAGATACAAGCCAACTAACGTGTTTAGTCCACGGCCTCAAACTGATTCCCACACTCGTTGGATGAAAAAGGCTCAGGTCTCCCTGTCCAGCTATGAAAACTTCCTGCACCCTTAGTCCCTAAACAACTTCAATAATTCAGTTCTACATGTTGATTATAAAAATGTTCTGTAAACTGGTAATAGATTGGAGTGTATTAATAGCAGAAATACAGAGGTCACTATATTACCTTTATTATCAGACCTAATTATTTAAGCCACCTCATTTATCTGTCAGTGGTCATCAGCCTGGTCAGTTGTGTTCCTTTTAAAATGTTGATGTGCCTTGACTTCTGTGACTGTCTTATCCTGATTCTTCTCTCATCCCTTGTAATTATTTCTTTAGTATGTTCTTTGGATGATCCTCCACATCTCTCCCTTCAGCTTTCTGTAGTGGCTCCCATTCTCTTATCTTGCAATAATGTCATCCACAAACAAAAAAACCAGTGGTAGTATCTATGCAGTTGCCTCGTAGAGCTGTTTTTCTACTTATGATCTATTTCTCTAAACCTGACTAAATTAAACTCTTGGCCCCTTTCACTGACATCTTGAAAATCCAGTTGGGTACATTTTCATCAAAATTGAAGCCTTCTGTGGGAATACAATGCTTTTGGCAAAACTCTGGTTAAAAAAAAGCTTTTCTATTACATAGATTGGAATATTTCTTTCAATATTTGTATCTGATATGCTGCATTATAAAAATATGTAAATGTTTAAACTGAAATTGTTTCCTTTACATCCAAATGGAACATAATGACATTTTAAATAAATGTTGTTGCATAGAAAATTTAGAAATACGTCTTTTCATTCTAATTAAAACTGAAACAGAGTTTGAAATGTGTGATTTCACACACACACACAAAAAAGTAGATGGGGGTTGAGGTGGCACAGGCACTAAGGTGCATTGTTGTGCTAAGCGCTCACAGCATGGCTATGTCAGATTCCAATGCATCTGCAGATTTTACTAAATACTGTGTCACAATGATAAGGACATGAGAAAGAAGGAAGGGCTAGTATAAATATTAGCAATTCTATAGGTCTAAATTGGTTCATTCCAATTTACACTGATACAAACTGATTAGGATTTGAATGAGCTGTGTTCTACTATCTTAATATGCTAAACTTTTCAAAAGTTCTACTCACTTTTAAAACTTGTATTTGCTAATACAGAAGAAAAAAAATTATCAAATTGATTAAAACTTGCAATATTTTTTTTTGTAACAGTCTATGTGTGCCTGAATATAAATGTTAAACACTTTGAAAATGAGAATGTGATGATATGGCTATGTTGTGTTATATTTGAACTAGTCAGTCCATATTTTGAAAGCAGGATGAGGACTGATCAGCATTGTTCACAGAAAAATTCTGTTGTCTAAATTCATGAATTAGCTTCATGTTCACAAAGTCTGTACAGCACTTAAGGCTCACATCAGTTGATTTTTTTAGAAGCAGAGGGAGGTAAAGTGTACTTTCTGTCATGTGTCAGTCTGTTTTCATGGGTAAGTTTTGATCAAACTTTCAGATGCTTCAACACTTAGTATATAGCCTTACAAAATTGTTAGTAAAGTACATCAGTCCAGATAAAATCTACATGCTTGCTGTGATAAAAAAGGAGGATAATGGTATTACGTACTAATTATCAAATATGGGCAGTTAGAATTTTGCATTCTGAAGATTAACTCAGACTGTTATAGGTATTATATCTCTTTCCATTGACAACAATACAAAAAAATTAATGGCATGTAGAAAT
This sequence comes from Caiman crocodilus, assembly GCA_030014935.1. Classification (NCBI taxonomy): domain Eukaryota; kingdom Metazoa; phylum Chordata; order Crocodylia; family Alligatoridae; genus Caiman; species Caiman crocodilus. The sequence goes on from JAGPOW010000261.1 coordinate 183,626,554, forward strand.
AAAATATTACTGAAATGTAAAAATCCCTCTTCTTTTTAAAGAAAGCAAGGATCTTCTTTAACATGGAGTGGGAAAACATTTTTTTCCCTCTGTAGTGTATTAGGGGTGTGGGGAAGAGGGAACTTCAGTTAAGTGGAGAATAAGACGCTAAATGATTCTAACTGGAATGTCATTTGAAGCAATATTTCTTCCTGATGCAGATATACAAGTCACTGCAAACCTTGAGTAGCAAGAGGAAAATTAATGCAGGTAACTCAATTAAACACAGCATCTGCATATTGAAACAGATTATCTAAAGTATATCCTAAAGTTTAGGTGTTATAAAATCATGTGATGCTTTGGTTTCTTATAGAATGTATTCTTTGGGCAGCAGCTATTGAATTATGCAAAACCACTAACACTACTTGAAAGTTTGCAGTTGCCCAGATGACATTCTAGAGTGTAGATTTTTTTTTTAAGTTAATTTTCTGTTGCAAGAAATGCTTTGAAGACTTCTTTACAGGGAGTATTGGGACGTAATGTAGGGAAGAGGTACATAGGGGGTATTGAATCCTGATTTAACTGTTTGCAGGCAGCCATTTATAATTGTTTTTTATGCAACATTAATTTCTGCAACCTTGCATCTGCTATACCTACTCAAAGCAGTGCTACAAAAATAATCTTTCTGGCTTATCATTGTGATGATATCCTTTTCAAAATTCTTCCTTTTATGCTCTATCCTTTAGAATTCACAAAACACACATTTCTTGTCCTTGGTTTCAAAGCCTTCGATAATATAGTTTTAGACCACCTTATCTTATTTGTTATCACAAGATTCCTCAATTATATCAGCTTCAATAACCCAGTTCTTCACTGTTCAGAGCAAAATGCGTGGCATCCTTCAATGCTACTATTCCATATGAAAGGGAGAAGCCTCTAGTTAAAATACATACATTTACCACCAGTACTTTTTTTGGAGTTTTTCAGAGTGCACCTCAGTCGTAATGCTTCAGCCAGTCCCACCTGAGAGTAACTAAATGTGTTAAGAATTGCAGTCGCTGCTTCAGACTGGCTAAGAATTGCATGCATCCAGTTAAAGGTACTCTATTTACATATATCCAGGATGAGGATTTTTCCCTATTTTACCATGAGGGGGGAAAAAAAACCATTGTCTTGGATTTGAGTACAAGGCTGGGGGGCGGGGGAATGGACGACTGCTGCTCCTACTGTTGCCCACCCGTATCTGCTCCTCCATCATCTCCCCAATCTGCCTCTGCTCCCTACACCTGGCACCTACACTTCCCCTGCCACTTCCCCTTTGCCTCCAACTCTGTCCTCTCCCAGCTTGGGGCATGGAGCACATAATTTCTCTAGCCCCTGCAACATCAGTGACAACAACTGTGGCCCAGGCTGTGGCTCTGGGGCCCAAATTAGAGCTGCTGGTGATGCACAGCAGAGATGGGGATGTGCTTTGCGTCCTCAGCTAAGGCAGAGTCAGGGCTGGAGGCTAAGCAGTGGTAGAAGGATAAGGGGAGGGCAGAGGTGATGGGGTGGGCAGGCACTGAAGAGGGGGACAGATGCTGGGGTATACAGGCAGCAGGCAGTGCAAGTTATGGAGGAGACAAGAAGCAGAGGTCAAGGGAGGGGGCAAGGGTCAGGCTGCTTGATTTCCCCACTGCCTGATACCCTGCTGCCCTTCCTTGCTTCCTACTCCTCTGCCACTGCCTTCGCCACTGCTGCAGTGGAGGGATCAATGTAAGATGACACTCCAGAAATTAGATTCTATACCTGGAAATTTGTAACAAATTTATAGTTTGTCCAGTTTTTACATTTTGTCTTGCAGACTCAGTTCTTTGGGCAAGTACTGTGGGTGAATAGAAGAGAAAGCTCATCTTCCCAGGCTACTGCTGTTGCTGCTGCTACTGCTTCTTTAGCACCATCAGCTCTGCTCAGATGGTAGCAGCCACATGGTTGGGCTCCCTGGGAGCTGACTGCAGTGCCCCATTTGCTCTTCCCCTCCCCCTTCCAATTCATACACATTGGGTGCAGGGTTATGCCGGGTCTGGTGAAAGCTCCCTATGGGTGGAGGGGGAGATGTCATTCAGCTTGCCCCCTATCCTCCAGGTAACACTGCTTGGTGTGGTGCTGCTCACCTGGCTCTTATGGCTAGTTCAGGGCTGCCCCGATGTAGCAAAGATGCCTGAGGGGCAGGGTGGGGAACGATTCCAGCACCCCATCCTAGTTTGCACTTCAGGCTGGTGCCACGCTTGCTCTGCCCCAGTTACACTACTATTCAGCGGCGTCTAGTTATGGCCTTCAGTTGCTAATGAAGAATAAACATTTGATGATAAGAATCTGCCATCTGGAAATCTTTGCTGAAACACCCACTATAGAAACAGAGTGGCTAGCCAAGCTCACCAGAGTTTAAAACCTGAAGAGTAAATGTAAAGGAGATTTTAGGAATGGGATGTTTTGGCTTCTGGCACAAACTGAAGCAGTAATTCATAGAGAAAAACGTGGGAAAGGGAGGACTCCTTTCCAAGGCTTTGTAGTTAAAGGACCTAGATGCCTGATGTTTAAAGTTGCCCCATAAGTCCCAAAAGGATTGGAACTTCATTGCATTTGTGTCTGTAACCACACAGATAAAGTGGCAGCCTCACCCAGTATTCCTATCAGAAAAAGATGCAAACAGATGAAAAATTAAGAAGTGGGTATTAACATATGAAAATATGATAATGAGCATATTTTTGGCATAGCTTTACTAAGTTGCATGTCTTGTTACTCTAATTGGTAGAAGAGGTGTAGAATGGGCAATAACAGGAAAATGGAAGTTAACCTAAGTATGGGAGTTATTTATACTAGTACTATCAAGCTTTTTAAAAAATAACAGCTGGAATGAAAGGAAATAGTATTCTTCTTTTTGAATGAGGGAAAATAAATTACAAGGAAAATCTCTCATAAAATATTTTCTTCCAGAAGAAAATCACTTATGCTAGCACTTATTCTGTGGACTAGTCTAGTAGCTCCCTAATGGGTATAATATCAGTCTCTTTTAAAGAGAAACTTTAAACCTTAGTTATTAGAAGTGGGGAAATATAAATAATAGGTGAGATGTATTATTCTGCTACATTGGATTTTTATCACTTGATCAACTAGAACTAAGCCTAGACTATTGTTATAAAGCAACTGTTTTTCAAAGGCAGCGTATTGCACTCCCTCAGTTAACTGCTTCTAATTAAATATGGCTCCTTCATTATGTTAATTAGAACATTTATGTGGACGTATACAAAATCTGCAGTCCTAAGGTAAATGTCATTTCTGACTTTAGGAGCTGTTGAATGTGCCCCATAACATAACATTTGAGAATGCCCTGAATCAAGTAAGGGTACAGTATATTCACCACTTAAAACTTTCTTCAATACTGGATTAAGGCTCACAGGCAGTACATTCCAAAAGATTGAATGCAGTAGTATTCAAATCTCTGAAAACCAGGGAATAAACAATTAGGGCACAGAGTTTTAAATTTCAAAACATGGAGAAATCTTATACAAATCTTATGACTGTTGCTACTTTGTAATGCCTGCACATTATAACTTTTGTGCAATGTTGGTAATAAACAGTTAATATTAAAATAACATTTTTTTTATAGAAGAATTCTGTTAGCGTGTTTAAGTTTTTGAAAGATGTCAGAACAGCTCTGGAGATAGAAAACTTTTGTTCACGTGTTTAGTAATGGAGTCAACTTTGACAGTCAGCACATAAATGATAAAATCTACTGTTGATTCCCCAGTTTTAAAGGAATCAGTTGCTAATACTATAAAATATATTTAGTTTCCCCTGCTTTATCCTCTTCTGTCAAATTATTCTTTATGATGTAACAATGCCTATTATTTATTCCAACATATATGTTGTAAGGTCCAGAACTGATCTGAAGTCAGGATCACTTTGTAAAGCAGAATGCATACCTAAAGGCTTTTCTGGACTGAGGCCTGAACTACTGAACCAAAGGTTCACTGACTTAACTGAGCTATGGTTCAAGGACAAAGTACTTTAAGTAGGTATTAAACAGCAATTACTCGTATATCTTTCTTTTCAAGCATTCTGTGGAGAGACTAGATCTGTGATCCTTTCTAAAGCCAACTTCTAGTGATCTTGAAGGATTTTTAGAAAAATGTGGGTTCCTGTTACAAATATAAGAAGAATACAGGGGGTTATCTTTAGTAGAGGTTTCAAAGAGATGGTGTGTTGCCAACTGCAGGAAGCAATAAGAGGGTGCCTCTTTTTTCCTTCCAAACAGTTTTCTTCATTTTTAATAATAAAAAGTAGGTCAAGGTACAATAAACATCAGAATAAAGTAGAACCTTATTTACCCATACAAATCCCCTCACAACTCTCTTACAGTCCCAATGTGCTATATCCTTTTCTACCATGTTACCTGCAGACCCAGCCACTTTGAGGCCAGATTGTGGCCCCCTTGGAAATGTCTGTACCAGTCTTGTGGTGTTCTTGAAGGTGTTAATTGTGCCATCAGTGGCATCACACCACACGTTCAGTCAGTTTATGGTGTCATAAAATGGCAAGCCAGCCACAAATATTTTCTGCATATAATGGAATTGTAGAATATCTTAATAGCTGGCTTGCATGGTGCCTTAAGTTGAATATGTGGCATGCCCCAATCCCTATGGCAACAATCAGGGATTGACACTGGGAGGGAGGCAGCCTTGCCCCAGTTTGAGATCCCAGTCTTCCTGGTCTTTATTCTGACAGTCAACTGATTTTTGTCATGGGGACCAAGGTACCTAGAACCAGACTGAGGCTGCCTGGGGGCCTGCAAGTGCTCAAAGTGAAGCCAATCACAGAAGGTTCATCACTTCTAGCATTTGTCAAAAAAATCACAAACATACTTCTATACTTCATATAATTTTTGAGAGAATATATTCTTTTGAAGGCCATTTCAACAGAATTTCTTTGCACACATCAACCTTAGGCCTGCTTCCAAACTTTTTAAATTGCACATTAACATGTAGATAAAGTCTGTAGTTTAACAAGAGGTTTGTACTCAACAGTTCTTTTAATAAGAACATGTGTAACTTGAACCCCTTTAGGCAGGCACAATTACCTTGCATTTTTTACCTTGCATTTTAAGGATGCTTAATTAGATTAAATGTTTCTGTTGACTGCTTAATAGGATTTAAACAATGAAATTATTACCACAGTCTCTCATATCTGTTTGAATCAATATTGCCAGATGCTGTAGTGTTTACATCACAAAGTGAATGATAATTATACAGTTCTGTTGAATAAGACTGACTGGATTCTGTCTTGGCTTATGACTGGGTAAGCCAAGTACCACTGAAGGTAGAATTTGGCTTAAAACAGTCTGTTTTTATATTTTTCAAATCTTGTTTTTTTCTGAAATAAAATCTTCAATTACAACAGCATTTCTGAATTTCTTCAGTTTAATATTCTTAATGGTAGTAAAGAGGATGTATGGCCCAGTGTTTAGTGATAGAGCTTATGGGAGACAACAGCAGAACCCTCAGTACTCTGGAAAAGCCATGCAATTTGTTTTCATAAGTGGTCTGGAAGGTTCAGTAAATATGTGCTCATCCTGATCTGTTAGTCCTACAGTATTCTGTGATCCATTTGGATTTGCTTGGTTTAGGGCACCTTCCTTCTAGTTTTCAAGGCAAGGTTCTTTGGGTAGGTGTGAGATCTTTATTAGAACAACTGAGTAGTTGGAAAAATGTTTTTTGCAAGCTTTTGGCCACAATCACCCTTCTTCAGACATAGGAAATCTCTGATGTTCTGAGACTCCAAGGAATGAAAGAAGCTAAAAGTTTCTAGTTTTCAAGTAATGTGAGGCATATAATTTCACTAAGTGCAGGACCAAGCATGAGTTCACTGATGTCCTAGGCTAAAGGCTGTAAGGAAGATAAGGTATACTTACACTAACCAACACTTGTGATTTATGCCAGATTAAAAGTGTGAATGTGATTAAATGACTTCAAATCCCCCTGCTAGCAAATACAAATTTAGGATTTTGGACTAGTTTAAGGGATTGACAAGATGCTTCATTTGCTTTATTTACTACAAGTATTCAAGTCAAGTGAGCTCAAACCAAAGCAAAGCCCAGTAATTAGCTATAAGGTGATGATTTCTCACGAAACAGGTGACGGAAGATAGTCTGTTTATCTTCAACTTCTTGAGTAAGCTGAGTGCAGCAGCAGTTGGTGTCAGAGAGATTTCTCACTCTGGAAGTATGCCCTGTTAGGTGTTTCACTGCTTTTTATATGCCTTTAGTCCAGAATCTTCAAAGCATTCTTTAGCTGTATCAATCAAGAGAGTCCCATGCAGTAATTGACAGGAAAATCCTGTTAATCAAACTGCTTATTATTGGATATTAGAAAGTTCCAATTTGAATGAATTAACTTCCTCAATGACAAGAAGTTATTCATTTCTATTAAGTTTTGAACATATCAAGAAACTGATTAAGCTGTGTGAGGCTTCGGAACGTACTTCGGATCCGGAGAAGTTTTGGATGCTTCAGAGTTTTGAAGCAGCATGTCCAGATCAAAGCACTGGCTTCATTAGGCTTTCCAAAGCAGTTCAGAGATTCTGAAGTGCTTTGGAAAAGCTTCGGAGCCGCTTCAGAGTTCTGGCCATAGGGTATAATGAGGAATCAATGAAATATCTATAACTTTGTTGTTTGTTGTCTGATTTAGATTAAATTTGCAGGGCTTGTAGCTGCTGCTGAGAACATGAAGCCTGCCAAGTTTCATGAAGATCAGTGCTGGGCTTGGGGGGCATTGCACTCCAAATTCTAGAAATAAAAACTTGTATCACATCTGTGTTACAACACAAGGGGGTGAAAACTGCGGTGCTGGTAGCCCCTGGAGAGGCCACAAAACCTGCTAAGTTTCAAGAACATGGGTGCAGGGGTTTTGGGGTAACTGCACCTCAAGCTGTGGAGAGGCAAAACTTATGACATGGGTGACACTGCGTGTGTTAAGGCACAGCAGGGTGAAAGCTGCAGGGATGGTAGCCCCTGCTGCGGCCATGAAGCCTGCCAGCTGTTGAGGATATAGGTGCAGGGAGGTTCTGATGCCCTGCACCTCTGGCTGCTGACATGCAAAACTCATGACATGGGTGCTTGTGCAACTGACTGTCCCTGTCTTGGGGCAGTTGATTGTCTGTATTGATTATTTCCTCTCCTTAGTCTCTGGTTTTGTAGGTGTTTATTGATGCTAATTAATTGGCTACATTAGCTAGCAACTGTGTATTGAGCTGGTCCCTGAGTGAATCATGATTGATTGGTAACTGGTAACACAGTAGCTTAGTAGTGGCCTCAGCAGGGGCTACTATCTCTGCAGCTTTCATCCTGCTCCACCTTAACACACACAGGGTCACCCATGTCACGAGTTTTGCCTGTCCACAGCTTGAGGTGCAGTTCCCCCCAAACCCCTGCACTTATCTCCTTGAAACTTGGCAGGCTTTGTGGCCTGAGCAGGGGCCACCATCCCTACAGCTTTCAGTCCACTGCACCTTAACAAACACAGGGTCATGTGTGTCACAAGGTTAGCCTCTAAGCAGCTTGAGGTGCAGGTCCCCCCAAACTCCTGCACCTTTCAACTTGAAGCTTGGCAGGCTTTGTGGCCTCATCAGGGGCTGCCACCCCTGCAGTTTTCACCCCACTATGGTATAACACATATATGTGACATAAGTTGCTTTCAAGAATTTGGGATTCAGTTCCCCCCAAACCCCTGCACTGATCTTCTTATCTAAATCTAAACTATATCAGGAAGAGACACCTATCACCAAAGGAGAATGTCTATTCCTGCACATAAATACCAGTAAACTGCAAATGTAATATTTACCATAATAATTGATCAAGGATAGACATTTTACATGGTTACATACCAGACAACTAGGAGCCTGCTCAAAATCATAATGAATATAGTAAAATAAGCTGGAAGGGATACCTCATTATTTCTTCTCAGATGGCCTAGCAATGAGCTTGCATCCTCTTGCACTACATAGTTAGCATCAGTATTTGGTATTTTAACTTCTGTGAGTAGGTCCCAGCTTAGCATGAGTTTCAGACTCATTACCCACCTCCCCCCGCAATCTGGCCTTTTCCTTGTTTCTATAATCTTCCCACATACTTTAAACTATAAACAGTTTCTGACAGAGACCTGATAATTGTTTAAGGTATAATCACTGAATATAGTGCTCAGCACACTCATGGATTACAAAGCAACCCATCACACTAGTCCTGTTTGTTGTTTGGCTATTGCGGGTGGGTACAAAGTAACACATGCTGTTTTGCTGTAGTGATCATAGATTATTATAAACTATATATATAGTAACGGTGTTTACTGGAGCAGAGGAATTTAATGTACTGACTGAGGAGAGTACTTGTAGTCAGGAAAGCACTTAAAGGCATTTAATTCAAAGGTAAGAGATATATAGTTACTTTTATGCATGCCTTTTTTGCATGCCTTTCAGGTCCCTTCCTAGATATGGGTAATAGGGATGGTCTTCTATAATGAAGATGCCAGTGCATTTTACACTCCAGTTTAGAAACTTCAGGTTGTGATGAAACCAACAAGAATCTTGTTCCTTTTATGCTTCTCCTTCTGCTTCCCAAAGTTGTGATTGAAGTCAGTCAGATGTTGGAGTGTTCAGAGTAGGGGGACCACAAAATATTTCATTGACAACGAAACAATACTTGAGAGGGTTAGAAAAGCAGAAAGATTCTGCTCCTCCATTTTACTTTACACAATAGGTGGGAGAGCAAATTCTTGTATTCTAGCAACCAAATGGAGAAAAGAGCAGGCTTTATATTTAAAAGGAGTTACTGTTTTGAAGTTTCCACAAAAAGGAAACCGTATGCTCCTTTTACTATGCTGTTAGGGATAACATCATTCTAAGAGTTCCAATTTCTATTAAAGGGAGACTAGATGCTTTTTATTATTGGTTGCACTGGAACTTTAAGCTACCAGCATTTCATATACATTATTCAAGCTAGTCATAATGGCATCCAACCAGCAGATTAGCAGTCAGCAGATCCAAGAGACTAAGGAAGCAGCAGAGAAGAAGCTCTTTTCTCATTAGAGTGGAAAGAAGGACACAGACAGATGCTAAAACAACGCTTTTTATTTAGCAAAAATGACTAAAGCTTGTAGTATCCATACTGCTATCAGGTGATAAAAATCTTGCATGGCTTACTTGTGTTCTCTGCTCTCATTAACTTTTATTTATAATATCAACTCTGCAGTGCTTGGAAAGATGAACCAATAAATAAATAATCAGCATTAAGGACAATAACAGATAGTCATAGGTACAAACAGCACTATGGTCTGGTAGTAAAGGCATCAGATTGGGACTCAGGAGAACTGATTTCCCTCTCTAGCTCTGCTACAAACCTGCTTTGGAATCTAGCAAAAAATTCTCTCATCTTTCTGCCTCTAGTTTCCTTCTCACTGGGCATGTCTACGCATGTCCCTGTCTGCAGATTTGGTACTGCATGTTCATTTAGTACTTTCCTAGCAGAGGCTTCTGGCCTGGCAACCCTAGGGCTGTTCCCCCCCTCCATTTTGACCAAGAATGCAAAGTCAGATAAGAACAGGGGGAGAGGGGAGGACTGCCAGGCATTGCCCTAGTCTGCAGGGGCCAGGCCAGCTCCTGCTGTGTCCTCTGGTCCTGGCCATATAGCCAGAAACCACGTGCTGCTGGAGCACCAGGCAGGTGGGTGGGTGGGGTGGAGGGGAGATGTGGCAATGGTGGGGAAATGGCAGTGGCAGTGGTGGCAGGTAGGTGGGGAGAGTAGCGGGAAGTGGGCAGGCAGGAGCTCAGTAACAGCTGGGAGGGAGCATGGGGCAGGAGTTTGGAGCCCATGCCAGTGGATATTGAGTGCGGACAAGAGTCCAGAGCTCAGGCTGGCAGGGGCTTATGCAGTTGGGCCAGCTCCCCCACTCTCCCTGTTGGTACTGCATGACTGACCCAGCCCCCACAATTGCTGACTGGCTCTGTGTGCTACTTGCCAGGCCATGCTGGCACCGGCATCACGTGGTTCCTGGCTGTATGGCTGGGACCACACGGCATAGCAGGAGCCATCCGGGAACTGCATGGTACCAGAATGGCAGGAGGGTGGGTGAGGGGGGAGCAGTGGCAGATGGTGGCAGTCAGCCAGGGGGAAGCAGCAGTGGGTGGGTGCCCCAGGGCCAGGGCCAGGGCCAGCAGAGACCCAGGGTGGGGCAGTAGGAATGTGGAGCCTGTCCTGGCAGTGGCTCCACGGAGCCAGGCCAGCTCCTCCCTCTCCCTGCCAGCAGCCCAGCCACGGGCAATCCTGGGGTTCACCAGAACTGCACACCACATGAGGTCTCCATCTGCCTCAGGCTTGGAGTGCCCCAAGGCCTTGTTGCCTGCTGCTGCCACTGGTAGCAAGGACTGTGCACAGTGAGGGAGGGGAGCATGTGTATGGGGGTGTCTGTAGGGGGTCCCACACACATCCCACCAAACACACGTACCTACACCCCCGTTGCACCACCATACACGCATTACCACACTCACAACTCCCCACAAACCCCATATCCACCCACACCCGACATCTACACACCCCCCCATGTTCTCACCCCCCCCCACAAACCTCATACCCACCCACACCTATCCACCCCCACAAGCCCCTTACACACACCTACAACTTCCCCGCCCCAGACATACCCACAACCCCACAAACCCTGTACCTACCCACCCATACCCTCCACACCTCTCCCCCCACCACCACAATATACAAAAGTAAGGCTTCATTTTAGGCTATTATGCAGTTGCCTCTATGTAAACTACACAGATACATGTAAATCAGGGCAAAAATATGTTTTGAAATTAAATAAATGTATGTTGTGGTAGACATTTGATTTTTAGTATGCAATTCGTTTTTTTTCCTGGTTCCAAGATAGCAACCCTTTTGTCAAAAGCAGTACTACTAGGGGCAAGAGGAGGGTCTTCTGGTGACAAAAGGTCAGTAGTTACAGGGTGAGACTTCTGGTCCTAAGACGGCAACTAGGGGTGGGGCACCTGTCAAGGGGCGGGGCTACCCATGTGACCCTTGACAGTTCACCAAAACTTCTTATCAACTTTCTAGCCAAAATAATTGCCCTTCCTTTTCTCAAATGGATACTCAAATCCCCTTTTTGGGGGACAGGTAATATAATAGTGCCCCAAGCCAGGCAGATATTTGGGGCCAGTGGGCCAGCTTATAAATAGATAAGCTGGCCAGAACTCCACAGAATGAGCATGCTGATGCTCTAGTACAGACTCCAGAATGACTTCAGTAGGGCTATATATGCTCAAGCAGTCTGTTTCTCCTGGAGCTTGTGTAGAAATCTGGTACATATTCCTCCCACTTAGGTTTTGTCTGAACTCTGGTAAATATTCTGAAATCAGGTACATATTTTTTCCACTTAGGCAGTCTCCATGGTCTCCTGAGAGTGGTCACTGCCAATGATGATAGGTTTTGTGCTGATGTTAGGACTTAGCTTTCTGATTTCTATATGCCTTTCTCTTTGTGAAAGATTTTTACTGCTCATGTAGATTTTTCTGGAAAGAACATATTGAGAAAACTCTAATTGTTTTCTTCTCCAAAAGCAGTTTCAACTGAGCAGCAAGAGTGAGAAATACTCAAGGGTTTTGATAAAATAAATGGTATGGTAGAAATTAAAAATCCAAGTAAGCAATCAGATCATCTTTTTGACCAGTATCAGTGACTGTATAAATGGTTTTGTGGGTATCATGAATCTCATAAATATAGGCAGCATTGAAGGACTAATCACTGAATATTAACTAAGTGCTTTTTTTTTTTTTTTTGAAAGGACACTGCCAGCTATGATGTGGACCCAAAAAGTTAACTGCATGTAAGGATTAACAAACACTTAAGAATTATTAATGGTAAGAGTGTGGCTTCCTTGCTTGGGCAGCCTGCACATGAGCTAGGTCATTCCATAGATATTAGTGAGATTAAATTATGCACCAGGCAGGGTACTAACTGTATGTTTGATATGCATGGACTACCCAATGGCCCATCAGAAATGATGTGGGGAGCCTGCGGAGACAGAGCCCCATGTGTCCCCCCGCCCCTGCCGTCTGGGCCCGCTCCCCCTTTACCTCTTGCTGCTTCGGGTCTGGGCCTGCTCCTCCCCTCCCTGCTGCATTGGCTGAGGGAGGGGAGAAGTGGGCCCAGGCTTGATGCAGAGGAGGTCCGGGCCCGAGGGCGCGGAGAAACTGGCCCACCACGGCAGTGGAAACAGTGGGCAGGGGAGTGGGCTTGGAGCTGATGGTGGGGAGGACGGGGTGGGAGAGAGTGGGCCCTGGTCCAAGGGGGTTGGGCCCGAGGCCGAACCAGGGGAGAAGCTGGCCCACTGGGGCAGTGGTGGGAAGCAGTGGGCCTGGTCTGACGCGGCAGCAGCTAGAGAAGGGGAGGAGCGAGCTTTTTCCTCCCCTTGGGCCCAGGCCCACTCCTCCCTTACCCCCTTCCTCCCCCACAGTTGGCTCCAAGCCCACTCCTCCCATTCCCCCCGCTGGGTTGGCTCTGGTCCACTGCTTCTCCTGCCACGGTGGGCCAGCTTCTCTCCCAGCTCGTGCTTGGTTCTTCTTTGCCCCCTGCCCCATCTGTGGCCTAGGCCCACTCCTCCCCTGCCCCCACTGCCACTGCCACAGCATGCCCACTATTCCCGCAACCCGTGTTGGGCCCGCTTCTCCCCCTAGCGCCTTCATGTCATCCTGCGTCGGGCTCTGCAGGTGGCTATGACAGAAGTGGTGAGGAGCCGGCCAAGGCCAGAGCCATAGACTCTCCTACCCTCTGCCACGCTGCCAACTCCTGTTTGAATGCTTGTTTGCACTCTGATTGGCTGTTTGTCAATGCGAATAAAGTGTTACAGACAGACTTAGGCTTTTATAATATTAGAATGTCAGAAAGCCATTGCCTTATAATTTTGGCAGACATTCAGATAAAGCACACAGTCCTGAGTGACATAGGCAAATCTGCAAAGATGTTACAAACTAGGACCCTAATACAGGACAGATCAACAAAGAACCAACATTCCTGTGAAAACAGGTTGACGTTTTACCACCAAATAGAACCAAAAGTTAACAATCCAAATTTTTATTCCTTGTTTTTGGGTCCAGCAGAAGTTAAAATGTTGGCTATCTTAGGGTTTCTGTTACAATGTGAGATGGGCCTTTAACTATCCAAATCATCTTGTTTATCTTTCGGTCCAGTTATCCTCTGGTAGAACTATGCATGTGAATAGGGTTCAGGCCTGTCTGAGGTAAAACATGGCCTCCATCACTGTAGTGTCCATGCACCTCACAATCCTCAGTGCATTTATACTGGGGGTGGGGAGCAAACTGGCAGATTCGGCCAGTGACTCGACTCCATTTCTCAGCAGTGAGGCAGTGACAGTGTGGCACTGGAGTTTTTGTGGAGACCAGCTGCAGCAGCACTATCAGGGCACATGGCTGGGCAGGGAGCTGCTCCAAGGTTGGGGCATGCAGGCAGCAGATCACAGCTCTGTCCCGGCTCCAGACCATGCTGTCACCACTGCAAGATTCCAGCCCCGAAGCAGCTCCCCGGCCAGCTGCATGCCCTGCTAGCACTGCCGGGGCCAGTTTCCATAGAAATCCTGGCCCTGTCCTGTCATGGCACTGTTGCTGGGGTCTCCATGGAGACTGGATGCAGTAACATGGGCCAAGGCTGCTGGGAAATGGAGCCCACTGCATGCTTGATCCAGCCTGCAGGCCAGATTTTGCCCACCCCTGATTTTTACATATCCCATCTACCATCCTCACCCTATCCATGTGAGATTAGGAGTGATGTTGTCCCTTCTGAACTAATTGAAGAAAAACATTCAAAAGTGTAGGAGGCCTGCAGAAACTTCTAGCTTCTAGGCAGAGGGCCAGTGGAATATATATCTATAGGAAGCAGTAGGCAGACTGAGAAATTATGTACAGGGAAGGCAGCCTCAGCAGGGCCAGACTGAGTGTCTTGCATTGAGAGCTGTGAGCAAGCAGAAGGCTAGGTAGAAGACTTTGTCTTGAACTTTCTACTAATAAACTAGACTTGCAGGAGTGGGGAGGACTATTCTGAAAATGCTTGTGGTGTTAAGATTTCTTAATGGGACAAATGAGGCAATAGCAAACCCAGATGCTGAACCAGGTAAGCCTCTGCCAGCCTGAGCTGGCTCCGATCCTCGCTCCCGCTGCGGCCCTAAGCAGCAATGGGGCTCCCTCGCGTTGTGGCTCCTCTCCATGGCCCCTCCTCTCCAGCTGCCCTGCTGTTGCGACGCAGCTGCTTCTTATTTTCTCCAGGAGGCGTCCTCCGCCCCCGCTGCTCTGCCACAGCCGGATAAAATCCCGGCTGATCACTTGCGCCGGCGTCTTCGGCGTGCCTGTTTCCCCCAGTGCTTCCAGCCCTGTAGGAGGTGAGTGGGACCCCGTACTACCTTGGGGTCCCTTTGGTGTCCCGGCTCCCCTGGCACACAGCATAATGGCTGGAAAATCAAGTAAATGAATTGGCATCCATATGCTGTGGTGACATGTGCCTTGGACATTCTTTTAATTGGTAAGTAATCATTAAAAAAACTGACCAAGTCTTCAGTCTAAATTCATTTTTAACAGTTCTTACTAAAGCAAAATACAAATGGTCTTCAAAGCTCCAGGAAGGACTGAATTATTTACTGTTATAAGGGGGTGGGGGGGAGAAAAAAACATCTCTTTCATTCTACTTATTTTAGTTGTTGGACTTCTATCTCTTCAGTCAGAAAGCATCTTTTTCCTGTGTTTCGATAGTGCCCAATTCCATGTGGACAATGCTTAATCCCTGATTGAAGACTCTGAGGACTCTGGGAATACAAATAAATGAGTAATTTGAGACTTTCACCCTGACTGCACAGATGTTAAAAGAAATTGACTACGGCTTAGGTAGCCGTGCCGGTGAGGTAACCGACGGCGTTTGGAGTCATAGAGCCTCGAGGAAGAGCGTCGACGGGGCGAGCAGCAGCGCCGGTGAGGCAGTAGAGCCCCGAGGAGACGTGAGGAGGGGGTGAACAGCGGTGATGGTGAGGCAACTGGTGGCACAGGAGCTAGCAGAGCCAGTGAGGGAACTGATGGCACTGTAGGCTGCAGAGCCGGTGAAGGAACCAGCGGTGCTACAGACGGGCGAGCTGGTGAAGGAGCCGGCCGCTTCAGCAGCAACCCGGTCTGGGCCAGGACGAGTGGCCAGATGAAGGAAGGGGCCAAGGTGGAAGGCCCGGGCTGGTGGCCCCGGCGGACGCCATATTGAGCCAGATGCCAGAGCAGGCAGCTGGCAGGAGAGAAGAGAGACAGCGGCAGGACCGCAGGTGGTGAATAGCTGGGGTGTGGGGGAGGACGGAGCCCCAAGGCTGCCCGCTGGGAACTGCGCCCACACTGGTGACTACCCAAAGGAGTGGACCCCCCCCACTGAGTTTACATTCAGAGTCATGGCAGGCGAGTTTAGGGGTCCCCCTGTCACCAGCAGAGGTAGACACCAGGTCCCACCTGTAAGCCCATGGCCCCCGAGATCCAGGGCCTGGGAAAAAGTGGCGCGGGAACATCTCCTAGAGCGAAAGCGGTCACATGCTGGCAATCTGTTACTTTTGTTTTTCACCTAGCATCAGTTTCTATAGCAGAGTTTGATAACTCATGTGTTGTTTATCCATCTTATGAACCATCAATTGCATTCTACACGGTTCAAAGCTTTCACATTTGCTTTGCCCTTTAATTAGAGCTTTCTCTGACCTGTTCCTTAATGCATCTTTATTTTGTAGGCTCAGCCTGGATGAAATTGCTTCAGAGTAATCCACTTTGTGTGATCCACTCAGGGGCTGTTTTCATCCTGTGCTCAGAAGTTGATTAAATGAGCGGCACAGTGGTATGCATAGTTCAAAACAGAAAGCAATATCCTTAAAATACATAAAACAGGACAAAGGATAATTTCATGGTTTGCACAGAAGAGCAGAAGTAATGACATTTAGTTAGGGAAGGTGAAAAATAAAATATGTTGTAAAATACTTTGTTAAATACATTTTCTTTATGTGGCCTATAGATGCATTTAATGTTCAGCAAACAGAATAAGGAGCAGTGATCTCAAGTTGCAGCAAGGGAAGTTTAGGTTGAATATTAGTTTCTCCCTGGAATCTAGTTGGGGATGGTCCTGCTTTAAGCAGGGGGTTGGACTTGATTGTATGAATACTTTGAACAACCTTAAAGTGCTGTAAAAAAAAATTAAAATTGAGCAGACCGATAATACACAGTGCTGTACTGCCTGAAATCAGCAACAATCAAACAAAATGACCCTGAATGGAAGAAGGATAATTAAGAAGTGCATCATAGTGATATCATTTAGCTGGGAGAAAGTTGCATGGCTGTACACTACTGAAAAAACTACAAAAATCAAGTGCTTAAAAGAAAGCAGAAGTTTTGAAGTGTTTTATACACGTCAGGCCATACCATTTTTTGTTTCTGGGAGAACAAAATGTTTAGTTTTGGGGGGTTAAAAAATTCTTACAGTTAAGATTCTAGCTTGATCACTGTTTTCCAACAGTAATAACAAGAACCTAGCCCCCTATTCAGCTTTAATTCATTGCATCTCAGGCATATCTTTTTCGTTTTTTTGTTGTGTGTCTTGTTTAATATTAGATAAATGATGTAACCATAGAACATTAGGATTGGAAGGGACCTCATCTAGTCCAACCCTCTGTTCAAACCAAGATCTTCCTCAATGATATCATCCCAGCAAGGGCTTTATCTAGCTGGGTCTTTAACTCCCAGGATGGAGATTCAGTCAGCAGTCTGGGTAACCTGTTCTAGTGCTTTATTACCCTCCCAGTGAGAGTTTTTCTTAATATCTAAGCTAAACTTTGCTTGCTGCAGCTTGAGACAATTGTTCCTTGTTCTGCCACCATTGAGAAAAGTTTAGCTCGGGGTGGACAGTTATTTTGGCTGGAAGGCTGCTTAATAAGTTTTGGTGACCTGTCAAGGGCTTCAAGGCCTTGCGCTTCCTCCACACCGCCCAGCTGTGGTGTATCCTGCCGCTCCCTGGGCATGCAGCAGGGCTTGGGCAGCTGCACTTTTTAGGTAGCTCAGGTAGTGACAGCTTCTGTCTGCAATGGGTGCTGGTGGGGACCAGGTGCTCCCTGTTGACTCATATCCAGCTTACTGTCCACTGTAACCCCCAGGTCTTTTTCTGAAGAGCTGATGCTTAGCCAGTTAGTCCCCAGCTGATAACGGTACATGAGATTGTTCTGTCCCAAGTGCAGGACTTTGTACTTGTCCTTATTGATCTTCATGAGATTTCTTTTGGTCCAATCCTTCAATGTGATGAATCTTAGCCTTACCCTCCAGCGTATCTACTACTCCACCTAGTTGGTAAATCTGAAAAGGAAAAAATGAAAATGAAGTATGAATATTTGTGTGTTACTCAGCAAATATATCTATTATTCTATTTTGCTTCACTATAATCTTATATTTTCATTACTAAAGTAAGTACTATAAACCATAGATAGCAGGGTCCTAGATAATATTTCCAAAATTCCCTTCACAATAGTATCTTATCTCTGGTTGGAAAGGACCTGAGCAGATCATCAAGTTCAACCCCCTGCCATGATTAGGAAAGAATGCTGAGGTCAAACGACCCCGGGTAGGTGATTATCTAGCCTCCTTTTGAAGACCCTCAGGGTAGGAGCAAGCACCACTTCCTTTGGAAGTTGGTTCCAGCTCCTAGCCACCCTAACTGTGAAGTAGCGCCTCCTGATATCTAGCCTGAATCTACTCTCAGTCAACTTATGGCCGTTATTCCTTGTCAGTCCCGGGAGTGCTTGGGGGATCAGTGATTCTTCCATAGCCTGCTGGTCCCCCTTGGCCAGTTTGTAGACAGCCACCAAATCCCCTCTTAGCCTTCTTTTGTGGAGGCTGAACAGGTTCGGGTCCCATAGCCTCTGCTCATAGGGCCTGCCTTGCTGCCCCCTGATCATGCAAGTGACCCTCCTCTGGACCCTCTAGATGCTGTCCACATCCCTCCTGAAGCGTGGCACCCAGAACTGGACGCAGTACTCCAACTGTGGCCTGACCAGTGTCACATAGAGGGGGAGGATCACCTCCTTGGCCATGCTTGTGATGCATCTGTGGATGCATGACAAGGTGCGGTTAGCCTTCCTGACCGTGTTCCCACATTGGCGGCCCATGTTCATTTTGGAATCAATAATGAAACCAAGATCCTTTTCTGCCTCTGTGCTGACTAGAGGGGAGTTTCCCAGCCTGTAGGTATGCTGCTGGTTCTTCCTCCCCAGGTGCAGTACCTTGCACTTGTCAGCATTGAATCCCATCCTGTTGTCATCTGCCCACCCCTGTAACCTGTCCAGATCTGGTTGTAGCCTGTCCCCCTCTTCCAGCATGCCCACTTCTCCCCACATTTTAGTGTCATCCACAAATTTGAACAAGGTGCTTTTCACCCCTTTGTCCAAGTCACTGATGAAGATGTGGAACACTGCGGTCCTGAGGATCAAGCCCTGGGGGACCCCACTGCCCACATCCCTCCTGGTCAAAAAAGACCCATCCACCACCACTGTCTGGGTGTGGCCCTCCAGCCAATTTGCAACCCATCTGACTATGTAGGCATTGAAGCCACAGTTGCCTAATTTCTTAATGAGAATGGGGTGAGAGACAGTGTTGAAACCCTACCTTCATTATAGTTAGGTGTTTGACTTTTAGTGTATGATTTGGGTATTTTTCTGGTTCAAAGATGGCAACCCTCCCCTCCCAAAATGAGTATTTCTGGGTGGCAAGGGGAGGGACTTCTGGTGGCAAAGGTCAGGAGTTACGGTCAGGAATTCTGGTCCCAAGATGGTGACCAGGGGTGGGGCACCTGTCAAGGGGCAGGGCTACCCTTGTGGCCCTCAACAGCTCACCAAAACTAATTAAGCAGCCCTCCAACTGAAATAATTGCCGACCCCTACATTAGATGTAAGTGGTATTATTATTTACAGTGTGTGAATGTGTTTCAGAACATAGGGGAATTTTTGTATCCTCATGACATAGAGTTTCAAAATATTTCGTGCTGGGGAGGAAGAATAGGTAAACGAACTGGTAGCATGTACTGGACTTACCACTTTTAGGTGGCTAGTTCAGTTCAAGCAGGCTTAGTAGCTAAGCTGAAATTGATAAAAAAAAAAAAATAATAATTGTTTAGTTAGGGCCTTATTACACACTAATTTTAGGTGGCTCCTGGATCTTTTAACCCTAGGATTGTCCACACGTTAACACCTGAAACTAGTTTGAAGCACACTTTAGGTGGCTTAAAGTTACCCCCACTCCAGGGCAGGTTTATGTCTGATCTGTGTTACCTAGCTCATGTTCCATTAATGCGTGGCAAGTCCCCACAAATGGACCATTCAAGTTGCAGTTCTTCAGCATCACAGGATGCAGTGTTTCCTCCCACCTTTTTCCTGTTCTGTATGAACAAATTTCCCATCCTCTGAACTCTCCTGCCCAAGGAGTGGGGTTATGGCACTAAGCCAGCTCCTCTTTCTGCTCCAGGGATGTGACCTACCCACTACCAGTGATACAACCCAATGCATACAGCCTTCAGACCACATGCCAGCTAGCCAGGCCTCAAGGCATGGATGGGTCTTGGAGTGGGCTCTAGATGGGGTTTGGGGGGGAGGGGAGGTAGGGGCCTATGAACTAGGAGCTCCTTCCTGGGGCAGGGGCAGTAGCTTGCCCAAAAACACCTTCCCTCACCACTCTGAGCCACCAGCCACTCTAGGAAACATGACCAGCTCCCCCTCCCCATCCCAATCTAACGCTACATGAGACTTTCTTGACTTTTTTTCCTGTTTATTCCTTTTTAAAACTCTCTTTATTTTCTTTCTTGTTTTTTTTAATCTTTCAGTGAAGGGCTTGCTTAAAGCATTTCACCACCCATCCCCATTTCCTTTCTACTTCCCATCTCATTACTAAAGGTGCACTGATACATTGATCCAATATCAGATCAGTACCGATATAAAGAAAATTCTGTATTGGATATCGGTCTTATGGGGCTGATAACTTGTCTGATAAATGCCGGTGCTGCTTGCAGCCTCAGTGCATCACAGACCAAAGCAGGCAGCGTGGAGAGCTGCCTCCAGCTGGTAAGTCAGAAGGGGAGAGGGGAGGGAAGGGGAATGGGGGCACAAATCAATGCCCCCACAGTGAGGGAAGGAGGGAGGGAGCAGGGGCAGGTACTGCTCAGGTGGGCGGGGGTGCAGGACGGAGGCATGGCTCATGGTGGGGGCGGCGCCTATAGTTGCATCTTCCCAGCACCACCAGCGCCTGCTCCAAGGCTCTTCTTGGCAGGGGTGGGCTCAGAGCAGACTCTGGGAAGGGGCTGCAGTCACCCCAAATTGTGCTGCAGCTCTGCTCCCAGCACTGCTGCTGCTGCCAGCCACCCAGCACAGTGTCGACTCTTCTCAGTACCTGGGTGGAGGTGGGACATGGAGCTGGGCTATGCCTGGTGACATGGGTCTGGGAGCAGAGCTGAGGTGAAATTTGGGGTAGCTGCATCTCCTCCCAGTGCCGCTGGAACCCACTTCAAGCCTAGCCCCAGGTAAGAAAAGCCCCGCACAACCCACCCACCCACCCCATGCGGATCTGGGGGCAACATGCCCCCCTGCCTTCCTTGAGTGTAAGCAATGGTGGGAGTCCCCCAATAAGCTGAATATCTGTTCAATGTGCCCACCCCCCTGGGCAGTGCCTGTCCCTGTCCCCCCTTTCCCTCCAACTGTGGGAGCATTGATCTGACCCCCACCATTCCCCTTCCTTTTCCTCTCCCCTTCCATCATGACAGACTTACTACCTGGAGGCAGCTGTATCAGATACCGGATCTGTATCAGGCAATATGCCACCTTAAATATTGACTATCAGTATCATAGATGTCATAGATTTCATAGACATTAGGTCTGGAAGGGACCTTGGAAGATCTTCAAGTACAGCCCCCTGCCCCAGGGGCAGGAAGTCAGCGGGGGTCATAGGATCCCAACAACATAAACATCCAAATTTCTCTTGAAGGTGTTCACTATAGATGCTTGAACCACCTCCGGCGGCAGTCTATTCCAGGTCTTGGGGGCTCGGACAGTAAAGAAGTTCTTCCTTTTGTCCAGCCTGAAAACAATTATGGAGGAGTTTGTGACCATTCAACCTTGTCATTCCTTGGGGCACTCTGGTGAACAAATGTTCCCCCAGATCCTAGTGAGTACCCCTTATAAACTTATAGGCTGCTATCACATCATCTCTGAGCCTGCATTTTTCCAGGCTGAAGAGTCCCATAGCTCTCAGCCTCTCATCATAAGATCTGTTTTCCTGACCTCTGATCATGCCTGTGGCTCTTCCCTGAACTCTCTCAAGCTTCTCCATGTCCTTTTTGAATTGTGGAACCCAAAGCTGGACACAGCACTCCAGCTGCGGCCTCCTCAAGGCCAAGTACAACCCTCCTGCGAGAATGACATCCTGCGATTTGCTTAAGAAGCATCTATGCATGCAAGCCAGTGTTTTGCTTGCTTTACTAGCAGCAGCATCACATTGATGGCTTATGTTCATCTTGTGGTCAGTCATGACCCCTGAGTCCTTTTCGTCTGTAGTGCTAGCCAGTGTAGCACTGCTGAGCTTATAAGCATGCTGCTGGTTTTTCTTCCCAAGGTGGAGAACCTTGCATTTTTTGATGTTGAACACCACCAGATTCTCATCCGCCCATTTCCTGAGCCTGTCAAGGTCAACCTGGATCACCCTCTTGTCCTCAGGTGTGGATGCTTTACCCCAGAGTTTGTTGTCATCAGCAAACTTGGCCAGTCCGCTTCTGATTTCAATGTCCACATCATTAATGAAGGTGTTGAATAATATAGGTCCAAGGACAGAGCCTTGAGGGTCCCCACTGGTCACAGTGCTCCACGACAATCGACGTCTGTCAACCACCACCCTCTGGGTCTGACCACAGAGCCAATTTCCCAGCCAGAAGATCATGGTGAAGCTGAGGCCACAGTTGGCCGGATTTGTTAAGAGGTGATCATAGGATACCAGATCGAAGGCTTTTTTGAAGTCAAGATATATGACGTCAGTCTCCTTTCCCTTGTCCAGGTGATAGGTCACTTGGTCATAAAAGGAAATAAGATTGGTCAAGCAAGACCTACCCGCAACAAACCTGTGCTGGGTATCCCTCATGATGTTGCCTTCGACCAGTCCATTTGATAATCTTTTCTAAGACCTTCCCTGGGATAGAGGTCAGGCTAATGGGCCTGTAGTTTGCCAGATCCACTTTTCTTCCATTCTTGAAGATAGGCACCATATTGGCCTTCTTCCAGTCTTTGAGCACTTCACCAGAGCACCAGGAGTTCTTGAAGATCCGTGCCAGAGGCTGAGCTACAATGCATTCCAGGTCCTTGAGTAGCCTGGGATGTAAACGGTCAGGGCTGGCTGACTTGAAGATATCCAGCCTCTCAAGGTTTTCTTCAAAAGATCAGCATTGATGGAGGGTAAGGAATCTCCCTCACCCAGTCCTTCCCATCCCATAATGGGCAGGGCTGACCCTTGGAACTGGAGAAAGATGGATGCAAAGTACCCATTTAGCAAGGTGGCTTTTTCCTGGGCGTCAGTTGTCCTATCTGGTTTAGCAGGGGTCCAATGTTGCCCTTGCTGTTCCTCTGGCTCCCCACATATCTAAAAAATGACTTTATTGTCCTTGATACTTGTAGCTAGTTGGTGTTCCGTCACAGCCTTGGCTTTCCTGGTTCACTCCCTGCAGGTCCGCACCAGTGCAGAATATTCCTCCTTGGAGGTGGATCCAGTCCTCCATCCTTTGTAGGCCTTTCTTTTTAGATACAGGAAATCTGCTAGTTCCTTGCTGAGCCAAGGGAGCTGCTGTGTCTTTCTGCTGCCTTTCCTTTGAGAGGGAGTAGACTTAGCTTGTGCATCCAGGATTGCTCCCTTGTGGAGCAACTACCCACCCTGACCCCTTTGGGTCGTGGTCCTTTAGGGCCTCACTGACAAGCCTCCTCAGCCCCCAATATCTTGATAGGTGCACCCCTTATCATTCCCCATCTCCATCCCATTAACTCTCTACCTTTTTAGCTTCATGTTCCTGCCCTCCACAATACCTCTCATACATCCCCACCTAGAGCAGGTATAGAAGCCTGTCTTGGATCACCAACCTTCAAGTAGCAACTGACAGCTATAACTTGTAGTCCAGCTTCTCTTCTCCAGCTCACTAGTGGCAAATCACAGCTGTGCAGGTTGGGAAAAGTCAGAGCAGGTTTTAAGCCTTAAGGTATGACTGTTTCCAACTCAAGCTAGCACTAACACCAATCAGTATTTGTGCAGCTCAAAGTGCAATGTGTAACAAAGCCCTGACTCACACCATGTTGTATCCATTGTGTATCTTTCCCCCACTGACAATGCAAAATTGTACTGATATTTCTGATGAATACCCTTATAAAGGCCGTGGTCATAAGAAGTCTGGTCTCATCGCAGATGTATTCTATTTATATTTAAAGTGATTTTTGGGTACCTTAAAGTCTGATTTTTTTTTTTTCCAAAACGGATCGGTATCTAGCATTTCTTTTTCTCAAAGCTAGGTGGTGTATAAAGATCCTTTGAAAATGTATGTAATACAACAGTTTAATATGCTGATCTGTGTAACATCGGAGTCTGAAATTCATCTTGGGCCATTTATTCTTAGCACTCTCTGCTATATTGGTTATGAGATGCAAGTACTTGGTTGAGATGCACAGGGGTGAATTTAAATGGCAGGCCACAATTTTTTTGACAGGATGTATCGAGCATTAAGGGAATTCAGTGCTAGAGTTATTGGGCCTTTACCACATAACCCATCCTTTGAGGTACAGGTTTCTCAACCTATTCACTAACACTTCCCCTTTGTGAGAGGCGGAGGGTACTAAAGAGTTGGGGGAAATGTCTGTCTGTGAAGACTTCTATTCTTTTCTCCTCAAGCTTCCTTTTCTTCTAGAAACTGGCCTTATTCCTTCAGCTTTGTAATTGGTATGAAATTTTT
Source organism: Caiman crocodilus (assembly GCA_030014935.1). NCBI lineage: Eukaryota > Metazoa > Chordata > Crocodylia > Alligatoridae > Caiman > Caiman crocodilus. Next base: position 183,650,645 of record JAGPOW010000261.1, read on the forward strand.
CAATAGATCTCCAAATTTAAATCAACATTGACCCACTGCTACTGAATTATTTACTATATTTTATTGATATATAGGAAAATATACTTTATCTTTTAATAATTCACTTAAAAATGTCTGTTTAAAAGTGTCAGGTATGTTTCCCTTGACAATTTTTACATTTTCAGTGTTAACACTTCTCATTTAGCTACAATGTGACTTTACCTAATTTAACCAGATTAACAGCTTGTCAGAAATTCAAGGTGCAATTTACTCATACTATTCTAAATTGTAATGGACGGTTTATTGTAATGACATTAAATCTAAATCTAAAAATGTATTTTTCATAAAATATTAGAAACCAAGAGAGACAGACTATGTAGACTATTTAAATACTTATATGAGTGGTAGGCTTATAGCTGTCATGCTGTTCAGTGAAGATCAACCACCTAGCTAATTCTTAAGAAGTGAATCTTGTAATTCCTGTCTTTTAATTCTTAAGAAGTGAATCAGAGGTGTTTCTAGGACAGGGGTTATTAAGGCATCATTATACACCTTATGTTTTAGTCTATGATCTTTTTATATAGTGGCACAATAAGGCAGATGACAGTTGTATTGATCACAGCAATGTGAATATTAATGGTGTAAATTGGGTAGGCAGATGAATTTTCTGAAAGCTGCTTTATATATTTGTGAGATTGTACTCAGTACACCCTTCTAACTAATGTGATTGATACAGCATAGACCAATGAAAACAAATAAAGTATCTTGGATACTCTTAACATTTTCTGAAAAGCTCTTTCATTTATTAGCTGCATTATGATAATTTAATTAATGATTATCTAAGCCAGCTGGTTGCTATTTGGGTGAAAATGTTCAGGGTTGCAGAAGCATACTGCCCTAGTTTCAGCTTTAATTAATTAGATTTTTTTTAAATGTGTTCTTTTTGCAGTCACTTCTCTCAAATTGTGAGATTTTTATTTAATCTTTCCTTGCTTATGTTTTCTCTAGCAGTGTTGTAATTGATTCTTCTTACTAATGACAAAATAAATGGTGAAAAGAAACAGTAATGGGATTATGAAGCTAATGGCATCATAGTATTCTAGAGGTGATGACTCCTGATGAGCACTCTCATACTGACCCTATATAATTTTTGAACTGGCATGATCCTGTGGTGCTAAATTCTGTGTTATTAGCAGTCCCTTAGTACAAGGATGACCAGTCTTCCAGTAAATAGGGAAGTCATTGGTGAGTCAGTAAATGACTTAAGAGGCCAATATGAGACCTGCATTCTCTACTGCAGACATGGCAACCAGTCCCAGGAGGGAGGAGTAGATTTTGGTTATGTTGGGTCACAGGTCTTTTGCTTTGTCCTTCTTGTCTGTCTGCCTCCATAATGAGGCAAATTTGCTTGAAATGATCAATGCTTCATCATGGTGCCATTGGGGATGATTCAGTGCTTGAGTCTCCCATGTATCGATGTTAATATCTCGTTTCTTTAGATTGACCTTCAAGGTGTCCTTGAATCTCGTCTTTTATCTACTGCTAGCCCAATGAGCATTGGCAGGTTGGGAGTACAGGACCTGTTCCAGAAGCTGGTTGTCAGGTGGCCTTATGCCATTTCCTGTCCAACAGATCTGGTGCTACATAAACATGATTTTAATGCTAGTGGTGTTTGCTTGTGCTGGATGCCAGTATATATTCTTCTGTCCCTCCAGCTGATGTGGAGGATTTTCTGAAGATATCACGGATGGTAACATTTGAAGGCTTTCAGGTGTTTCTGATATGTTGTCTAGGTTTCACACTCATACAGGGGAGTAGGGATAGCAACAGCCTGGCAGATGAAGATTTGGATTTGGGTCCTGATGTGATCATTGAAGACATAGTTTTGGAGACATCCAAAGGCAGCACTGCCAGATCTTATGTAGTGTTGAATTTCATCATTTATGTTTACTTTTTGAGAAAGGTAAAGCTCTGGGTATGAGAAATGCTCAACATGCTTGAAGGACTGCTGTCTAAAGGTGCATCCACACATGCAGGCACATGTACTTGCAGCAGCTCAAATAGGAGAGGCACAAATTTATGTTGGGGATTTTTGCCTAAGTGCACATGCTTGGACATGCACTTCGGTGTAGGGCAAGTTGTGCCACTTGGGTCAAAATGACCCTGCTCAGATCTTCCAGGATTTGCAGTCAGGGGGAGCTAAAGCCTGGGGCCAGCACCTTTGCTGGCCCCAGCAGTATAGAGACCTGCCCTGTGCTGGCCTCAGCAATATAAAAAGCTGCCCTGGTGAGCAGCTCAGGGCTATTTGCCCTCAGGAGCTTCTGAGGTCCAGTCACTTGGTATCTGGGGATACTACGCCTTGTGCCAGCTGGACTGCTGAAGCAGCCCTAACTTGGAGTGGCCCCTGCACACTCTACCCACTGAAGCAGTCTGGCAGTGGGGGCTGCTGCCTGGCTGTGTCCTGCTGCTACCTGTGACAACATCCATCCCCTTGGACCTGTGGCCCCAAGGCTGCGCCCCGCCAGACCTGGATGGGGTGCCCCTGTTCTGCCATCTGGGTAGCTATCATTCAGAAGATGTATTCCTTGTGGTGGCCTGCTTTAAACTGCCAAAGCAGTTTAAATGGACAAGAGGTCTGCCACCTCTCCTGCTTTCCAGCTGGGTCCCCAGTGCTGGCCCTGGATAGGCTTGTCTGCTTGGGTCTTGCCATTTGTCTCACCAGCAGAGATCCTGGTGCTCCCTGTTTAAGAACTGCAAATACTTTGATAAGAAACCCAAATTCTTTCATTAAAATATGCAGAGTAGTGTTGTTCCTCTATTAAAATGAAACACCACTATATAGAGAGAGATCAGTTGGGAAATGTTTTATTGATATATTTACAAATGTAAAGTAATTTGGAGGAGGGGAAGTTTGTGGGTAGGTGTAGGGTTTGTGGGGGTGAGGTTTGTGGGGTAAAGGGTTCATGCAGGGAGTTGGGGTTTGTGGCTGGGTATGTGGGTAAGAGGTTTGTGGGGGTGGCTTGGGGATGTGGGTATTGTGGGTGTGGGGTGGCTGTGGGGGGCTGCTCAGGAGGGATGGGTCCCTTGTCCTGTGTTGTCCCCCTCTCCTCCCCGGATTTCTAGGTATCGAATTTTGAGCTTGCACTGCAACTATGCAATGCAGGGAACATTTTTTTTATTCCCAGCATGCCTCTTGTGGCACCTCAAACTGGTTTGAGATGTGGAAAGAAGCACGTAAGGGCTTATCTGGATGTGCCTGAATTGTAATATGTGGGGGAGCAGCTGGTTGCTCTGGAGTTGGTTGGTAAAGTATCTTGGTTTTGTGAAATTGACAGTGAGTCCAAGTATTTCATAAACTTCACAGAAACAGTTGAGAGTGACTTGGAGCTCTTTTGAGAACATAAACATAAACTATATGTATTATATGTATATATAATTTTACTTCCTTGATTTATGTTGGTATAACATAAGTACAGGTCTGGAAAACATTGCAGTACCTTCCATATGCATTTTTTTGTAATTTGTCTTATATGACTTTGTGTAAGAAAAATCAAAACAATAAGAATTTTGTTGAACAAAATCATCATGACAACAGTTCTGCTATATGCAAACTTTTCCTTAGCTTTAAAAAAGTAGTTGAACTATGTAAAAGGACATTAGCTATATTATAGTTATAGTGGCAAATCCCTGTCCAATTCTGTCTCTTTGTGCAACTCTCTTAAAGCAGTTAAGAATGACCTTAGCAGCACTTCTAAACCTTTGTGATATGGCCAGGCATGTTAGCAAGCAGTTGGGGTTAGACTGATTCATGAGAGCATATCTGTGTCCTGTCCTGACTTGCCTCAGCTAAAACCATAGAGAAGACCATAGTACATAAGATGCTCTGAAATTTTAATTGGACTTTGTTTTCTCAGAAAGATATTGTCTTCTGTTTTATTTTACAGTATCTGATACATGTATTGATCCATTTTATGCACCAAAGTTCCTTTATTTCTTTCAGGTTGGTGGGATGCCTACCATACCCCATTAAATGTCCCATATCTAACACATGGGACAAAACAGAATTAATATTGCCTAATAATTCACATCTAAACCTTTGAAACTTAAATTTTGCATCAACCAAATACGGGCTCAGTAGTTGTAAAGACATTTAGGCCATATTCAGATGACCGAGCATGTGTCTGTTGTGGCATCTCAAAGCAATTTGAGATGCCTCAGGAGGCATGCCACAAATGAAAAAGTGTTCCCCATGCTTTATATTTGCAGTGCAGACTCTAAATTTGATACCAGGAAATACTGGTATAAAAAAAACGTGGCAAAAAAGCAATCAGAGGCTGGGTCCTCCAAGGAGATGCCATAGAACCTGCCAGAGTGTTTCTTTGGCTGCTGTGTGGCCTTCCTACTCCAGCATGCTGCCTTAGCTGCAGCAATGGATCAGACCTAGGCTCTGTCCCCAGTAGGCAGGGATGTGGGTGTGGGGAGACTGGGGAGTTGTAGGCATGGGGTGTGTGGGGGTTGCAGGTGGGTGTTTGGGAGGTGTGGGGGGGATATGGAGTTTTTGGGTGTGTGTATGGGGTTTGTGAGGGGGCATTTGTGGATGTGAGTTTTGTGGGGGGGTGTTGAGGGAGGGTTACCACATACCCATCCCCGTGTGGTGCACAGCCGTTGGTCTGGCATGTTGGTGTGCACCTTCAAATAGGGCCAGGACAGCTCCTGCCACCACCCATGGTTCCTGGATGCAGTGCTGGGAGCCACAGATGGTGGCACTAGCCGTCTTGTTCCCATCTGAAGGCATGCACCAGTGAGCTAGGCTGACTGTCTCTGTTCACCATGTGCATCCCCCTAGGTCTCGGGTAATGTTGCGGGTCTGTGCCTGTGGGTCTTGTGTACCCCAATGGTCTGCCTGGCTGCTGCTGCCATTGCCAGGGGCTTTTTTCCTCAAGAGGATGGGCCGTCCTGGTGTGTGGCCACCATCTCAAACCCCACACCTGTAACCCCTGCCCAAACCCCATACACCCACCCACACACCCCACATCCCCCCCAGACTTGCATCCCCCACATATCCACCCATGAACCCCCTATACACACCCACCCAAGAACTCCACACCCACCCAAAACCCCTTCCCACCCCTTCCTGCAAACACCACATCCCCCCCACACACATCTCACACACTGTGTGTGCAGCTCCTAAACAAGGTGGGACCTGGTGGTGGGAGCTGTGACTGCAGGGGCAGCTGTTCCCACATCCTGGTTAGTGAAGGGATCAGTGGGTGCTCTAATTTTTCTATGATAAAAAACCAAACACCAATGCATATAGGTATATAGAATTTACTGTATTATGATGACAGAGCAACTTGTAGCCTTCCACATTGCTTTAAAATTGTAAAAACATAGCTCGCCCACTTTCTATATCTATATCTATATCTATAAAGAGAGATTGTGGTATTTCATTTTCATCATGGCAAAACACATGTTTGGATATTTTAATGGGTGAATTTGGGATTTTTTTTATCAGAGGATTTGCAATTTTTAAACAGGGAATATCAGGATTCCTGCTAGTGAGGCAAGTGGCAGGACCCAGGCAGAAGAGCGTGCCTAGGGCTGGCATTGGGGACTCAGCTGGAGGACAGACAGGGTGGCTGACCTCCTGGCCATTTGAGACCAGGAGGACATGCTTCAACAATTCAAAGCAGGTCACTACAATGAGCACATCTTCCAGGCAATAGTTGACTAGATGGCAGGGTGGGGGTAGACTACACAAAGGCCAGCTGTGCAGCCATGGCCCACTAGCAGCTGGCCCAGAGGTGCAAGTGGCAGCTCTGCTGCACTACCCATGCCACAGCCCAGGTAGCCATGCCGTCCCTGTCCAGGTCTAGCAGGCATATAGCCATAGGGCTGTAGGTCCAAGGGGCCAGATGCTGTCACAGGTGGCAGCAGGTCACAGCCAGGCAGCAGCCTCCACGGCCAGACTGCTGCAGTGGGTAGAGGGCTAGGTCAATTTGCCTTAAGTGGCACAATTTGCCCCACACCGAAGTGTATGTTCAGGCATGTGTGCTGAGGCACAGATCTCCAACACAAATTTATGCCACTGCTATTTGAGCTAGTGCAAGCGCACATGCCTGCATGTGTGAATGTGGCCTTAGGGTGCTAACAGAGATGGAAAAACAAAATAAAATAGAACTTTACTTGGAGAGGAATCACGTCAGTTTGACTCAGCTTCACAGCAACTGTATAGTTTGATTCAATTAGCTTTTGTTAGACAAAAGTGGCAGAAAGTCCCACTGAAAAGCATGAGCTATACAGCTCAATGATGTGATTCCTCTTTTGGGCATTTGCTGCACTCTGAGCTCAAAGTAAAGTGTTAGTTTCCCACCCCCAAGCATCCTAGATGTTAAACCTGGGTTCTAAATATGAGAACCCTGAATTTGCTTTCACAGTTTTAGCTATGGTAGCTCAGCTTGCAGAATAGTGTATGCAAGTTATGAGAGAAATAGTAACTTTGTAAATTAACCTTCCTTGGCTGAGGGGCACTGAAAAAAAAGTATTTGTGGTATCATTTCATAAGGACTGGGCTTAAAATAACCTTTGAGATATCCATACATGAACTGTCTCATAATCTCCACCTTACCCTATTTAGTGCACAATTCATAGTAAATCTGTAATTTAATTTTTCTGTGTTGAGTAACATAGAATATTATAGAATGTAATAAAGTGTGCCAGCAAATTACACCTTACAGTTTGAATTCTAGTAGTATTTTAGAACTCCTTCAGTTAAGGTTTTTTTAAGTGCAATAATCATGAATAAATTTTAGTGTCTGTCTTATTGAGCTTCTACATTCTTGCTTAGTTAATTGGTCCAAAGTGACACTGAAGGCATTCCATTAATCATTCCTGGAAACCAGAAATTTCTGCTTTTGCAATATTATATAACTACAGTATGAGGTCATGAACATAAGGCAAAAAAAAACAAAAAAAGAAATCCTAGGCAGCCTGGTTTGCAAGAATCTGATGTGGCCTAATGAGCTCCAAAGTGACTTACTCAGTAATGGGAAAATAGCAAGGCATTGCTCATTATTGGTATCATTCATCTTATTAACAATTCTGGAAGACTTCAGTATGTTCAGCAAATATGTGGTTATATTTTATACTGATTGTTTGAAAAAGCTGACAGCAGATGTTTAGGTGATGGCACTATGCAGGAATGACTGCAACAAATTGCTTGTTACTGAAATGTATGAGGCATGTTGTAGAAATTGGATTATTTTCTTAGTCTGAGTGCTTCCCAAAACATGGGCCACGCCTCCCTTGAGTCATGAAGGACTAGGCAAGCAGCATAGGTTATTCATATGTTTCTAAAACTCTCTCTACTTAGTATGCTCAATGGTTTATCTCCTAGAACTTGGAAGTCTTTTTCAGAGTCACTGCTTCTTAGTCCCTCCTGTAGAAGTGACTTACACTGTTTGGGTATGTGTAGATGAAATGGGGGTTTACTTCACCCTAAATTGAAGTGGTGGGTTTTTAAAACACCGCTTCAATTTAGGGTGAAGTAAACTCCTGTGTCATGTACACCCATGACTTACCTGCCTCTCCAGTGGCAGAGAGGGGAGGGTGAGCTGCCAGTGGGCAGAGTGGCCCCTGGGCTGTGTGGAGGATGGGGGCAGGAGAATTGGTGCTTCTCTCCATGGCAGCAGCAGCCTCCACCAGGTGGCACCCAGCTGCAGGCACCTGGCTTGGGCAGTCCTGGGTGGCACTGCAGCTGTGGAGGGAAGGACTGGGTGCAGCTCATGCAGGCAGGCAGGCTCCAAGGGGAAGAAAAAAAAATATCAGGCTCACCACTTTTTTTTTTTCTTTGTTGGAGCCTGGCTTTCTGGGTTGCTACCAGGCTGCCTGCATGGGCTGCTTGCACAGCCCCTGTGCTGCACAGAGCCTGGTGCTTTGCTTCACAGCTGTAGGGCAGCAAACTAAAACTCCTCTGAAGAGTTTTAGTTTGCTGCACCCCAAAGTCATTTAAGACACCGCCAAATGTGCTACAGCAGCTGGAATTAATGTGCAATATGCCACAGACAAGTGCAAATACCAGTGCCATTAAAGTGATGTAAAAACATTTAACCCACTTTAAATTGTTGTGCATACATGCCCCTTGTTTTGTCTGTACATGCCCTTTGTGCCTATATGTTCAATTTTGAAGAACACTGCTTAAAATAATACTCTTAATTTATAATTTTACAGTATGTATCTCTTGAATCCAGTGCTGCAACATCCAGTGATGTCTAGCACCTCCACTTCTACAGGCATCTGCAATAGATAGCAGTGGAATTTTTCTAGGCAATGGGTGGTATAATTGCCCAGGACTGCCTTTATTGTTACTCAAACCAAAGGTTTTTCCAGAGCAAAACCTTTTGGTGTGTGTGTAGCACCCAACTAGCATACCTACTCTGTTTCTAGTTCAGGAGCTATCATGGGAAGAGTGTCTTAGAGAGGAACTTCTCTGTTAACGGTAGTCCCATCTTAATTTTATTGTAAGATTTGTCAAGATGGATACAATTTGTTTAGCCTAATTTTAAGATAAAGGGCTACCAGTGTATCAGGCTGGACGCCAGTATCACACATACAGCAGACTTCCCATCAATCCTTAAGTGAGGTACCAAAAACCTGTAATAAAACTGGTTCAGCTGTCTCATCCAGCCATGTGATAATGATATAGTCAAAGCTGGGGCTTAAATCTATGACTTCTGTTGATAATTGATACTGTAGCCATTGGCCTTGCATTTAACTGAAGAGTGGAATTCTTGACTACTGATACTCAATCATTTCGACAGTTTATTAAAAGTGAAGCCAGTGCAACTGACTAACTTCTTAACTTGGGTTTCTGTCTCTCTCTCTCTCTCAGAATCTTTATGCCCATCTCTCCCTTATCAGTTGCTATGGAGATCAAAAAATTCAAACCTTTGCAAACCAGTAGCCCTGCTTCAGGTCTTCTTATCCTTTCCATACACCATAGGTCTACTTAGCATTCTTAGTCACCTCTTCAGGGCCACTAAAAGAATCATAGTATCATAGTATCTAGGGTCAGAAGGGGACTAAAGCAGGCCATCTAGTCTGACCCTCTGCCAACGGCAGGAAGAAGTGGCAGGGTCACAGGACCCCAGCCAAGTACCCATCTAATCTACTCTTAAAGATGCCTAAGGTAGGAGCAAGAACAACTTCCCTAGGAAGCTGGTTCCACATCCTACCCACCCTAACTGTGAAGTAGTGTTTCCTAATGTCCAACCTAAACCTGCTC
>JAGPOW010000261.1:183660006-183698531 GCA_030014935.1 Caiman crocodilus
TCTAGTGGCCCTCCTCTGGACCCTCTCGAGGCCGTCCACATCCCTCTTGAAGTGCGGCACCCAGAACTGGACACAGTACTCCATCTGTGGCCTGACCAAAGCCACATAAAGGGGGAGAATCACCGCCTTGGACCAGCTCGAAATGCATCGTTGGATGCACGCTAGGATTCGGTTGGCCTTCCCAACCACAGTCTGACATTGGTGGCTCATGTTCATCTTGGTGTCAACAATGACGCCAAGATCCTGTTCCACCTCTGTGCTGGTAAGAGGGGAGCTTCCCAGCCAGTATGTGTGCTGGGGGTTGTTTCTCCCCAGATACATCACCCTGCACTTTTCCACATTGAATCCCATCCTGTTCTTGTCCACCCACTCATGCAGTCAGCCTAGATCCCGTTGCAGCCTCTCCCTCTCCTCTGGTGTCCCCACCTCAGCCCACAGTTTGATATCATCAGCAAACTTGGACAGCTTGCTTTCCACCCCCTGGTCCAAGTCAGCAACGAAGATGTTGAACACCTCAGGCCCAAGGAATGAGCCCTGGGGAACCCTGCTGCTGACATTTCTCCAGGTTGAGTACAACCCATCCATCACCACTCTCTGGGAGCGCCCCGTCAGCCAGTTTCTGACCCACTCAACCGTGTTACCGTAGAATGTTGATGAGCACTCCAAAGGTTCTCCAACCTCCTCCTTTTGCTCCCAAAACCAGTCATCAAAAGAAGAAAACACTTTTCCTTCCTTGTAATCCTCAGATTTCATCTACCTTCATGGTGATTACATCTAGTGATTTTTAAATGCCCACCAAAACAGGAGCTCCCCTCAACTTAAGAAATGTTCTCCCTTGTACATAGGAGGCAGGTACCACACAGTTCAACCCAACTCTTCTGCTACTTACTTTGGGCAGTTGAGTTGGACTCAAGTATGGGTGTGTAAACAACTTGTCCTTCATTATGCCAGTACTCTGACCTTTACCTTTATTGCATATAATTTGAATCCCTTTATTAAATAAATTTAAGCTATTTTATTGTAATTCTAAATTTGGATGGTCATGCTATCAGACGTTTATCAGGAAATTGTTCATACTGCAGGTCTGATATTTTAATGTTTTTGAAAAGCATGAATGGGCACACAGGATAGTTCATGAATTAGATACAGGCATTCTTAACGTGCAAAGTGAACATTGTCTCTGTGTTAAGACAATGAAAACTTCCCTGTACTAGTTCTGCATTTAAGATGGAAACTAGCCTCAGTACAACATAAATGCATTTAACTGGCACTTTAGACTGGAGTTTAATTCCATGCCTCTTGCCAGCTTGCTTATAAATTCTGGAGAGTTGAACATGAAATTTAAGAGTGCAACATACATGATAATATGCACCATAAATAGTACAGGAAACTCTTACTATTTGCGGGTTTGGCATTCGTGATTTCAAATATTCAGGAATGCTAAACTTACATCTTAAATACATTTAAAGGAGCTCCTCGGGAGCTCTGCACTTGCTGCCACCAGCCTCCTGTCACCTCCACCATGCTCCCCCCATCACCAGTGCAGCTGTGCTCCCCACCCCCAGCTGCCAGGGGCACTGTGTTCATGAACGTAGACAGCATTCATGAACACCGTGCCTTTTTCTCAGATTTGCCATTTGCGGTGGACACATTTGCTGTATTTGCAAAACACTTGTAAAGTAGGTGTGATGGTTGTGGTAGAAATGCACATAGTTCTTTTTGTGATAATTGAGCTCCTGGAGAAAATACTAGTGATGTAAGCACAAAGTCTTCTCAGATCTTAGGTGCTTCCAGTAGCTTTAAGTTTAAGCTTTTAGTCTACATTATTAAGTAATAGCAAAATTTCACTGAGTGTTTAATTTCAAAGCTGTTTTGATGCGTTTCAAGCTCAGAACAGCAAAATTGAAAAATACAAAACGTTTAGAAACAGCTTTAAAATGAAATAAGGGCACTCAAAACATTTTGAAGCAGCCCGGTAGCAGGAAGCAGAGGAAAGCCAGGGCTGCACTCCGAGTGCCTCTGCAGTCCCATGGAGCTCAGCCCAGCAGGGAGCATGGCCCTGACTCTCCCCGTCTGCTGCTGGGCTGTGGTCCAAGTGGCGCCACAGCCCCATGGAGCTCAGCCTGGCGATAGGAGGTGGAGCACAGCCCTGGCTCTCATCACTTCCTGCCACCAGGCTGAGCTCCATGGGACTGGCAGCATGCTGCCTGGGACTGGCAGCAGCATCACTCTTCCCTAGTGCTGGGTGCAGGCTGGGCCCAGCACTGGTCCCAGAGAGCAGCAGCAGCAACCTCTTGTCATCTGGTGCACAGATCCAGGGGCTTGCACCCCCGGGAAGAGTCTAGCACAGCCCCACAGCCCTCTTGGGGGTGTGGGCCCCCAGATCTGCACCGGATGAGAGGAGGCTGTTGCTGCTAGCAAGTGTCAGGAATTTTGCTATGAACAGTATGAGATGTAGTTTCTCAGAAACCTCTGCACCTATATCTTTGAAACCTGGCAGGATTCATGCCCTCAGAAGGGGCTATCAGCCCTGCAATTTTCATCTGAATCAAGCAAGAAATTATAAAGTTCTAGGCATTTTCATGATTGTCCATTATAGCCTATAGGCAAACTGTTGAAACAGCGAAACGGTTTCAACGAAACAAAACGGAGCAATGCTTCAAAACAAAACGATGAAACAGTGAAACAGACATCGAAACGAAAAGTTAGTGTTTTGCACAGCCCTATTAAGTAGTACGTCTGTCAATTTGTACAGCCTTTAGTAACCTTCTCAACACAGGTTCAGATTTAGACCTAGGTCAATTTTAGATTTAGTCCACCTCCTGCTTGAAGTCTGCCACCTCCTGTTTGAAAGAGTTCTATTACTTTAGGCAAAAACAGCTGAACTCAAATCCATTGTGCTTCTAGCAGAGGTTTATTACCTTTAAAATGTCCTATTACCTTTAAAACCTTTATAGGTCACATTTTTCAATATAAAGAGTCTCCAAAAAGTCCCTTCCTGGGACTATTTTAAGCATCAGGAATATAGAGATGTATTCATCAACAGTGCTGATTCTTGTTTCCTTGCAAATTAAGAAATATAACATTAATGTACAGTACTGTAGGCATTCAAAATGTCCACCAAGATGTCTGGTATAGTAGCAAACAACAGAGTGATACAGCTGAATATACACATATTTTATTATATAATTCAGCAGTTAGGAGATGTGTTCTATTGGACAAAACTTTGGGATGGACATAACCAATATTCAAATTAGTCATAAATGGTTTATTTTTTCCCATGCAAAAAGTTGGTGAAGACATTTTTAATGCATTTTTAACTGAAAACCACAATGTTTCAACCCAAACCTAGAAAATTAAGAAATTTTCAGTTGAAAACAATTATTTTAGCTTTCAAGATTTCTTTTCTAGCATTTTTTCTTTTTTTTGGCAATGAGTTGAAAATTTTCAAGGACAAAGCACACTTACAATGCCATTTTTTTTGTTTTTGGAAAAAAAAATATTGAGTGAAAAATTTTAATGTAAAAAAAATTAGACAATTTTTTTATGACAGCCAGTCATCAAGTCATCATCAAGGTTTTACCCAAGTGAACAAATTGAATGAAATTAGTTTCTCTTTTTTTCTTTCTGGAGATGAGCATGAATACTTAGTGACTGAAAATATTGTCAACAGATTTGTTGACAATATAATTGCAGTATATTTTTGTTGTAGTCATGCTTTCAACAGTTTGGGTGGGTAATATGGGTCTTAATACAGACTTTTCTGTCATAGAAAACCTTTTTGTTTTACTGTGTGCAGCTCAAATAGTAAATTTGAAGCATTGCTATTTTTTAATGTTGTGTTTACATTAGTAGAGAGCCTTGTTGCACAGGGCACTTAGTACCTATGATGTATGTGCAGTGTGAAAATTACAACATGTCTAAACAGTCATATGGGAAAGTTTACTATGATCTCCAACATGCACAGCTTACTGATTATGCATACAAACCCTGGCACCACACCACAGTCTTAAACCAGCTTGGATGTAGTACTGCACCAAGGCTGACAATCAACTGATTGTTGGCCCAAGCCCCAGAACTCCCCAGAGCTGCCTTTCAACTTGTTCCTAGAGGAACCTTACCTCCTCAAGCAACCTAAATTAAGTTACAAAGTTCTGGCAACAGTTACATTTTCTTTGGGTTTGCTGCCTTAACTATATTAGCTAGAGTATGTGATTACTTTTCTAAGCATTCCTAGCTAACATAGCTGTGTGGCAAACCTTGATAGTGTAGGCCCTGTCTAAATATTTCACTGATGGGTCCAAGGACATGAATATTTACTGGAACAATGAACATCTGGAACATCTATGTATAAAATTAGTACGATGCAATAAACTATGGCACAATTTGCACCAAAGTTTATTGTTTCTGGGTGCAATGTTTGCACAAGCACCCAGGACTGTAGCATGTTGAGCTGGGGCAGTGCAGCCATGGATGGCAGGGAGCTTGGGGGTGCTGCCTGCCAGCCTCGAGCTGCTCCTCCCTAGTTCAATGCACTGCAAAGGTGCTGGCTGTGGCATGAGGTTGCTACAGTGTGGGGTTAGGTGGCAGGCAACCCCACACTATAGCACCCTTGTGCCCCAGCCAGCCCTGATATCTGTTTACATATGCATTGTGGCAGAGTTAATAACTACTGTAGGATAGTACTTGTGTCAGGTAGTGCTAACCTACAGCAGAGTTAATTAGTTTACTCTGGACTAATAGCTCCACACATGTAGACAGTGATGTTTTACTGTGGAGCTAATTAGGCAACTTCACAGTAAGCATTTCATATAGATGCTCCCCTTGTGTGGTAAAAATTAGATGTGTTGAGGCAAGAAAGAAACATAGATGTGTCTGTTAAACACACTCATCTTTTTTGTGCCAAAGTCTATAGGGCAACCTCCCACTTGTATTGCAAACAGGTATTATTAACTTCTGTGTTGAACTTCAGCTACCACCTCCTGCTTCTTGTTCATTTGCCAGTGAATGCAATCTTTTAATTAAGAATGTTTTCGAAACCTCCCTTCACTGTTTATTCCAGAGCAGCTCTTGTTAGGCTGTTGGTATGTGTGCAGCCTCCCCACTTACTCCCTAGTAGGCATAATTTTGTGGTTGTCAGAGCAGGTGACCTTGTCTCCTGCTTTTGTTACTTTGGCCAAATAATAATAAAGCTGTAAAGAATAATTAATTAAAACATTTTTTAAAAAGAAAAAAATTCTCCTACTAAAAGCTTTTTTTTATTCTTTCAATTAAGATTATTCAGGGCTTGGACAGACCATGTATTTATTCCAGTGTAATAAGGATTATGCTGGTGTAAAAACATAATAGACAGTCAACTAATCCAACACTAGTACATTCTCCTTACTGGAGAAATAGTTAGAAGTAAAAGTCTTCCAAAGTAATTACTTGGCTTGGGTGTCATCCGTCTTCATGTAGTCCATGGTGGCCATTTTTTAGAGGCAAACAGGCTGTTCCCTAGTCCCTTCTGCTTGAATATAGCATTCACTTGAAACCACAGCATTTATTTAAAAATGCCTTATATGATGTAATACTATCTTGTTCTTGGACCATCAAGTTCCCCACCTTAGAAACTCACAGACTTTAGTAGGGTTTTGCATGAATGCAGCAACCTCTTTGCATAGATCAGCTGATCTTGCCTGGTCATTTTCTGTCCTGTTTTCTTTTCTTCATTCCTTTTTCACATATTGAAAAATGAAAAAAAAAAAAAATCACATATTTTTCTTGCATTCACTTCAGTAAGAGAGTTATGGCTGGAACATGGACAAAAAGAGAATATGTTTCAATACAAAATATTTTATTTAGAGCTCCCTCTAGAAAGAAGTTGATGAAACTTAGTCTGAGTTTTTAACAATTTGTATTGTTTGTTATCCTTGAATTTTTTTAAGCTAAGAAGCTTAAGCAAGATCATGCCTGCATAATGTGAATGAAAAGCAGAGTGAGGAGTCTCCATGGTTCAGAAGACAAATCTTGAATCTTCTGGATTTTCAGTAAAATGCTTTGACATAGTGATATTACAGTGTATAGTGTATGCATTGTGTTCATCTGTGTAGCCGCTGGGTGTCGAACATCTTACCTCAGGCCTCTTTGCCCTGAGGTTTTGTAGATATTCGGCTGGCTGTCGCAGGAAGCCTTGGGGCAAGTCTCTTTCCGTTCAGGGGTCCGCCCCTTCTCACCTGCCACAACTTTGATCTTCCAGTGGGTGGAGCTTCCCTCTGGGTGGCTGTCCCCTCTGGCTACCTGCAGTCGGGATCTTCTGCGAGGCTTCTCCACCCCTTTCACCTCGCCCTTACCCTGCCCGGCGGTTCCAGGTGTTCTTGCTGCTGCTTTCTATGGCCGCCACCAACGCGGAAGGCTTTCCTCCCTGCCTACTCTCACACCGCAGCCCCTTCTTACCCGGGGTAACACAAACAAAGGAATGCTGTAACAACTTAAACACCGCTATTCGTCTAATGGGGTCTTGGCCCCTACACCAAGCCGCTACCTGCAGCTCTGCTCACTAGCCCTCACCCTCCGGGCCGGCTACCCACCGCTCTTTATCCTACTCCCCTGGGAGAGACACCTTTTCCGGGTTCTCCCTGCCGTAGATCTCTTTCTCCGGCTCCCACCAGTCCGGATGTTCCCTCTCCAGGCGGTCTCAAGGTTCTCTTCTCCCATCTGGGACTGTCTTGGGTTGCAGTCCTCCCTCTGGGCCTTCTCCGGTCTGCGGGTCCCTCCACATGCCTGTGGCTCGCTCCCCGCTTTCCACTGGCTCACCCGCTCTGGTTACGCCGCTCTCCAACCTCCGTCCCTCTCGGAACTCTTTGCAACCTCCAGATGGCTCGTCTGCTGCTGGTCCTGGTTCTCGGGGTCCTCCGGTCTCTCTCCCCCGGCCGGCGCATATGCCGGCAGCCAGCTCTAGTATCGTGCGTCCTCCGGGCTTGCTCTTTAGCCCGGAGCACGCGTTGGCAGCCGGCTCCGGCGAGCCGCGCCTCCCAGGCTCACTCTTCCGCTCGGAGCCTGCTCCTGCAGCCGGCTCCGGTGCTCCACGGCTCCAGCCGTTTCTGCCACGGCCCACTCCCGGCAGCCACGTGCTTCCCCGGCCCCTGGCCGTGGCCTCTTCCTTTATTCTCTCCAGCCGGTGCCTTGGGCTGACGTCACCCACCGTCTGCAGGTGTTTCCTGCCGTCGTTCCAGCTGCGTGCGGGGTTCTCTGGCAATCCTGAGGTGAGTAACCGCCATTTTTCTTTCCTTTCTTTTTCCCCTCTGCCACTCCTCATCTCTGCATCCGTGGCTCCTTTGGTGAGCTTCGGAGTGCCCCCAGAACTTCTCCCCCTGTGACAATCTGCAGTGCATTTCCTATATATTTTTTATTGTTTTTAAGACTATTTGTAAATTGTATGTTTTGCTAATGTGAGATCTACAGTGACATAAGGATTCTTATGTTTACAGCTTTTTTTTCAGTGTTCCTTCAGTAGCCATAATTTACTAATAAGATGATGACTAGAGGTGCACTGATACATCAGTCCCATATCGGATCAACTCTCATAAAAAGAAAATTGTCTGTATCAGAAACAGGCCTGATATGGGTGGTAATTTGGCCAATAAATAGTCTGTGTGTGTGTGCAGCCTCAGCGCGGCTCGTAGGTGGCGAGAAGCAGAGCCCAACAGCTTAAAGAGCAGTGTCCAGCTGGTAAGTCTGCTGTGGTAGAAGGGGAGTGGGGATGGAAAGTGCTTGGGGGGGCAGATTAAGGCCTTCACAGTGAGGGAGGAGTGGGGCTGGGGCTGGGGCAAGCGCTGCCTAGTTGGGGCGGGGTAGGCATGGGACAGAGCCACAGATGGTTTGGGGGAGCGTGGGGAGGTGGGGCTGTGTCTTCTGCCACTGCATGCCGCTCACGTGGGAGCTGCTCGTTTTGTGCTCGCCAACTCATCTGATGGCTCCCGCCATTGCTCCTATTGCTTGTCCGGGAGGGCATGGGAGGCCCATGTGCCCCCAGATCTGCATGGGGAAGGGAGGGCTCTTCCCTGTGGGGGCTGGGTGAGGCTGTGCTCAGAGCAGGCGGTGGCTGTGGTGAGAGAGGTCTACGGGGGGGAGGGCTGTAGCCACTCCAAATTCACCAAATCCAATGGTTTTCAATTGGAATTCACCAAATCCAACCCCTCCTTCCAGTGCTTCTGCTGCTTAACCTGAGTGCAGCCCAGCTCAATCCCACCCCTGCTGGGAAGAGCTTGGGGCAGCCCTGGCCCCAGCTTGTCCTGTCTTGTGCAGATCCGGGGCACGTGCCCCTCCAGACAAGTGGCAGAAGCTGCGACAGGAGCCACTGGACAAGTAGACAAGTGCCAGACAAGTGGCTCCTAGATGAGTGGCACACAGAGGTAGTGTGCCCTTCCTCCCCCCCCGCCCCTTAACTCCACCAGACTAGCTGCGGCTCCATTTTGCACCCACCCCAGCTGGACAGCACTTGCCCTACTCATTCCTCACTGCAGTAGCCTTGATCTGCACCCCCTTGCCCCTCCCTATCCCCCTACCCTTCCACCACACCAGACTTAACAGCTGAACACTGCTTTTCAAGCTGTTGGGCTGGTATCAGAAATCGTATTGGTATCAGCTGATATGCCTCCTTAAAAATCAGCTATTGTTATCAGCCCCAAAAATCTCTATTGGTGAACCCCTAATTGTAACCAAAGAAAATAATAAAAATATTGAAAATGAATAAGACTGTAACAAGAAAATATGAAAAATATTTTAATGCGTCTGAAGGAAAGTTTGAAATGCCTGGGTAAGACAGCGTAAACAGGTAACTTAGACTGCTGTCTTTTTTTAAAGGCATTTGCTCCCTGAACTCCTCAGCTAGACCTCCAAAACAAAGTTCAGCCTTTTAACTAAAGGAACTGAGAGACAAAATGGTCTGGACACTAAAAGGGTAGCCCCTTTTGTTCTGACCTAAGCACAGTTTGGTCACTCTTTACAGCAAACTGTTCCCTTCACAGCCCACTTCCTCTCTATTCTTCCTCTTCCAGAAGCTTTTAATGCTCCCAGTGGGACACTGCCTGGTTACCTAAATACCCAACATAGCTGGGCTTTCTTAACAGGGCTGTCTGTTCCTCCTTAAAGGGACAGACCACCTTGTTATGAGCAGGTATTGACTTGATTCTCATTTATTTATAAATGTAATTGGAATACCCTGCTTATCCTTTTTCCATCAACCCCTCCCCCCGATACACAATACACAGAACTTCCACTGCTTAAAGTTTCATGTGATATTTTAAAAGAGAATTTCTTTATGCCAGAAGAAAATGATACATGTACATTATATTAAATTTAAAGCCTTTTCACAGTTAGCTATCACAGTTACCTTAAATACCTTGACCTAACTCAGAGTTATCCTTAATAAGTGTAATGCCTTGCTCTTTTATAGTTCTTTCTTCCTACAGATTTTAAAATATTTTACAAGGGAAGTGAATATCATGATTCACTGTTTACAGGTGAAATAACAGAGGCACAAAAAATAAAAGTAATTTGCCAAAGGTTGGGTAGCAGGTCAGTGCAGAATAAAGAATGCAACTTGTATCACCTGAATCTCAGGTTACTACATTAGCTGTTAGAAAACACTACCCAAGTTGTCTGAAATTCTCTCATGACTGATACGAAGATTATTTTGTATACTTTCCTTTTTACTCAAAATACTGAACTAAAAGATCAAGAACCCAATTCCTCAGTATCTTACTTGGGTTTTCTGCCTGCATGACCCTATAGAAAAACTTATTAGGATTTCCAAAGAGCTTTTGATAAAACCCCTTACAGAGAACAATGAAGGAAATGACCATGTCGTGAGGTGAGACACAAAGCACTGTTTGGGATCAGAAACTGGCTGAGTGGATAAAGAGAAAGAACAAATAGTCAGTTTTCAATATAACTAGAGGTTAATAGCAGCTTTCATAAGGTTTCATATTAGGGCAAGTGGTATCTAAGTAATCATTTGGAAAAGAGTGTGAGCAGTGAGGTGGGAAAATGTGCAGAAAACACAGGATTATTTAGACTAGAAGCTAAAGGAAACTCAAGATATTTGGAGGGACCTAACAATGGTAGGTGAATGGGCAACATCATGATGACAGTTGAAATTAAGAGGTGGCAAATGACAAGGTGTGCATTGGATGGAAGAATTTGAATCGTACATTATAGTGAGTTGTAAATTAACTGTGATAAGAGCAAAAAGATCTGGTTAGGAAAAAGAGCTTCAGACACCTCAGTGAAGAGTCTGCTTAACATTCACTGGCAGTCAGAAAAGCAAATAAATGTTAAGCTGCAGAAAGAGGATGGAAAATAATACTGAGAAGCTAATGGTTTTAGTCTATGAATTGGAGATTACTTATGTAAAATACTGAGTTTTTCTGGTCACTGTGTTACAGAAACATATAACAGAGGTAGGAGTTCAGTTGTGGGTGACCAAAGGAATTAAAGGCTTTCATGTGAAGACAGAACGACGAGAAATCTGTCAGAGCCGTACACTTCGGAGAAGAGGCAAGAAGAGGGACATGATAAAAGTACAGAAAATGTTGAAGGGAGTAGGTAGAAGACTCAACTTTTCATTTTTTGGAATATATGCAATAGGATATGCAGTGAAATGAAAAGGTAGCAAACTGGTGAAAATAAATACCTTTTTGCCACAAGATATCTTTCCAATTAAGTACTTCGAAGGGTTCAATAGAGGGGTAGGCCATTAATATGAAAAACAAGCAAACATAAAACCAGAGGTAGAGTAATAAGGAATACAAATGAATTCCCCCCCCAGCCCCCCAAGCTTTGTAATGAATAAAAGACTTCATACTTCAGGGAATGAAGCATCTTCTGAATACATGGAAGTACAGAAAGGTATGAAGAATCTTTTCATGAAGGCAAGCTATTCTGTATATTCCATGCTCAAATTGCAGCACAGGAAGTTTATGTTAGATATTAAGAAGAACTTTCTCGTAAGGAGGGTAATGAAGTACTGGAACAGGTCATGCAGGGAAGTTGTGGAATTTCTATCCTCAAAGGTTTTTAAGATCTGAGAAAACAAAGCTTTGGTTCTGATGATATAGTTAGGGATGGTCCTGCTTTGAGCGTGGGTTTAGACTAGATGACCTCCTGGGGTCCCTTCCAACCCTAATTTTCTATGATTCTTTGAATCTATATACAGCTTCATCTGAAGCATTTGGTCAAAGAACTAGATCTAAATCTAGGAATAGTGCACTGATCTGATCCAGTATATCAGTTCTCGTGTTCATCCCTAGTGTTGCAAATCTGTCACATTCACAGCGATGAAAAGAACTGAAAAGAAAACACTGAAAATAAGGAAGCATTACTAAGAATAGCAAAGAGAAGGTTACACTAATCAAAGTGAAAGGTAATGGACATATGCATAAGCATCAGTATCTTTTCCAAAGAGTGCAGGATGTAGCTTTGAGATGTTATTAAAGTAGTGATATGAGCTCTTTCTTTTGATTTATATGCATTTCAAAAGAAAGAGCTAGGTCAAATGTAATTCTGATATTATGAGTTCTAAGTACAGGCTGAATGAAAAAGCTGTTGAAAGAAATTGCCAACTGTGGTCTGAACAGGACACCAAAAGCTATAATTATAGTAATTCAGCTTTAGGAAGTCTTAAAGTCTTTGTAGAACTTGGAAATTGCAGCTGTGAGAGCCACAAAGAGTGGAAAAAAATAACATATCTGCATAGCAGCAACAGCACATGGCGCTAACCCTACAGGCAAGTAGAGTTGGCATGAAATAGGTTCTGTTGCTATCATACTGATGTTCTTACAATACGCCATAATATTAGAGATGCTGACACCTTTGCAATACAGTAAAGACCATATCTTAGTTGGCAACTTCAAATGCAATGCAGTCAAACTGCAACACTAAAACTTAGTAGTTTTATAAAAAGCAGTTTCTAAAAGTAGGCAGAGTAGGCTCTTTTACTAAGAATGGTTGAGAGTATTACTGAAAGAAGTATATAGGAAGACTAACATGATTTATCATTAAACATCCAAAATTATTGTTTATTAAAAATACCAGTACTACAGTACTTTCATTTTAGTGATTACAATATTGGTAATCATTAGTAATAGCCAGGGACCCTGATTTTCCCTGATAATTGCAAATTCTCTGATAAAAACCTCAAAATCCCTGATTTAAAAGGAAAGGTCCCCCACAGCTCCCCGCTGGCCCTCTGGTGCCCCTTGCCCTCCACCCGCAGCCCCCAGCTGCCAGGGACCCAGGTTCACAGCCCTCTGCTCCTGGCAGGAAGCAGTGGCTGCTGCTGCCAAACAAAATGAGCCTGGGTCTTCTGTCATCCCCCCTGTCCCCTACTGCCTGCCTGCTATGGGCTTGGGTGGGGTGGGGTAGGGATGGCTTCCTGCTCCTGCAAGGGTCAGGGGGGACCCGTGCCCCGCAGATCTGTGTGAAGCAGATGTGGATTGCCTGCTGCAGGCTTTGGCTCCTACCCTGCTGCCTTTCTCAGCCAGAGGGTGCATACCGACCGCTGAGGGGCAGAGTAGGGCTGTGCAGGAAAGCTCCTTGTCACTGCAAGCTCTGCACTGCCCTGGTAACACATTCCCTGTGCACAGCAGCAGTGAATTGCACAACCCCATGCTGCCGCCCCAGCTGCTGCTGCTACATGCAGGGGTCATATTGCCAGGGTAGCGCGGAGCTTGCAGCTGCAACCACTTTCCTGCACAGCCCCACTCTGCACTGCAGCATTGGCTTGCACCCGCCAGACTGTAGAGGCCCCTTGGAAGGGCAGCAGGGTGGGAGCCCAAGCCTGCAGTGGCAGCCCATGCCTGCCTTGGCCCTGCCCACAGATCTGGGGGCCCCGGGTCCCCCCAGCCCCGTGGGGGTGTGTGCAGCAATGAGGAGTTGGTCCTACCCCCCTCACCCCTCAGATAATCCACCCATGGCCCCGTCCTGCTCCCCACCAGAGCCCTGTGGCTGTGTATTGCCGCCCCAAGCCCCACACATTATCTGGCTTGGCAACAGTCCCAGCCCCAGCCCTGCCCAATTCCCCCCTCATGGTGGTCTCAATTCCCTACCTGTTACTTACCTGTGGGAGCTGCTCCCCATGCTGCCTGACAACCACGTGCACATACATTAGGGCTGTGCAAAGCTTTGGTAGCCAATTCAATTCAGAAGAGATTCATCCTGATTCAGTGGCCGAATCTCTGAATCCGAATCAAATTGGGAGACCCATTAAAAGGTTGAAATTGAATTGGAAACCTCCAAATCAATTTGGAGAGTTTCGGAGATGTGGACAGCTTGCAGCAAACAGAAACTGAGAAGAGGTAGGGGGTTGCGGTGATCTTCCATATATGGAAAAGGCTAAGAGGGGTGGGGAAAACTGCTCTGATATTGACATCTGTAGCTGGCCAGTGACTGTGATGATTTTCGGAGTTCCCTTCTATCAGCAGGGACCATCCTTAATACACGCAAGTGACATGAGTTTTGCTTTCTGCAGCTTGAGGTGCACTTTCACAGAAACCCCTGCGCCTATCTCCTTGAAACTTGCAGGCTTCATACTACCATCCCTGCTGTTTTCATCCAAATCGGCAAAAAAATGACAAAGTTATAGGTATTTTAGTGATTCTCCGTTATAGTCTATGGCCAAATCTCCGAATCAGCGCTGAATCTCCGAATCCGAATCAGCGCTATTGAATCAGGACGGTGAGTCGAATCACTGTCCATCTGAATTGGCTGAATCCGAATCAAATACTTGCTGCTTCACACAAGCCTAATGTACGTGCACATGGTGCCCCCTACCTGATTGCCCACTACAGGCTGGAACTCTGCCAGCCTGCAGAGAGCTCTTTGGAAAACTGAAAAATTCATGGGTTTCTCCACTAAAATGAGAAAGTCACATTTTCCTTTGGTAAAAAGGGAAATCCATGTTTTACTCTGCTTTTCTGTGGGAAATGGAAAATATAGCATTTAAAACTCAAATACTGGTGCAAAATATCAATCAATGTATATTTTTTTTTAAGGTTACATTTTTTTCCTTGAATGTACTAGTGTAGTGAGAGAGAAATAGTTCCTTTTTATTAGCAACAATTGGAAACACAAAGCAGGGTAAGAGTTGTTGCTGTTTACTTTGATATGATGTAAAGAGATATAGACATTGCTGCTCATAACATCTCTGAAACAGCTTTGATAGCAATAGAAATCTCTCTATAGCAGTGATGCCTTAATACTGCAACAGCCATGTTTATGTAAGAGCAGTAATGTAGTCATTGACTGTATCCAGTACAAGTTACATAGGTATGCTGTCAGAGGGAAAGAAATGGTGCCAGGGAATGAAAAAATAGCTGATGGATTCACAGATAAAGATGCTTCTCCACTTGATATGGTACTTGCTGTAGTCAGTTGCTAGGGTTTGAAAGGAGGCAGGAGGTTTCATATTTCTACATTTAGGAAGGAATTGTCTCTCAGAAACATACTTTGGCATCCATCTTTTGTCACTTTGTATATGTCCTGATAGCAGATCTCATAGTGTGATTGTGCTTTTGAGTGACAATTCAACAATAGGAAAATTCCAGCATGCACCCACTTTTCTAAAGCTTTTTGCACTTTACTGTGATTGACCTCATATCTCAGAGTAAAAGATTGTGGAAGAGGGAAAGATTAATGAGTAGATGAGAGGAGATCTGGTTTAGTTCAATACTGACTAACAAATGCACTTCTGAATTTGAATTGCTGTGTTTAATGTTTCATTCCACTGAAAAAGCTTGGATCTAAAAACTTGCTGTTATATGGATATTGCTAATGCTCTGCCTCTTAACTGTGTCTTATATAACTGTTTGTTATATGTGTTCTTTGAGCTACTGATCTAGACACATGAAATATGGAGATAGAAAGAATGCAAAACTTCAGATCAGCTACAAATTATACTAAGAGATTAGAGCCCAAAGTATGGGAGAAGCCTTCCACTTCTAAATTTTGTATTCAGTGATGAAGTTTAAGGTAACTAGATGTCCACATCAGACATAGGAAGTAAAATGCTTTTAGTTTTTTAATTTAAAGAAAGATATACTAGTGAATTCAGTGAGACCAAGGTATCCTGAGTATCTGACTCTCATATTTTTCCCTTGCTTTCCTCATAGTGTATATTAGCATAAATGGTATTCAAGTACTATACTGTTAGAACACTGAGGAATTATTAAAATAGATAGATGGATCATTCAAATAAAATGCTTTGTTTTTTTTTACCTTTTGTGTGTGTCCCAAATAACAGTTTCTATTGTGCTTGAAGTACCTAATATACTGTACAATGTGAAGGTACTGGAGATCAATCTAATGGTGACAGCACTGATATTAAGTCACCTTCTGTGTGTGTGCGTAAATATTTGTTAAATGGCCTGAAATGGGCTCCCCTTGAAATGAGTAACAAACTTCCTATCAACATCAGAAGCTCCCATGGTCTTGTTTTTATTGAAATTTTTAGCAGCGTAAACTTTGTAAACACAATATGAGTGAGTTGTA
The DNA here is from genome assembly GCA_030014935.1 of Caiman crocodilus. NCBI lineage: Eukaryota > Metazoa > Chordata > Crocodylia > Alligatoridae > Caiman > Caiman crocodilus. The sequence goes on from JAGPOW010000261.1 coordinate 183,675,535, forward strand.
CTAGAAGAAATATATTACTGTAATTCAGAAGATAAACTACACAAATATATAATATGCAGTACCCTCAGAAGTGTATTCAGGGTTTTTTTGTTGCTATAATTGGGATACAAACAAAACAACAGGCATATAATTCATATTTTAAAATGGTTATCCAATTTATATATCTTACTGCTTTTTTCAGCATATCTGCATTTCTTTGATCTACAAATCTGTCTCTGTTCTTCTGATTAAATAGTAAATCTGGGGCCTTCTTCAGTACTATAAATAAATATTTTATCATATAGGATATTAAAGGCATCATTTTCTGTAATATTCTTTTATTTTATGTTTCTCACTAATGCATAGTAGAGGTTGTTTTAGAAAAGCAAGCTAAATGCAGTGCAGTGTTCACTTTTGCTAATTCATTACTTGTATATTGAAAGACAAAAGTTGTGAATACAGGTAGTTCTTGACTTAAGATGTTTCGAGTTGCAATGAATGGCACTCATGACATTTATAAATTGACACCCTGTTTCGACTTTCTGAAATCAGTTTTGACATTATGACACTTGATCTGATGCCACAGTGCACCAACAAACAAATTCTCTGCATCACCTATCACCCTGGAGAATATCTCTCCAAGCTTCTCATTGTCTATCTATAAAACATCATCTCATATGGCATTAAAAACTGGATACTTCTATACATAATTGTTAAAATTTCCTACAATACAGGCAGTCCTCAGACTTGCAACACAATTGGATCCTGATAACTGTGTCTTAAGTCGAAACATCATAACTTTCCCATAGGAACAATGTTGTAATGGGGAGTTGGTTCTTAAATCAAGGCCCAATACCCTATTTTCACCAAAAATAACCCACAATTTTGTTCTCAGTCAGTTATAGATGAGTAATACAGCTACATTAATGTATTTATATTGTAAATAAAATCTGTGGTGGAGAGAAGCCCCCACAGGCATCAAGGGAACTGGGGGACAGCCCAAGAGCCCCTGAAGAGAACAAACAGACCCCCAACACCCCAGGAAACTCACTTTTTGGGGTGTGGCTGGAGCTGGAACCGGAGCTGTGGCCACGCAAGCCAGCATTACGCTGGCTCTTTAAACAGCTGATCTGGAAGCAAGGAAGCCCTGGGTTAATTGCGGCAGCTGGGGAAGCTACTGTGGGAAGTTTAAAAACCCCGCCAGAAGGGGAAGAGGAGCGAGGGAGAAAGCCAGCAGGCAGCATACTGGGCAGGTGGTGACTCCGGTGGCTGGCAGGAGTGTTGTTGTAGGCGGTACACCTGCACCTGGAGCAGGAGGAACAGCATCCCTGCACTAGGCTGAGGATGATTGGTCCCTGGCTTTCTGCTCTCTCTCCCTGAGAAAGAAATGCTCCTATGATTTCCCCAATAGTGAGTGGAATGGTGGCCTCTCAGTGAAGGAACTTTTATCTGTTTAAGCTACAAGTGCATCATTATCTCACCTCTGAATCTCAAATAAAATCACATGCATCCTTACCTAGAAATGTAAAAGCTCCATGCCATGATTTTCTTCACTCCGAAATCTTCAAGGAATTCATTGATTGGTAGTGTCCTATTTTGTTTGAAATTCTTTATGTAATTATTTTGGAAGGCATATATCCAAAGCATTGGAATGGAAATATGAGTCCCATTTTGTTTTTTTAAATGACAAGAGGTATTCTGTGTCAATTTGTTCTATTAACCCAGGGGTGTACAAAATGTGGCCTGCAGGCTGGATCCAGCCCATGGAGGGTCTTTGTCTGGTCCATGGTGGGTCCCTTGGTCCTGCCTGGCCCAGGCACTGTCTGGCAGCAGCACATCCTTCCACCTCTGGGTACACAGCAGGGCTGGGGCTGCTCCACAGCTGGACTGCCTTTCTAGGCAGCCCAGGTGGCAGTGACTCCTCCTGACTGCTGCTGCTGCTGGCCCTAGCCCCACAGTACTGGTGGGCACCTGTGCTGCACAGCCCCGACCTGGCCTGTCCTATGTCTGCTCTGGACTCACCTGTCCAGGCTTAGCAGAGGTAACAGTGGTGGCAGCTGGGGAGAAACTGTTGCTCAGCATGTGTGGGAAAAGCAGCTCCTCCCCCTCACTGCTGCTGGACCCATCCTGCTGCAGCCACCTGCCCAAACTGCCCTGTGGCTGCTCTATGCCGCCACCGCTGTCCTGCTGGGTAGCCTAGAGGCAGTGATGATGGTGGCTGCAGTAGGAAGGACCCAGCAGCAGCGAGGTGGGTAGTGGGACCACTTTTCCCCCACACTGAGCAACATTTTCTGCCTGGCTGCCATTGGTGCTGCCAGTGGTGAGCCGAGGTGGATGAGTCCAGAACAGACACGGGATGGGCTGGGTTGGGGCTATGCAGTGCAGGTCTCCACCGGTACTGTAGGACTGCGGCCAGTAGCAGCAGCAGCTGGAAGGAGCTGCTGCCACCTGGGCTGTCTAAAAAGGCAGTCCAGCTGCAGAGCTGCCCTAACACTGCTGCTTGCCCAGGGGTTGGCAAGTGCGGAGCTGGCTGAGGTCGGGGCTGTTCTTGCAAGTTCTGGCTGATCCACTTCCACTGGGGTGAGTCCAGAGCAGGTGATTAATAAAGCACTTATTTAGCTTAGAAACTTACCTGCCCGTTGTGCAAAACTACAAACAACAAGTGGCCATTACTAGATTTAGATTCACCCTAATGAAATCTGTCCCTGTCATGGGCAGGTAGTGTCAAACTACATATTCAGATAGAATATGCTCTTGTGGAATGAATAAAAACATTACTTAAACCACTGTTTATAGTCTTGTTTTTCTTCAGGGAAATGAGGAAAAAGATCTTGCCATTAATGGGAAATTTTAAATACTGGGCTATTGAACAAAAAATAGTCTGGCTTTTCTCTAAGAATTTGGTACTTTTCCTATGTTCCTCGGATGTATTTGCATTTCTTGCATAAAGAAAATAATGGCCAAAATCAAGTATAATTCTCCTGCTTTGTTTCATTGTCCACTGTTTCATTTTATTTTTTCTTTTATATTATATATTATGTTCTGTTTTAATGTTTTAAACTGGTAGCATGGATCATAAGACTTTTTAACAAAAAGTTGTAAATTATATTGTCTGTACTCAGTGATTAAAAGTGCCTCGGCACAGCAGAATTTCCCTGGCACAGTGCAATTCCTTGGTGCAAAAAGTCCCTTGCTATGGCGGGAAAAACCTTGGTGCAGTGATCAGTCCCCGCCAAGTTTAGCAATCGCATTGTTTGCATGCATGCTACCGATTGGCTTGTTGTAAATTATTCCTACCTGGTGACTAGCAATTGGCTCACTAGCCGTATAAAAGCTAGGGCAGTTCCCACCCAAGTCAGAGAACTCCATGCGTACTTCAGAAGAGAGTTCCGCATGCATCTCGGAGCAAACTTGGAGGCCTGATCACCCACCAACGAATCCTCATCACTGATCGTCCTGACGTACCCTGCATGCTCGGAAAACATTAGAATTCTACCCGGTTTGCAACTTTACGGAAGGTGCCTACACTGTGTACATGGACGTGAGTCCCTGTACTTCAGTTTGTAAGTAAAGTTATTTCAAGTTAACCAATACACATCTGTGCCTAATTCTACTCCATCAGTCGAAGTACCAAAAAACCCCACTCGCTATATTCGGCCCTCACAAATATAAAAGTGGTTATTATGTATATTTTTATTGTTCATTGTTATTGTATTGTTTTGCTGAAAGCTGTAAATAAACTACTACTGCTATGTATGAGCAAATCAAGGATTCTGCCAGAGGCACATATCTCAAAATTTTCAAAATGATTATTAATGTTTTAACCCCAACATATTTTATGTATTGAACTTGAGAGACTTTAAAAGGACTTTTGTTCCACAAATGATTGTGCACCTACCCAGTCTGTACAAAGCAAACTCCTTTAAAATATCTCAAAATTTTGTTCTTTTATAAGTGAGGCATCTAAAATCATTAGTTACTCTTAAAAATCTTGCCTTAATTTGTCAATTTGAGGCCTGGTCTACACTACAAAGTGTTGCTAGCATAGCTTTGTTAACTGTATGGCCAGTGCCATTACTCTGATAAAATCTGTGGTATGGATATAACTATAACAGATGAGGATTTTTATCAGCTTTGTTGGGGTAGCTAAACCTTCCCAGCTGCCAAATACAACATTTCCACTAGGGGGTTCTCCTGGCATAATTAAACTGGCATAGCTATAGTAGAGGCCCTGTAATGTAGACAAGCCCCAAGCTGAACAAATTATAGCTATAGAAATTTGTTTCTTTAACAGACACCTTTTGTATTTGGGTAAATTTAAAGTTTTAGATAAGCCATGACAACAAATTATATTGACACAAACAAGGCAGCTAACAGTAGAGGTGAATGATTTTTTTTGAAGGGGAGAAGTTGGAGATGGGGCATGTTTGGGGGTGTGATTTCAACCAAAAATAAAGTGAGTATGTGAGGGAAAACATTTAGTGTTGAATGGTTGCAAAAGTTTCTTTTTATTCTTATCTAAAGAATAAAGCTAAAAAAAAAAATAAAGCTAAAAAAAATTTAAGAACCACAAGAGTTTAGTTCTTGAGACTTTTATACTTATTTTTATTTAATTGTCATCTTTTAAAAATCATGCTAATTTAATTAGCAGTGGCAAGTTATTTTAATGCTATAATATGAAGTTAGGTACATAACAGGGCTATTTAACTGGTGGCCTGTGTGCTACATGAAAACTGCAAAGGGTTAGTACCTGGGATGCAGGCTTCCATCTTATAGCCACTTCTTCCACCACTGCTCTTACTGCTACTGCTGCTGCTGCAAAAGTCTCTAGGATCCCTCTTCCACCTCCAGGCTCATAACCCTTGCGACAGAGTGAGGTGGCACAACCCAGAGAGTATATGGGTTAGGGTTGAGGCATATTGCCCATATTGCTCATACAGCAGGGGATGGAGGTGGAGTGGGGGCAGGCAAGTGGCATTCAACCCAGGGGCCTATGTGGGTTCTGACCCCTAGCTTCTCGGAAATTGGACAGTGCTGGCATATAATACGTACCAAAAGCAAAATTCAGTCTGATAGTCAGATGCAGTAGTTTACCCTAAAGAAATTCTACTGATGCTCTGGAATGTACATTGTCCTTATTGCTTGCAGACAATCGGGAGTGGGGGGTGGCAGGGGCAGGTGACAGAAACCTTGTAATTTAACTATATTCCAAACCCTGATTTTTTTTTAACTAAGTGAAGATGAACTGAGATCAAGGGCGGCTGTGGAATACTGCACCATTTCCTGCAAAGAGGGATCTCATAGACAGAAATATTATCTCTCAGCTGTTGCCTACATTTACCTAGCATAATCTTCTGTGTACTTAATCCCTCACTTATGAATTATTAAAATAGTGATAAAAACAAAAAAGGTTCGTTGCTTGGTTGGTTGAAGGCTTCAAGCAATGATGTTTAGAAAGTGGCAGTTCTCTCAGGCCCCCCTTTTTTTTCTTTTTCATCTAAAGCAAAGCTTTTCTTTATTAAGTATCCTTCATTTTCTTGGCCTGCATTTTCTTTGGCTTGTACTTATATAGATGTATGCAGCACATTGAGCTTTTTTAATGCTCCTAGTGTTGCTCAAGGGAAGAATTGCTGTTTTAAGTATCTGTGAGTTCCAATTTATGTGTTATTGCTCTCAGAAAATACTACATAATTGGTCAGTTGCTTTAGATAGGACTTCATAGAATTGTTTTTCATGATTAAAAAAACCCCTGATATCACTAAAGGTTTTCATGGTATTGGTGTGGGTGTGGGTGTGTGGGTAGGGATTATATAAAACTATTGAAATGTTTCTTTTTGATCATACTTACTTATTGCAGGGATAGCCACACTTTGAAAAACAGAAATGCATTGGCAGGTTGTATCTCCAGATTTTGCACCTGCCTCCAGTAAAAATTGGAAAATTTCAGATGACTACATATTAAACATTGCCAATGCCCATGTTTCCCCTGTCCTGACCTATGCCATCTTATGTGATGTTCTTGGAGTTCTGAGTCCTGGTTTTCTGACATGTGGTTAGGTGTGATTTCAAGTGGCCGTTTTGAGGAATGCTGAGGTGAAATGGTTGCCTGCTAATACAGAGAACTGGACTCAGGAGGCCTAGAGGCCCTTTCTGTCCTATTTAAGAGAGTGTGGAGATCTGCTTTTGATTTAGGCTTATTAAAGATATCAAACAATGTAAGCAGTGCTGACTCTCATGCAACAGATGGCATTTGACATCTATAACTCAACTGAGCAATTATTATTTTGGGGAGAGACTGGGAGAAGGTAAAAAAAACCTAGAAACAATTCCTCCCTTTCACTTAGCTTTAGATAGAGCCAAGAACACTAACAGAGAATGGGGCTTCATGCAGTGGTTTCAGAGCCATTGCTTCCTCCGAATTGGAGGTAGGTGGGTCTGAGGAAGTACTTCCAGCTCCAGTGAGGGGCTGCCAGAGAAAATCTGCAGCATCAGGGATGAGAGGACGCTGGAGGACTTTCCCACCAAATTCAGCATGCAGCTGGCATCAACTGAGGGATGCAGACCATGTGCACGAGTGATTGGAGAATCACTGGGCAAGACAGGCACTAAAGACCAGGATGCTGCAGTGGCCAGCCTGATCCCTTGGGACAAATACCTTTGACCAAGAATCAGGTGAGGAGTGGCGTAGGTGAGCTGGAAACAGGGCAGGGGGCTACCTGGCATGGGAAGCAGCTCAGAGGGGTGTTTTTTTTCCACATTAAAGATTGAAAAACTGATTCAGAAGGGAGGCAACCCAAAGTGACAACCCAAAGTCTTTACATCTTAAAGACTGTTAATTGATTCACAAGTCAAGCCACCTGGAGGGGTCTGCCTTCACCCTAAGTACTGGAATTGATACATGAGGAGAGCATGGGAGTTTGGACTCTTGGTTCTTGTTTTTCACTATCTTCAGGATTGTTGAGATTTGGATTTGATTTTCCAGTTCAAGCACACTGCATGTCAGCAGAGGCAGAGGTTTTGCTTTTCCCCCTCCTCCTTGCAAGATCATAACACCAGACAGCACCGAGGGAAGTGGTAAGAGTATGGTGTAGGGGAGTGGAGCCCCATGAGGAGACTCCTTCGATGGGCTAAAGGTGGCACTTAGCAGAATTAGCTCCCCAATAGATTAACACCAAAGTTGTGACAGGAGAGAGAAGAACTTCTAAGAGCACCTAAGTGATAGCATAAGTCTTCCACCCTGTCATCGTTTGGCAGAAAGATATCAGCCCAAAGGGGTCCCAGGACCTACTGTACCTACTTGCAACAATTATGAAAAAGGGGATTTACTTAATTGCTATGCTTGTAATTGAAACCAGTACATTAAAACTTACAATCTAGCTGTAGTTCCCTCTTTTGAAACATGTTAGCTGCAGTCTAATTAAATGCAATCAGTTATTGTAAATCTGTAGATAGCTTAGCCATGATGATATTCCTCCATAATCATTAAATCATGGAAGTTTCAAAGTTCTGTACTTATGATAATGCTGTCTTAAAATGGTTTCTTTTTTGCTCTGTTCATTTAAAGAATTTAATGTCCTATACGCTTTTAGTTTATTTTTTTTACTGGTTATCCAAGTTTTTCAAAGCTGCTCTTCCCCTTCGAAGTACTGCCTGATTATCATTGGCTTAAAAGATATCTGAGGGCAAAATTAAACTAAAATTACTGTAATTCAGATCACATTATAATATGGAGCTTAAAATTGACTATGCATGATTGATTCCAGAACTAACCTTAGCAGATAGAGCAGAAACTGTTAAAATCAGCTCTGCCAGGTTTCTTCTTTCAAGAGAGAAAAGCATGTGTGTGTACTAGGCTTCTGGTTTATTTTGAAGGGAAAAAAGAAAAGAATAAAATTGATTACAAGCTTCTTTGGGGTAGCAAAGGAACCTGGAGAATGGTTCCCCCAGACATAACCAAAGAATACTGAGTAGCTTACTAAAGCTATTTAAGATACTTGATTTAGAAGCCATATACAGGTTTCCCTCACCAACCACGGTTTTGCCAACTACATTTTTGGCTATCCATAGTTTTGTTCCCCTAGCCCTGCCGGAGGAGGCCCCCAGCTGCCAGGGCTATGGACCCAGGTCTGCAGTCCCCTGTCTCCACTCCCCCTTGCTGTGAGCTTAGGCAGGGCAGCTCCCTACCACATCACACACTCCCAGGGGGCAGGAGGACCTGCACCCCCCATATGTGTATGAAGGTGAGGCACAGGTTCTGGGCATGGGTTCCCACCCTGCTTTGCTCCTCTGGGGGCCTCTATGACCTGGCAGGCATGACCCAAGGGATGACAGTGTCATTGCGAGTCAAAGTAGGCAAGAGTTCTCAAAAGCTCCTTTGGCTCACCAAAGACATTCAGGAACACCTGAAAGGTGTACATCCAGTGGAAGGAAGGGACAATCACCAAAGAGGATTATACCTCCATCACTCGAGTCTGTACGGAGGCTGTTAGGAAGGCTAAAGTGGAGACGGAACTGGGTCTAGAAACAAGGATCAAGGACAACAAAAAGTCCTTTTTTAAATACATAAGGAGTAAAAAGAAGGCACCAGTCAACATGGGGCCCTGTAGGATATGCTTGGCAATTTGGTGGTTGCACCAGATGAAAAAACAGACCTTTTAAACCAATTCTTTGCCTCCATTTTTCTGAGCAGGGACCGGGACATCTCCCCCACCAGGATTCAGGACGGACTCAAGAGAGGCTCTGCCAGGCGTAGGGTCAGGGAGGACCAAGTTAGGGAACTTTTGCAGGGACTGGACATGTTCAGATCAACAGGTCCAGATGCTTTCCACCCCAGAGTGCTGAGGGATTTGGCAGGGTCATTGCAGGGCCCTGGCATGGCTTTATGAGCACTTGTGGTACTCTGGCCAAGTGCCAGAAGACTGGAAGAAGGCCCGTGTGGTCCCCATTTTCAAAAAAGGGAGGAGAGAGGACCCAGGCAGCTGTCGGTCTGTTAGTCTTACTTTGGCCCTAGGGAAGCTCTTTGAGAAAATTATCCAGGAGCACATCTGTGAGGGACCAGCAGGAGGGATGATGCTCAAGGGCAACCAGCATGGGTTTATTAGGGGCAGGTCCTGTCAGACTAACCTGATTGCCTTCTATGATCAGGTCACGAAATCATTGGATGCAGGTGTTGCGGTCGATGTAGTCTTTCTGGACTTCAGTGTCAAAGGCCTTCCTGTCTCCCACCCCATTTTCATTAAAAAGCTAGGCGACTGTGGCATTGATGCCTACACAGTCAGATGAATTGCAAATTGGCTAGGAGGCCACACCCAGAGAGTGATGGTGGATGGGTCAAATTCAGCCTGGAGGTATGTGGGCAGTGGAGTACCCCAGGGCTCTGTCCTCAGGCCTGTGCTGTTCAATTTCTTTATTAGCGACTTGGACGAGGGGGTGAAAAGCACCCTGTTGAAATTCACTGATAACACCAAGATTTGGGGTGAGGTGGGCACGCTAGAAGGGAGGGACAGGATACAACTGGACCTGGACAGGTTACTGGGGTGGGCAAATGTGAACAGGATGGGATTCAATACTGGCAAGTGCAGGGTACTGCACTTGGGTAGAAATAACCAGCATCATACCTGTAGGCCAGGGAACTCCCTTCTTGAAAACACAGTGGCAGAAAGAGATCTTAGAGTCATTACCAATTCTAAAATGAACATGGGCTGCCAATATGAGAATACGGTCAGTAAGGCTAACTGCACCTTGTCATGTACCTGCAAATGCATCATGAGCAGGTCCAAGGAGGTGATTCTCCCCCTCTATGCGACACTAGTCAAGCTGCAGTTGGAGTACTGCATCCAGTTCTGGGCGCGGCACTTCAGGAGGGATGTGGCCAGCATCAAGAGGGTCCAGGGGAGGGCCACTCACATTATCAGGGGGCAGGGCAGACCCTACAAGGAGAGGCTACAGGACCTGAACCTGTTCAGCCTTCACAAGAGAAGGCTGGGAAGGGATCTAGTGGTCATCTATAAACTTACCAGGGGAGACCAGAGGGGAATGGGTGAGATTGTTCCCCCGAGCACCTCTCAGAGTAACAAGGAATAACAGCTACAAGTTGATTTAGAGTAGGTTCAGGAAAGACATAAGGAGGCACTACTTCATAGTCAGGGTGGCCAGGATCTGAAACCAGCTTCCAAGGGAAGTGGTGCTTGCTCCTACCTTAGGGGTCTTTAAAAGGAGGTTTGATAATTACCTAGCTGGGGTCATATGAGCTTAAACTTACCAGGGGTCATATGAGCCCCATTATTCATTCCTACCCAGGGCAGGGGGTCAGACTTGATCTGCTCAGGTCCCTTCCGACCCTACATCTATGGACCTATGAACCTGACCCGGTGCAGCTGGAGACAGCGTGGGCCCCGTGGGGATCTTGCCATTGCTTGCTCCACACCGCTGCCCTGGCAATGCACCTCCAGCGCCTGCCATTGCTTTGAGGGGCACAGCCCTGTGCTGCTGCCCCTGCTTTAACCCTGTGCAGGAGGTGCATCACCACAGCAGTGTGGGGTGAGCAGAGGTGAGCGAGGAGATCCCTGAGTGACTCCCCTGCTCTCTGATGGCTGGGTCATGGGGGAGGGAAGCAGAGTGGCAGGGAACAGTGGGCCCGTGCCAAGAAGCTGCTTGCTGCTTTTCCTTGCTGCTCTGCTTCCCTCCCTGCCTTGGCAAAGCACCTCCTGCATGTGGGGCTGCAGCAAGGGAAGTGGCATGGGGCTGCCCCCATCAAAGCGGCAGCAGGCACAGGAGGTGCATCGCCAGTGCAGTAGAGGGGTGAGCAGTGGCAAGATCCCCGTATGGCCCCACTGTTCCCAGCTGGGCTGGTTCACTCCCGCCGGGTGGCGGGGGCCCATGCCTACAGCCTGCCCCTACCCTACAGACAGATCTGAGGAGTGCGGGTCCCCCTTGCTCCCTGGGAGCAAACGCAGTGGTGGGGAGCCAGCCCTTCCCCAGAAGATCCACCCACAGTCCCGACCTGCTCCCCTCTGCAACCCTGCAGCTGCTCATTGCGGCACCAAGCACTGCCTGGCTCCCTGCCCAGCTCCTTCTCTACAGAGGCTTCAATCCTCCTCTCCTCCCACTTATCTGTTCAAGCTGCTCTGCAGGCTGCCTAGGGCCATGTGCATGTACATGTACAGCTGGGCTGAGCTCCCATCCCCCACACTAGATTGGTCTGGGGAAACGAATTCAGCCCAGCTGGGATGACTTCCCAACCCCAGCCCAAGCTAGCACTGGGAAGGGAAACTGAGCAATCAGCTGGCACTTCCAGGTTGGCGCAATCGGCCAATCCCCTCCCCCACCCCAGCAGCATGATCAACTGTGGAGGGACCTCCCCCACAGCTCACTGACTGGTTGCTGGTGTGGGGGCAAGTGTCCCCCCGACTCGGGAGGCACCAGTCACACATGAACAAACTGGTATATCTGCTATTACACACACAATGGACTGCAACACCTTAAACTTGCTTGAACAGAGTAATGAATCCTGGGTAAAGTCCATGAATACATATTATCTAGGACTGACTACAAGCTCAAAATAGGTGAATCTTGTAAAGCCCACTTCGTCAGCCCTTTTCTACTGAATGTCATCCTCTTTGAGCTAGACACTTGCTACATTATTAGGATCTACAGGCAGATAGTGCAAAGTGACCATGGTACATTGGAGCTTTCAGCGTGGCTAAACAGAATATAGTAGGAGAAATAAAAATATGGAACAAATCCAAATAGAGTCCCAAGACCAGTTTGAGAAGCATTGAGCTATTCTCCTGATATGGAAGGAGTATAGCTCAAGGTTAGATGTTCGCTTAAAACTTTAGTTTCTTGTTTGTATTTTACATGAACACATAAGTATAAACTTTTACATGAAATTCCCATATACCTAACTTGAGTATAAACATGTTATATCAGCTAAGTATTGCCATGTTGCTTTTATAACTGGAAAATCCATTTGTGAAACAACAACAGAGCATGTCAGTAGTCAGAGTAAGCACTTCAGCATTTGTTAAAAGGTGTCATGCAATTCCCATAGTCATTTCACAATAAAAGAACAAGGGAAGAATGCAATGTTAGCTGCTTTTCTAATAGAAACAAAGGTACCTGTGTAATTTACATTTATATTTGCCTTTAAAATATCATACATATATAACACAAACACCTTTATAGCAAAATCCATAGAAAATAGTAGAGCTTAAAATGAAATATATTATGCTACCGTGCAGTAGAAATCTATAATAGAAGACCCAATTTTAGGATTCTGCACCATTTCATAGTCTTCTTTACCAAGTGTGTTGGTTCAGTTATATAAATGTTAGTAGTATTTTAAGCTATTACTTTTTCATCAGTCTCTGGTTATGCTGATAATTCTGCATACCATTTATGGAACTATTTATATATGCTTCATTCCTCCCCTTATGGTCCCCCTGCCTCTTGTTTTGTTTCAATTTGGAATGATAAAACAGATGTGATTTGTGACATTTACACATTTTGTTATGCCTGCTGAAAAACTGAAGTAGGAAAATGTTCAACTTAAGTAGTTACACTAATACAGCATAGGAAGGTTTTGAGACTTAAAATTAACATAAGGATTTACTCCTCAGATTCATGTAGGAGGCCTCTGAGTGCCTGTGGCATGGCTCCCATGGCATCACCTGCACCAGGCTTGGAAAGAGGAAGAGCAGGAGAGGAAAATAGAAGAGGATTTGGATTCTTTACATTTGTAACTTCTCTGGAACTGTGAAAGTATTATGGCTTCACTTTTAAAAAGTTGATAAACCATCACGGTTATGACCTGATGATGGAAACCACTGTGGTTATTAAGAGTAAAATATTCCTTGTCTTTACGAAAGTTATAAATAGTGATGTGCCTTAAATTTTGGCATCATGGCTGGATATCTGTTGGAAATCTGCAGAAATTATTCCATTGTCATACAAGAAATAGATTACTACAGGCTTTTAAAATCATACTAACTAGAATCTGACCATATTAGGTAATTTCTCAGACTGTAATTACAAAACTTGGAACTCCTAGTTCTCCATCTCATTTTACTACACCTACTTTGTGTTAATGCCCCACAACTCTAGTGAACTCATGTAACATAGCAATTTGGATGGTGAAGCTTTCCTATAAAGGGGTTCTGCAGCATGGGCAACTGGTGCCTCCTGAGCTTGGTGAGGCACCTGCAGAAACCGGCAGTGGCTGTCGCCTGTGTTCTCTAGTGTAACAGCGTGCAAGGCAGTCCTTTGGTGAAGCCATGCTTCTAAGGCAGGTTTGTTGAACTTCAGAGAGCTCAGGGGCAACACAGGCCATGCAGGCTGCATATTTCAGGGACTGCACAGGTCCCCAGGGACCCCTGCCACATGCAGTCCCTCCCACCACAGTTGCCGCAGGGGCCCCCTGCTGCTGCATGAGTCTCCCCCATACTGCCACTATGCCATGGGCAATTGCCATACCTGTGCACTACAGGCAGTGTAAGCTACCCCTCCTATGTCCCCCACTGGTACTGTTGCTTGAGCAGCAAGCTCACAGACCTCCTTCTACAGTATGCTTCATCAGCGATCCTGGCAACCCCAGCTTCAGCGATCCTGGCAACCCCAGCTAGAGCAACTGGCACAGTGGCAGCTGGGTGGGAGGGTGGGCCTGCTTGTTAACCCCTTGTGGACTGGATGCGACCTGCTGGATGCCAGTTGCATAGTCCTGTTTGAAGGTTTGAGAAGGGAGCATAGAGTGCACAGACCCAGAGAGGCTCTGCACATGGGGTTTTGGTAATATCCTCCCGGTGTTATTGGCCACTTCTGCACTCCCCTTTATAGGGGAGGTGGATCTTCTCCCCAGCAGAATGTTTAGCAATGAATATTGAATAATAATGTTTGACTCTTTGGTTGAAGTGCTTGTGTTACTATAGCAATCAAGTGTGCTGTCATTTTAACAACCTTAGAGACTGTGTTCAGTGAGCAGAGAAATACATGTTCCCCTGGATTTTGTGAAGCTTTCTGAGTTATAATATATGATATGACATTGCTTCTAGAAATCATAGCATTTGATGTAAAATACATGGGTGTAATGTCTGTATTAAATGGGAAATACATTTTGTTGATTTCAGATCGATATAAGTATTAATCAAAGAATGGCCTATTTAGGATAGAGATAATACCATTACAATGTAGTTTAATAGATTCTGTTATGAAATTGAGCGGTTTATATATTTATGCAGAAGTATACTTGTAGTTTTAAATGCACAGAAATAGCCTAAATGTGATTCCTTGTCCATATGTGTATACTTTCTTTATCTCAGTTGTTTGGAATCACACTCTTTGTCCTTTTAGGTCTTTAAGTGATTAGTGTGTTTTGCACAATATGCATAAGCATAACCTGTTTCTTGTGCACCAGGGGTATGGAAAAGTTGTGAGTGTAGTTAGCTTGGATAGGCAGGATCCAAGGACTATGCTTATGCCAGGCTATTGGAAACTTTATTCTATGCATGTTCTAAGAAAACATAGTGTGCAGCAGTGGCCCTGCCTGGAAGCTGTGTGCTGGCTGGGGCCCTTCCACGCATGAGGGTGAGGGCGATATGTGTGGGCTAGGCAAGGTACAATTAATTGGTGAGCATTCATGGGCTGGATGAAATCACTTGGTGTGGCAGGCTGGATCTGGCCTGTGGGCTGTATTTTGCCCACCCCTGCAATAGGATGTGCTCAGCAAGAGTAGGATAGGTACAGATAGTCCTGTTACCATGACAACATTTGTAGAATGCTTTGAGTTCCTCTACTGTTCGTAAGTATACAATTAATAATTAAGTGGGGGAAAGAAGGTTGCTATTATGGCTCAAAACATAAACTTTAACCTGTCAAAACTAGCAGGACCCAACATACTAACCTTGTAATTTTGCATAGCGGAAAAAAATGCATTAGTGTAACAACACATACAAGTAGCTCTAAAGAAATAATAAATTTGAGAAATGCTTTATGCCTATGTTTTGGAAGTTGATTAATCCAGAATAACAACATAATAAGGATATAGAAATATATGTTGATGAGAGACCTAGCTATGGAGTTTGGGTGAAAAACTGCTGGTATAAGCATGCGTATATGATTTGATTTCTGTGGAGCCATATCTACTTATTTTTACACAGAATTTGACCGTTGGACTTAGGTTTTTAGAGAGACAGAAAGCCTTGCAAATCATCTGGAAAAGTTATATACTCAAAGTTCAGTTAAAGACAAAATACAGTTCTAATAGGGTTTAGTAGAAAATGGAAAGTGTATGAAGCAGAATCTTTGAGAGGGATTGAATAAGTGTTGAAACTGTAATGATGCTCTGTTACTAAGTCTTTAGGATCTTTAATAGCCTAGTATAATATACTCCATATATTTAATGGGATGGAAATATAAAATGGATAAAATACACGCTTTAGTAATCAAAATTTTTAATCAAAACAATTTACATAATTATTAGGGATTTTAATTATAGGAATTCTCTTTTTTTGTTTTTAAAGGAAAAAATATTGCTTTGTGTAGCAGCTCTGGAAAAGGCCTTTAGAACCATTTGAAGAAAAAAACCCAATCAGACAGTTTTAACTATCCTTCCCCCCTGACCTCAGTGGGTTGGCAAGTGTTGAAAGGATGGTAGGGGGTATAACAAGTTACCTAGAGACGGTGGAGTAGGGTGTCTGAGAACTAGGAACCTACTGAATTCACAGTTTCACAGATTTTGCGGACCCCGTGAAATCTGGGCAATGTTTGCAAAATCTTTGGAAACCATCTAATCCACAAGAGAAAAACCCAGAAGCCTTAATGAGTGCTGTGGCAGGTCACCAGAAAGAGGGGAGAGGGAGTTGGCTGGCCGAAGAGATGCCAATAAGATGGCTGTTACCCCACTTTTCACTGATGATTGGCTACAAGGGCTGTCTGTCATGTGGCCCTGCCCCACCCCACCAATCAACAGTGAGGAGTGGGGCTGCATGATGGACAGTCTTCGCAGCCCATCAGCAGCAAGGGCAAAGCCACATAACAGTTAGTCCCCCCACAGCCAATCAGAGGCAAGGGGCAAGGCCACCAGTGCCCCTCAGCCAATCATTGGAATAGGGGAGTGGCTGTCATGCTCTTCCCATGAAATTGCTGTCCAGGCTCATGTTCTGCTCATGAAATCAGGAGACTGACCTTGTGAATTAAGTAGGCCCCTAGTGAGAACACATGCCTGTCAGGATAAGGGTTGGCTCCTAGCGATCCTCCATCTTCCAGTTAACTAAGGTCAAGGGAACTGCCTGCTGAGGATGATGAAGCCATTTGTCCTAGTGGGCCAATTAAAATGGTGTTGTCCCTTCACCAGCTTCCCCCTTCCTTCTCCTCACAGTTTCATGCATGCAGAGTTGGGTTGAAAACAATAGGATTAACATGTTTAATATTAAAAAAGGAGTAATACCTCAACTCATCTTTGCTTGCAGTTTATATTGTGTCCTAATAAAGGCTGGCAGGGCCTGATCCCAGCAGTAAATAGGACCCAGAATCATGCTTGGGTGAAAGGTGAACCAGTATAAAAGGGAGACCACAGGACTAAGGTCTATCCTTGATATCATCTACTCCCCACAGCATTTTCAAGGAAAGAAAGGAAAGGGAAAGAGAGGGAGTAGGGGAAATGAGAGGATAAACAGAACAGCTTAAATGCCAGAAATAGTTCTACATTTTATATAAAATAATCCAGCAAAATTTGAATGATAAAGCAATAGGTCCAACTCTGAATGTGGGTGATTACTGTAATCACTTAAGCTTTGCTTTGGAGATTTCTGATATCATGAGAAAACCTGGAAGAATAGCTGTTTAATTCAGTATCCTGTTTTTCTCTGTGTTTGTCAACTTAACTGAATTCAAACGCCATTAGTCAAACGTACAATAAAGAGTTTCAACCCTACAAAATATAACCTGACAAAAGAAAATGGGGTTAAATACAATGACTCTTAACAATTTACAGGTTTACAGGGAAAGAAGAAAGAATTTAAAATAATATCAAAATGTTGTTCATTACCATCTAATTATGCTCTGACCTGTCGGTCATTTCTAATTGAATTGCTGTGCCACAAGCAGAAATGCAAAATCCCTATAAGTGATACAGGTATAGTGTCAATGGGCATGTATACGTGAGACAGTTACAGGTTTAATTAGCTCCACAGTAAACATTTCAGCTAGGGACAGGCATTCAGAAAGCCTGAACCTTAATTGATTCAGTCTTTGCAGGTCAGTTTAACCTGGCTAGGCTAAGCCAGTTTTTAACTGCACTGACATCCCCTCTGAACTGAAGAAATGTGGGTGTATGCCTGCAGTGGCTCAGGCTAGAAGCTGGGGGTGCTACAGCAGCTCTTCCTTCCCTTCCACAGTGCTGAGCTGAGGGGAACCCTGGCAGGATGCTCTGATTAGGAAGCTCCGTCCCCTCTTCCCCACTGTTGATAACAGAGTATTAAGTTACATAGCAGGGAGTTACACAGGGAGTTGTTAGCATTTGTCAGCTCATCAAACAAAACAAAGCCTCTCTCATTATTTCAAGTTCTTAAACAACATTTTCCAAGGAAGGAACAGAGGGACATTACCAACTACCTGTTGATTAGGTCCAAAAAGCCCTAAGCCAACACTGTCCTGTCTGCCCTTGTCCTGTCTGCCTAACATAGACACAGCACAGACTGTAGCTGGCATGTGGTACGCTAGCTGAGACTGAGAGGTATCTATGTAAGGTGGCTGGGGGGAGGAATCCCTGCTTGAGCTGGGAATGGTGAGCGGGAGGTGGGGGGAGCAGGAGGAAGCCAGGCAGACACCACGGTATGTGCAGTCTGGATCTGCAGCCAGGGAGCAGAGGGGAGGGGCCAGCCCTGCTGGGCTGGAGCAGAGAGTAGAGCCCCACCCAGAGTTGCAAAGCATCTGAGATGCTGGAGGACTCTGATTTAACATAAATTAGGAAGGGGTCTGGGACAGACATTGCATAAACTGGTTTGATCCACATCAATTAAGTCTGAATTACTACATTCAACCCAGTTTATCTCAAACTGGTTTTAGCCATTTTCAAACTGGTTTATGTGCACTGAACACCAGTTCTGTTACAGGTTGAAACCAGTTTCTGATCACTTAAACTGGTTGATGTGGTGTAATGTTTGTTCCTAGCCCTCAGCATCTATATGTGCAGTGCTATTAGGACTGAATAAACTAATTAACTCTGCCATGGGTCGGTACTAAACTCCTAGGGCAGAATTTTTTTTACTCTGCAGCAATGCATGTGTACAGGACTGGCTGGGGCATGAGGGTGCTTCAGTGCAGGGGCTGCCTGCTGGCTAGTCCAACACTGAAGCACCCCTGTGCACCAGGCAGCCCCGCTGCAGCACATTGAGCTTGGTCAGAGCAGGCCTGGGCTAGCAGGCAGACCCTCCAGACTCCTGGCCAGTCAGGGATGCTTCAACCGAGCTCATTGTGCTGTGATCCTGAGAGCATGTTAAATACAGTGCCTGGGAGCAATAAACTCTGGTGCGATACGTACCAGAGTTTGCAGCTGTGCATTGTTTATGTAGTTATACCCTATAAGTAATACAGCATGAATCATTCATTTGGTGAAACTGCTTCACCCACACATGAAATTGTTATCAGAATAGGTCAGTGCCTGGCATAGTTAGCCTGGGATTCATGTTGGGCCTGTGTGTTGACTTCTGATCTTGGTACCATCTGAATCATTTCTCTCCCTTAGCAATTGCATTGCCTGTTGTGCATTTTTATGATATACTTATGTATGAGGCATGCTGATACTCAGGGGGCCCATCAACAGTGTAATTTGGTTCATCTTGATTAGCAGTAAGCTTCCCTGGCTTGGCCTTGACTACATCTATTTTATTATATTGAATAAGAGATACAGCAAGTTAACATACCTCTATTTCCCTATTATCAGGACTGCATGTAAATAAACAAAATGCAGTGCTTCCATTATTGTGCATTTTTTAAAAAGAGGTTGTATCCTGAATGCCTGGTACATTTGTATGCAGAGAGTGATTGTTTTTGAAGCACCACCTCAGTGAGGCTTTAGCATCACATTTTTAGTTGTTAAAGGTGCAGTACTTATCAATCTATTAATATTTTATTTACTTAGCCCTGGATATAAATTTAACATGCCTTTCCTGGCAGAGTAGTGTGGATTACTAAAAAATCCCAAACTGAAATGGTAAATTTTCGTGTAAAGATTATTGAGTTTCTGTTTTGTTCTTTTACTTCACTTAACCTTTGTAGAGGCAAATATAAGTCATCTAAAAGCTCTGAAAACCCTCATTATCTTATAAGACCTTTCTCTGCACTAAAGTTGCATGGCAATTAAGATTAGCCATCAGGTTTTCTCTGCTTAAGCTGTTGCTTTATTAACAGCACTGGTACAACTGATAATTCTGCAGGGAGTGCTCGAGTGAATATTTTTCTACACAGGGCAGGTAGGGATGTTAACAGTGCTCAGTCAGTGTTAAAACTCCCATGCACTTCCATGAGAACAGAATATGGCCAGTGCTGAGCACTTTTGACCATTCCTTACAGATTATGATCTGTTACCTGGGTGTTGCATCAATGACTTCAGTTGCCTTCAGTGGATTTATTCTTTATTTACATCAATATAAATGAAAGTAGAGCTCCTTTTTTCTCTATGGTAGTCTCTCTTAACGCTCTCAGGTTTCCAACTGTAGAGTTTTTGTCAAGGAGTGAAATTTGGTATCAGTAGAGACAAAGGGGCTTTACCATTAGTTTCATCGGGACCAGGGTTGCACCTAAGGCAGGGGTGGGCAGCATTTAAGAGGGGTGGGTCATTGCTTGCCCTGTGGATTACCAAGACTCACCCAGCCCTTTGACTACTGCTCCATGCTGCTCATCCATGTGGACACCAATAATACTGCCAGGAGAGACCCTGAGCACTACGGACCTAATGGCTGCCACTGCATGCATGAATCCTGGCCCCCATTGCCTCAGAAGCCCTCTGGTGCCAATACCCAGGCTTTATGGGCTAGATAAAATCATACTGCAGGCCAGATCCAGCTTGTGTATTTTAAGACCTAAGGTTTTAATAGAATGGGTGAAAAGATGTTGTTTCTTAATCATTTAAAATTTTTAAAATTTGCCTGACCAACGGGTATAAATTATCTCATTATCTAAATTTACTTGTATTGGTAAAAGAAACAAAGATGAAGAAGAAAAATATTGAAAACTGTCAAATTTCTGATCAAGTACTTACTAATTATGACAACATTTATATGGGTTACAACAAAAAAACTTGCAAGGGAAAAACAATCTTACAGAAGAAGTCTCAGTAAGATAGTATGGAGGAGAATGAAATGACAGTTGAAATAATTGTACATTCCAGTGTTGCTCTTCCTGACCTCTGCTACAACAGGTGTCATGCTCGTAATTATTTATGAGCTGGTTTGTGTAGAGTGCTGACCCCCCCGCCCCCCAGCAAGACCGTGTTTTTCCTGCTCTCCTTTGTATTTCTTTCTGTTGTTTTTTTGTATTTATCATACACTCCCTGCTGTCTGGCCCTCCATGGCACTCAGCTTCTGCTGAATCAATTTCCTGTGCACAAAACAAAAATAATGTGTATTCCTGGAGGTGTCCCTGGCTGCAGACTTTGGATAAACTAACATGGTGGGGGTTAGGTTTGGGGGGTTTTTTTGCAGGTAATTGTATTATGTGTGTGTGTATATATGTGTATATATCATATTTATTTGGCTATAAGATGACTCTGAATATAAGATGACACTCTAATAGAATTTAGATTCCATTTATGAAAAATGTATACATTTGTTTTAATTTTCCAGGTATAAAATTAATTATTGGAGGTTTTCCTTAAATTTGTCCCCCTCTCACTGCTACAGTAGGGAAACTAAATCTGGGGCTTAGATACCCCCTTGCTGTCTGCTCCCCCCCATGTCCTTCACCCTGTAGCCTCTTCCCTCTTCCTTAGTGTCAGCCCCTACTCCCTCTGAGCACATGGAAGTGAGAAGCATATTTAAAAACACTGGCCTTAACACAAACATAGCTGTAGTAATTTGCATATAGTATTCATAGACTAAGTTAATCCAGAATTGATGCATTTTACCTTTTTTGAAATTGCTGCAAATTTTAGCACAGGTACTCTATAAACAATCTATCAAACAATACTTTAGCGTCTACCTACTTATATATACAACAAACTATGCATGATATTAATTCAAAACTAAAAGGCTCCAGGCAGAGCTGTCCCTTGTGGGGGGTGAATCAGGGCAACTGCCCCTGGCCCGTGCTTTGCGGGGGGCTCCATGGACAGAGCCATACAGGCCCTGCTACAGCCACCAGACACTGCTGGCCACTGCCAAGTGCCACCGGCTCTGCCATCACTGCCAAACACTGTTAGGTTTGCCACCACCGAGCACTGCTGAATCTGGCTGCTCACCACCTCCTCTCCCCTGGGCCCTGCACAGACTGATATGTCCTAGGCCCCACACACCCCTAGGGTGTGGCTCTGGGCCAGGCTGTACTGCAGGGTGGGTGCTAGGCAAGACCTTTGTGGTGGCCCTTAGAGCCAGAAGCAGGGCTCACCTGCCACCACCCTATCCCATGGGGTACTGCCAGTCCCTGCCAGGGGCCAGGTCGGCCTCTTCTGCACCCTGCAGGGAGCTCTGGAATGAGGTGTTCACAGGGTGCTGCATGAGTCCAGCTCCAGCTCTGGCTCTGGCTCCAGCTCTGGCTCTGGCTTTCTGACTTCCGCTAAGACTTTCCTTGCTGTGATGTCAAAGTGTGCTGTCCCCCAAAGTGTGGGGCTTGAGGCAGTTGCCCTGATTCACTGTACCCTAGGGAAGGTCCTGCAGATATGAAGCCCTGCTAACAGAGATGGAGAAGCACTTTCCATTGGTGACGGAGGAAAAGTGAGGCCTCCCCAAAGTTGGAAGGATCAAGAAAGAATGTCACCAGAAAGAAGCATTGGGTGGTGATAGTTGGAGACTTTCTTTTGAGGAAGATGGGGCTATCCATCTGCTGGCCTGACCTGTTGTCTTGGGGTGAGAGGCTCTGCTGCTTGTCCAGAGCGCAGATCTGAGATGTCAAGGAAGGATTACTGAGACTCATCTGTCCCTCTGACTACTACCCCATGCTGTTCATCCATGTGGACACCAGTAATACTTAAGGCCAGGGGAGACCCTAAGTAGATCCCAAGTGACTACAGGTTGCTGGCTGCAAGGGTGAAAGGGACAGGGGCTCAGATGGTATTCTTTTTGATCTTTCTGGTCAAGGGAACGTGCCTAGGCAGGAGTGCATGCATCCTGCAGATCAATGCCTGGCTGTGCAGATGGTGTTGCCAGTAGGTCTTTGGCTTCTTTGACCATGGGATGTTGTTCCAAGAAGAAGCTTGATAGGAAGAGATGGAATTTACCTGATGGAAAGAGGAGAGAGTATCTTTTCAGACAGACTCACTAACCTAGTGAGGAGGGCTTTATACTAAGTTTGCCAAGGGATGGATACCAAAGCCCTGAGGTAAGTGGGGAAGTAGGTGACCTGGAGGAAGTGCAAGTAGGAGTGGGCAACTGCTGTTCATAAAGAGGGAAGAATTGATGGGGAATGTAGTAGTGGATGGCAATGTGGACAGCAATGACCGCAAGATGATTGAGTTCAGGTTCTTAAGGAAAGGAAGGAAGGAGAGCAGAGTATGGACCCTGGACTTCAGAAAAGCAGACTTTGACTCACTCAGGGAACTCATAGGCAAAATCCCCTAGGAGGCCACTGTGGGGGGAGAGGGGTCTAGAAGAGTTGACTGTACTTTAAAGAAACCATACTGAGGTGTAGGAACAAACCATCCAATATGCAGGAAGACTAGCAAGTATGGCAGAAGACCACCTTGGTTTAGAAGGGAACTCTTCAGTGAGTTCACTGGAGAGCAGGTTTAGGTTGGACATTAGGAGGCACTACTTCACAGTTAGGGTGGCTAGGATGTGGAACCAGCTTCCTAGGGAAGTTGTTCTTGCTCT
>JAGPOW010000261.1:183698631-183733570 GCA_030014935.1 Caiman crocodilus
AGAGTAGATTAGATAGGTACTTGGCTGGGGTCCTGTGACCCTGGCACTCGTTCCTGCCATTGGCAGGGGGTCAGACTAGATGGCCTGCTCTGGGCCCCTAGATACTATGATGCTATGATTAAAATACAAAAAGGAAGCTTGGACAAGAAGTGAAAGCTTGGACAAACAGCTAGGGAGGAGTATAATAGTATTTCTCGGGCATGAAGGAATGAAATCAGGAAGGCCAAACCTCAACTGGAGTTGTAGCTAACAAGGGATTTGAAGGATAACAGGAAGGGTTTCTACAAGTATGTCAGCAACAAGAGGAGGATCAGGGAAAGTATGGGTCCTTTACTAAATGGAGGAGGCAACCTAGTGACAGAGGATGCAGAAAAAGCTGAAGAACTCTATGCTTTTTCACTTCAGTCTTCACAGGCAAGGTCAGCTACTGCAGACTACTGCACTTGGCAGCACAGTTTGGGGAGGAGGTAAGCTGCTAACAGTGGTGAAAGACCAGGTTAGGGATTATTTAGAACAGCTGGACATTGTCGTTCTATGGGTCTGGATGTGATGCAACTGAGTGTGCTGAGGGAGTTGACTGATGTGATTGTAAAGCTGCTGGCCATCATCTCTGAAAACTCACTGTGATTGGGAGAGGTCCCGGATGATTGGAAATGGGCAAACAGTGCCCATCTTTAAGAAAGGGAAGAAGGAAGATCTAGGTAACTACTCCAGGTAACTATAAACTGGTCAGCCTCAACTCAGTCCCTTGAAAAATCATGGAGCAGGTCCTCAAGGAATCCATTTCCAATGACTTTTAGGAGTAGAAGGTGATTAGGAACAGTCAGAATGGATTCATCAAGGGCAAGTCATGCCTGACCAACCAGATTGCCTTCTATTTCTGGCTGAGGCGACTCACACATGGGACCTCAAGAGTATGGGGTGGCATACACTCCAATATGACCCCTGCTATGGAGTGAAGTGGCCTGGGGAGGGCTGCCAACAAAGAGGATTTACGTTTAGGTCTCAGAGTGGTGAAACAAGAGCAGCACATGCCACCAGCACAGCTCTTTAGACACACATGCTCCCTGCATATTGAAACAAATGCAGGAAGTGATGTCATAAAGGCACACCCAGAAATAGAGTGAGTGGAGCATTTAAACCGGCAGGAGACTGCTGAGCAAGAGCAGCAATGCGGAGGCTGCTCTGAAAACCCCTGCATACAGGCTCTGATTCAAGCATGGGTTGCCGAGCCTGGCAAGGGCTGCCAGAAGGGTCCTGAGTCTCACAGAGCTGAAAGACAGATGCTCCAAGGTTTTAGCCCAGAGAAGCTTGTTGGAGGAGGACTCAGAGGAGTCCTTAACCACACAGCTGGTGACCAGTTAAAGGAATAAGGATAACTGGAGAGCCACAGATGGCTGGAGGATCATCATGAAGTGTCACGTGAGTCAGAATTCACAAAGCACCAAATAGCTGACGATGTAAGATGAGAAATTTAATCGCCCTATTGCAATTTTCCTTTTTCCTTTTGGACTGATGCCAGAGCAAGGCATATATATATGGTGATAATTTAATTTCATTTATTTGAGTCAGTATTGATTGTGGACTAATAAGGTGAACGCCTTGTATTTAATGTGACTGTCACCACCCATTACTGGAGCCTCCTTGTTTGTATAATTTTATTTTGCATATCATCAAGTTGTGGCAGAAGAACAGAAAGGGACTTCATCTCCTCCCTTTTGGTAAGGTCCTGGGAGGGTCAAACATTCTGTGATGAGATGACTGGCTCTGTGGATGCAGGGAGAGCTGTGGATGTGATGTACCTTGACAGCATCCCACACTTCCTTGTCAGGACCTATGCCAACCTGTGCTTCACGCAGTGGCACTGTTCAACATGGATCTGCTCATGGTGGCACACTTTTGATCTTGCACATGCTATCTAGTGTACACCTTTCAAAGTTTTGCTTTTATGACCTTTGTGATCAGCTCATTTATCCTCATATTGCAAATGGTAGCATTGCAGCAAGTGAGTCCTGCATTAAGCCTAGAACTTGTTTGAGCCTAGGACAGGCTTTTTCAGCCTTTTCACACTGCGCGCCTCTCATCTTACCTCAATAAACTGTCAACTCCTTACACTTGCTATTAAAGTAAAACTGTATACATTTTAAAGATAAATATATACAATTTGCACTTGCGGTTGAGAAGCTGATAAAGAATACTTGAACTTCAGAAGTGAAGTTATTGGAATAGTAGGGCCATGAGGATTTCTTTGATTGAGGCCTAATAACATTTTCAAAAACCCATAACTCTCCTGATTGCATTTTGTGACTTCCCTGAGAGTTGCACACAACTGGTACAAAAACACTGGGTTAGATCAGATCAGGCTTATAATTCTAGGGTTCCTACCTATTCTATCTTATAAGTTAATTCCAAATACCTTTTATGGTAACATTTTTTCCTATTTTTTTCACAAGCATACTAAAAATTAACTTCAGGGGTTTTTTTAAATGCTATATTATCTCAGCCTTTTGCCAGCATACATAACACTGTGATTTCATAGTTTTAGATCATAGCTTTTTTTCCCTTGAGGCACATAACCACATCTAATGCCCCAAGTACAACAGACCATCCAGGATTTTTACAGATTCATTTCATTTCTTAAAATGCATATAGAATAATTGCAGCACTTTTGAGCTTCAAGAATAACGAGCTGGAAGTTAGAGAAAAGAAAAATAACCTTGTCATTCTGCAAACCAAAACCAGAGATGGCTTCTTAAACAAGACGTTACCATTCTTCCATAGCAAAGGTGTGTTTGGTTTTTTTTTCTGGCTGTTCATGCGTTTAGGATGTGCTGTAGATGCATGCAGTAGGTGATTTTTTACAGATTTGTAAGGGGTAGAGGAAATGGCATTGTTACTGAAGTTAAATGCTGATGAGTTATCTTTAACATGTTCGAGCTACTTTTGGAGAGAGGCCAATCACATTTGGGGAAAATGGATGACATTTCAAAACCACTGGAATCCATCAAAATAGACCTGTCCAATTCTGAGCACAAATAGAGCATTAAGGATTCTAGTTCTGCACCAAATAAATACAATCATACTTGCTAATAAGAAGGAACTCAATTAGCTGCTTGCTGAATTGACTGTAATGGAGTTATGTTTGGATCAGGTATTTGAATACTGCTGTTGAGGCAGAGGTCATATAAGTGTACCACCTATCTGCTTTGTCAGTGACTATGAAATGAAGCAGTATTTCACATTGAATTCTAAAAATGATGATGCCTGTGTACTTCCATAGAACCTTCAAGTATCCCAAAAAGTTTGGATTTGTATTTAGATACATATTATCCATTTGACCGATGGGCAAACTGAAACACAGAAGTTGGTGATTTGTACAAGGTCACCCAACACAATAGTAGCCTCAGTGAACTGGGAATAGAATCCAATAGTCTCAACTTATTCTTACCCTATTTCATCACTGGTATGCTGCTATGACTGTGTGAGTTTTAGAGTAAACATTCCTGTAAATCATATAATCTGATATAAACTGCATATCTCTATAGAATGAAAGGACACCCACCTATACGTGTCATAAATTACTAACATAATTTAGTCAAGCAGCAAAATTTGCCTGTTTTTAAAAAGCTGATAAAAAACCCTCAAGGACACTAAAATGTAAATGAATAGATTTTTTTTTTTTTTAAATAGCATAGAAAGTGAAAAATGGAAAGGGATTATCAGTGATAATATAAATATAATTGAGAGCATTAGGCCAAAAGCATTATGCTAAATAATGTTTCCAAGATAGCTTTGCTGAGGATTACATGACAACAACATGGAATGAAGTTCATTATATATTTATTTCAGAGATTCTCTTAGTAAAATGTAATTTTGTTAGGTTAGAAAATTAATAAAAATTAGTCCCTGAAAAATGTAACAATACATCTCTGAAAAACAATTTGCACACTGCTTCCAGTCCCTCCTGCTTCCTTCTGACCAGATGTTTTCTCTGGGCGCCAGGTGTCTGCCCAGCCAATCAACCATGGCACACTTCTATAAAGTACACTCAGGCAGACATGGAAGCCGTTCCTGGCTTCTCCCAGCTTCATCACAGGTTTTTTCTTTGATCTTTGTCTGCAGCAGCTCTGGCTGCCGTGGTTTCACTTTTTCTGCTCTCCACTGCTGGCGTGGCATCCTGCTGCCTCTCCCCAGACTCCAGTAAGTTTTCACTACACTTGGCATGTACCTTTGCCTCTATTACATTACAAGTTAGTAAAAGTGATTCACAATTAAAAAAGAAAATTAATTCAAGGCTTAAATTTATTTAGATAGGAGGAGCTCCGTTCTGTAGAATTTTTTGTAATATCCTCATGACTGAATGTATCCAGTCACCTTCCAGTTGTGCATTAAGTGATTCCTATGTGGTTCATTCTCTCTCCTTTTCCCAAGGAGAACATTTTGTGAGGAAGGTTGGGGGGGGGGGTTGTTTTTGTTTGTTTTTTTAATATTTCTATTCACTGGCCCAGGTTTGCACTGGAGAAAACGAGGTCAAGGTCTGAGGCAGATGGTGAGGTTTTTTTATGGTCCTTAATTCCTATGAGAGAGTATTCCACAGTCTCTAACTAGCCCTCAGGAGACTTCTGTCCCCTGTTTGGACAAGATTTAGAAAGTTACTGACCATAGTCCTCATCTTGGTCCTCAGATTGATGACTAGAAAATGGTAGTTGAAGGTTTGCTTTTGGGAATTGGCTTGGAGGTAAAGTAAGTATGCATTAGAACAATTGTCTAGAGCAATGACAAAGGTTAATTGATCTATAAAATCCTGTTTGTAATAATTTCTTCAAGGCCCACTGTGTCTCACACAGAGAAACAAACACACAGGCTAGGAAATTGAAGGCATGTACCACAGTGCTCCATAACACAAAATAAAGTGACATCGAGTCACAGTGCCCAAGTGCAGAACCCTTGGGATTTCCAGCTTTGGTAGATGGACCAAATTAAGAGAAACTGGGAAAGAACCAGATTAACATGTGTGCATGTGGTAGGTTTGTGAAACAAAGGAATACGCTAATAAGACAGAATGTGGACAGTATGACGACCACAGAGAGACCAATCAGTGATGCCCAAGAACGAAGAATCATCAGAAGGAAGAAAGAATAAAAAAAGGACGGATTTTAGAGCAGCAAAGGGTCCCCAAAAGGGGAACCCAAGGCTACCATGGACATATCATATCACCAGCCCATTTCACCCACCCCACTGGGGCTTGGCCTCCTACCTCTAGGATGCTGACATCTGACATTCAACAGAGAACCTCAGAGGGAAGCTTGCGTACTGGCCAGGTGTACCTTGACTCTGCAGCTCTAGGACTGGTAAATTTAGAATTGTTTCCATTATTCTTATCTGCTGTCACTGTGTATCAATAAAATTAGCCTATTATCAAATGGAGAGCTCATGGTCAGTTTGAGGGCTTGGGTCCTCCCAGAACAAGGTATCTGGATCATAAGTCCAGTGCCAGCACAGATCATCTTTTCAGTCTCCAGGACCCAGGCTATTGAATGTCTTGAAGGAGTGAGACCTTAAACTTCGCTTAGGTAGTGTAAGGGGTTGGAGTTGACAAAGAAACTCACAGCACAAGAATTCTCATTATTGAAATTATGGTAGAAATATAATTTCTCAATATTACTGGATTTCATACAAAGCTTCCTTTTTCATTTTCAGCTTTCCTCAAAACTGGCAGATACAACTTGTTGCCAATAAATTGCAAGCCTCCTTTATCTTCATTTGGAACATGTGCTTTACTGTCCAAGGAAACAGCATGGGGAGAAACATTTTGGCTCAGCTCCTTAGGTCCACATTCCTGGGTCGTAGCCAGAGGTGGATTTGTCTGCTGATATGAATTACAGCATCTGACAGGCAGTGTTCTGGGTGAAGAGCTTAATTGGCCATGGCCAATAAAATTATGTGGTGTACATTCCAGTTTAGTCTTTCTGCTCAGATATTATATCCAGTACTCACCATCACAGTAATTCCCTTCCCATGTCCCCAAAGAGCAAATGACCTTGCCTTTTATTATATGTATTATGATACTATCATAAAGCAGACTCCATTTTGGTAGTTGCTGTGCCTAGTAGCCTCCTCACTCTCCTCCCAGGAGAAAGCCACTGGCATGCATCACCTGTGCTCTACAGAGAAACAAAGGATCTGCAGTTCTTGGCAAGTGGGGCAGGGGGAAGAAGCTATTTTATCATTTTCCTTTGGTACATGAAGTAATGTAAGTGCTAGCTGCAATATAGCTCTTTATCACTTGTGTCAAATACAATTGATTTACCTTCCTTTACATATCCACCTTTAAAAACAGTAAGTCTGGCACACTCTTTAAACATAATTGCTCAATTCAGCTTTGGCATAACTCTCAAGTTCATGGAGTTGCATCAGTAATTAATGTGATCCAGTAAGTGTGTTCATGCTAAAATATCATATTCCATTAACATGAAATTCTGATGTCTGTTTCACCGCTAATATTTCTACTGGACATCTACATAAATAAATTATTTATATATCTTTTTAGGAGAAATAGTTTGTTATAGCCTATCCTTGGGAACTGCATAGCATTCTGCTTATGTGTGGTCTGCCTGTCTGGAGTAACTAAAACATATTGTATTCTTCATCTGCTCCCAGATAGATTGTGTGTGTGTGTATGCGCACGCATCTTTCCTTTAAGCAATATTATAATAATTCAGATATGGAAAAAGTGTTGATTTCAGTTTAAATCAGCATATTGGGACTTTTTTCTGTTAATGTATTGTGTTATACCCATAATGCTAAATAAATATTTATCAGTCATTAAAGGTGGCCAAAATATTAATTATTAATACTGTTCTGTAGAATTCCATTTTATTTAGCCAGTTATTTATGAAAGAATCCTGGGTTTTTTTCTTCTAAAGTGTTTGTTAATTGTATGTGCCAGATGCCTTCCATGAATAATTTGCAGGTTATGTTGTATTTAAAATCTGTATTCACTTTTTGTTATTCATGTTATGTGGTCATTTGCTTAACTCTCCTGTTATTGTTTGCTCCCTGCAATGAATGACTGAAGCATTATGAACAGAACAATAACTAATAATAAATAACACACTTCTGCTATGAATATTTGGACAAGAAAATATTTCTACTATATTCATGGAACTTTCAGGGTTTGCAAACATTTTCACAAATAACCTGCATTTGGCCAAATATTGTTCCTGAATCAGCAAAACATTTAACTCTCACTGAAATCAAGCATGTGATTAAATGCTTGGTTGAATTGGAGCCATTACGAGCAATATGATCTCATGAATCAGAACAAACCAAACTCCATGCTTTTATTCTCAAAGGTATTCATTAATCAGGAGGTTGTGTTTAACACAATACAACCAACGCTTTCACTTTTATATGGTGTTTTTCATCCTCAGAGTGTTCTAAAAGTAGTAATGAATCCTCAAGCAAACCTACTGATTGTTAACCCCATGTTACATATGGAATAGCTAAAGCAATGATGTACATTCTCCTCTCAGTTATTTCAATTTAGCTGAATAAAGTCAAGCGGTTTGCTTCAGGACACAGTCCAGAGAGTTCTAAATAACTTGCCCAGGAGCACAGTCAGAGAAAAGATCAGAAAGCAGAAAGCCCACTCTTTCCCAGTTCTTGGCCTGGAATAAACATTACTGACGTGCATTTTACACCTACAAAAGTTATTTTTGCTGATGACGCAGGGATTGGAGGAGCAGAGTGGGGAACAAAGAGAACTCCAGACAGAACATCGGTTTCATTGGTTTTTTCTCCTTTCTTCCAGTGAAATGAAGCAGAAGCTGGATGAAGAGGGTAACAAGTGCAGCATCCTTTCCAAGCATCAGAAGTTTAATGAGCATTGTTGCATTCGCTGCTGCTCCCCTTTCACTTTTCTCATCAATAGCAAGCGGCAGTGCCAAGACTGCAAGTATAATATCTGCAAGAACTGCTGCTCCTATCAAAAGAAGGAGAAGGCTTGGATCTGCCGTGTCTGCCAGCAGGCAAGGTAGGTGCATATTATGGCACTGCCAGGTATAGAACAACTGGACTGAAAACCTGACTTGAGCTTTCTTCCTAATGTAACAGAGAACCTCTTACCCAGTTACTAGGAATGCCAGAGAAGGTAAGAAACCCACGAACAAAAGAAGTTCTGGTGGACTGAGCCAGTGACTGAAAAAGGACAGGCAGCTAATGAAACAATTAGGTGTGCCTGGTCCCTGGATGTAGAAGACTTAGTTACGTGGCTGCAGAAAGCTGAGCTTGAGTGATATAAACCCAGTCCCTGACCATGCAAGGGGCAGCCACTGCTTGCAGCAAGGAGAAGAGCTCCTGGGAGAGAGGGGTTGCTGAAGATGGACAGACAGAGGCCCAAGCTATCCAGGGGAGCTGGACTGAGATGGTTCTGACAGATTTAGGGTCTGTGGGCAACATTTACCTGAGGGAGGGAGACTATTAGCTTTGTGAAGTAGCTAGCTTGTATTTGTGTTCTGTTTTGAGATGGAGTTTTTGAACTTGTGGCTATAGGGGTAGAGGAGGGCATGAGCAGGAATGCCTAGGTGGCACTCCCTTGCTATATGTGCCAGAAGCTAGCCCTAAGCCAGAGGGTTGGAGACTGGCATCATGGGACTGGAACTTTAGGAGAGGGCTGCCACAAAAGCAGGGCCAATACATGGGAGTCAAGGTCTTAACTAGGGGTGGGCAATTATTTTGGGTGGAGGGCGGAGGGCTGCTTATTGAGTTTTGGCAAGCCATTGAGGGCTGCCTAACAGGCATCCAGGGAAAGATAAATATTAATTTTCTAATTTTTTTAGGATAGAATGGCCTGGTGGGCCACATTCAAACTGCAGGCTGAATTATGCCCTTCCCTGTCTTAAACAGTGTTCAAAGGCTAAGGTTGTAGCCAGAGAAAAAGGGGACCAAGACTGTGACAGCTGAAGCCCTGACAGTACTCAGAAGCCTATGGGAGCACTCCTTTAATGGGAAAGCACTCAAGAGACAGCACAAGGCCCTAGGTCATGGATTGGCTTGGCTGGGCAGGAAAGATGACCAACAAGGCTACTTTTAGCCCCAGGGACTGCCTTTCCCAACAACAAGCCAAATAACAGCAAAGTTGTGGCAGGAGAGAGACTGGAGATAAGAGAGAGCTGGAGACTGGAGGTGGCACTGGGAGAGAGCTGGCAGATGGGTTGGACCATGGAGGGGATAAGGGGGACCAGGTGCTGGTGTGGTAGCCCCACAAAGGTACCACACTAGTTCCTCCTTCTCTTAGTAGTTTGTACTGGTGAGATGCAAGAAGCACTGCAAGAGATGAATTACTCGAATGCCTAGAGGAGGTTGTTAGAGCTTGCTTTATGGCTAGAATGTTATTTAGTTACTTGTTTTATTCTCAGACCATTGAGTTGAACTGAAAAGTCAGCTAGTCCTAATTGGACTTAGTCTGCAAAAGGAAATGCGATTCTTAAATATCTAGGTTACTAATGAGGAAGCACAGATGGTTGTAAGGCGGCCATCTATTTTACAGCAGTCACTTCAGAATAAGGTGGAGAGAGGAAAGAAGGGTGTTTGTAAGTAGGTTATCCTACTGTGATTTTGGTTGGAATGCTTTTCTAAATGACAGGTTTTATTTTGGTAGAACAACTGAAAGCTTCAAAAATAATGGCATAAGCAATGTCATAATTTTCATAGTCAAGATCAGTTCAGAAAATGCTCCCAAACTTTGTTTGCAGATAGACTCCAGTGGAAAACTTTTCAACCACTCCAAAAACAAATTAAGGAAAGGCAAAACAAACTAAAACAAAAGACTCACACCAGCATAAACATGCTCTTTGAGAGCTGTCATACTCTTTGTAGACACTTAATTCCTTATAGCTGCATTGGAGGCCATGGACAAGGCATTCATTTCTAGTGGTAAGTATTTGTATCAAATCCTTACTGTAACCCACTACATTACTGCTAAAACCATAGTCTGGGAGTTTGAGTGTACTGACTGGAGAACTACACGGAGAAGTTCTCCAAGTCAGTGAGTACTAGACAGCTGTGCTTAGGGGATTGACAGCTTGTTCTCTCCCCTGCCTAGGAAAAGGGCTTGCTATCAGTGGGCAGCTTCACAGGCAGAGCTGCAGGGAAGTAGGGTCAGGGAGAGTTTACCTGACCCTGGTACCTGGTCTGCCAACTTTGAAATCACCATGTGTATGGCAGTTTAAAAGCCTGCAGGCCAGATACTGGGGTTGGGGAAGCTCTCCGGGCCTGTTTTCCCCATACTTCCAGTTTAAAATTCTTCCCTTGACACTGACCAGGTTCCCTACCTTGCTGACTTTTACATTGCAGATAATACCATGTGCTGAAGGAGCCAGGAAGCAGGCTGGAGAGAGACTCCCCGCCCCAATTCCTGGCCCTGCTAACAATTACATTTCTGCATGTGCAGCCCAGCTCCTTGAACCTTACTGTGGCAATGCAGCTGTCTCCTTGCACCAACAAATACACCCCTCTAGGTTGAACAGGAAGAATGATGTGGGGGGAGGGCAAATACGGGCAGGAAATTCTCCCTGGTGGCAACCTTCCTGAAAGCTGGCTGGCAGGAAGAGGATAATTTTCCAAGGCAGGGTCCCCACAGGGTGTTCTGACAACTTGCCACTTAGTGGCCTATCAGGAAACCAGTGCTCGCTCTTTCCCTTGCAGTGAGGGATGAAGTACAGGACTGTCAGACACTGGACATCTCTCTGTCCCAAGAGAGCTGTATGGCCATTCAAATAAGATCAGGAAGAGGGAGATCTTCCTGGTAAGTATCTAATCTAACTTCCAGCAGAAGAGCTGGTCCTCTTCCGCAAGAAATCTCTTGAAGGGTTATACACTCCTTTTTTGTACTGAGAGAGGGGAATTTGTTTTTCTAGGAACAAATGTAATGGTTTCAGTGATGGCAGCTTGGCCAATACAACCAATATGCCTGACAGGATAGCTACAAAATCTCAGTCCTCCCCTCTGTTGGGGAGAAGAGAATAAAAGAGGCAATACCAATCCCTTTCCAAGAACGCAATTTGTTCTTCTCCAGGAAATAACATCATCTTGCTTACCCCATCTTCCAACTTTTAAAGTCTTCTCTGTTCATGAGAGCAGTTGTTAATACAGTCCTTTTAACTGCTTAGTAGGCCACAGCTGTTAGCCACCCTCCTCAAGCTTGGCAAATAAGGAATTCCTTGAAGGTTTTGTTATACTTCTCTGCCTGCTGCAGAGGTTTTACACTTCTTTCATTGTTTCGCTGAGGACGAGGTAAGTTCACCTCTCATGGGGCACCTGAGAATCCCATACCAAACGGAACAAATTAAAATATTATTGTAGTGTTTACTGTTTGGGCACCATGTGAAGGTGTGTGTAGTCTGGCAGCAGCACTATCTGTGGTGATACTAAATGGGAACCATATAGGGAATCCATGTTCTCTTTTCTTTCTTTCTGTTTTGAGAAAACCTCTGCACTGTTCTCCAAACTCCCTCTGTACACTAGTTCAGGGCATGTTTCCAGTGGTCCCAGATCTTTGGAGATCTCCATGTGCTGCAGGGTAACTAGCCATAGTAACAATGCAGTATTTACTAAAGTCTTGCTGCTCATGAGTTACATTCTGTATCAAGAACATAAATGAATCCACAAAGATTCTTGGGCAATTTGTAACATCTGATTTTCATTAAAAAAGCAAAACAGGACTGTTTTCTGCACTGATCCCTATAATCTTTGCAGATCAGATTGCTGCAACAAATTACTGCCCTTCTTGCAAAATATTCATCTTTAACATACTTTTCTTACTTATTATTAACTATACTTCTGAAAGAAGCAATTGAATCCAGAGAAATCTAGGAATTGATCATTCATTTGGACATGGAGATAGCAAGACTTGTGTACCATAGTATAGTTAAATACAGAGACTGCAATTTTTATTTAAAACTTAATTATCCAACTTGGGTAACAACCCCAAACTATCCAAGAGGTTTATTCCTATGTGACCTCATTGGTACGTGGGTGAGTGTGAATGCAATGCCTTCTTCTCACCTTTGAGTGTACCTTAGACCCTGACTGGAAGCCAGAGCTGCTGCCTGCTGAACTGCATGAAGTGAGAGCAACTGCTGGTTAAATAAAGCCTAGGATTACAAGTTGTCTCTGAAGCAAATTCTAGCTTTCTTTTCCCTTCCAAGAGCCTACATGCAAGAGGAAATTGCTTGGACCAGTTAGTCCCTCTGGTGCTCACTGGCAGGAGCTGGTAAGAGGCTCTAGTGTCCAGCATGCAGTACTTCCCTCCCTCTCCCCCTATGTCCTCCACCACTTCACAACACAAAAAACATGGGCAGGAGGGAAGGAGGCAGCTGATGACAACCTACAGGGAAAAGTAGAAGGAGCCTTAATCAGGAGCACTACTAGCCATGATTAAGGACTCATCTGCTGAGTTCTGTCTGCCAGGGTAAACTATTGCTCAAAGCTTCTCACCAGATAGTGAAGTGAGCATTTATAGTTGTATTGTTTTTAAACAGAACAAGATAAATTTCATGGCCAGTTTATGCCTTTTAAAATCTGTAATGAGTTAGGTCAGAGTCTGCTGCCATTCACAAGGCAACTCCCTTGATTTCAATCAGGATAAAATCTCCTGGGCTTGATTCCTCACTTCTAATAATAATACTTATGGCAGTGTCACCATCTATTCGCCACCTTGCAAATATAATTTGTTAATTTTCCCCCTTTATGTTGGCAGTTACAGTCCTGAATGTTAATATCCTGTAAGTATGTGAAATATTCAGAAGCACTCTTTAAAATGTGGATGTTGTCATTATGAAGCAAATATATGTACTGACCAACACCAACATATCTCTTTCTGAACTGCAGCAAAGGTAATTTTCACATGAGATATATTTAGGCTACTATGGTAACCTGTCAGGTAAAAGTGTTCTTTAATAGATACTAAATTTAAAACTTTATTAATACCATAGTAATTCTCATTCCCTCATCTCTTTTCACCATCAGCCATTGCAAACTGTTAATCTGTAATCATCTACTGCGGTTTAACATTATGTTCAATGGTTTTTAAAAGTATAGGGGAAACAAAGGCAATTCTATACTTCCTAGCCTCATATATTTTTAATGCATCCCCATCATTTGATTGTTATAGAATATCATAATATAAAAAATACATACTTTTATTACAGAACAATAATCAACATAAATAATTCAACTGACTATTTCCTGATCAACTATTATTGAGGACGAATATAAAATGGATTTAACAATTAATAATATTAATATAACCCAGGTGGTATGCCAAGAGGTACCCCCTCTCCAATTGAAGGGATCAGAGCAGGTACACAAGCACTGTCGGAGGTGTAGGGACCCTCCTCCCCCTGTAGAACAGAACAAGATCACTAATGGGGACTTAACCATATTTTCTGTTTAAGCTAAATCTAGTTTCCTCCTTTAGAAAGTACTTTGACTGTTTAGGAAAGGAGAAGGTATGCTGGGTGGTGCAGGTAAGTTATAGTGTAGTTACAGTAAAAATTCAGCAAAACATAAGTCTCATTTGTTAACAGCTAAAGAAAATAGGACTGGAATATTGCTTTATTCCAAATGCATATACCATAGAATATCTACCTGGTTACAAACCTGAACCTAGAGCTAAATTATCTTGCTTTTGTCCAAATCTATTTTTGCCAGCTCAACATTTTATTCCACATAGAAAAAAAATCAAGTTTTGTATAGGAATTGCATTTTTGGCCTGTATTTTGGGTGTTTTTTGTATTCAGTCTGGAGAGAATCAAGCAATGTCATGAATTCCCTGAGATGTTTCACTTGTGAAACACTAGTGATGAAATGTCCAACGTTCACCAAATCATAGCTAATGAACAGACTAGATCTAAGCTCATTTTTCCGCTGTGACAAATTTAAACAGATGAATAAGAATTATTTTAATCTAAGCAGCTAAAAAGATGCAATGACAACCTCAATAATGTGCTATTTAGCCTGGCCTCTATGTAAAGTTGACAGCCATTAAAACAGTATTAACATTTTACATATATTGCATGAATTTGCAACCTGAGTTCTGCCAAGCTTACAAGAAAATGTGTTGAGAGAAAATGCATAAAACAATTGTGATTGCTATTCCCAAGTATCTTGCAAACCTCTAGAAACTACAGTGTACAAGATTTTTTAATAGTAAAGTTAACTTTTTAACTTTATAGATACACTATGCATATATAGTCTACAGGGCATCTTTGAACATGTTCCAGAGGCAGGGGTGGAGTGCACTTCAATTAGACCAGCTCTCAGGAGCTGCTGTATTTAAAGTGCCCACAGCATCTTGTATATTCAACATCCTGCGCTTCAAAGTGGCAGCAGGGGTGGTTTAACTAAAGCTTGTTTGACAAGCTTTGGTTAAACCACCCCTGCTGCCATTTTGAAGTGCGGGGACACTGAATATACTCTGTGCTGCAGCTGCTGGAACATGCTAATTAAGAGTAACTCCACTGTTACAGTCACTAGCTCCAAGTAACTTTCTGGGCCCAATTCATTGTGATGGTTTTGACCTACAAGGCCCTAAACAGTCTGGGCCGTATGGGACTGCCTCCTTACACACCATCACAATACCTAGGTCAGCTGAGAGCAGAATCCTGCAACTACCATTACTATGCCAAGTCTACTTGGCAAAAATGTGTGAAGTTATTCTTAGCAGTTGCTTCTCAGCTCTGAGGCCCACAAAGCCCCAGCTGGGACATCTTTCAGAAATTCTGTCAGACCTATTTGTGCTGGTGTTTAGTTAACAAAGCTAGGCTGAGATATGCTTTATCATCTGTTTTAAGATGATATTCTAGTTCCCTTTGAAGCTGTTTAATTTTCTTGTCCATCTATTTTTTTTTACAAGTTAGTTTGTCCTTTTACTATAACGCACCCTGAGCCTTTGTTAGACACCGTGGCACGTAAATCAAATAAGAACAAGGAATCATGCACAGAACCTGAAGTTTTTGATGAAACTAGACTACAAACCAACAAAAGAGGCAGGCATGATTTTGTTTTAAAACATGATTATTGATTGATATTGATATGTTAAAATGTAAAATGTCCTGAGTTTCCTACGGTTGTTTGTTTGATGAACCATCTATTGGTGGAGTGTAGGGTGTCATCCTTGTTTAGAATAGCTTTGCCTTCAAGAGTCCCAAGCTATTTTTGATGAAGCAGCAGAGGAAATAGCAGTGGGTTTTGAATTAAGACTCACTGTTGGTTAGGCCTTATCTAGAATATATTGTGTAGTAAGTTGCATGGTATTTCTGAATAATCTTCAGTCTTACAATGGAGGAAAATAAAGGGGACAGAGCTAAGTTCTATCTAAAAAGCAATGCACATATAGAATGTCCTTATAGTCTCTTCTTTGAAAGGTTAATCATATTGAATGAAAAACAATGGACACAGGATATGAAATAAGTAATGTTCTATCAAAATGAACTACTTATCTTCTGTGTAGTACTAAGCCTCTACTGAAAAGTATTTCAATGGTGTATTGTAGGCATTTGCTAACCCTTTGTTTAGCAGCCACAAGTAAATACAAATTTAGAAAAAACAGTGCATTCAGGTACTGAGTAGCCTGTGAGTTTGGTGCATGATAAGAGATCCTGTATGGGCTTCATTTGTAATAATAAAATGAAATGTAATCCCCATAGCCTCAGAGGTGAGGTTCTATATATACTAAAAGGAAAAAAATGGTAGCAGGAATCCTTTAAGGGTTCCTTCCCTCAGGGGTTGAAAGAGGAGTTAGGATGTTGGGAAGGCAAAGCCTTCTACTGAGAACCTGGAAGATGCCAGATGAGAAAGTGGGCAGGCCACTGGAGCTCAGCCACACCTGGGTTAGTGTACCCTCTCCCTCTAGGATGGGCTTCCCCTACCATGCTGGGCAAACCACAACTGACAAGTGATATTAGGGGACCTAAAGAGCAGGGCTGGGGTCTTAATGTGTGGTGTAGTTAGTAGACAGCCCTCTTTCCTCAACCCCTTAGTCCTCATACATATCAGAGAAATCTTGTGGGGCCACTTATGGAAGAATCAGGTCTGATGGCAGACTTCCACCAATTGTTAATTGTTAAGGAATCGGAACACAGTAATGCGTATGTTTTGAATTAGCCTAGCAGTTTACACAGTGAGTGAAACTGGTATATTCTGACATGCCATTGGCTGAAGTGACTTCTTAATTGGGAAACTGCTGCTGGAAAATGATCACATTTAAACTCCTAAAAGCAAAAACATAATCAGATAAACATAAGATGTCAGTCCTGCTTTCCTTAAGTAGAAGTTTTGTCAAGTTCTTTCATTTTCAATGGAAAAGAAAAGAAAGATATTCTCAAAACCTTCTAGCGTTTTGCTTAATGGGCCTCTTCTTAGACATCTGACTCCTGCTGATACTTTGCCTCAACAAATGCCAGTCTTCAGCCACTAATCAGGATGCATTTCCCAGGATTTTTGCCCTCCTCATAACTTCCTCACCCATCTCGATGAAGAGGCAGTACAGAAAAAAATAACAGAAGTGTCTCTTTTGAAAATGAGAAGCATCAGCAAGCCAATACTTTATTTGTAGTTTAGTCATTTGACTGCTTTGAATTGCACTCTTTCCGCCTTTTCCCCTGACCTCATCCTTGCAGGCATCAAAATGGTTAGCCAAACCTTAAGATGCTGCTGAGCAATGCTAACAGTAGTTATTCATTGGCTCA
Source organism: Caiman crocodilus (assembly GCA_030014935.1). Classification (NCBI taxonomy): domain Eukaryota; kingdom Metazoa; phylum Chordata; order Crocodylia; family Alligatoridae; genus Caiman; species Caiman crocodilus. The sequence goes on from JAGPOW010000261.1 coordinate 183,715,383, forward strand.
GCAAGAAATCAGTCCCTGATGAGTTTTAGTTTGGTAGGAGAAAATCTATAGTTGCTTTACAAAAATACTGTTATTTTTGAAACTGTGGTTAGGTCAGCACTTTTCACACAAGCTCCATCCCTCTGTTTATTGGTTTGTAACTCGGGTCATAAATATTTGTGGTAGACTATTGGCCTGAAACTCGACATGTGTTATTTTCTTCTGAATTAATGTTTAATGTTATTGCTGTTGTAACCCATATTATTGACTAAATTGCACAGAGAAGTGTGGAACTGTGTAGGAAAGATTGTCTTATGAAGTACAATCTCTATTCAGATTGTTGGAGCCAGGAAGGGTATGACAAGGGATAGATCACTCTGGTAAACCCTGTTTGAATGCTGTCTGGAAAAGTTGTGGTTCTCAAGCTTCCAGCCCTATGGGCCAGATGAGTGGTGTGGGGCTGGTCCACCAACTGGATCTTGCAGGCAGGTCAGTTCATGGGTCTTATCCAGCATGGGGCCAAGTGCAATCTGGCACACTGCATCTGGCCACAGAGTGACCCTGCATGCTGGTCCAGCCCTGTGTGCTGGATCCAGCCATAGAGCAATCCTGTGCACTGGATCCATTTGTAAAGTGACTCCACATGCTGGCCTGACCCTTCATGCTGGATCTGGCTGTGGCTGGGTTATCCAGATCGCTTGGCTCCCAATGGGTCTGAACATTTGGCAGCAGGGGACCATTAATGGCCATCACTCTGTAAGCCACAACAATTATTCCTGCCATTGTTCCCCTGCTACTGAATTTCCAATCTGTGGGGAGCCTGGTGGGCCAGAGGTTGGACACCACTGCTCTGAAGCATACACTTCTGCCGCTGTCAGGCAGGATAGTGTGCTAGATGGACCCTTGGGCTGATCCAGCATGGTGTTTCATATGTTCTTATGTAGGTATTTTAGTGAGTGATGCAGAACAGCTTCCATTAAGATGCCACAGCATGCTTCTTGTGGTGCACTACCCCTACCTTGTATATTCATGCAAAAGAAGAGAGCCAGATCCATGGCCTCACCTTAATTCCTTCCCCCTTTAAGTGATTTATCCTTCCCATCTCATCACCAATAAACTATATAACTTTTTCTGTTGTAATATATGCAAGAGTTAAGTGAAGTGATACATAAAGGTTTTATCTTATCAGTGTTTTAAAATGTGAAAAACACATCTTTTTTCAAATAGGAATGGAATTTGATGCCTACACTGTGCACGGGAAAAGTAAGAATGTTATGGTATTGAAGTATGGAGTCACATGGTCAGAAGAGACAAAGTTACAATAACTATACCTCCTCCAAGTCCGCTCATCATCTATATCAAACCAACTATTTGCATCCAGTTACCACCAAGTAATACAAGTCATATTCATTGACTCTGAAAATGGCCCAAGTAGCACAAGGAAGCCCTAGGATAAAGAGCTGGAAGAAAGGAGTCTAGAAAAAAAGGAAGGGGCAGAAGGGTGTTAATGAACAAATGAAATAGGCCACCCTTTATCCCACATCATTTAATTTTGCCAGATTTCAGTGAATCTATTTGCACTAGTATTGCCAATTCCAAATATTTAAGAACCATGAGTCAGGTCACCCAACTCATGTGATTTTAAAAAGTAATACATGCTAGGTCTTCTGCATTTGCTTTCTGTGTTTTAAGCTTTAAAGATAGATTTGGGTCAAGTTGTCAAATATTTTTCTGCAACAATAGAACTAAAATCCTCTATTTTACAAAGGGCATGAACACATGAAGGTTGCCTGTTTACCTAATTCCAAGTTCTGGGGTCAGAAAAACACTCCAAATAGCACAAGACTTACTATAAAATGGCACAAGTTGGCAATTACTATGACTGTCATTACTTTGTTTTTTATATCAACTTGCATGCTTCTTCAGAACTTGGTCCACTGTGAAGATGTCTGTTTACAGGTAAATGAAATTGTTTTTCAGAGTACAATGAAAACTGATCTAAATGGTAGAGGAATTTGAATTACTTTTCAAATCCTAGAGTAATATGAATTCCTAGAGGTGTTGTGCTAGTATAATAAATATGTCAGATCTTTTGAATGATTATTTTACCTCAATAAATAATTACTTAGTAAAGAAATATAATACAAGATGTAGTCTTCAGAAAACATGCCAGTTCTAAACTTGTCTTTAATTTATACATTTTCCATTTGTAACTTGATAATTTTACTAGAGAGCCTTGTTTCATGGGTATAAATCCTCATTAATTTAGAACTGTTCTCAAAGTAATTGAATAGGATATCAAAATCCTTTAAATGTAATCAGTCATCCACAATGAGATGCACATTCTCCAAATAAGAGGTGTAATTAGAAGGCACATAACTAAATGAATAGTGGGTATTTTACATACCTCCTCCCCTATTGGAATTTCATAACTGATACCTGTTGACTTACTGTTTAGAATGCTATAGATTAACTTCAGCCTAAATTAAATTTCTTTAGGTGTCCCATCCTCTGAGTTAATGCTTGGGAATATAATCATATTTTTAACTATATTAAAGATATTTTGCCCTTACCAATGTAAGGTGAAATTAAAAAAAAATCCTAAATAATATAAGCTTCTAACAGCCACAGTCCCATAGGGCCCCCCCTCTTTCTGCTCTAAGCTGATCTTAGCACAGGAGAGTTTATGGTCTTTTATTTATTGTTGCCAAAGATTGAACCATGGAGTAGACATCTATTTTATATAAATGTATTGTAAACTTCAGAAGCAATAGAGTTGATGCATTAAAGATTTCAGCAGAGAGAAAAGACATGAGTCTGCACCTGAAATATGCAACATTTGCAGAAACAAAACTGGGCTAAAATAAACACAAGAATATCACATTTGTTTTTCTAAAAACAATGGGAACATCCCAAATTCGATGGAAATTGAGCTTAATCCTCTCATCTTGGTTGATATATTTCTTTGTATAATATAGGATAATTACACGGCTGGAATTATCATGTGTCTGGATGGTTCCCCAAGAGAATTATGGAACCCCTGCTTTCACTTTTTATTGAATGCATGTCTTAAATGTTTCTTTTTGTGCCTACAGTGGAATTTTTTCTCTTATATTCCACATCTTTTCTTGACAAAAGACTGTCAGATACATTATGTTCCAAATGCATGTCAATTTATTTAAACATGGCATTTTTTCAGTTGTTTGACTAGGTCTGTCACATTCCTAGTTAGTTTCCCCTTTCTGTACCATAGACTTATGTTGGCTATTCAGGAGGTTGCCCCATCTGGACTCCTCTATAATACCAGTCATATCTGTGTAGTCTCCCTACTGAGCCTAGAACTACCGCTGAGAAATAAGCCCAGTTCGGTTACTCCTGACATATGCCCACACCTGGGAATTAGGAGGCATAGGTGACATAGAAGGGACCTGAGCTTACAATCCCAAGACATCTTTAAGGCTTTCTGAGTAGGCTTCAGGCATTGCTTCTTTGGTTAACGTTCTGGTCATAGATTTCCCGTCTGGCTACAGTTTCATCATCCCTCCTCTTCCAAAAAATCCTTCCCAGTGCATTATACTAATAAGTACTCCACAGTTTAAAACATTGTGGAGATTCTTTCTAGTTGAAGTCAGTAAGACACAGACTTTTTTCCAAGTACTTTTTAATTTTAGAGGGCCCAAGTGATATACAGATACATGAAAAATAAGAAACATTCACAAAATAAGAAATATTCACAATGTCCTGCCTTGGCTTCCTTACTACTCATGCCTGTTCTTTGAGCTTTTGTTAGGACTCTTTCAGTTCCGGGTCCTCTTTTCTGGGCTTTACTCCTCCAGCTAAAAGACCCACTTCCTCCTGGTAGCAGAAAGCCCATTCAGTTATTAATAGCCCTTAAAGACCATTTTATTAAGCAGTAGATACTAGGGCTGTGTGAAGCTTCAGTCCACAGTTCAGTTCAGAGAATATTTGGCCTGATTCGTAGGCCAAATCTCCAAATCTGAATCAAATCAGGAGTAGATTAAAAAAACCACTGAATCGATTCAGAGGCTCTGAATTAGTTCAGAAGAGATTTGGAAGGCAGTCTTTCCGAGAAACTGAGAGAGGGAGGGCGATCAGAAAGACTGATATCTCTAGCTGGCCAGTAGCTGTGATCTTTCCTTGAGTCCTCTTCCAGTCACAGTGCTTTGGGGGAGAGACATAGAAACAGCATATAAGCCTCTGTCTGCAGGCTTTTTGCACCTTTTGTGAGCTGTTTCTGCCTGAGCAACAGTGTCTGAAAGGTACTGGACTGGCTTGACTTCCTACCTCGTTAGTCTCCTGCTACTTTTTGTTCTTGGAAAGGATTGGATATAGCTTACTAAATAGAACCCCTCTACTTATCCTTATCCAATCCATTTCTTTCAATTTCTATTTGTTCTTGGGGGTTCTTTCCAACACTTTTTAAAAAGAAAACTGTGTTTTCCCTGGCAGTGTGCTCCATCACTGTGCAGGGAAGCACATACATTACACACACTCACACACATACATCATAGAAGAATAAGTCAGATGTTATTACAGCACAGAAGAAGTCAGACAGTACTAGAAGAGGAGGAGATTATATATAGTTATTACTATTATTAGTTATAGTTACATACAGACTAAAAAAAGTCAGGTTGATTCAGATTAGCACAACACAGAAGTCAGAGAGTCGAAGTGCAAGGAGATATTATTTTAGGTACACGCACAACAGTAAACACAACACAGAAGAAGTCAGACACAGTCATACATCAGAGGAGAAGAAGAAGACAACATATATTATTATTTAGTTACACACACAGACACACTTGCCAGGATAGGAAAGATTAATATGAAGTGTGCTAGAAAGGCAGGTGCCAGGTCTTCTGACAGGGGAGGAAGACGGAGTAGGGGGAGAGCTAGAGCTGCAAATCCCCTACCACCACCACCCCATCCCAGACATAGATGCATCCTCTTTCCTGGCAGCTATGAGTCTTCTGCTGCCAGTGGAAGCAAAGAGATGGGAGCACCACCTTCCCTAACTTCAGATATAGGCACCAGCAGCAGGATGACACTCTCCTCTACCACAATTATGTCTTGCAGCATGAGTCTCCCACTGCCAGAGGCAGAGCTAGAGCTGGAGCTTTACCCAGGGGACCTCAGTGCCCTAGCTGAAAAAATTCTGGGGCCTAGGAGGAATCTGAGTTTGTTCTCCACACCCCTCAAAGTTCCCCTAGACCCAGGTCTTCTTGTCAGGAAGACACCTTGGAGAAGATTGTGGAGGCAAATGGCTCAGCTGAGTCAACTCCTCCTGTTGTTGTGCCTCAGCCTGGTGAGGAAGGCAGTTAGGCAGGATTCCCACCTTCAATCCAGAATTGGGGGAGTAATGTAGAGTGGGATCATTTTGAGGTTGCAGATGATCCCAAGTATACTATCTGCCAGCACTGCCAAAAGCAGATCAGCCAGGGCAAGGTGGTGAAACACTTTACCACCATCAGAGGAGGCAGCACCCCTTGCCCTTGTTCCTCCTCAGCTTGGCATCAGTGGGAGCATGTCAAAAGGCAAGTCCCCCACTCGCTTCAAAGCCCCCATTACCCCAAAGCAGAGGCAGGCCACCCTGGAGCAGTGGGGGAAAGCTGCAGGCAAAGTGGGGCACATTGCAAGAGTGAGCAAGATAACTCAGAACATTGGAGAGATGTGTGCTGTGGATGGCCAGCTCTTCTCCTTAGTTTTGCTGCCAGGGTTCAGGTGGCTCATGGCACTCATGGCCTCATCTTACCAAGTGCCTGCATGCACCACCTTTAGCAGAACGGTGGTGTCCTCCCTGTATGAGGCATGCAGGGAGTACTTGAGGGAGGAGATGCACAAGGCAGAGCTACAGGTAGCCTTGTACTTCACCTCCAACATCTGGAGCAGCTGGGGTGGAGATCACACATACCTCTCCCTCACAGGGCACTGGTGTGATCAGTTAGGCTGCCAGTGGGCTCACCTCCAAGCCGAGGTGATGGATAAGTCCCACATGGCAAGGGAAATCATGGTGGCTGTGAACTGCATGGTATAGGGGTGACTTGTTGGGCAAGGCGAGTTCACCCGCGGGTCCATGGTCACCTACAGTAAGGCCAATATGGTCAAAGATATCCACGATGCCAACTTTGTTGGCATCTCCTGTATGGCACACAAGCTGCACAACATAATCAGGGATGCCTTGGAGGGGGACAGGGCTGCCGGTGATGGCACTGTCACTACCACCCAGGTGATTCCAAAATGCAGGAAGGTGGCAGGCTACTTCCACTACATCGTCAAGGCAAGCAAGGTGCTGTGGGAGAAACAGGCAGACTTGAGCATCCCACAGCACAAAATCAGGCAGAATGTGGAGACTCAGTGGAACTCCACATACACGATGCTAGAAAGGCTGGTTAAGCAACACAAGGCCATCCATGGGATAGCCTTGTTTGAGGAGATTGGGATCAGTGTTCCCATTAGCAGAGCTGAGTGGGATACAATCTCCCAGAACTTGGTCCTCAAGCCCTTCCTTGAGGCCACCGAGACCCTCAGCACTGGTGATACCCTCCTTAGCCAGGTGAAGGAACTTGAGAACCAAATGGAGAGGTTGTAAGGGATCAATGTTCCTGGCTGGGGCAGGCCACTGTCACTAGATGTGCAGGCACTGGTGAAGTGGCTGAAGGAGGGCATCAGGAAATGGCTGGATTCATTGTGGTCCAGTTTGGTCCACATGCTGGTGAGCATATACGACATGAGGGTTAAGCTGAGGATGTGTACTGGCAGCACCAAAACCCTTGATCACTGGATGCAGGTGCTGGTGAACAGAGTCAGGGAGACAGAAAGGCAGAGGCAAGGGAATGTGGAAGAGAGGGATCCACTTTCCCATGCCAGCACTCCTAGCACTAGCCAGTATCCTCCACAACAGCTGCTGCCAATGAATCCTGGTTTGGTGGAGCAGCTGGTATTCCTGAAGGTGAGCCTCCCACTCCTGGGGTTCCCCAAGCTCCACCTGCAGATGGAGTGAATGCCACCATCCTCATTCTGTCTACACCTATTTCTGTTTTATTTTTTAAAACCACTTAATTCCCTGCTCTCAGACCTGAAGGTGCCACTCACTGCATCACCAGCCAGGAGGGGAAGAACATGTCCCTGCTGAGCTTCCATGCCAGGATGGACTTGGAGATATTGGCTGGGACTATGGGAAAGGAGGAGGCCCCAGGACCTGGGCATGACCACTGAAACTGCACTCTGCCAAGTGGGCTCACCTTAGCTGCCTGGGATGCCAGCTTTCAGGTTGAAAAACCCTTTGTCAGGCTGAGGAAGGACCTGCAGTTGATGTGTGTGTGTGTATTGTTCCTTGATGGAAGAAATATAATAAAGAAGCCAGAGGCTGGCATGCCAGGAAGACAAGAAAGCCAGTCAGTGAAAATGGAAATGGAGGCATCAGAAGGTGAGGGACAGGTCAGGGACGGGGGGGAAGAGCGCGGCAGGCAAGAAGGGGGACTGCATGGCAGCTGCTGGCTTCTTTACTATTGCTTCCATCCAGGAACAGCACACAGCCACACCAACTGCAAGTGCTTCCTCAGCCTGACAAAGGGTTTTTCAACCTGAAAGCTTGCTAAGGTATATTTCTCTAACTATTCAGTTGGTCTACTAAAAGATACTGGCTTGACCCAAAGGACCTTGTCTGCCACTGCCATATCCTTAGGCCAACACCCCTAGCACCTGACTGGGAGGACTCAGGGCCATGGGCACAACTAAGCCCCAAGGCTGGGCCTGTCAGGGAGAGTTTTCTGGTAGCTGCTGGAGAAGAAGCTCCTACAGGAAAGAAAAGAAAGCCTCTAGCTTGTGACAGTTTGGCTGCCTGAAATGCTAGTGTTACCGTGCTACAGTGCACTGCTTATCTGTTGATGTTTAAAGTGGTGGACCAGGATGAGGCTGTAGGGGAGGAGGAGGCCTCATTGTGGCCCAGTACCGTGTCGTATAGAGGCCCCAGCACCAGTGAGGGTGCACGTTAACACACAGACAGTGTTACCCATGTCATGAGTTTTGCTTGTCAGCAGCCTGAGGTGAAATTTTCCAGAAACTCCTGCACCTATCTTCTTGAAACCTGGCAGATTTCATTACCTCAGCAGGGGCTAGCATGCCTGCAGTTTTCACCATGCTGTGCCTTAACACACACAAATGACACGTGTTTTGCTTGTCAGCAGCTTGAGGTGCAGTTTCCCAGAAACCCCTGCACTGATCTTGAAACTTGGCCGGCCTCACGCCCTCAGAAGGAGCTACTATCTCTGCTGTTTTCCTCCAAATCTGCCTTAACACACATGACGCAAATTTTGCTTTCAAGACTTTGAGGTGTAGTTTCCCAGGAACCACTGCACCTATCTCCTTGGCAGGCTTCATGCCTTCAGAAGGGGCTACCATCCCTGCAATTGTTATCCAAATCAGCCAAAAAATGACAAAGTTATAGGTATTTCAGTGATTCCCCCTTATAGTCTATGACCGAATTTCTCCAAATTGGTGCTGAATCTTCCAAAGCTGATTCAGCTAAATCAGTTCAGGACAGTGATCTGCATCTATGAATCAAATCACTGTCCTCTGAATTGGCCAAATCTGAATCTAATACTTCCCTACTCGCACAGGCCTAGTAGATACTGAGATATTACCCACAATATCCTTAACACAAGAAGTATGATATAAGACTACAGGAAAAGACAGCCATATGGCATAACATACAGAGAGTTCATAAGACTCAATCTAGGATTCTAGTGGTACATACACAGATCCCACAAACTGTCACAATATCTATTTTAGTTTAGTTTTGCTGGCAAGGAAAAAACTCTTTCTGTGGAGTTTTTTATGTCTGTATAGCCAATAGCTATTTTCTCAGTCTATAATTATTTTTTTGGTCTCAGTCTAGAATTATTTATTTATTCATTTATTTTTCTCAGTCTAGAATACATTTTTTGTGGTGCTTACTGTGGTATGTGATTGTAGCATGATGAGGTTCTGATCAGATTATAACAATTCATAGTACAAATGTTATTATCTGAATAGATTTGGTATTTAAAAGTTAACACAAGGATTTTTTTAAAAAGCATATGTACTCCAGTGTGAGGTGTAGGCAGCTTTTCAAGGTTTCATGTGCTTGCAATACATGCTGTATATATATTTGACCTTAATCATTCAGCACCATTGCTAACATTGTTGTCTAAGTATTGCAGCAGTTTGGAGCCGTTGGGTAAGGTTGCAACACAAAACAGAAGTCTGCAAATATTAAGCAGGCACATTCCCATAAAAGTTAGTGGAAATTTTGCCTGAATAAGGCCAGTAGAAACATTATAAATGAAGCCCCTATCTGCAACTGATTGGAGTATCCTACCTTGACAGGAGTGGGGCTCTGTGTGGGTCCCCAGAACCCCAGTAAAGATTATGGGGGTCAGTCTACACAGGATGTATCTTCACTCTACAGCTAACACAAACTTTTACTCAAATTTTATCTCTTTGCCCTTAACACCCACAGACTCTTTAGGCTTAAACTAATTTGCCTGACTGGCTGTAAATTGGAGCTAACACTCATAACTCATTCTAGAATTTACCTACTTTGCATGTATGATGACTGTAAAAATCTTTGAGGGATGATAGTTCTCTATTAATCTTCTAACACTTCCTTACAGTTGGATAAGATGTCCTGCCGTTGGTAAATTGACTGGGAAAAATTGGTAGAGTCTTTGAGCAAGAAGAACTATGGGATATGTCCCCAGGCACAGACACAGGCAAGAGTAAAGACAGGGAGATCACAGATCCAGTTAGAATTCTTCTATATGGATGAATTCACCTGTGCTGGGCTGATCCCAGTGCTCAGACCTGGTGCCAGTCAGTTGGGTTAATTCTGCAGTAGTGGCTTCCTTTACAGTCAATTGTAGGATTGCTTGCACAGTCTCTCTTGTAACTTGTTTTGATGCATAGTATAAGTAAGCTCTGAAGTATATTTTGGTGCTTCAGCTTGTTGATCTGTACAGAAGAAAATGCCCTGTACATTTTGCAGTCTGAGGTCAAACTAACAAATTATATGATGCTTGCAAACTCTCTTTCAAATGCATTTCAGCTAGAACTGTATAGTCTCATAAGTCTCAACTTACCATCTGCAAAATGGGGATGATAGCACTTCTTTTCTCTCTATTCTGAATAACTTTTCTCTGATGTATAGAACCCAACACAGTAGGGCCCAGTATTGGTTGGGGCTTTTAAGTGTAATACAGATATTAATAACAATCGTCCACGATATATTTAAAATATGCCATATCAGAGCATAACAGTTCAACAAGATTATTACATTTCCACATTTTAATGAAAAAATGTTAGATTTCGTTAAGTCCTGTGATAGTATTTGAGGAATTGATCAGTACTAGTATCACTGGATCCTGTATTTATTGACCAATGCATTCAGCTGTCACAAGACAGTTACATAACTTGGCTGCAAAAAAAATGTTTAAACTGGGCATCATACTGATTTACAATGTTATTTTCCATTCAAGTAGATGAAACCATATGGTAGAATGGAGCCAAAATATCTTTAGATATTTTGCTTTAACCACAACTCAAGGCTCTGTAACACTGGATTCATTTACAGCTGTAAGAGAAGTAGATATGGATGTCTTTGCTGGAGATTGTGTTTGCTCTGCTGGATACTGTCACAGGAACTGAAAGCATGCAGAGCTGAGATATGGTGTATCCCATTTTTGTAGAAAATGTTAGCCCTTCCTTGTGTTGAGGTAGAACTGAATTAGACACCTACTGTGACACTGGCACTATTCATGCCAAATGCAATAACATCAAAGAGGCACATAAAATGTTTATGTTAATAGCAGAAAGCATTGCCTTCAGTGGACTTGTTTTATAAAGCTACTGAGTGATGCCATTTATGTTGCAACTTAATGGTTTTCTGTTCAAAGTAATTAGCAACAAAGACAATTTTTTCCAAGCTGGACACGAGGCAAAATGTGTGCGTTCCAGTAGCCAAAGAAATGTTCACTTCCTTCTTGTTCAGCTTTGGGGTCCATTCCACCAGGTCCTGTCCTCTCTCCCTATTCCTCTGGGATCATAAGTACCTCTCTGAGGTCATAGCGAGACCATTGCTTATTTCTCCAATCCTGGGGACTAGAGTCATCTATGTATAGGGAGAGAGGACAGCACTTTCCTTAGGCACAAGAATCAGGCACAATCTGACTCAATGTCTGCTTTAGCTTGTTGTTATATTTGAATGGCTTAAAAAAAGGCAAGTGAACACTGGTTGTTTTGGCAAGTTGGCCTCTGCTGTTTCTTTGCCATTCTGATCCATCTTAATTATTTCTAATACATGTACTTTGAAAATCTCCATTCTGTTAGGTAGAAGAATGCCATACTTTCATAACACACAACGATCTTAAATGCTACCTCTCATTTTGGAGGAGAATATCTAAAAATGGAGTTGGGACAGAGGAGTGGCAAAAGAGTGAATTATTGAAATTAAATACTTATTAATAAGTAATTATTATTTATGTTAATCAAGACTAGAGAGCACCAAGGGGAAATGCCAGATTGGAGACTGTATTTTCCAGTGTTTAGAGCATTGGTGTGGAACCTGGGAAAATGGAATTCTCCTCTTGCTCTCATGCTGACTAGAAAGGTGACTACTGAGCAGTGTTTCCATACACAGAAGGGAGCTAGAGAGATTGATGCCCATCATAAAATACTTTTGAAAAAAACTCTATATAAGGATTAGAAATTATTCTCAGTGTATTGCTGTTATTAAATTAACTGTATAACCTCAGGAAAGTGTCAGTCTAGTCAGCTGAGTGAAGGCTAGTGCTCACTGTAACGCTGCTGTCAAAAACAACATAGTAGTATCAGGATGTGCGAAGTCTGAGATTTGGAGAAAATACAAAAAATAGTGTAATATTTGCTTTAGTAGTAGAGACAAACAAGGATTGTTGTGGATCAACTCCGTGTTTGGGATAAGTTTAAATAAACAAGCTTTTGAGTGTAAGGCACTCTAATAATACTGTTGTGCTACTGTGCTCAGCTTTAAAATATCTCAGAAGCAAGGGTTACACTGATACAGGGCAAGGTAAGTGTTTCATAGGAACAGAAAGTAAAAAAGATTGGGGTGATTCAGTTTAGAGACAAGATGAATAAGAGGGATATAATAGACCCATTCAGGTCTACTTCGGAGTCTTCTGCTGCCAGACTCTGGACCCTGGAAGCCATAGGAAGGCACAGTCCTGATTAACTGTTCTTGCTCTCCCTCTGTCTACCTGCCATGACTTAATGGTACTTCAGACTTCTCCAGTTCAGAGAGATATGCAGGTACCAGGTTACTCCTTCTTTGTATCTTTCAGCATGTCAACCCCAAACTACAGTCTTTACATTGAAACAGGGCTTTCTCTTTCTCAGTTCAGTCTTCTGAAGCCTGGCCCCTCTGTCCCAGTGCTACTGTGTTTTACTTATACAACAAAGGAAAACCAAAGAAATACAGGCTGATGCCTTTTATGCTTGCATTAGCCCTTCCTAGGGTGCCTAGTAACTCATTCAACCAGATTGCCAAAACAACAGGAGATTACCCCATTAATAGCTTCTCTCCCTGTCATGTCTTAGCTTCTCCCTGACAGTGTGGCCTGCTCACAGCTTGTAACCCTTTCACCAGCTTGCCACTTCTAGGGCTTGTCTTTCCTGCAGCTGCCTTGACAAATCAACAGCTTTCTCCCCTCAGGTGTTGTTGTTGCCATCAAGCTTTCCAGAGTCATCAGCCTTTTGTGTTCTCTGGGGTTCTGGTACCTGGAACTCCCAATGTCTCCCCTCCCTTTGCACTGCTTCCAGCCCCTTTTTAAGGGTCTGCAGCCTCTCTTTATTAACGATTCACTAGGGGTCTACTGAAATTACAGAGAAACTAAATAATTTTTTTCAGGTTGGTCATGTCATAAATAGCAAATTCTATGGATATTTCATGGATGTGCTCAAGTAGCTCTGCCCTTTGGCACTGATTACCAGCCAGCACGGGGAAGAGGGATGAAGGGGAAGCTACCATCTTGTTTGCTGTCCTTTGTCTTGCCCTTGCAGCTGGCACCTTCCACTCCTTGCCCTGGGCAGGCAGCAAGGCTAGGCCATGGCAGTGAGGTCCACTGGCTCCCACTGAGGAGCCAGCATTTTATTTTTATCAATTTTTTTTTAATTGCTTTTGTGGACAATCCTAGATTTTGCAGTTTCCATGAAATCTGCAGAATCATGAACTGAATAGACTGTTACTAATCACTTGCAACCAGCGCAACTCTTTCTCAGTTAACATCTCCTCATTGGGTCAGACCCAGTGCTCTCTTAAAGAAGCAGTATTCCTGCTTCCCAGCCATTGTCATAGTATCATAGTATCATTGTCTAATCTCTTTATCCATACTTATTATCACTTCCCTTAGTCTGTTAACAGGGGTAAGGGCCCTGGTAACACACCTATTCTCAAGTTTGCTCTGATGCCCATTCAGTCAATAGTGATAGTAACTCTTAACAATGATTTATAACAAACATTAATGACCTGGGAGCTGGACTAAGACTACTAAATTATTTATTCATCATGATTGTGAGTAGTGGCTTAGCAGAGAAGGGTTCTCTCTCACTAAGCATTCTCTAAACCAACCAGAATCCCAAACATTTTTAAAACAGGTTTTGACAAAATGGTTCCTTTTAAGGTTCTTTGGGTAAATGTGATATCTTTTATTAGACCAACTCAAGTAGCTGGAAAATTTTTCTTAGCAAGCTTTCAGGTACAAACTCTCTTTGTCAGGGTTTTTTCAACTATTTTAAAGAAAAATTTTTCCAACTATTTAGTTAGTCTAATAAAAGATATTGGATTAACCCAAAGAACCTTGTCTGCCTATGTCCTTAAAGCAACATGGCTACAACCTACACCCCTGGTTCCTTTTAATGCATGCACCACTGTGCATTGTCATTTGTGTACACAAGAGATAATACCAAAATTAGAGGGGCAAGTGAATTGTGTCCACAGAACATGACACACTCAGATGAAGGCAGGAGTTCAAGGGCTTGAAGAAAACAGCAGTGAATTTTTAATTTCTGCTTTTCCCACGTTTATTTAAAGTCATTCTTGAAAAGATCACTGGTAGTTATACATTCTTTCACCCAGAGCATATTTGGTATTTTAATTAACTATTGCTATTTAATTATAGCTATCCTGTGAAAAGGATCAAGGACTGAATTTTTAACTTTGAGTTAAGTGTGGATATTTCAGGATATTTTGCCCTATATAAAGAATAGTTTTTCCTTGCATCCACAAAATTTAACCAAAGGACTGCAACACAAATAAGTAATTACATGAGTTAAAAGTGGGGAGGGATTTGGTATTAATTTATTTTGGGGTTTCTACAAGTATGTCAGCAACAAGAGGAAGATCCTGGAAAGTGTGGATCCCGTACTGAAAGAGGGAAGCAACCTAGTGACAGATGATAAAGAAAAGGCTGAAATACTCAATGCCTTTTTTATCTCAGACTTCACAGGCAAGGTCAGCTCCCAGGCTACTGCACCTGACAACACAGTTTGGGGAGAAGATGAACAACCATCAGTGGTGAAAGTACATAGGGGCTATTTACAAAAGCTGGACATGTACAGGTCCACAGGGCCAGATGCAATGCATCCAAGAATGCTGAGGGAGTTGACTGATGTGATTGTAGAGCTACTGAGCATTATCTTTGAAAACTCATGATGATTGGGGGAGGCCCCGGACAATTGGAAAAGGGCAAATGTAGTTCTTATCTCTAGGAAAGGGAAGAAGGAGTGTGCAGGGAACTACAGACTGGTTAGCCTCACTTCAGTCCTCAGAAAAATCATGGAGCAGGTCCTCAAGGAATCCGTTTCTAAGCACTTGCAGGAAAAGAAAGTGATCAGGAACAGACCGCATGGATTTACCAAGGGCAAGCCATGGCTTACCAACCTGATTGCCTTCTATGACAAAATGAGTGGATGCTGGGAAAGCAGTTGACATGGTATACTTTGACTTTGGCAAGGCTTTGATATGGTCTCCCACAACATTTTTGCAAGCAAGCTAAGGAAGTACAGGCTGAATGGATTATAAGGTAAATGGAAAACTGGCTGGATCATTGGGCTCAAAGGGTAGTAATCAATCGTTCAGTGTCTAGGTGGCATCTATTATAAGTGGTGTGCCCCAGGATTTGGTCCTAGGGCTGGTTTTTTTCAATATTTTAATCAATGACCTGGAGGATGGGATGAAGTGCACTCTAAGCAAGATTTCTGAGGGGAGTAGTAGATATGTTGGAGGGTAGGGCTAAGATTCGGAGAGAGCTAGACAAATTGGAGGATTGGACCAAAAGAAAGTTCATGAGGTTAAATGAGAAGTGCAAAATCCTGTACTTAGGACAAAACAATCCCATGCACTACTATAGCCTGTGGACTGACTGGCTAAGCAGCAAGTCTGCAGAAAAGGACCTGGGGGTTACAGTACACAATAAGCTGAATATTAGCCAACAGTGTGCCCTTGTTACCAAGAAGGCTAGGGTAAAATATCCAAGAAGGCTAATGGCATACTGGGCTGCATTAGTAGGAGATCAAGGTATGTTTCTGTGTTTCCATACCCATTGTGAGACCCAAAAAAACCAACCTGAACCTATTCCTCCTCTAGAGATCAATGCAGGACCCCTCAAATGCTAAGGAAGGCTACAGACATCAGTGTCAAGTGCACCAAATCAGTGAATGTATTTTTCTCAGCATCATCCCCTCAGGTCTGAGTTCTTCATCACCCAAGGCCTTGGCACCCAGTGCTCCAAATGTGCAGAGCCCTTTGGTACTGTATCCCTCAGAACCATGACCAGTTATATCTTGTATTACAGTCCTGGACATCTTGACATCTAAAGGATATAAAGTGCTGAGTCAGTTAACAGTGAGTCTAATATCATTGAGACTGAGGCTGGTCATTTCCAAACCACCAGCTTTGGGATCATAAATATTTCAGGTTAAGGAGATACCTGCAGTTCCTCCACAGAAACAGGTAATTTCTGACAAACTGACTTCCTCTGTGAGAAAGTATATTCTTTTTCTTCCTTTCATGGATAAAATAGGGATTTATTTCCCACTCATCCTATATGCCTTTCATGGCTAGGATAATAGAATACAGGAAGAGAGTATTCCATGAGAGAGAGCAGGAATAAAACAGGATCTCATGGAAACATTTTTCTTGTGTCCCCCAGTTGGTATCTTGCTACCAATGGTGGCTCTGTTTGACACTTAAGCTATGCATACATATTCCAAAAGATCAGTTACTTTTGATAAACTGAATCATCCTCTTCAAACAGACAAATTAGACCTTTTCTCAGGTATTGGAAGGATAACATTTAAAAAAAAGAGCATCTATTGCCAGAAGAGGAGCAACGGATCCCTGCTGTGATTTCCTCATGTTCCTTGGGTAAGGCAGTGAATCCTTACACTTCTGTTTAAGTGGAATGAATTCCTCATGAAAGGCACAGCAGAGACCCTGGATATACTCAGTGAGGTAGTTCCAGAGAAGCATTATACCATATTGACTCAAATATAAGACAAACCTGAATATAAAGTGACCCTCCACCACCAATAATTAGATACTATTTATGGAAAATTGATACGTTTGTTATATATAGCTTTCCATATTGCATCTAATTGGAGGTTCACCTTGATCTTTTCCCCCTCCCACTGCAACACCAGGAAACTAAATCTGGGGGAGTCAGGTAGCCCCCTTGCCCTCTGCGGCCCCTCCCCCACTTCTTCCCCCTGCAGCCTCCTTCCTCTCTGTCAGACCCTGCTTCTACTAAGCACATAGAAGTGAGGCAAATTTGAAAACAATGACTTAGAAATAAATATGCCTGCAATAATTTTGTTCATCCAGAATTGATATTTTTTACCTTTTTTTGAAACTTCTGTAAATTTTAGCACAGGTACTCCATAAACACACTCTTAAGCAGTACTTTTGAAACTACTTGTATTTAGTACAAACTGGGCATATCTATACAAGATGTTTACTGTGGAATAGACTAATTAGCTGCTCAGTTAATGGTTCATCATCTAAATGTGCACCCCTATTAGGCTAGAATAAACTGTTTTACTCTGCAGAATAATTATTTGCAAATACAAGTACTATCCTGATGTGGAGTAAAAAATTCTACAACTACACACATGTAGACACTGCCCTGGCTGACTGGGACACAAGGGTGCTCCAGTCCAGGGGCTGCCTGCTCGCTAGCCCCACACTGAAGTACCCTTTTGCCCCAACCAGCCCCACCAGAGCATGTTGAGCCAGGAGGAGCAGCCCCAGGCAGACAGGCTGATCCCCCCGCAGGCTCCCTGCCAGCTGGGGCTACTTTGACCCTACTCAATGTGCTGCAGTCCTGGGTACATGTTCAGAGTTTATTGCCCTGGACACACATTCAGATGGTGCACCCATGGAGCAATAAACTCTGAAGTAATAAACCCCAAAATGTAATCCTTCACATTAATTGCATATGTATTTTAACAGTTTCTTTGCCTCTGTTTTCCTGAACAGGGACCAGGATATCCCACCTACCACCTATCAAGCCTTTTGTCAGTGCAGATGTAGTTCGGAATCTTCTGGAAGGGCTAAACATTTTTAAATCTGTAGGTCCAGATGCCCTCCACCCGAGGGTTTTGAGGGAGCTGGCAAGGGTCATCGCAGAGCCTTTGGCCCAGCTGTATGAGCATTCATGGTCATCTATCCAGGTGCTGGGGGATTGGAAACTGGCCAATGTGGTCCCTATTTTTAAAAAGGGGAGGAAGGAGGACCCAAGTAATTATAGACCTGTAAGCCTCACCTCGGTGCTTGGGAAGCTCTTGGAGAGGATCATCAAGGAGCATAGCTGTGGGGGGCCTGCAGGGGAGACCATGCTCAGGGGCAATCAGCATGGGTTCACCAAAAGCAGGTCCTGCCAGACCAACCTTATTGCCTTTTATGACCAAGTAACTAAATCCTTGGATGATGGTGTTGCTGTGGACATAGTCTTTCTAGACTTTAAAAAGGCCTTTGACACTGTCTGTCACCCCATCCTCATCACTAAATTAAGTGACTACGGCATTGATGCCTGCACAGTTGGATGGGTAAAAAATTGGCTGATGGGGCACACCCAGAGAGTAGTGGTGGATGGGTTGTACTCAACCTGGCGAGATGT